>CM023411.3:32612080-33212080 GCA_004368105.4 Eucalyptus melliodora | reverse complement strand
GATTTTTGAAATTTTAAGTACTTGATGCAATTTTCAGGTGCTTGGGATTTGATGAGAGTTCCAAATCCCCTGAAGACTTTGAGCTTTTCAATTATTTGAAGAGATTTCCAGATGTTTGTCAGGTCTTATAGGAATCATTTCACACCTAATGATACTTTTCTGAATCTCCAGATAAGTATGACAGGTACGTGTTCTTCTTTGCATTTCATTAAGCATGGACACATAGAAATACATGTTCTTGATCAAATCATTGCATTTACATGGCATTTTTTTATTGCATGACCTTGCATTTATTTAAGTCCATTTCTTTAAAAAAAAAAAAAGTCATTACAATTAACATTTGCATATACATTTCATATTCATTTTGCATTCATTCTGCATGGTCTAAATTTAGGTGTCATTTATCTTTGAAGGAAACCTCTATGAGCTTCCCTTCAAAGAGGGGCAACTATTGACACATAATTTAAATTCATTTTTAGAAATAAAAGATAATCTTTGATTATAGAGGGAAATTTTGGAAAAAAAACTTTGAATTCAAAAATGCAACAGTCGTGTGATTTTGGAGCTGCATTTTTGTTGAAGAAGTTGAGTGAATATTGGGAAATCTTCAACAACTTTGAGCGCTTTCACTATAAAATGCGAGGCTTCAAAACTGAGCACAGGGGGGTGGCTTCCTTTCGTCAAAAAAAAAATTGAAAAGTGAAAAGAGAGAAAACAAAGAAGGGGGTTTCTCTTCATCGAAGGAACAAAGAGAAAAAGGAGGGGAATTGACTGGTCTATAGTAGTGAGAGAGAGAGAGAGAGAGAGAGAGAGAGAGAGAGAGACTAGAGAGTGGACGTGCGGTAGGAGAGTGGGGGCAAAAAGCAAAAGAAAGTACAAAATGATGGGACATTTACTGTTCATCATCTTCCTTTAAACTTGCTGCCCAATCAATCATGCCCCTTACTGCTCCTCGTTGGTACACTAGCAACCAAACTTCCGTTTCGCTGGCCACCGCGCGGCACTGATGTTTGTCTCACCAACCGTGCTCTCCACCCTGCTCCACCTCTGCAGCACCCAGACCTCCCACGCTGCTCTACCCCGACACCGCGTCACCTCTGCTCAAGCCGGTGCCTGACGCTCCCTACTGTACACTGAACCGACGCCTCTAATGCACAAGCCTGCAAGCCCTCTTCGCCGACCCAGCCGTTGGACGCCTCGCCGCTCCACCCCCCGACGCCCGCGCCGGTAACCTGCGCGTCAGCTACCTTTCGCCGGAGCCTCGCACTGCCTATGCTCGCCACTGAAATGCCCCGAGCTTCACCACCTGCTGCCTCCCCTGTTTTTGTTGCAGGTCTACCTTTTCCGGACCTCGCCAAAGCTCTGACCACGGGGAGACTCCGACCGACGGTAACTTCTGATGACGCTGGACACCCTTCAACCGACGCCATTTACCACTGTCGCTGCTCCCATTTTCCAAGCCTCTAGGTAGTTTATTTCATTTTTTATTTTTTACTTATTTCATGTTATGTTAGCTTATTTTTAAGTTTAATTATTTGAATTGTAGTATTGCATGTCAATATTTGTAGACCTTGTAGATATTAAGGGGTTTTATCCTAAATTATGGTAATTATTAATTTGACCCATAAGACATTGTGTCATTTTTTAATTACTTTAATTTTTAGAAATTCTGATAGTATTTCAATTGTTAAAACATTATAGAGTTAAAATAACTGTTAATTTAATTCGTGAGACAACGGATTATTTTTTCGGTTATTTTAATTCTTATCTTCATTCCTTTAAATAATTACTTGTTTGGAAAGATTAATAAAAAAAATCAAAAAAATCAAAAAGTACATAAAAATCTAAATATTGCATTAGAGCATTTAGGTCTAAGTAAATTAGGACTGTATTTTTAGGGTTAGTAAATTAGAATTGCATTTATAGGATTATAATTTTTAGATTATACTTTTAGATGGGTGATTTTTGTTAGGGCTAATTTTAAATAATGTTGGCATGTCTTGATTTTTTTTTTTTATATAGCTTTTAAGATAAGATATAGTTTAAGTTAAATTGATTCCGAAAATAAATTATAATATCATTCACTTTAATTAGTTTTTTTTAATTCCGAATTTCAATAAAAAGAATCCAAAAAATATTAGGTACGTATTAATTAATTTGCATAATAGGTTTAATTAGAATTTGTTTATTAGTAAAATATGGTCATATCTAGAACTTAGGTACTTAGGTCCATACACATTTCATATTAAAGCAGCACACCTAGATATCTTTAGGTTAAGTCAATTTTCATTTAGTAAAACAAAAAGAGGAACAAAAAATGTCATACATGCCATATGAGTTATAGTTTAATTGTTTTGTTAATAAAAAGGAAAATGCTAAAAGATGATCATTGCACCATTAAGTTACTTTCTTTTCAATAAAAAACATTATGTCATTAAAAAAAAAAAAACTAAAGATCGTTTCCTTGGTTAGTTAATAGGTTAGTTCATAATTAATCCCATTTCATGTCATCATTGTTTAGCGTAGATTGCATATATAAAAAAAATCATTAAAAAAATCATAAAAATAACATGCATATAGAATTATTATGTCATTCATCCCATATCATGTAGCACATGCATATTTAGGATTATATAAATTAGATCGCACACATATGGTGATAGTTCAAATTATGCCATATAAATTGCATTTCATATATCATTAAAGTAAAATTCATGCATATTAATTTTAGATTAAGATTGCATAATAATAAAAATTAGGTGTCATGTAGAAATCATGTTTAGGGCATGCATTTTTATTAGCATTTTTATTGAATGTTATTTTATTGATTGTGCACCCGCATGACCACCATTTGCATGTTAATAGCTTAGGTTAAAATTAATCTTCATTGCTTGCAAAATATTTTTGAAATTAAAATAAAAAGGTACCGAAATGGCGTTAGATTAATCTAGTGTAACCATGTCCTCGGACCTATCGAATCTCTAGTTCGCAAAAGTAAAGTATTCTCCCATATTTTACTTGGGTTTCTAACCAACCCTAATTGGTTAGTGGCAGCTCCAAATTGAGTATAATTGCATGTTTAAATGGGTTAATTTCTTAATATCAAGTGGCGATTAGTAGGACTTGAGAGGGTCCGTGCCAAGTCTTCGGACTTAGTAATCCATTAGCCTTCTTTAGGTAATTCACCCTTGTAAATTAGGTCGCGACATGCATACATCAAATGCATTCAAAAACTAGCACACATCGATTCACTCATCAAATATTCACAGAAGTCCCGATTATAAGGCCAAATTGTTATGACACGTCTCATTCTATACCACACAATTTTGTCCCATTATCAGGCGTAGGTAACTCATATCGGTGGAGGACGAAGTCAATTTTCTGTAGGTATGCCTTCCCGCAGTGGGCGAACAACTCCCGTTCAAGGCCTTCAGGGACAGCCTTTTAGTAGAAAACCACTTAGTCCTTTAGTTCAGAGCCTAGAGACACTCAGAGATGCTAGGATGGAAACATTTCTAACCTGCCCAAGCTGCATTTCTTGGAGGATCCTACCAGGATTGAGAAGAAGAGGAATTTAGAAAGCCATAGAGAGATTTTTCACAAAGCGCACACTTTACTTTAGGGGACTTTGCCTAACACATTATACCCTCCTTGCCTTATATAGATAGTAAATGGTCACAAACACACACACATGGACCAAGGTCACGAGTCCAGATACAAACAAAGGCACTGGAAACTTCCGAGAGGGAATTATTCACACACTATGAACAGTGACCATACTGTGAATAGTACTTTCCCTAGCCTAGTGCTACAGTAAAAGTGAACATTAGCTTGCTATAGTAAAATTGTATGGACTCAACAATCTCGTCCGTCATGAGCATTGTAGTCATAGTTGGAGTCATCCTAGCTGTATACTGTCGCTAGGCAATGTTCATCATACTTTTGTTCAAAGGCTTCAAGGTCTTCTGGTGATAGGATCTGGTTGAGCGGGCGAGATGTGGATGCTGAGGCTTCCTCATATGCCTAGTGAGATGCTTCTTCTTCTTCAACCCAGTTTGTGTCATCTCTTGTAGTGTCGGTAGGAATGCTTGGCTGGGGCCAATTCGATAGCTGTGCATAGAAGGATGTGTCCATGCTTTGAGATGAGGACAAAGGTCCTAGATCATAGGGATCTTGGGAAAGAGGACCTCCCCATCGAGCATAGGGGTCATGAGTTGATTGGACAATGTCATTTGCATTTGTCATTTCATGCTCTTGGGATGACGTTGCGTGTTTGAAATCTTTAAGTGCTTCCTTAGCTTCTGATGCTATGTCATAATGATCTCATGCAATTGGTACATTATAGTTCCAGACATCTCCAGGGATGGTTTTTTTTTCTTGGCATAAAATTATTTTGAGTTTTCGGTACTGGTGTTCATAACATCAATAGGTCCTGGATAAGATTTATGAATCCGAGCTTCTCTACTATTCAAGTGAGGTTTATAGGATGTGGTTCCTATTTCCTGTGGAGCATTGATAATGTTGCCATTATTTCTGAAAAATACCATGGACGTCGGAAAAACAGGATAGTATGGACTTCAAGATCTTGTGTCATAGTTCTTAGTTCTTTTTCAATGAGGTGTTTCCAGTGAGTAGGAGGATAGAACCTATTTAGAAAATCTAAAAGATTCTTATCACTTTCCTTTTCGATGTTTCTTCCGAGTAAGAATATCCTGGTGAGATTGGCAATGAATCTTCTGGTTGGAATTTCAATAGCTATTAAGTACTTATTGGTTAAGTACCATAATAACATCTTGAGCTATTCATGGAAATCATCTTCCTTCCAGATAAGAGGATGGATAAATGGATAGTCTAAGTTTAACCCAAAATGATAAAGAATCGAACCTCCATTGAGTCTGAACAAGTCTGTGTGGCATTGCCACATGAGATTTTCAAGATTCTCAGTGAGATTATCATTCTGGATGTGTTGAATAATCTCCTGGGGATATTTCCAATTCGGCAAATCTTTGATCTTCTCAATCTTGTATTTTACTCCATGGTTGAGTATATGGAAAACAGGTCTCTTGATGTACATGTTGATTTCTGCTGGTGCTTTTGGTCTTAACAAAAAGTCAGCAAGTACGTTTTTCTTTTCAGGAATATGTTTTGTTTCAAAAGAATATTTCGAAAACCATTCAGCCCATCGAAGCAGTTGAGAATTTGGAATTTACTTCTATTTAAATTTGGTCATCTGAGAGAAAGATGCCATGTCTAATTCTACCAGGAAGTGGTGGCCAGTGAGATGGAATTCAAACTTTTTTATTCCATTTTTCACTGCCAAGATTTCTTTGAAAGTGGAATGGTAATACATTTCCGCTTAAGATAACTTTCAACTCTTATAAGTATAGAGGTGTCTCTTACCATCAATTTCTTCAAGCAGGATGGCTTCCCAGTATTCATCACTGGCATCGATTTGAAGGATTCTCTTTCCTATTGATGGTATCTGCAATGGTGGGAGATTCTGCATAATCTCCTTAAGTTCAGCTACTGCTTTAGTCTGAGCTTTTCCCCAAGGTGGGAGATTCTTCTTTAGCATGGATTGCAAAGGAATAAGAAGTTTTGCAATATTTTGGACAAAATTCCTGAGATAATTAATTATCCCAAGAAATTGCTGAACTTGCTTTGTCGTGAAGTTTTCTTCAGGAAACTTCAATAATTCTTGAGCAATATGTGGCTCTAGGTAGTATGTATCTTTATTTAGGTACATACCAAGAAATTCAATCTCTGTCTGAGCAATATTCATCTTTCTTTGAGAAAGCATAATGCCATGCTTCTTCACGATTTCTGCGAATTGCTCGAGAAGTTGGCAATGAGACTGCTCATCAGGGCTATAGAGCAAGATATCGTCAATGTGTACAGCTGCACTTGACAGGATTGGTTGGAAAATTCTACACATGGCTTTTTAGAAATGGGATGATGCTACTTTTAAGCCAAAAGGAAGAACTTTCCATTAAAAGTGTTGGTTTGGGATACACAACCCTGATTTGGGTCTGTCTTCAGAATCAATGCCCAATTGCCAAAATCCAGCTTTGATGTCGAATTTGGAATAGATGTGGGCCTTGGATAATCTAGTAAAAAGGAAATTTCTGGATGGTAAAGGGAATTTATCATCTTGAAGGAAAATATTAAAGTGTTGGTAACTGATTACCAATCTCATTTTCCCTATGTTCTGCTCAGCATGCTTGTTGACATAGAAGGCTTCACAAGCCCATTGAGAATTAGAGATTTCAATAAGGCCTTGTTGCAATAGTTCTGAGCATTCCCTTTGAGCTAAAGCCATGTGTTCTGGCTTTATTCCCATATGACTCACCTTTGTTGGATTGATGTCTTCATTCTTTTTGAATGGAACGCGGACAAAAAATTCTGGATTTCCCCATAGAGGATGAGAACATTTCTAGGCGAATTTAGAATGGGATTCTGAGCAAGATTCCAATAATTTTTCCATGATTGGATCTAATAAACTCATTTGAATAGAAAATAGTCTCTGGATATTAACGAATTTAGGGAATTGGTCTTTCTACTTAAGACCCTTTCCAAGAATGATGCGAAGCTGTGAGATGTTTGTTGGGAAGACTGGATCCAAAGATTGTTGTGGTTAAAGAACACTAGGGGAAGAACTGGATAGTTACGGGGGTGGTTCTGACATTCGTGGAGAAAGTGTCTCTTGAGGCAGAATTGAAATATCAGATATAAGGAGTCCAATATTCTTTAGGAAGAACTTTGGTGTCCAGAATTGAACAACTTGCTCCGGTATCAATGAGAGCAATTACAATGATAGGCTTGGCAAAGTTTGAGGTGAAGATTTTTACAAGAAAATGAGGACAATGAGTTTGGCTTGAGAATATGTCAAGGCTTGGTTCTGGAGATGTGGGTGATATGTGAAAAATATCTTCAGATTGGAATCTGACTCAGTTTCACTAGAAGTGGGATAACGTGGAATAGCACAAAGAGTTTGTTCAGATGGTTCTTCATCAGCAGAGAATAGTGATTCGATATCATCATTTTCAAAAGAAATACTTGTTTCATTATCAATTTGATGTATCAAATGATGCTAACATTTTCTAGCTTGGGGACAGTTTTTGGCAAAATTTCCTTTTTGATTGCAAATGAAACAATGATTTGATTTTTTGTGGCCTGTGTAATCCTTCATGTTGCGTAAGTATCGCAATTTCTTCTTTCTTCGAAAGTTCTTGTGGTCATGTTTGGATTTCCTTAACTAGAATTTCTTGAAGTGCTTCTTTTTCTGAGAAGCTTTTCCACAAGTACCATCGCAGTCTTTCTTGGAACATTTGATCTTTAACTTTTGGCGAGAACAAGCTATCTTGAGTTCTTTGTCGTCTGTGATGTAGGTGCGGACCATCTAGCCCTTCAAGCATAATTCTTCAAGGCATAGGTGGATTTCTTGCTGTATTTCTCCCAAAGGAATATCCTATATTCTCCTCTATCTTCCAAAAACAGATCTTTCAACCATTTGGGATAGTTCTTTAGGGATAGAAGTCAGGAAAACATGCTTCATATTTGGATCAGCTCCAATACGATAAAAAAGCTTAAGCATTTCACGATAATGCTTATCAAGATATTTCTTCTGGAGGGAGCAACATTTTCTTTCGAAAAATTCTCTTCTTTTCATTTCTATGAGATCAGTGGGCTTTCCCACGAAGAAATGATATAAGAGAGCGATGGCATGGCTAAAATCATGTGACATCAGAAAATGAATCTGGTCTTATTCTGACACTGATTTCCACCAAAGTTTAAGGCTTCCTGTGAACCTCGTGACAAAGTTGTAAAGGACATCATTCATATCATGATTGGTGATAGACTGAGTATTCAACCAAGTATGAAATTCCTTGAATCTTTCTAGCCATTTGTGATAGGGGATATCATCGATGGTGAAAAACCGTTTTGATGTCATGGACACATTATGTCCAGGATTGTTCTGAACAATCTCTAGTTCAGAGTAGTTTGATTCCATATCCTGATCTGGAGGATCGGTCATGAATATTGATGAAGTTACTGGTGTAATAGGGAGGGAATCATCAGCAAGAATTGAGAAGCATAAAGAGGAGGAAAAGGATACTAATCCTGATTCAGTATCAGAGATGTTGGGAATAGTTTGTTCAACTGGAAATAGAATCTGGTCTTTTGAAATGGTAGGATTAGGCTGTTGGATAACAGGGTCAGATTGTTCTTGAGTATCCAAATCTTTTAGAAAAGATTCTAATGGATTAGATAACATCATATGATTTGGCCTTTCTTTTATAACGATTAAACTAGATTCTATAAGCATTTTCTCTTTTCATCTATCCATCTATAATCGATTCAAGTCTTTGAGACGATTTCGCATTTCTGCCATATCTGGTTTTTTTTTGAAAGAATCTTCTAGGATGGCAGCAAAGATAGACATCTGGGTTGGTGGAGGCAAATATCTAGTTCTGACAGTAGTTGCAAAAGGATCAAAACGTCTGAACCTTCATTCTTCAAGGAGTTGGATTTGCCTCTTGAGCTTTTCTATCTCTAGCTTTGGGCTCTTAAGATGATGATACCCTAAATGTTGTCCTGATTCCAAGGCATTTAGCCTCTTTTGGAATTCAAAAACCATTTTCTTGGTGGTCTCATTATACTTTCAAAGATCTTGTTGCACAATTCCAATCTTGGAATCAATTGCTTTGAAGGCATTATTTTGTTCTAACAGAGTCTCCGATTGCCAAATTAGAACAGCTTCAGCAGCAGGTTTTCTTCTTTGTCTCCCATGTTCATCCACATCAGTGGGGGCAGGTATCTTAGGAACATGACGGTATCTGCCTTGTGGATCAATAAATTCTTCTGTAGCAAGAAACAAGAGCTTAGAATTTTCACGGACAAAAGGAGGAAAGTCTGTATCATGAAACATAGCAATGGAAGAAGTAGATGGTGTTTCTACTAGAACCTCAAGTGGGTAGGAGTGCTTCTTGGCCCACATTAGAATTGGCTTATAAAACAGGGAGAGAGCTTGTTTTTTCTGAGGAGGAGATGGTGGAGGTGATTTTGGTGGATCTGGTAAAATTTAAGGAGTAGTACTGAATTCTGGTGGTGGGTGCATAAAAGACCATGAACTGGTATTTATTGCACTCACCAAGAGTGTCAACTGAGAGATCTCTATTTAAGTACCTCTGGTACACCTTATCCTTTGGTCTTTTTTGTCGAGGTGGAGGTTTTGCAAAAGGATCTACCTCATCGGGGGAATTTGTATAATAGGAACGTTGGCAAAAAGGATCCCAAAAACAATGACCATAATTGTCTTTGTAGTAATGAACAGGATGTCCATTACTGTTGAAGTGTTGAACAAGCTTTTTTGGATCTGGTTCGAAAATTGATTCTAGAACACATGATTCAATCATGAAGAGGGTTTGGAAGATAGAAGGACTTTCTTCCTTTTTCTTGCCAAACTTGATGGAAACAATTCCATCTTTTTTTTTAGACGAACTCAGAGTCCGTAGATTGGAAAGGCTTGTTATGCTGGTGTAGCTTTTCATTGTTGGTGATCCAAGTCTTTGGAAGGAGCTTAGCCAATGTATCCTTCGGGATCTGTCTAGGAAGATGGATGCAGGATGCTTGGTCATTCTGCATTGAGATAAACAAAGCATCTTCATTACCATTGTTGATGTTTAGATCAAGGGCATGGTTTTGCACTCGAAAAACCATCTGGTAATGTAGTGTTGCGGCTACAAAGTCAGTAGTTTGAGGAGCTCTAATAAGCTGGACTTAGACTTTTAAGAATGAGAGTAGTTGAGGGTCTAAAAGAGCGATGTTAAAATTTGGATACAAAGTCACAAAGATTGTTCCAACATTTAGAGTGGTCTGAACAGTACCAATGCAAGCATGCTGGTATTGTAAAAACCTGGTATCTAACAATGCAATTCTTGCCACAATTGGCAAACCTTTATGACCATGGAAGGTAAGAGCAAAACGAACATTGTCATAATGGACATGAGAATATCCTTGTTGAACCCATTGTCTAGGAAATTCTAGGGGGATCTGTAGAGTAACAAAGTACTCATTTTCGGTAGCAAGAATGAGATGTTGGTTGAATTTAGAGGACTGGACGTACTCCTTTACTTACTTTGGGGTCTGGTGAATAAGTTGACAAATGGAGCGGATGGGTGAAAATGATGAGGTGGGTTTAGCAAAAGCGGAGTAAGGGTTCATAAGAGGAAGTTGGGTTTTAGAGATCTTAGTTTCATCGCTAAGAGAGACTTCATAAAGATAATCTATCTTAGAAGCATTAGAAACACGGAAATCTCAAGGGGTTGAAGATGAAGGAGCAAGAGAAATAGGCGCTTTGAGAATTTCTGGTTTTGTGGACATGATGTAAAAAGATTTTCTCAACATTAGATTCACCTACCAAGCGCATGGAACGAATAATATTACAAACGAAACCATAATTCTGATACCATGAATGGACCTAGACTTAGAACCAGGGAAGATGAAGCCAATTTTCTGCAGGTATGCCTTCTCATAGTGGGCGAACAACTCTTGTTCAAGCCGTTTAGGGACAGCCTTTTAGCAGAAAATCACTTAGTCCTTTAGTTCAGAGCCTAAAGACACTCAAAGATACCAAGATGGAAACGTTTCTAACCTACCCGAGTTGCATTTTTTAAACTCCATATTCTAACTCAAGGTTCTAAAGGTGACGCCCACGAAATTCCGTTATCGTATGACACTTAGTCCTTGACCACAATCAGCAATAGTACAAGGTTCTAGACATGACTCACACAAAGTTATGTTATCGTGTAGCACTTAGTCATTTTCCACATACATCACTAGTACACGGTTCTAGAGGTGGCTCCCACTATTGACACATAAATTTTTGGGATCCGGTCATTTATTTATAGCATAGAAAATTATAGGTTAATTTTATCCCTGAAAAAAACATTAATTGCATCGTATATAAATTTAGGTGCATTTATTTTTAATTTGCATTTTTTACATTTATTTATTGGGCTGGTGTCAGATGAGTTCGGATTAATGGTTCTGAACTTTAAATTAATAGGCCGGACTAAGCCCACGAATGGAGCAAATTAGCCCAAGCCCATTGTTTTTTGAGAAATAGAGATTTGATATTATGTTACGATGGATTTTTCGAATTTGAGAAAATCGCATTGCAATCTTATCTTTAGCAATTTGCGATAAAATCAACGGAGAATATTCAGAAGATGAGGAAAATAAAAGGATTTTTGTGATTGGGAGGTTACAGGCAATTTTTGAGATGAAATCTTCCACAGATATCATGTTTTTTGCCTATAAAAGGAGATGTGTACGGTGAGAAAAGGGGGCTTCTCTTCATCGGAAAAAGAACACAAAAAGTCAAAAGTCAAAAAAGAAGAGAGAAAAGAAGTGGAGGGGAGGTGCGGTAGAAGAGAGTTACGTGAGAGAGAGAAAACAAACAAAAAGGTGTTTCTTCTTCGCAGTTCCTCTTCCCTGGACCCCTTGATGCCTGCACTTGCCGGAGCCTGCTATTTGCAAGCTAGCACTGGCAGCTAAGCCGCTTTCCTTCGAGTAGCGCCAGAGCTTCGCCTCACCACACAACCATTGCCATCCACTACACTCGTGTAGCCATTCAACTGCCACCCCTGTTCTGACACGATTTGCCCAACCCAGCATCCAATAGCTCTGTTGTGCCTCCGCCTCCGATCTCCTTCGCCAACGCCCATAGCAGCTGCGCCTCCACTTGCAAAGCCCGCAAACGTTGCTTCAGCCAGCCCAGTGCCTGAGCTTTTCTATTATCCGAGCCTTCCGCCCAAACGCAGCAACGTCACCTCATCTTCGCTGGTGATCCACTTCAGCCAGCCCAGTGCCCAGCTCCACTCCTGCAGTAAGATCCAACCACCACAACCTCCAACCAGTGACCCGACACAATAGATCTAGCGATCCGACAACCCGGTGTTGCCTCTGTTCCGCCCGCGAAGCTGCCTCTGCTACTGAGCCGTTCCACTAGCTCGACGAAGCCAGCAATGTGCCGATTCGAGTCTCTCCCGAGTGGCTCCCCTGTTCTTCCGCTAGTGTCGCCATTTCGCCCTTGCCGGAGTTCCGCTGCCGGACCTCTCACTCGCCGCTCCTGCTATTACTCAAGCACAAGCTTTGCTTGGGAAAAAAAAAAAAACAAACGGAAACAGGAAAATTATATTAGGTAGTCTTTTATTTACCTTATTTTTATTTTGTTAGTATTTTATTATTATTTTCTTTGTTTTTTTTGGTAGAATTATTCTTGAATGAATGGTTGAGATTCCAACATGAAATAGCCTCTCAAATTAGGGATTGTCAGTCTGATTTTCGCGCCCGAAATCCGATTCGCAATCGTTAGCAAAATCGTCAAGCCGATCTCACGCTTGAGATTTGATTTGTGATTTATTTAAAAATTGGACAACCCGATCTCATGCATGAGATATGGCTCGCCAATTTGTGGATATCAATCTGATCTTTTTTTCTTTGCTGTCGTGGTGTTTGAATCAATTTTTTTCGTAAAAAGAAAAAATCCAAAAAAATATTTTAGTTAGGATTAGGTTTGTTTTAGGGTTATCTTGCATATTTAGAATAGGGATTTTATTTCAAATTTTTAAATACAAAATAAAAAATATTCATTTATGATAGTTTTAAAAAAAAAAATTAAATTGCATGTTTAATTATGTGTCAATTTTAATTTCGAATTTTATAAAAAAAAAACATAAAAAAATCATCATGCATATATCATGTAGAATTTGGGCATTCTTTACACGTCATTTCATGTTAGGATTACATGTTTATAAGTTTAGATAATTTCTCCTAGATAGATTGCATGTTTCTTAGGAAAATAAAATAATGCACATGTCATATAGAATTAGGTTCATGAAATGCACGTCATTTAGTCATTGTTACTAGGTTCATTTAATTAGAAATTGCTCGTCATTAAGATTAGGTCATTTTGATTAATTTAGATTGCATATTTAATTATTGCATGTGTTAGAGAAAACTTCTTTAATTGTTTTGAAGTTGACAAAACATTTCCATCAGTCTAATCTGAAGACTTGAAGACTCTATCGTCAAAGTCTGAAGACCTCTAGACTCAAGATTTAAAGTCTACCCTTATTGATAGCTTCTAGATCGATGAAGAAAAGATTTATCCGAAGATGAAGAAGTTATCCAGATGCAAGTATATCTCTAAGGATTTGGTTCGTACGGTTGAAGAAGATCTCAAGGTTGGAGATAGCATCTCATGATCAATTATTCTTATTGAAATCGATTTGAATAATTAGATCTGTTGATTGGTGAAGTGTACTTGGAAGGTTATACTTATGGAAATCTAGATCCTGATTATATGGGCGAGTAGGATTGGTGAGGTATCGTCACATTCCTTAAATAACTCGAGATCTTCATAATTGATTTTGTTCAACTAGTAGATCGGAAGAACTCCTTTGGAAGGTGCCAATGGTTATAATGACATGGAGGAGTATATAAGGAGGATGCTCAAATTATTCGAGTAGGTGCGTGAAAGAAAATTTCCAAAGTCTGAAACTCCTAGTTCTTTGTTGATTCATTCGCTGAGTTTAATTTGTACTTAAAAAAGAGATTAAATACTTGTGAGACCTTGAGGAAGTGTAGTAGAGTCTTTACATTGTGGAATTAAGAACGTGAGGCTGTAAATATCTCTTTTGGTTCATAATGAAATCCAACCAGTGGGATGTCAGTGTGGGAGAGTGAACGTATGCTTGGTCTAAGCCGAACCACTATAAATATTGTATTTCAATTCTCTTTCCCTAAACTCTTTACTTTAATTCGCAATCTTACATAACTGTTTACAGTCTTTTACATCTTCAGTCTACTGTTTTCATAAAAGTCGAATTAAGTTGTTAAGTCTTGCAAAAACTTCTTTAACACCTATTCACTCCTCCCCTAAATGTTCATACTAGCACTTTCAATTGGTATCAAAGCTTGTGTACTCATTTAATGGAAGTGTTTTTACTTCTAAGTTAAAGATCTATGACTAGTATGTTGGCTTCAGGTTTGGTTGAAGACTAGAGCAACACCAGACCTCCCTACTTCGATGGAAAGGAATACACCATATGGAAAAACAAGATGAAAGCATTCCTAAGATCGAAAAATCCTTTGGAATGGGATGTAGTAGAAAAATGAATTATTCCTAAAGCTACATTAGTTTCAAAAAGGGGAAAAGAAGTTGCAGACGCTAGCGAGATGACTCAAGAAGAGATAATCAAGAGATAAGCTCTTGATGTTAAAGCAATTTACTCTTTATATTCTGCGTTATCTCTTATTGAGTATAACAGAATATCTTCTTGTGAAACCGAGATGACTCAAGAAGAGATAATCAAGAGATAAACTCTTGATGCTAAAGCAATTTACTTTTTATATTGTATGTTATCTCCTACTGATTATAACAGAATATCTTCTTGTGAAACAGCCAAAGAAGTCTAGGATAGGCTTCACATTACCTATGAAGGAATTGATCGAGTAAAAGAAACAATGATTAATATTTTACTCGGATAGTATGAAGCCTTCAAAATGAAGCCGGGAGAATTTATCACTGATATGTTTAGTCAATGTACTGAAATAGTAAACGGTCTAGAATATCAGGGATAGCCAATCTCAGGACCAATGAAGGTCAACAAATTGCTGCGTGGATTCTCCAAAGATTGGAATCACGTAAAGACTTCAATAAGGGAAACACAAAGGATCATGCTGCTTTCTGTAGATGAATTGGTTGTCACACTTCAATCCTATGGAGTGGAGCAAATCAATGAGGAAGAAGATCCTAAAGGTAAGAAGTCAATTGCTTTGAGATCTAACAATGATTCTGATGTTATAAATTCTGAAGATGATTTGGATGATGAAGAGTTAGCTCTCATTATAAAGAGGTTCAGGAACTGAAAAAAAAAGGGGAAGAAAATTCAATTGGAAGAAACAAAGCACTCAAAATTTTCAAAACAAATCAACTAAGGATGATGAATCCAATAAAGATGTGATATGTTTTGAATGCAAGAAAAAGGGACACATTAGACCCAATTGTCCCATGTTGAAGAAAAAGAAAGGAAAAGCTGAGAAATACAGGAAGGCTCTCAAGGCAGAGACATGAAATGATATAGAATGTAAAGAAAGTGATGAAAATTATGCAAATATTTGTCTAATGGCAAAATCAGAGTCAAAGTCAGACTTCGAAATAGATACAGAGTCAGACTCGGATAGTGAAATCAAGGTAAGTATTTTAAAAATCCCTACTAAAGTTTCAAAATACATTGATGAACTTTGTCTTAGTCTCAAAACCTCTCTCAAGAGGATTTCCGAGCTAAAAAGAGAGAATTCTACACTGAAACAACATGAAATTTTTTTGGAAAGAAAAGTTTGAAAATTTAGATAAAAGTTTTATTACTTTAAAAGAAAATGCAGACTCTCTTTAAAAAGAAAATATATTTTTGAAAAATGATATTTTAAATATTTCAAAAAGGATTTCAATAGGAACTAAGAAATTGGAAAAGATTATTTCAGTTCAAAGATCTTACTTTAACAAATCAGGCTTGGGAATGACTTCAGAAACTATTCCTTTAATTAATTTTCCAAAAGTAAAGGAAAGAATCAAACAAAGGCCTACAAAAACTTTGTACATAAATCATTTTCAAAAAGTCCTTGTAAAACATGTTGGGCGAAGTGCTCTCAAATGTTCTAAGTGCAATAGCTCAGAACACTTTGAGAAAAAATGTCTTATGGTTTGGAGACCTGTTAATAAGGAATGGGCAAAGACTGCTTATTACACTAACTCCTCTAGACCCAAGAAAATGTGGGTACCAAAGAAAGCTTGAGTCTCTTTTTTAATTATAGGTCACTATAAAGAAAAAATGTTAAATGGTATTTGGATAGTGGTTGTTCAAGGCATATGACTGGAGATTCAAGTTGTTTTATAAAACTTGTGCAAATTAATGATGGAAAAATCTCTTTCAATGGAAACAGCAAAGGAAGAATTGTTGGGTGTGGAACTATAAAAATTGGAAGTCTCACAATCAACAATGTTTCCTTGGTGGAAGGACTTAATTACAATTTGCTCAGCATTGGACAATTGTGCGACACTGGATTGAAAATCTTTCACAATCTTTTACTAGACGAAGATATGGGAACATCTATCTTCTGGATATAAAACTAGAAAAATCTCAATATCTAATTTCAATTTAAGATGAAGCAAATCTTTGACATCGAAAGCTTAGCCATGTCAATATGAAGCAGATTGCCAAGATCTCTACTAAGAACCTTGTCCAAGGGCTGCCCAACTTGAAGTTTCCAAAATCTAGTATATGCACACCATGTGTATTGGAAAAATAGGTTAGAATTTCTTTTAAACCAATAAATCAGGTTTTTACTACATGTGTTTTGCAGTTTTTGCATATAGATCTCTTTGGGTCAACCAGAACCAAAAGCATAGGCGAAAAGACATATTGTCTAGTAATCATTGATGATTATTCACGATTTACTTGGGTTTATTTTCTGGCAAGTAAGTCTGAAACATTTTTTTACTTTTCAAAGTTTACCAAGAAAGTACAGAATGAGAAAGGATATGCTATCTCAAGCATATAGACAGACCATAGAGGTGAGTTTGAAAATCAAGATTTTACCAAATTCTGTGATAAATCTGGATTTCAGCATGTTTTCTCCTCTCCATACACTCCAAAACACAATGGAGTTGTGGAAAGAAAGAATAGATTTTTGCAGGAAATGGCAAGAACTCTTTTAATAGAAAGAAGTATTTCCTCTCATATTTGGGCTGAAGCAATTTCTACAGCATGTTATATTATTAACAGAGTCTTTTTAAGGTCTATTATGGAGAAAACTCCTTATGAGTTATTCAAAGGAAAGAAGTCAATTGTTTTTTATTTTCATGTATTTGGTTGCAAATGTTTTGTTTTGAAAAATGCAAATGATCGAACTAGTAAGTTTGAGGAGAAATCTGACGAAGGAATCTTCCTTAGATATTCAACCATCAGCAAAGCTTATAGAGTATTCAACAAAAAGACTCAGTCTGTGGAAGAATCTACAAATGTCAAATTCCAAGACTCTTTGCAGAATCAACTGATTCAGATTCATCCTGAAGAATTTGAACCTGCTCTAAACTCTGTAAAGTCTACCTCCCCTAAGGCAGCTCCGACCTCTAAAAATCAACAACAGAGGAAACTGAAAAATCAACTGAAGATGAAAATCAGCAAACTGTCAGACTGACAAGTAACTGGAAGCACAAGTCTAGTCATTCCAAAGAACTCATGATTGGTGATATTGATGATGAGATTCATACCAGATCCAAAAAGCAAGAAGAGTCTAGCACCGTGACACTTATTTTTGAAATAGAACCCAAAAGCATAGAAGAAGCTTTAGTTGATGAAAGCTGGATTGAAGCAACGCAAGAAGAACTCAGGTAGTTCAGCATTAATGATGTATGTAAATTAACTCCTAAACCTAAAGGTAAATCCATTATTTGAGCTAAATGGGTTTTCAAGAACAAGTTGGACGAAGAAGGAAAGTGATCAGGAACAAAGCAAGACTCGTGGCCAAAGGACGTATGCAAGAAGAAGGGATAGTGTGGCACCCCTCGACAGCCCCCAATCTGTTAGGGTTGCCACAACCTGCCAATCGCTTTCTTTTCCAAGGATATCTGTTACTTGTCTTTTATAAAAAGGGGTTTATAAAAGGACCGAGGTCCTTAGGTAATTTTTTTTTTTAAAAACAGTCCTGGCGCAACTTATTAGCGGAAGCATAATTGAGTCTCACCATCTCTCCCTCCAATAACCATAATGCAATACACACCAACTACGCACAATAAGAAAAGATAAGGCCGAACCACTTTTATTTATATATTTTCATGATGGATTTCTCGGGTCGGTACTGAGATAGCTAGTATAAGCACCTAAAGGGGGGTGAATAGGTGTATAATAATTTCTCTTGATAAGTGAGCAATACGAAATAGACAATAGAAAGGAAGTTCGCCTTTTGTTAGCAAAAACGAATTATGATCAAAGTAAAGCAAAGAGTAGGGAAGAGAAAATGAACATAGAAATTATAGTGGTTCAGCTTATTTCAAACCTACGTCCACTCTTCCGTACTGATAGCCCATCGGTTGGATTTCACTATGAACAAAAGAGTTGTTACAACAAAACTCTCCCTTGATTCCACAGTGTAGATACTCTACCACACTTCCTCAAGGTTTCTCAAAGATATAGACTCTCTTTTGCGTACAAGATTTCGCTCAACAAATGAATTGACTAAGAACAAAGAATTTCAGACTTTGGAATTCTTCTATCAAGCACACACTTGAATAACTGGAACGTCTTCCTTATATACTCCTTTATGCCATCATACCCGTTGGCACTTACCAAAGGAATTCCTCCAATCTACCCGTTGGACGGAATCAATTAGGAAGATCATTCAAGCTATTTAAGAAACATGTCGATAGCCCATCAGTTCTACTCGCTCATACAATCAGGATCTCGGTTTCCATAAGTAGAACCTTCCAAGTATACTTCGCCAATCATTGGATCCTTAATCTCTGAATCAATCATGATCAAATAAAGGATTCCATTATGTCATATCCAGCCAAGAGATCTTCTCCAGTCGATAATGTCAAATCCTTAATGAAACACCCAGTTCTGGATATCCCTTCTTCGACAGATTAGAAATTGTCAATGAGAATAGATTTTGAGTTTTGAGTCTGGCAGTCCGGAGGTCTTCAGACTTTAAATAGTAGAGTCTACAAATCTTCAGATTAGACTGATGGAAACATTTTGTCAGCTTCAAAATACTCTAGGAAGATTTCTCCAACAATCTCCCCATTTTTTATGATGATAAAACTTTCCTACAGATTTGGATAACTTTGACCTGCAAAATATTACTCAAGCAAATATGGATATTTCATAAAGATAAATGGCTTAATGATAACACTAGAATCTACAACCACAGAAAATAGGTTAGTCTTTCATAAGATATCAATAGTACTTAATATAAGCAGTCAAATCCAAATCCCAAATTCAGTCCACAGCCAGACACAAAAGTCAAGTCAAGTCAAACATTAAAACAAACCAAAAGTTCAACAAGTTTAAGGTTCAAAGTTTCAAATCTCGCATCTCTCCCCCCTTTTGTCATCATAAAAAAGGTTGAGATGGAAAGAGAATGGATTCAAGAATGCTTGGGAACACGAACAAGCTGGAAATCTCCCATTTACTGTACAATGCCTTCAATCTTTTTCAAGTCCTCCTTTAGTTGTGCCACATCTTCACCCTTAGCATTTGCCTGAATCTGAAGAGAAAGGGCTTGGATCTGATCATTTAAAGAAACTGAAGAAGCTTGACCTGCAGTATGCAAATTCTGAACTTCGCATCCCAGAGCATATATCTGACCCCGCATTTCCAAGAGAACATCAAGAATTCTGCGAAAATTTGTTGAATTATTAGTCTGCGTACTGGTTTCTGAACGATCAGATGGAGTAAAGGCAGATGATGGCAAATCAGCATAGTCACGCAGATTGGGCGATGAAACATCATGTCCCTCCTCAGGAAATTGAGAGGCATAGATGTCCTCTGGATCTGCTGGAGAGCGACTGACTCCTTCACTGGTAGCAGGATATGAGGACATTCCTCTTTTCTCACGGTCTCCCCCTGTTTCCATGCCTTCAGGTGGAGAAGAGAGTTCCTCATGCTCTCCTTCCTCTTGATTTCCTCTTTCCTCTTCTTCTTCTTCTTCTTCTTCTTCTTCTTCAGATCTTTCCTCCTCTACATCTCTTTCTTCAGCTTCTCTCTCCTCTATTTCTTTCTCTTCTGCTTCCAAATCTTCTCTTTCTCCAATCCTCTGTTCTAAGTCTTTCTCTTGTTGTTTCGTTGATTCTGGAACAGAACGACTCAGGTTCTTCAATACCATAGCAGAAATGGTGATGTCTTCCTCATCTTCTTCATCTTCAACGATGAGAGCTCTTCTTTTCTTGGATGAAGCAATCATGGGCTCCTTCCATTTTCTCTTTGCAACCGAAGAGATTTGATGAGTTTTGACAGGGGTTTTCTCCTTGAATTTCTCCAACGCCTTGTTGAGTTCCTTCAAATGCATTTTGGAGACCATTTCCAGTCCCACCACCATTTGATCACAAGATCGAACACAGAGAATTCGTGGAGGCTGAACATTCAAATATCTGAATAACTTTGTCACAAGAGCTGGATAAAGAAGTTGACCCTTGTCCTTCACCACTGCTCTATACATGTGGAACATAATAGTGTGAGGAAGAGAAAAAATTTTCCCAGCATTGATGGCATACATCAGCTTTTTCTCTGAGTTTGAAACATCAGTCTTTGAAGTAGATTTTGGTCTAAGATAATTAATCACAATCTTGTGAAGCAAAATGTTAAATGCACTCATCCTCAAGTAGGAAATCTTTCCCTCTGTCCTTCTATCCTTAACAAGTTCCAACGTAGCACGAGCAATAGAGACATTGATAGGTTGATATCTCCCTCTCTCAACCCCAATCACATTAGCCAACATATCTACATCCACCACATAGTCCTGATCTCGAACACTAAAAGAGAATCTATTTGCATCCAAAAACTAAGATTCGAATAGAAACATGCAGTGATTTCAGCATAGGCTTCTGTAGAGTCATAATAGAACTGTTCAAGTTGAAGAAGACTAAATTTTTCCCTCAAATTAACATTCACAGCATCAAGGAAATCAAAATCCACACTTCTAGAGTTTATCACCCCACGCTTCAACAACTTAGAGTATAGATGCTTTTGTTCCTCCGATCGAAACAAGTCTGTCCTTTTTCCCCGAATTTTTGCCGCAACACCCATTCTCGGTTGAAACTGACTATACAACTTGTCATCATCATTCCCATCTATCTGATTCAGCCCTCCAACACGAGGATCGATTAGAATATTTGCCACTGCTTCTTCTGCCAATCCATCAGGGGCAATTCCCAACCGTTCCATTGTGCGTAAAAAGAAGGTTTTATTTTTGTACCCTTTGTCTTTCATAAATTCGTCAATGTAGTTCAAAGGAGTTCCACCCCTTTTCAAAGCGCGATAAAGCTTCTAGATAAAAGAGGGCTTAGAAACTCTTACAGGTTCTGCATCTTCGATTATTTCTTTCTCTTCTTGTCGAGCAACCTCCTGTTGTCTAGATGGAGAAGATGGACGCTGCTGAGAATGTTGTGGGCTCTGCTACTGACTAGGAGATTCTTCTCCCTCAGTGAGATCAAAATGCGTAAGCCCCTCACGCATTTGATGTGGTCCCCTGTTTGCGATCCTCGAAGACTTTCTTTGAGACGACATCTTTCACAATCTTTGAAAGATTCCAAACTTGACTTTCCCAAGAAAGATGACAACTTTTCGAAGATTAAACAAGAGAAGAAAACACAAATGGAAGATCAATGATCCCTTAGGGTTTTTGAGAGTAAAGCGAAGAAGAAACAACAGTATATAAGATAGTCGAAGAGAGGCATACGGAATGTCATAAAAGAAAGTAAAAAGATGCCTTTTAAAAAAATAACTCACTTTTTAAAAAAAGAATTAGATAATTGTCATTTAAAAAATAACTCTTTTTTTGAAAAGGAAACATTGCAATAATCACGTCAATTAAAGATAGCAATAATCAAACACGGTTGATGATCGTACCTTTTCGAGATGAGATTCGAGAGATAATAAAGTAAAATAACTTACAAAATAAAAACTTGATCGTCTGAGTCTGGGTATCTTTAGACTTTCAGTCCTGAGTCTGAATTTCCTCGGACTTTAAGATTTTGAGTCTGGAACGAATAGCTTCAAATTGATTTTTCTCCAAAGGCTTTGTAAATATATCCGTCAATTGATTCTTTGAGTCAACAAACTGAATTGAAACTTCTCCATTTTGAACATGATCTCCAATGAAGTGATGTCGAATCTCTATATGTTTTGCTCTTGAGTGAAGAATTGGATTCTTAGTGAGATTAATTGCGCTGGTGTTGTCACACTTGATTTCCGTGCATGAATCTTCAATTCCAAAGTCTCTTAGCTGTTGTTTTATCCACATAATTTGTGAACAACAACTCCCAAGAGCTACATATTCTGCTTCTGTTGTAGAGACAGCTACTGTACTTTGCTTCCTTGAAAACCACTATACGGTTCTGCTTCCAAGTAGTTGACAGGTACCTGAGGTGCTTTTTCTATCAACTCTGCATCTGGCTAGGTCTGTGTCTGAGTATCCAAGAAGAGTAAATTCTCCCTTTTTAGGATACCAAAGACCAAAGTTTGAAGTTGATGCAATATATTTGATAATACGCTTTGCAGCACTTAGATGAGATTCTTTAGGGTCTGCTTAAAATCTGGCACAAATGCAAATACTAAACAAAATGTCAAGTCTAGAAGCAGTAAGCTAAAGAAGTGAGCCAATGATACTCTTGTATAACTTTTGATCAACTTTCTTTCCTTCTTCATCTTTGTCTATCTTCAAGGAACTTGACATTGGTATATCAGCATTTTTGCAATTTTCCAGTCCAAACTTTTTGACAAGATCATTAGCATATTTTTCTTGATGAATAAAGTTCCTTCCTTCAGTTGTTTCACTTGAAGCTCGAGAAAGAAGGTTAACTCACCCATCATGCTCATTTCAAATTCATCCTCATAGACTTAGAGAATTTCTTGCACAGACTTTCATTAGGGGATCCAAAAATAATATCATCAACATATATTTGAACAAGTATAAAACTTTTGCTTTCTCTTTTGATAAACAGAGTAGTGTCTACTTTACCTTTTACAAAGCCGTTTTGAATTAAAAACTTACTCAGCCTGTCGTACCAAGCTCGAGGTGCTTGCTTTAGACCATATAAAGCCTTTTTGAGTCTGAATATTGAGTCTGGTTTCCTTGGGTCTTCAAACCAAGGTGGTTGTTCCACATAGACTTTCTCATGGATAAATCCATTCAGGAAAGCACTTTTAACGTCCATTTGGAATAACCTGAAATTCTTATAACAAGCAAAAGCAAGTAATAATCTAATTGCTTCTAACCTCACTATTGGTGTGTAAGTCTCGTCATAGTCTATCCTTTCTTCTTGCGTATATCCCTTGGCCACGAGTCTTGCTTTGTTTCTTACGACCTTTCCTTTCTCATCCATTTTGTTCTTGAAAACCCATTTAGCTCCAATAATAGATTTACCTTTCGGTTTAAGAGTCAACTCCCAGACATCACTAATACTGAATTGCCTGAGTTCTTCTTTTGACACTTACCAAAGGAATTCCTCCAATCTACCCGTTGGACGGAATTAATTAGGAAGATCATTCGAGCTATTTAAGGAACATGTCGATAGCCCATCAATCATGCTCGCTCATATACAATCAGGATCTCAGTTTCCATAAGTAGAACCTTCCAAGTATACTTCGCCAATCATCGGATCCTTAATCTCTAAATCAATCATGATCAAATAAATGATTCCGTTATGTCATATCCAGCCAAGAGATCTTTTCTTGTCGATAAGGTCAAATCCTTAATGAAACACCCAGTTCTAGATATCCCTTCTTCGATGGATTAGAAACTGTCAATGAGAATAGACTTTATGTCTTGAGTCTGGCAGTTCGGAAGTCTTCAAACTTTAAATAGTAGAGTCTGCAAATCTTCATACTAGACTGATGGAAACGTTTTGTTAGCTTCAAAATACTCTAGGAAGATTTCTCCAACAGGTACAACCAAAAAGAAAATCCAAGACTATTAACTACACTTGGCCATAACCCAAAAGGTATCTTGACCCCTATAACGATCACGTGTCATCCTTCATCTATCAGTGTCGGCTACTCTAAAAAAACGTCAGCTCTCTACCCCTCACGCGGCCATCACACCCATTCTGGTTCATCGGGCGGTGATGGCGGCAACATCCCTTGAATCACTCCATCTCGGCGGACGTGGACCGACAAAAAATCCTGTATGATCGGGCCCCCAACCAAGCCCACATCGTACATTACTAGCACACGAACTCGCATATACGTCAACCCAGGGATGGTAATGCAATCTATCTTCGAACACTCTACCTCCACGTCAGATGGGAGGCCATAGAAGATACCCCACGTGATTGGAGATAGCGACATCTTCCTAATCTAAAATGTTGGTCCTCGAAGGGTGAGTACAACCACTCAACAGATAAAAGATCCAATAAACTACTCAATGCATCACACAGTACAATTACAACATCACAGCATAGTACATGTCATCCATGCATCCAAGCATAACTTACCTTGCAGCCATGCATATGTCGTCATACCATATGCGCATACAACCGTGCACTCATCATCAAGCATCCACGCATATACCATGCCTCATGTACACATACCATCATGCCATAGGTGCACATGCAACCATGCACTCATACACATCATATCATACAGCCATGCATACATGTCACCATACCATGCATAATTCAATTTCCACTTTTTATCTTTCAATTTGATCATCACATCTTTCTTTCCCGAGATCAGTAATTGCATCCCACATTTTATCACTCGCACCCCAACCAGGCATCGCAAGAAAACCTCCGGCACACACCATCGGACATCCGGCACCCCCACATTTTGGGCATCTAGTATCTCAACTGGCATCACGAGGCATCCCCCCCGGGCACAAACCTCTGAGGCTTCTGGCACCCAACCATTCCGGGCATCTCGAAACTCCCGAGGACATCCGGGCATGTATCACAATACAACCGAGCATCCGGCACCCCCCATCCCAGGCATCTTGACACTCCCGAGGCATTATCGGCCCACCTCCAATAGTCTCCTTATTCATCATAATTCATATTCACCAATTTATGTCTCACAATCAACATAGAACATGATGTAATGGCAATAAAGTCAAATTCAGCATTTGATTCCATATGCAATGCCAAATGTCATCACATGCTCAGCAAGATTCAATCACCTCAATCAATATGATTCATAGGGATCATCCAAAACAGAATAATCATAAATTACAGCATTTGAAATTCGCTCAATCCAGCTTGCACAGTTTTAGAAAATATTTTCATTAAATACCCAAATGACCTTTAAAAATTATGAGATTTGAGCATGTGATAGTAAAGACATAAAGGCAGATATTTCATGGATACACCACAACAAAAGACCCTCATACAATTTGATATAGACCATGCATCACAGCATTACTATTCTAACAATTCAGCTTGCACAGTTTTTGAAATATTTTTGGTTAAATAAGCAAATGAACTTAAAAAATTATGAAATTTGAATATGTTACAGGGAAGACATAAATAAAGATAATTCATGAAGAAAACTTTGCCGAAAGAGCTTCATAAAAATGATATGACCCATCCATTGAAACTGACTAAGTCCAAACGCGTCAGATTACACGGTTTTTGAGATATTTCCAATTAAATATCCTAATGACCTTCAAAATTCATGAAATTCGACTATATTGTATTAAAGATCTTAAATTAGGTTTTTCATGAAGAAATTAAAGTCAAATTCGTTCTAGGTGATTTAATATAGACGGTTAAAGCTTTTGTTTCAATACCCACGTTTCCAGATCTGACTACTTCCGAAAAAACCACGATTTCACCTATCTATTCTTGTTATTTTTCTCTAAATTTTTTATATGTTAAAACTCAGGATGTACTTCACATCTTTTGTTAAGAAATTGAAGTGAAATTTCAACAAAAAGATAGGCTTTGAGACCATGCATTCACCAAAGGTAGTTACCAAAATCTCCAGATTCAGTCTCTCCGAAAAATAAGGATTTCACCCACTTATACTTGTTCGTTTTGTCCCAAATTTGAGCATGTTATATGTAAAGAAGTCCATAACAACTTTCATTTAGAAGTCACGGCCAAAATCCAACTCAAACAACACATGCAAGCTGATAGAACATCCAAGGTCGAACTGTTTTCTCATGAACAGTTTACTAGTTTCAAACATTCCTCTTAAAACTTCAACTTTTAACACCCTAAACATCCGAATTCTTTCACCATTCAAGCACACATACTAGAAACAACATGCAAGAGAAGATTAAGGATCCCAAGTTGCCTCTAAACCGAGCAAACAGCAAGCACGAACGGTGACGAGCGACGGACGCACGGCGGACGGTTGACGGACAGCTCTCCTCATTTCCTCTCTTCTTCCACACACTCACTCTCCCTTTCTCTCGATTTCTCTCTTCCCCTCGGTAGCTCTCTCTCTCTCTCACTCTCTCTTGGTCGACGATGCTTCTCCTCCCTCTTCATCATCAACCGGTTCCATTAGTTTGTTTCCCTGAATGATGAACAATCATTGATTTTGCATGGGGAACACTTGGCAGCTAGGAGGGACAAATGGCCTCCTTCATGCAAGATGGGCCTCCATCTTTTGGCTGGGCTTGGGCCAGCCATGTGCTGACGGCAGCTCTTCCTTTCCTTGGACTTCATGGGCTAGGCCTAAATGGCCGAAGGGTGGGGCTTCTTGTGGGCTGGTCTTGAGCTAGAATTTTGGCCCATATCTCATCTTAATAATCCTTCTTAAACCTAAATTTTATAATCACCTAATTGAAATTTATAAATCACAAAACTTTGCGACCTATCTTAATGAATTCCAATCCATAATTCACATGGCCAAAAATAGAATTTTTCCTGTCAATTTATTATCCACCAAAAGCTTGGCCAAAGCCTTAATGCAAGACATGAATTAAAACACTCTTAAAGATTGGCAAGGAATTCTAGGATGCCATAGATAGATTATGATGAAACCTACGCACTAGTAACTAGGTTACAAGTAATTAGATTATTACTTGCTTTTACCCGTTATAAAAATTTCAGTTTATTCTAAATGGACGTCAAGAGTGCATTCATAAATGAATTTATCCAAGAAGAAGTCTGTGTGGAACAACTTCCTGAATTTAAAAATCCAAAGAGACCAAACTCAATATTCATATTAAAACAAGCTCTATATGGATTAAAGCAAGCACTTCGAACTTGGTATGACAGGTTAAGTAATTTTTTAATGCAAAATGGTTTTGTCAAAGGAAAAGTGAATACTACCTTGTTTATTAAAAGGGAAGGTAAAAACTGTCTACTTGGTCAAATTTATATTAATGATATTATATTTGGATCTCCTAATGGAAACCTGTGCAAGAAGTTTTCCAAGTCTATGCATGATGGAATTATCCTTCTTTCTTGGATTACAAGTGAAACAATTGAAGGAAGGAATTTTCATTCACCAAGAAAAATATGCGAAAGAACTTGTTAAAAAGTTCGGATTGGAGAATTGCAAAAAAAATTGAGATACCCATATCTAGTTCTTCGAAGCTGGTAAAGATGAATGAGGAAAGAAAATTGACTAGAAGTTCTACAGGAGTATTATTGGTTCACTTCTTTATCTTACTACTTCTAGATCTGACATTTTGTTTAGTGTTTGCATTTATGTTAGATTTCAATCTGATCCAAAAGAATCTCATCTAAGTGCTGCAAAACACATCATCAAATACATTGCAACTACTTTAAATTTAGGTCTGTGGTATCCCAAAGAAGGCGACTTTACCCTCCTTGGATATTTAGATGCAGATTTGGTAGGTTGTAGACTTGATAGAAAGAGTACATCAGGTACGTGCCAATTGCTGGGAAATAGGATAGTATCTTGGTTCTAAATGAAGCAAAGCACTATAGCTCTTTCAACAGCTGAATCAGAGTATGTGGCCCTCGGAAGTTGCTGTTCTCAAATCTTATGGATAAAACAACAACTGGGAGACTTTGGAATCGAAGACTCATGCCCCGAGATCAAATGTGATAACACCAGCGCAATCAATATAACAAAGAATCCAATTCTTCATTTAAGAGCAAAGCACATAATGATTCAATCCATTGATTTAAAGAATCAACTGGCGGACATATTTACAATGCCACTGGAGAAAAGCCTATTTGAGTCTATTCGCACCAAACTGAACATCACATTTATTATCCATTAAAGTCTGAAGGAGCTCAGACTTAGAAGTAAAGTCTGAAGGTGTTCAGACTCAGAAGACCAAGAGTTACGATTATAAGCTATTTCTATTCTAGTATTTTAAACTTGAAAATGTACGGTTACTTATTAATCACTAATTGATTGAAATTATCTTTCCAAGTTTTTCTTTTTCAAAAAGGCAGTTATCAATTTTGAAAAGATAGTTATTTTCAAAAAGGAAGTTATTTTTTCAAAAAAAAGTATTTTTATTGTTCCTTTTATGTCGTTTCGTTTACCTCGCTTCACTTGCTTTATATACTGCCGAGATTCGTCTTCTTTATTTTTACATTGAAACCCTAGAATACAAAATTCCCACTTACTTTCACTTTCACTCTCGATTTGTCCAAAAGTTTTCACCTTTTTCGAGCAAGTTTGTGAATTTCTCCTTTGAAGCAACAATATTTTCAAGAAAGTCTTTGAGAATTGCAAGCAGAGAACCACGACACATGCTTAAGGGTCCTATGCATTTCGACTTGACTGAGGAGGAAGATTCTTCTCCACCACAGCGACCAAGTAAGCAACAACCTTCTCAGCAGCGTCAATCTCCTCCACCGACTCAACTAGAAGAAGAAATTTTGGAAGAAGTTGAACCTGTAAGAACGTTAACTCCTAAGGTTTTTTTCAAGCTTTATTCTAGTTTGAAAAGAGGAGGATCTACCATGTCGTTGATCGATGAATACCTAAGAGAGAGAGGCTATAAGAATGAAACTCTATTTTTGCGTGATATGGAGAAGATGGGTATTGTAGAAAAGGGATCGACTGAGAAAGCCTTTGCTAATTTTCCTAGTAACCTGCGCTTTGGCACTGCTAATCAACCATAAGGACTAGATGACGATGACTGTATGTTTACCCACTTTCAGCCTAGGACAAGAGTTGCTGCAAATGTTGTTTGTGATGGTTCAAGTCCTTTTAGATCGAAAAATCATAGGAAGGTTTATCCGAATCTAATGAAGAGAGGGGTTATGAACCCTAGGAGTGTCAATTTCGATTTCCTTGAATCGATGAAAGTAAATCTGAGAGAAAAGTTTGCTCTATTGCAATTGGAGCGCTTTTGTTCTAAATCTACTACTATTTATCCAGAACTCACTGCATTCTTTTATTTGAACTTATCTTTCTTGGATGCAAACAGTTTCTCTTTCACAATGAGGGACAAGGAATTTTTGGTGGATATGAACACTTTGGCTGACATAATTGGGATGGAAAGAGTGAATTTCCAACCAATTAGCGTGTCCATTGCTCATGCTACTCTATCTTTGGTGAAAGATCGAGATGCTGAAGGCAAGATTTCCTACACTAGGATGAATGCCTCTAATATCTTGTTGCACAAGATTGTAATTAACTGCATCCATCAAAAGTCAACATTCAAGACTGATGTGTCTCAGTTTGAAGCAAAATTGATGCATGCCATCAATATTGGGTACAAATTCTCTCCGCCTCACACCATCATGTTTCATATGTACAAAACATTGGTGAAAGATAAGGGACAACTCCCTTATTCTGCTCTTATCACGCACCTTTTTAGACATTTTAAAATTCATATCCCTGCGCCATTATGACTGACAAACATTTCTCATCTTGTAGGATGAAGATGATGAGGATGAAATGACTCTTTCAGCCTTAAGAAACTTGAAGAGTTTTGTCAACTTTCAAGAGACAAGAGAAGAGCCAGAAGAAGGAGAAAAAGAAAGAGAAGAGACAGAGGAAGAAAGAAGAGAAGAGGAAGGAGAAGAGGAAGAAGAAGAGAGAGAAGAAGAAAAAGACTAGGGTCAAGAAGACTCTTTTGAGCCAACTTTGGCTGTACCTTTATCAAGTGACTCTGAGATGGCTGACATTGGAACTGCAGGAGCACTCAATGCAGACAAGCATCACTCTGAAGTTGAAGTTGCTCTAGAAGAAGATTTGTCTACTCCTCCTAAACGCAAACAAACGGGGGGAGCTATTAATCAAAAATGTACTTCTTCACCTATTTTTACTAGTGATGTGAGTTGCTCCGCTGCAGATCCAAAGGATGCGTATGCCTCTCACTATCCAAAAGCATCCACTCATAGTCATGGTGGACAATCTGCTAAAGATCTCTCCATTCTCAAAACTCCTGGAATAGACTTGGCTGGACCTAGTGCTGCAACAACTCAAACAGCAGACTTTTCAAGACTGCTAGAGATTCTATTAGAAGTGAGGAAACATCAATATGCTTTGGGGTATGTGATGCAGGATCTCAAAAATGCTTTCATGGCCACTTTAGTGTCTTTGCAATATCAATTAAACGCCCTGAAGAATCAAGTGTAGACTACTATGCAGGGTGAAGATTTCCAGTCACTAAAGCAAAATTTTTGAAAGGTTGGAGAAGACAGTGAATTCTATGGGAGAGTTCGAGCTTGTTCACCTTTCAAAACAGCCATAATTCTGATTCTCTTTTCAAACAACTCTTTTTTATGTGTTCTCCACTTTTTGTTGTTGCAAAAAGGGGGAGAAGTTTGATGCAGATTTGTTTTGATTTTTGGTTTGGACTTTTGGACTTATCTTTTGTTTGGTTGTGACTTGGACTGGTTGATTACTGTTTGATTTGATCTTTTGATGCTTGCAGTAACTTAGGCCATGATGATTGTGGAAAGGATAGTTGTTTTACAGAACTAACATGTTTTTTGTCGTTGCAGAACTGTTGCTATCTACATCCTAATCCACTTATCTTTTATGAGATACTTTGTAAGCAAGTACTGTTTTACAAGACAAAAATGTTCAAATTTGCAGGAAATTTTTGTCACCATAAAAATGGGGGAGATTGTTAGAGAAAACTTCCCTAACTGTTTTGAAGTTGACAAAACGTTTCCATCAATCTAGTCTGAAGACTTGCAGACTCTATCATCAAAGTCTGAAGACCTCAAGACTTAAGATTTAAAGTCTACCCTCACTGATAGCTTCCAGATCGACGAAGAAAAGATTTATTCGATGATGAAGAAGTTCTCCATATGCAAGTGTATCTCTAAGGATTTGGTTCGTACAATTGAAGAAGATCTTAAGGCTGGAGATAGCATCTCATGATCAATTATTCTTATTGAAATCAATTTGAATAATTAGATCCGTTGATTAGCGAAGTATATTTAGAAGGTTTTACTTATGGAAACCTAGATCCTAATTGTATGGGCGAGCATGATTGGTGGGTTATCATCATATTCCTTAAGTAACTCGAGATCTTTCTAATTGATTATGTCCAACGGGTGGATGGGAATGACTCCTTTGGAAGGTGCCAACAATTATAATGGCATGGAGGAGTATATAAGGAGGACACTCAAGTTATTCGAGTGTGTGTGTGAAAGAAAAATTCCAAAGTTTGAAGCTCCTAGTTCTATGCTGATTCATTTGCTGAATTTAAGTTGTACTCAAAAGAAAGACTAAATACTTGTGAGACCTTGAGGAAGTGTAGCAGACTCTCTACACTGTGGAATCAAGGACATGAGGCTATAAAGATTTCTTTTGGTTCATAATGACATCTAGCCAATGGACTGTCAATGCGGGAGAGTGAACGTAGGCTTAGTCTAAGCCGAACCACTATAAACATTGTGTTTCAATTCTCTTTCCCTGAACTCTTTACTTTAATTCGCAGTCTTATATAACTATTTACAATCTTTTACATCTTCAGTCTATTGTTTTCATAAAAGTCGAATTAAGTTTTTAAGTCTTGCAAAAATTTCTTTAACACCTATTCACCTCCCCTTTAGGTGTTCATACTAGCACTTTCAACTTGTTCATTAAGAAAACAAAAAAAAAGAAATTACTTTACTCATGTTATATAGTTTAGGTCATATTGACATGCCATATTATTTCATGTTAGATTAGTAACATTGCATTGCACATAGATTAGATTCTCATTAAATTAAGTGAAAACAAAAATTAAGTGATTACGTGTTAATTAAAAATCATATCTAGGATTGTTGATGTGAATTTTGATCTAACAATGTATATGCTTTTGTTGCTATGAGGTAAGTCCTGCAATTTATTTATTGCTTTACTTGGGTGTTAAATTGATGGTTTGCGCATCCGCATGATAACCTCACATGTTAGGGAGATAAATTAAAATCAATTCAAGTTGCCTGCCAAAATTTTTTTAATAAAAAAAAAAAAAGAGAAAGGTACCAAAAGGGCGTTAGAGAAATCTAACATAATTAAGTCCCCGTACCCAAAGTCTAATCGACCTATCGTAAACTAATTAGTGGCGACTCCCTTTTGCATGCTAGATAGTTGAACCTAAGTCGCGAATTGGTATGGGCTTGGGAATGCTCGAGCTAAGTATAGGCTTAGCAATCCATTAGCCTAATTTTAGGTGGTGCACCCGAAAATTTGGTCATAATAGCCTTTGAAAATAGAGGTTCTACCAAAGCCAGCTTATTGCATGATTGTGATTGAAGAACCTAATGGAAAACCATGGTATTACGATATTATGAGCTACATTCAAAAACAGGAATTTCCTGAAGGAAGTACTCCGGTCGATAGGAAATATATCATAAAGATGGCCTCAAAATTCTTCGTCAGTGGTTGGAACTTGTACAAAAGATCTTATAATTCAGTCTTACTGCGGTGTGTAAACGCAGCTAAAGCTACTCAAATCATGCGAGAAGTTCACGAAGGAGTGTGTGGCCTTCATATGAACGGGCACATGCTAGTTAAGAAGATTATGAGATGGCTCACACTAGAAGGTGACTGTATTCAACATGTTCAAAGTTGTCACTATTGCCAGATCCATGGTAATAAGATTAATGTTTCTCCACCTAAGCTACACCAGTTTTCTTAGCCATGGCCCTTCTCAATGTGGGACGTTGATGTGATTGGTCTAATAAATCCTAAAGCTTCCAATGGGCATCGATTCATTTTGATAGCGATAGACTATTTCTCAAAATGCATTGAAGCTATGTCCTTTGCAAGTTTCACTGCAAGCAATGTTGCGAAATTAATCAAATTTGACATAATTGCTCGTTATGGCATCCCCGAAGCAATCATTACTAACAACAGGATAAATTTGAAGAACGAAATTATTGATGAGTTATTCAATGAGTTCAAGATCAAGCATTTGAATTCATCCCTTTACCGCTCTCAAATGAACGGGGCTGTGAAGTGGCCAACAAGAACATTAAGAAGATCTTGGCTAAGATGGCCGAGAATTATTGAGATTGACATGATAGGTTATCCTTCGCATTAATGGCATATCGAACATCGATTCGCACTTCTACTGGGCAACCCCTTTTGCTCCGGTGTAGGGCATAGAGGCAGTTCTATATCCTTGGAATGGAAATTCCTTCTCTAAGAGTTTTATCCCAGGTGGAGTTATCTGAGGTAGAATGGTCGCAACAAAGACTTGAGCAATTGAACTTGATTGATGATAAAAGACTGAAGGCACTTTGCCATGGTCAAGCTTATTAGTAGAGAGTTGCCAGATCCTTCAACCAAAAGGTACGACTGAGAAATTTCGAGGTAAACGATTTGGTTCTAAGGAAGCTATTGCCGATCTTTCCCGATCCTAGTAGCAAGTTTGCTCCAAATTATGGTGCCTTGATCCTATCAGAAATAGATGGTCGTGAGTTTTCCACTCTAGCTAATTCTGATGTTGTCAAGAAATATTACCCATGGTAGAATTCGATGTGTCATGTTTTGAACTACAAGCATTTTTATGATGAATAAATTGCCCTCAATGAGTTGCAAATTCAATTGTTCAAATTTGTTGCAGATCTTGCATTTTTCTTCCTTGATGAATTGTGCGAGATAAATTGAATGCGTCAAATGAAATACTTTGCAATGATGAAAGGCAAGCCCTATTTCATACACTATTTTATACACTAATCCCTAGTGAGTTGTGTGAAAAATTCCATGCTCACAAGGAAGAGGGTGATCTCGCAAAGAGTACATCAATCGAGGTGATGAGAGGTAGTTTCTTCTTCTACTCGAAACACTACAGGTATACCCATTGTTTAGCCCCTCTGAGCCCACACACATGAAGAGCTTTTTAAATTATCCCTGTCAAGGATCATCCCATGCTGGGACAAAATTTGAAATGAATGGTAAAAAATCTTCTTACTCACACTTGCGTCGATCTTACTCACACTTGCGTCGATCTTTGAGAATTGCTTTCGCAGTGTAACTTCTACGATAATTTAAAGTGCTTTAGGATGACGAAAAGCAGTTATTTCTTTATCATATACAATTTTATCAATTTGAGCATATGAATTAATTTCATATTAAACCTGGTTGGTGATCATCCCCTGCACTGGGGCAGAGCAAGAAAAAACAAACCACTCAAGTAGCATGGTTTACAATGTTGATAAAAGATGAAGGTTGTGTGAGTCCAAAGAAAATAAGTGCAAAAAAAGGGGCATGAAAAATCAGTGTGCCTGGTAAAAACAAAGCCAATGCCTAAAGAGAAAAATCAAACATTTGATGTAATGAATCGTCTCCCCAACAAGGCAAAAACTCAAATGATGTTGCAATCAATGGAGTTTCGATATGGAGGAAAATCTTTGACGGTGGAGAAGAAAATTGGTGGAAATATCAAGATGATCACTAACTTTGACCCCCTAAACACTTTTTGAGCTTAATGATCCTTTCATTTCTTAACTCATGAACCTAGTCTATGTTACGTCCCTTGGAAAAGTCTTTTCAGATTAGGGCACTTGAATTAACGTAAAAGTTCATATGTTCGAAAGCATCGCTCAAAGAAGTGCGAGTAAGATAATTTCTGTCTCGTTTCGCATGTTTCTTGACTTGTAAACTCCAAGACAATTGCGAAATGTCATTTCAATAGCCTCGACTCAAAGAGTACCCTTTGTTAAGCTGTTGACTAAGCCTGCATTATGGTCTCTATTAAAGACCTCTCAGATTGGTAAGGTCGTACCACTTGCGAGATTGCTTAGACCCTTATTTGGCATAACGACTGTGAGATAGAGCGATTGTCGAAATCCTACTTCAAATGTTAGGATGAAATGACCATTTTAATGAGGATGAGTGAAAAATCCTTTCAGTTTGAAAGATTCTTCATTTGTCACATCCATGACACTCATGTGTTCAGATTTGAATTTTTTTTTTGAAATTCTTCCCAATGGAAATTAAGTGATATAAGATTGATACAAATCATCACCCATGAACCTCCCTTGAATTAATGCATGTTTGTGATTACAAATGCATGTTGCTTCTCCTATAACCATGTTTTGTAGGAGACATACACTGAGGATCAGAGATGTTACCAGGTAAGTATATCTTTATCCATACCTTAAATACTTGTCATTACACAGGTATTCCTCCTCAAGTGCATCGACACTCGACTCGGTTAAGTCATATAAGATTGATACAAATCATCACCCATGAACCTCCCTTGAATTAATACATGTTTGTGATTACAAATGCATGTTGCTTCTCCTATAACCATGTTTTGTAGGAGACCTACATTGAGGATTAGAGATGTTACCAGGTAAGTATATCTCTATCCATATCTTAAATACTTATCATTACACAGCTTTTCCTTCTCAAGTGCACCAACACTCGACTCAGTCAAGCTGTCCCCCAAAGATTTTTCTCCAAGATTTAGTCTGATTAAGACGACTAAAGAAAAGTTCGGGTCCTGGTTAGATGATCTATGCTACAATGCTAGGCGATCGGAGAAAGGTTCGGGTCCTAGCTAAGCAAAACCTTTGTTTAGGCAACTGTAGAATGATACGGGTCTTAGATGATATTTAGAGGAAGTTCTCATGAAAATCAAGCGGCAATTGGCCCTGGAGCACTAGGATTTGTTCAAGCCGTCCGGTAACCCAATCAAGCCTTCAGGTAGGGTACCCTAGGTAAGTATCAAATGTGTCAAAGTGCTTGAGGTAAAGCTCAAGTAGCTCATCTTCTAAGCAAAATGCTTAAGGAAAAATTTGAGTATCTCCAATTTGCAGAAATTGAGAATCTATGAATTTCACCAAAATCTTTCAATTCATTGTTGACATCTTAGTTTGGATCTGAACATCACAAAATTATTTTCATTTAAACATTTCACTCTGGATGTGAATGTATTTCAATCTTTCTCGTTATACCTTAGTCTAGATCTAGGTATTTCGAGCTCCAAAATTTTGACATCTCAGTCTGGATCTGGATGTCTTAATATTTTTCATCTAAAATATTTCACTATAGATGTGAATGTTTTCGATCTTTATCGTTACACCTTAGTTTGGATCTAGGTATTTCGAGCCCCAAAATATTGACATCTCAGTTTGGATCTATATGTTTTAATTATTTTCATCTAAATATTTCACTCTGGATGTGAATGTTTTTTATCTTTCTCGTTATAGTCTGGATCTTGGTATTAGGCATACCTACAGATAACTGACTTGGTCCTCCCTGGTTCTAAGATTAGGTCCATTCAATGGTATCAGAGTCAAGGTTTTGTTTCTAATGATATTCGTTCCATGCACTTAGTAGGTGAATCCGGTGCGAAGAAGATCTCTTCACATCATGTCTAATGAACCAAAAATTCTCGAAGCACCTATTTCTCTCACTACAACCCCATCATCCTCAACCTTGTCAGATTTTCATGTTTCAAATGCCTCTAAGATAGACTATCTTTATGAAGTCTCTTTTAGTGACGAAACAAAGATCTCTGAAACCCAACTTCCCTTGATGAACCCTTATTCTACTTTTGCTAAACCCATTTCATCATTTTCACCCATTTGCTCTATTTGTCAACTCATTCACCAAACCCCGAAGGAGGTAAAAGAGTATGTTCAGTCCTCCAAGTTCAACTAGCATCCTATTCCTACCACTGAAAAGGAATACTTTCTTACTCTTAGATTCCTCCAAAATTTCCTAGACAATGGATCCAGCAGGGATACACTCATGTTCATTATGAAGCTGTTCGTCTTGCTCTTACTTTTCATGGTAAAAAAGGCTTGCCAGTTGTAACAAGAATCGCTTTACTGGATACCAGGTTTTTGGAATACCAGCATGCTTACATTGGTACTATTCAAACAACTTTAAATGTTGAAACAGTCTTTGTGACACTGTATCCAAATTTCAACATCGCTCTTTCAGATTCCCATTTACTTTCCTTTTTAAAAGTCTAAATTCAACTCACTGAAGCTCCTCAAACTGCTGATTCTGTAGCAACAACATTGCACTACCATATGGTCTACAGAGTGCAGAACCATGCTCTTGACTTAAATTTCCACAATGGAAATGAAGATGGTTTGTTCATTTCTATGCAAAATGATCAAGTATCTTGCATTCATGTCCCTAGACAAATCCCAAAGGAAAAGTTGGTCATGCTCTTTCCAGAGACGTGGATTACCAACTACAAAAAGCTTCACCAAAGCAACAAGCCTTTCCAGTCATCAGACTCTGAGTTCGTCATAAAGAAGGATGGAATTGTTTCTATTAAATTTGGCAAGGAAAAGGAAGAAAGTTCTTATATCTTCCAAACTCTTTTTATGATTGAACCATGTGTTCCTGAGTCAATTTCCGAACTAGATCCTAAAAAGCTTGTTCAACATTTCAACAGTGATGGACATCCTGTCAATTACTATAAAGACTAGTATGGCCATTTTTTTTTTTTTTTTGGGATCCTTTTCGTCAATACTCTCATTGCATAAATTCTCCTGATGAGGTAGACCCATTTGCAAAATCTCCGCCTCGGAGAAAAAAGCCAAAGAACCCTATGTACCAAAGGCACCTGAATGGAGACCCCTTCGTTGATACTCTTGGTGAGTGTGATAAATTTCAGTTCATGGTTTCATATGCACCAACACTACCACCAGAGTTCATTGCTTCCTCTTCAGTATCACCAGATCCACCACAATCACTTCCTCCATCTCTTCCTCAGAAAAAACCAGCCATTTCCCCGTTTTATTAACCAATTGTAAAATGGGCCAAGAAATATTCATACCCACTTGAAGTTCCACCAGAAACACCACCTAGCTCTTCCATCGCCATGTTCCAAGAAACGGACTTTCCCGCTCTTGTTCGGGAAAGTTCCAAACTCTCTTTTCCTACTCCAGAAGAGTTTATTGATCCACAAGGTAGATATAGGCATGTCCTTAGGATACCTGCCCCAACTGATGTAGATGAGTATGGAAGACAAACAAAAAACTCCTGTGGCTAAAGCCGTCTTAAATTGGCAATCAGAGACCCTCCTAGCACACAACAGTGCTTCTAAAGCAATAGATTCCAAAATTGGGAATGTGCAGCAAGACTTGCGAAGATATGATGAAACCACCAAAAAGATGCTTTCAGATTTCCAAAAGAGGCTTCATGCCTTAGAATCTGGACAACATCTAGGATACCATCATCTTGAGAGTCCTAGAGCAGAAATAGAAAAGTTGAAAAGGCAAATTCAGATCCTTGAGGAAGGAAGGCTCAATCCATTTCCAACTACTTTGTGAGCAGATCCTCTCCCTTCTCCACCACCTCAGACGTCTATCTTTGCCGCTATCACAGATATACCTATTCAACAAGACAAGACAGATGTGGCTGAGATGAGAAATCGTCTCAAGGAACTTGACCACATAAGGAAAGAGAAGGCAAAAGAAAAGATGCCTGAAAAATCTTTTCTTATCATAAAGGAGCCCAATCAAATGATGCTATCAAACCCGTTGGAATCTTTCTTAAGAGACTTGGGTAATCAGGAACCACAGCCTGATCCTGATCCTATTGCTCCACAACCACCATTATAGATTGATCCTGTCATTCCAACAGATTAAATCATGTTGCTAACAGAACCAGTCTTTCCAAATATTTTTGACACTAAATCAAATTCGGTATCTCTCTCATCCTCATCATCCTTTTCGATCCCTACCATTGATTTCTTTCCTATAGCACCGATAGCTTCATCAATATTCATGGCCAACCTTCCAGGCGAAGCTGCTGGCGGATTGGCGAAGGAGCTGGTCGAGTTTTGGCAAGTGGGGCTGCTCTGGACGTGAAGACGTAGCTAACTGTTGTTGGTGTAGGGACTGTTCTGGCTTGAGTCGTTGATGAAGTTGGCTGGTAAACGTGAGTGGAGATGAGCTGGTGAAGGCGTGGGGTGATGCGTGGAGTTGGCAAAGCTGGAGATGGCACTGATGGGCTAGATGATGGAGAGATGGGCTAGTGGACGTGCATCAAGAACATAATGAGGAGAAGCAAAAACCATAGGAAAGAAGGAAGAAAATGAGGAAGAAGAGATAAGCAGAAGCAAGGGTCGGCCAAGGGGGGGATATGCACAACAAGGAGGGGACAAGGGGGGACCAAGGCCTAGCAAGTCAATGCTTGAGCCAATGAGAATCCAAGCTAAAAATCCAAACACTTCAATGTTTTTCACCCCTATCTTTAGCCAAATTTGTTAAGCCAACACCTAATGGCTAATTTTCTCCCAATTAACTTACAAACAAACCCAAATTGAAGTCCAAAAATGCCAGCCAATGTGCCCATGCGAATTTCCATCTAATCCATCACAATTCCTCACTAAATTAAGTTATTTTCGCAGTCCAAAATTCTATGGCAGCGGGCCATACGAATTTCCCTTCCACTCTTCAAAAATTGAGCCAAGTTGGTGGTAAAAAATTCAACCAAAGGTGCCTATCCGAATTCTTAAATTCCTTTTTGCCGAAAACTGTTTGTTTTGCAAAATTCGACTCGTCGAAATTTCTCCGAAAGATGAGACGAGGTCCTAAAAATGAATCGTGACACACTCAAACGTTCGATTCTCGAAACCGAGCTCAATTCGTGGTTAAAATCAACTGAACGTGATTTTAGTCCAATCCAACCTACTAGGTAGCTTTTAGGGATTTTACTGCGGTTATATCCCTTAACGGCTTCTCTTAATAGGTCAGTTAACTCGTAAGTGATCAGCTCAGAGAAAAAGGACCATAGGCGCGTCGGTGAAAAGCTCATTTCGTTTTATCGAAACGAGTCGAAAATTAAGGATGTCACAATATGAAGACAAGTGGCACTTAAATTTTTTAATTAATAAACCTTGCAAAGGAAATGTAGTGGGTAGAACAAAATCATCGTCTTCTAGCATAATCAACACAAGTTATTCACTATTATTATTAATTGACAAAACTTACACAATTAATAACAACCGTTAACTAGTAAGATGATAGTAATTTAATTAATAGCGTTCTATTAATAATGCACACATAATTTGATTCACACGTCGAACCTAAAAGGATTTACCTTCACGAAAGTTATCAGCCACGTCCCACGAAATCTATGAATTTGATTAAAGTCTCAGTGTACTTATCCGAATACTAAAGCAAATAATACAAATACGGAAATTTCAAATGTCACACTATCAAATTTTGAAACGCTTGCCCAAGAAAAGTCCCTCAAACTTTCCTTCCTTTCTTCACTACTTCTAAACCATTATGGAAGTTGACCATAGGGATACTGACTTTTTTCCTTATAAGAATGAAGATCATTGTTACCTTTTCGATCCCGACAGCATAACTTATTTTCAAGATTTCTGGGTTCATATCCTGTCTTCAGTAGATCTTCCATTATGACTGTCCACAAAGGGACAATTCTACCCAGGTTTTGAGGTATATTCTCCTCATTATTGTGCAAGACAATTTGGCTTCTTTCAAGCCATTTCTATGCCCATTCTGTTGACATCTAAATTTTACTATTTTATTTATGACTCAATCGCATAAAAAATTAGGAATTAGTCACTAAAAAAAAAAAAAGAGGAGAAAAAGAGAAAAAAACAACAAAAAAAAAAGAAAAAAAAAGAAACAACAAAACAACAAAAAAAAAAGAAAAAGAAAAAACGCCTAGAGATTGGGTCGGGCTGGGTTCAACATTAGCCTGGCCTGCCGCCCGCCTCTCTTTCCCTTGCATGGCCTAGGCCCGTTTCCCCTTTGGCCCACCCACGCCGGCCTCTCCCTCTTGGTCCTTCACGCGTTCTACAGAAAGCAAAAAGTAGAAGCACAATGACAGAGGGCAGGGAGGACAGAGACTGGGGCGAAGCTTCGACCAGAAGTGGGTGGTTGGGGTTAGGCCGGCACTGCCAGCCAACATCGCAGGGGTGACCTCGCGCACCAACTGGTTCAAGCGAAGCACGCGGGCAAGAGGGAAGGGGGAGACAAAACAGGAGAAGAACGAGGCTGAGAGAGGGAGCGACAGAGAGAGGGCAAGCTCAAGAGAGAGAGAGAGAAAGAGGGTGAGCTCGTGAGAGTCCCAAACTGTCGCTGGAGGCCCGCCGCTTGTCGCAACAACTCTTTCTGAACCCTAATCGGGTATCATTGAGTAGGCACGGTTTTATTTTTTTTCCGGCAAGTGGATTAATGGTTGCCAGAGTTCATGGCGGGCGGTGGTCGACACCGGTCAGAATGGACGACCGGCGGACGATGGCGATTCAGCAATAGATGGGTCGCTAGTTGTTCGGGGCCGTGCCGTTGGTTTGGGTGAAGCTTCAACGAGGAAGCAAGGTCTTGGTGAAGGAGAAGCATCGGGGAAGAAGAAGTCCAAGGGTGAAGAGGGTTCGAGAAAGGGCAGAAAGGGAGAAAAAGAGGCTTCGGTGGCCACCGCGCTGCGCACGAATTCCGTCTGACGACCACGCCCAGCCGACGTCTTCAAGCCTAGTAGTGAAGGAATCTGGCTTTCCGCTTTAGGTAGAGCTCGAAGAGGAAGACGAGACTGCAAATTCGGAAAGCCCTTCGCTTTCTGATCGAAGCTCGACACGCGCTCGTGCCCAAGATCGCTCACAAAGATCCAGAGTCGAAGACATAGGAGGCGCGATGGCTGCGGTGGTTCTTCGGACAGGGGGATTCTTCTTCTTCTTTGGCTAAAAAAGAAATGAAGAGAAAACTGGGAGCAGGGGAGAATGAGAGGAGAAGAGGGAAGCTTTATGCTTCCAATGGCGACTCTAATGCTCAAAGGCAAGAGCTCCCGAGACTTAAGCGTAAAGGGAATATCTGCTCTGCTCTCTAAACTTTTCGACCCCTCCATCGGACGGCTTCAACTCATCAAGCCTCCATTTCTGCTAGCTTTTCGCAGTGGAGACAAATTCGTCTCGACCCATGAAACCACACGGGGCGATGTTGCCCATGCTTGTGTTCTGGGGTTCTCTTGCTGATGAGCCTGAACCTTCACGAATCTTTCGACATTGACTCACGAGACGAGGCCATGCTTTTGCTATTCAGGTCTCGTTCGCAGGCCCCGAGCCAGAGCTTGTTCGCTTGATTGGGGTTTGACTGCACGAACTGGATGCGAGGCACCATATGCTCCGCCTGCCCATGTCAATCATGTGGAAGGAGCTCCTGAACGGCCAGCAAGTGATGGTGGTGGTCCGGTGATGGAGGTTCCCGGCCTACTGTCAAAGAAGAATCATCTGCGTTTCCTGCTGTTCCAGTAGTAAAACCGAAGCTAAGTCCTCTCTGCCTTCTTTGGTTTTCGAGTTTTGTCCAATTATAACACTGACTTATACGATCCCCTAGTGCCAAAAGAACTGGAGCCCTCAACTCTATTTATACTAGGTCAAAAAAAAAAAAAAAACTCTATTTATACGATTGCTTGAACTGGAGCCCTCATCTCTATCCCATGGGCCATAAGTGTTTGCCGTTTCATTTCTCTTTTGTCGTTCTCTGTTTAATTTTAATGTTAATTGTTAATTTTGTCGTTTCGTTTCTCTTTTTAATTGTGGCCTGATCGTCCGTAAGAAGAGAAGGGTTTTGGGCTGGTTTGTTGTGGGCTAGGTTATTTTTAGAGTTTGGGCCAAAAATTAAGAACAAGAGAAAGTACTATTTGAATGGTTTATTTAATTCCGAGTGGACTTTTAGGGTTAGTATTTTTCATCCAATCTAATCCAATAGGGTTTGGGTCGGTTTACTTAGGTCAGGTCTCTTCACCCGGTCAGATTTCTCACATGTTAATATTAAAAAATATTAATGATATTTGTAAAAATTCTTTTAAAAAATTAAAATTCCTAGAAAAGCTAAAGAAAAAAAAAAGTTCTTAGATAATCTTTTCTTACAAGGTGGGAGCCTTTTGGTTTGAGATTGTGCTCAAAATTTAATAAGCCCTTAGGGCTTCACCTTAAAATTTCAATTGTCCTTAGAGACAAATGCCATTGATTGTACAATATTGATATAATAGCGACTCGATCCTCTGAACCCGTGCCCATCCCTTATGTAATCGATTAAATAGCGACGTCCCAAGACGCATCATCAACCCATTCATTTTAATACGCATAAGGAAGTGAATAATTAATCCCTAGAGAACAACAAGATGAGATAAAAAAAAAGTAGGGCCACAAATTTTGAAAACCAAACCACACTTATATACACATATAAAACCATGTCATTACAAAACTAGCTGATCTATAAACAAGGTCTGCAAAACAAGGGGGGGTAAAGACTACGGTCTTCAAACATTTGAGTCCTCCTTAGAATAGACCGGAGACTCTAAATTCGACAAATTCGGATCCACCACCAAACCTTCAGGAGGATTTGCCCTGCCTTTCCCAAGAGCAACCTCCAACACATACAAGGGGATCTCAGATTCGACTATCGGACCCTCTCTCTGTCCATCCCAAGCTTGATGATACCATGATCTGTATTAATGGGATACCTTTGTGGTACCCCCCGATGGCCCCCGATCCGTTAGGGTCACCACATGTCACCGACTTTCTTTCAACCTGAAAGTCCGATACTCTGATACCAAAAGGATTTCGATAAATCCATGAATTTTGGGGGTCTATATCCTTTCCATTGGTCCTTGCACAAAACATGGTGGAAGCATATCCAACAACTCCCTTTCCTATATTTAGAAAACGATGCACACCAACTAAAAATTTTATAAGTTAAAGCCGAACACTTTTATTTACATAAAACAGATGGAGATCATTCGTCAGTACACCAAAATGGCATGGTTTTCTATACTTGGCTACATCTCAAAAGGTACCCAACGTTTCCAGCAATTATCTGCATGAATCCATCAATTAGTGTCGGCATCCAAAAATGCTTCATTTGCTGACCCTCACTCGCGGTCACACCCATCTGTTCGGTCCGTCTACTGGCGGTAGTGGCAACGGCCCCAACATGTGTCCATCTTGACGGACGAAGACAGTAACATACTCTTGAAGTACTGGGCCGGCGGGAGGACCGATGTCAAACACTATTAACACCCACACTTGAATAAAAAAATCAACCCTCGCACCTTGGGGTGGTGATGCTTCGACCACTCGCATTGTAGGTCGACCAGGATCCCATAAAATGTACCGGGAGGTGTAGGCAGCAGAGGCATCTTATCTAGTTTGAAATGCTAGTCCCCAAACGGGATGAGTACAACCACCCAGTAGTAAAAGATCCACTAAACTATATCGTAAATAACCATTATAATCTAAGTTCATGCAAGATAGACAAGAACATATAATTGAAGGAATAAGTATGCACCAAATCCATGAAACTTTTCAAAGTAATCACAAGTGTAGTTTCAAAACCAGAATGCACCAATTTTGGTCACATAAGTCCTGATCATAGGGCCAGACCGTTACAACATGTCTCATTCCATGCCATACAATTTAGTCCCATAACCAGACCACACACACTTAGTCAAACCATTAGTTTTAACATTCAAAAGGTTTCATCCCCCAAAGGACCAATGGTTGCATCCTTCCGGGATTTCGCACCCAACCTGGCATCGCGAAAGCCTCCAGCATTATGCCACTAGGCCACTGGGCATCCTGAGCGTGTTACGTCACACCTCTAGGCATCTCGCACCCCACTCGGCATCACGAGGGGTCTCCGGGGCACGCCATGAAAATGGTTACTCCTACCCTTCAAAATTACATACCGACATACCACCGGGCATCCCCCAGAATTACGTACTAATATCACCGGGCATCCCGACACTCTCGGGGAAACCTTTGAGGCACTATGGACATCCAAAGGGTATCGACTCATTCGAACCTTTGGGGCATCTCGACTCCCGGGGCATCATTGACCCAAGGGTCCAACGACAACATTAACATCTTAATTTATTTCAATACCAAAACACTTTCAATGCAAAGACATCGGAAATCCCATGAGTTTTCATCGAAATCTCAGCCACGGTATATCAATCAAGTCATTTCAGTGCCAAACCATTTTTAAAACAACAACAACATTTGAAATCCTTTTGGGTTCTTGACAATCTCCCTTGTCAAACATCAAGCAATGTAGAATGAGATTGTCAAAAGCATGTTAATGCAACAAGAGTGGACTTTGAAGCAAATGCCATTTTCAAGTAAATGAAATCAATTCATAAAATTGGAAGCATGATACCAAATCCATAAAATCCATTTTCACGTTTTAAATCTCAAATGCTTTTCGAAATCCACATGAATAGCCTCGAATAGCACTCGTACATCACGGCTCGAAATAAAACAATTTATCAAAACCTTAAGTAATTTGAAATCAGCACGTCAGCAAATCCAAACCTCAATCCTGACTTCAATGATTTGGAATAGTTGATATAAAATTGGGGATTTTGAAAGCACCATACGTTTTCTTAAAACATTTGAGAACGGTGCCAAATTACATAAAAATTTTAATGCAAATCAGGAGATTTCTAAAACAGTTCACAATCAAAATCTGTTTTTCGATTGAAGTTCCAAGAGATTGAAAATGCACATAGAAAACCAAAGCATTTCCCAATTCCTTAGTCCCAATCTACTTCAATCATCTAAGAATTCAGCATCCAACATCCAAACTCAAATATTTCCAGGTCTAACTGCAATACATCTGACAACAACGGCATTGCATTACATAGGTTAGTAGACTTTCACTTACCTTAAGTCCTATGACGTTGATGGCAAGAAATCAGGGAGTTCACAGGTCACCGAAAGGACTCAGTCGAGACGGCTGGATCGGCGCGGTGGTGGACGGCAGCTGCACGTGCATGGCGAAGGGAAGAGTCCCTTTCTTTCCCTCGTTGCTCACTCTCTCGCTCACTATTCTCTCTCGGTTTCTCTCTCTCGCGCCTGCTCGCTGCTCGCTGTTCTCTCTCTGTCTCGCTCAGTTTTGCTATTCCCGTCACTGGTTTTGTTGACAAAAACCAGTCAACAAAAGGAAAGCTTCGGCGGCAGAAGGAGGCGAGGACAGGTGGAGGGAACGTGGCTGTCTTTTACCCCTCTATCCATTGACTAATTTAGTGAACAATTGAGACTCGTTGGCGGCAAGAGAAGGAGGCACGGCACGGGTGGGCAGGCGTGTCGCGCTCGAAGCAACGGATGGACATCAATTGGGGACGTGGTTTCTGCATGCATGCTGGGCTCTCTCTCCGCTGGCCACCGAAGAGGGAGAGAGAAACGTGGCTTGCATTCGGTCTTCTCTCGCCAGTTCGAAGCCGTTGCTGCGTGTCTTCAGCTGCTCGAACGGCGTGGCTTCTCCTCGGTCAACTTCTCCATTTAGTTGACCCCAAATATGTTGCCGCTCGCCACCTCGCATGCTGCATGCAGGACGTGGCCTTTGCTGGCCGTTCGAAGCCATTCACGCCTCCTCCTCCGGTCTTCAATTGTTGACCATCACAAAGACGTGGACGTGGGCTGCATGGGGTCAGAGGGTTTACATGGTTGACCGGCCAAAGAAATAAAAGAAAACGTGGCCGTTGGTGAAGCCATTCGCCGGCCTATCCAAGGAGAAAAATCTGTGTACAAAGCTGTGTTGATCCGCGGTCCTTTGCGGGGTACACGATTGGAAGGTCTTCAACGATTTCCATCGTAAACTTTGACGTACGCATGGCCGTTGCAGGCTACGGGCCTTCAACTCGGTCAATTGGCAAGGCTGCTCTGGATTAATATCGGATGTGTGCATGGCTGTGCATGGGAATTTCTCTCCGAAAGTTGATGTTTCGGAATGATGGGTGGTGATGAAACGATGACTTAATGCTATACCGATGATGACGATGATGAAATAGTATCCGCAAATGGTGGCAATGACACAGTCTATCGACACTCCCGTCAAAATATGATGAGCCGTTACTCATTTGAGGTCTGACGAAAACTCGGATGCCACAACCTTATGGGGTAAGGCCTCATCAACCCAAACCACGGACCTCACCAGTTCATGGATCCATCCCCTCTAGCTCCCATACAGCGGGATAAAACACTTATGCTCCGTCACCTTCTTTGGTTGACCAAAACGCTCGGGAGGAGTGTGAGAGTGCTAGTATGAACAAAATAAAGGAGTAAGGGAAGAGAATAAGAACACAAGATTTATATTGGTTCGGCTTAATCCATGCCTACGTCCACTCTCCCACGATAACAGCCTTCTTGGCTGGATTCCACTATGCAATCAATAAGAGATTACAACTTCGAGTGCAAACACTTAGTAGTAGATCACACAATCTCACTAAGTCACTCTTTTGGTATTTCTCTCACGATTACAAACGTTTAAGCTCTCAAGAGACAAGTATATGATCGAAAGTCGCTCAGACTTTGGAATTATAAATTCTACGCTCTGTCTCTTACTTGCTCATCAGTTCTTCATCTCCTTAAATACTCCTCCACTTCCAAACTACCCGTTAGACAGCATCCCGGAGAATCGTCTTCCAATATACCCATTGGACAGCTCTGTATTTAGAAGATTTGGTAGCCGTTGAGTGACAAAGGTAGAATCCCAAATTGATTCCGATCGCCCATACAAACGGAATCTTGGTTTCCATAAGTAAAGCTTCTTCGTATAGAAAGTTCTTGTCTTCAAGATCCAATCGTCAATCAATTAGATTAATCAATCAAATCAATCTTGATGTGGAATCCAAACCAGATCACTAGCCGTTGTATGATTGGGCTTGAGTTACGATTCATTGAATCTGGATGTAAAGTCTGAGTCTGTAGACTTTACAATCTGGGTCTGTAGACTTTACAATCTGGGTCTGAACATATCTGCTTCTGAACAGATTTAGCTTTAAGGTCTGTACCCAGTTCAGCTTCAGCATAGAGTCTGTCTTCTGGTTCAGCTTCAGCATAGAATCTGTCTTCTGGTTCATCATTCACGTTCAGTCTAGAATTAGTCAGAGTTGACAGACTTCTGATGTAGAACAGACTTTGACACTAAAGTCTGGCAGTCTTCAGACTTTGAGTCTTGAGTCTGGCAGTCTTTAGACTTTGACACAGAAGTCTAGAAATCTTCTGAATATACTCTGGACATATGTTACGTTCAGTCTTCTGGTCGTCTTCACACTTTGAGAATATCATTTAAATGTTCTATTATCTGCATGGTCTATTACTTAACCATTAAACATGTTAGTAGCCTTTGATTTATTTTGTCATCTTCAAAACATCATAAGGGATTTCCCTAACAATCTCCCCCTTTTGATGATGACAAAACAATCTCTGAATATGCAGATTTTGTAAACATACTTTTAAATCAAATGATATCAGAAGATAACAAATAGATTGAGCATACGAATATATAGAAAAATAATCGCAGCTCAATATTATGCAATGAATAATATCAACCAATCAACACATATGCATATTCATATCTTCTCCCCCTTTTTGTCATAATCAAAAAGCGATAACAATAGATTCACGTAGAGAATGATAATCAATATCTTGCATGAATCACAATTTCCAAATATCAGCTTTTTTATCGAATATTAAAGATATGCAATATAGCTCACTTCGATTATATCAGCAAATATCCAATAAAAATCACCGATGCATCATGAAATTCACGTACACTTTTTGTCATAATAAATTGATAATATCAATAAAAGATTTATCAATGACAAAAAGTAATAAAAAATGCACTAACCAGATTTTTTTTTTTAACAAAGTCTGACACATTTACCTTTCCTTCCATCCATAATAAGATCACGATCAATCCAAAAAGATCTTTCCATAATTGATCAAAGCTCCCCCTCAATTTGTTGCCTTTTTGAGGTGATCATGATTCTTTTCATTATCTTTTGGATTTGATTTCTCCCCCTGTGATCATGACAATATTTGCGAATAGAAACAATTGTTGCAATTGTCACAGGAGATATTTTCTGATTACACCAAAATTTGCGTAGATTCGCAATCGTCCTTCCCTTAAAGAATTTCCTGCAATCAACTCATTTCCCTTTTTGGTATCCATTAATTTGGATCCTTCCTTGACGTTAGAACAAGATAGAAAATCTCCATAATCAAATATTCTTTTTTAATTCATCGTAATAAAGTATTCAAAGAAAGAATATTATGCACAATGATATTCTGAAAAATAAATTCTCACTTAGCACAATAAAATCAGGGAGAATGAAATCTTTGAATATCTAAGAATATCTTGCATCATCACGTAAAACAGATTTTCACTTTGCAGAATATGATTAAATCTGAGAGTATAAAATTAGACAAAATAATCTGAATTATCTCAAATAATCACACGTAATAAATCATACGATTCTTTCTTCCATAAAGCAAAATATGATCATTATAAAATCTCAATCAACCAAGGATATATCGAATATCAAGCATAATGAGAAATTGAGAATAAAAAATTCCTTACCAAATCCTCTTTCTTCTTTCTTCTTTATATCCTGCAAAAATAACTTATCTTTTCTTTCGTACCCATTTTTTCTTGGGTCCATGAGAATTAGCAGAATATGTTGCTTTTATCCAATTTTTCTTAATAGGTCTCTAGACTTGAGAAAGATCTTGTTGTCTAAGTCAAGAATTCTCATTTTTAAGTTCGAAAATCTTTTTAAGAGAAGATTTGAGATTTGAACAAAGCTCATTTATATACTTTGAAACTTTCAGAGGAATTTTTGAATTGCTTACCTCGATTTCCTCATCGGATTCTGAGTCTGTGTCCGAGTCAGACTTTGATTCTGAGTCTGTGTCTGAGTCAGAATTTGACTCTGAGTCTGTGCCTGAATCAAACTTAAATTCTGAATGTGCCATCAAGCATAAATTTCATTGCTCATCATCTTCTTTTATTGTTCTTTTCTGGCCATTCTGCTTGTATTTTCTTCCATCGAAATATGGCAGCCTTGTGTTGCTTTGCCCTTCCATAAGACCTGGTGCCAATATACTAGCCATAAAGAATCTTTAACTCAAAAGTAAAAACACTTTTATAAACCGAGCACTTGGCTCTGATACCAATTGAGAGTGCTAGTATGAACAAAATAAAGGAGTTAGGGAAGAGAATAAGAACACAAGATTTATATTGGTTCGGCTTAATCCAAGCCTACGTCCACTCTCCCACGATAACAGCCTTCTTGGCTGGATTCCACTATGCAATCAATAAGAGATTACAACTTCGAGTGCAAACTCTTAGTAGTAGATCACACAATCTCACTAAGTCACTCTTTTGGTATTTCTCTAACGATTACAAACGTTTAAGCTCTCAAGAGACAAGTATATGATCGAAAGTCGCTCAGACTTTGGAATTATAAATTCTACGCTCTGTCTCTTACTTGCTTATCGGTTCTTCATCTCCTTAAATACTCCTCCACTTCCAAACTACCCGTTGGACAGCATCCCGGAGAATCGTCTTCCAATATACCCATTGGACAGCTCTGTATCTAGAAGATTTGGTAGCCGTTGAGTGATAAAGGTAGAATCCCAAATTGATTCCGATCGCCCATACAAACGGAATCTTGGTTTCCATAAGTAAAGCTTCTTCGTATAGAAAGTTCTTGTCTTCAAGATCCAATCGTCAATCAATTAGATTAAATCAATCAAATCAATCTTGATGTGGAATCCAAACCAGATCACTAGCCGTTGTATGATTGGGCTTGAGTTACGATTCATTGAATCTGGATGTAAAGTCTAAGTCTGTAGACTTTACAATCTGGGTCTGTAGACTTTACAATCTGTGTCTGAACATATATGCTTCTGAACAGATTTAGCTTTAAGGTCTATATCCAGTTCAGCTTCAGCATAGAGTCTGTCTTTTGGTTCAGCTTCAGCATAGAATCTGTCTTCTGGTTCATCGTTCACGTTCAGTCTAGAATTAGTCAGAGTTGACAGACTTCTGATGTAGAACAGACTTTGACACTAAAGTCTTGCAGTCTTCAGACTTTGAGTCTTGAGTCTGGCAGTCTTCAGACTTTGACACAGAAGTCTGGAAATCTTCAAAATATACTCTGGACATATGTTACGTTCAGTCTTCTGGTCGTCTTCGCACTTTGACAATATCCTTTACATGTTCTATTATCTGCATGGTCTATTACTTAACCATCAAACATGTTAGTAGCCTTTGATTTATTTTGTCATCTTCAAAACATCATAAGGGATTTCCCTAACAGAGTGGCCATTTAGGGACCTGAAAATGTTATCCCAAAACGGGGTGAGACAGCAAGTTTACCCCCTAAGACCCGACTAGAAAGAAAAATACGCCTAAGGACTGCCTAAGAACAAGTACAAGCCAGAGGACTTACTTTTGCCTCAGTTCCTTCAAGTTAGTACAATTTGCAAATTTATTGAATCACATCAACAAATCAAAGCATCAAACAAATCGAATCACTGATCAATTGAACCAGTTAATTCCATGTCATTAAGACCATCTCTTGGTCAATCCAATCAATACTATATATCCAGTTTGATTACATCGAAGATTGCTCACCTTAAGCTGAAGATAGATAGAAATGCTCATCAAAAGCTGACAACCACGTATACTGCTCACTCTAAGCTGATGTATCGAGCCCGCAGGCGGATACAGTATACGACTAATGCTCACCAAAGCTGTGCGATACTTAATTGCTAACTAAAGCTATGCGATACTTAATTGCTCACCGAAACTGTGTGATATTTAATTGCTCACCAAAGCTGTGCAATACTTAAGGTTGTTGGAGAAATCTTCGTGAAGTGTTTTGAAGCTGATAAAACGTTTCCATCAGTCTAGTCTGAAGATTTGCAGACTCTGTTATTTAAAGTCTGAAGACCTCCGGACAGCCAGACTCAAGACTCAAAGTCTATCCTCATTGACAGTTTCTAATCCGTTGAAGAAAGGCTATCCAGAACTGGATGTTTTATTAAGGATGTAACCTTATCGACTGGAGAAGATCTCTTGGTTGGATACGACATAACGGAATCCTTTATTTGATCATGATTGATTCGAAGATTAAGGATCCGATGATTGACAAAGTATACTTGGAAGGTTCTACTTGTGAAAATCGAGATCCTGATTGTATGGACGAACAAGATTGATGGGCTATCGACATGTTTCTTTAATAGCTCGAATGATCTTCCTAATTGATTCCGTCCAACAAGTAAATTGGAGGAATTCTTTTGGTAAGTGCCAAAGGTTATGATGGCATAAAGGAGTATTTAAGGAAGACGTTCAAGTTGTTTGAGTGTGTGCACATTAGAAGAATTCCAAAGTCTGAAGCTCCTTATTCTTAGTCAATTCATTTGTTGAGCGAAATCTTGTACACAAAAGAGAGTCTATATTCGTGAGAATCCTTGAGGAAGTGCGGTAGAATATCTACACTGTGGAATCAAGGAAAAGCTGTGCTGTAACATCTCTTTTGTTCATAGTGAAATCTAGCCGGTGGGCTGTCAGTGCGGAAGAGTGGACGTAGGCTTGGAATAAGCCGAACCACTATAAATCTTGTGTTCAATTTTCTCTTCTCTACTCTTTGTTTTACTTTGATTGTATTTCATTTTGTTAATCAAAAGAGAACTCCCTTTCTATCGTCTGCCTAGTATCGCTTCCGTATCTCGAGAAATTGTTTTTACACCTATTCACCCCCCTTTAGGTGCTTATACTAGCTATCTCAAAAGTATACTACTCACTCTAAGCTGATGTATCAAGCCCGCAGGCTGATACAGTATGCCATTCTACTCAACCAACCATTTCGTCATTTTTATCATACTCGATAAAAATAATCTTGTGTGGGTACACGGTCGGTCTTAGCCAAAAATATAATATCTTTACTTTCAAAACTCCCACCATTTATATTGTTGATAAACACATTTTTGGCGCTGTAAACCGATGGTTGGTGATTTTCTAATTAAAAACTGAAATTATTAAATTTTGAGATAAATACCTCAAAATTACAAATCATACTCAACTTGCACAAACCGGCACTCAATTAAATAAACAAATCACACCACTAAAATCAGCACGAAATTCCGGTCACTGGCTATCCCAATCTAATTTTTGAAAAATAATAATAAATTAAATAATTACGAAAAATAATTAATAAATACCCATAATGCACACTTAGGCCGGAAAAGCATAATTAAAAGCCGAGACGGTCCCGGAAAAATTTCGAAACTTGTTAGACAAATACTGCAGCTTAGCTACTTGCTAATTACACTACTCTAGCCACTTAACATGCGGCAAAAGAATGCTTCAAGTGCCTTAACTTTGCACAAAGGGACACTTAAGTGCCATAACTTACGAAAGGTACACTTAAGTGCCAAAATCGGAGTAAAATGGATCACTTGAGTGCCAATCCGGCCAAAATCCGGCCAAAATGCTGACGTGTCAATTTTCCGGCGAAGCAAGTGTGAAACGGCGTCGTTTTAATGCTGATGTGGCCAAAAATTTAATAAAAAATTAATTTAAAACTAAATTTATTTAAAGATTTAAAAAATATAAAAAAATTTAAATTTTTAAAAATTTTAAAAATTTCAAAAAACTAAAAATATTAAAAATATATAAAAATATTTAAAAAATATAAAATTTTTTAAAATTCTATGAAAATTTTTAAAATTCTATGAAAATTTATAAAATTCCAAAAAACTTATAAAATATTTAAAAATTAAAAATAAATTAAAAAAAAATTAAAAGTTAAAAAAATAATAAAAAAATTCAAAAAATTTTAGAAAATTTTAAAAAATTTTAAAAAATTTAGAAAATTAATTAATTTTAATTTATAAAAAATTTAGTTAAAAATTTTAAAAATTAAATTTTAAAAATTAAAACATTTGCAAAATTAAAAAAGTGATAAAAAATAATTTAAAAAAAAAGAAAAGGGTGCCGGTTGAGGGCTGAAATTTTTTGTAAATTTTTTAAATTTTTGTAAATTTCGTAAGTTTTTTAAATTTTTTGTAACTTTCTAAAATTGTTTGTAAATTTTTTGAATTTTTTGTAAATTTTTTGAATTTTTTGTAAATTTTGTAAATTTTATGTAAATTTTGTAAATTTTATTTAAATTTTGTAAATTTTTTATAAATTTTGTAAATTTTTTTTAACTTTCTAAAAATTTTTGCAAATTTTTAAATTTTTGCAAATTTTTAAATTTTTGCAAATTTTTAAATTTTTGCAAATTTTTAAATTTTTGTAAATTTTAATTATTTTTTAAAATTTTTAAATTTTGTCTAAATTTTTTAAATTTTATGTAAATTTTGTAAATTTTTTGTAATTTTTTGTAATTTTTTTGTAACTTTCTAAATTTTTTTTGTAAATTTTGTAAATTTTTTGTAAATTTTTAAATTTTTTAGTATTTTTTTAAATTTTATGTAAATTTTGTAATTTTTTAATTCTTTTTTATTTTTTTTAATGTTTAAAGGTTCTAAATTTTTTTTCAAATGTTTTAAATAAAGTTATTTAAAAATAAATTTATTTTAAATTTAATTTAAATAATTTTTATATTATTATAAAATTCAAATGATGTCAAAACGACGTCGTTTTGGCCGAATTCGAGCTGACTCAGCTCTCCGGCGAGACACATCAGCGAGAAATATTAATATTTTAATGCCACGTATGATTTCCGGCCAACTTCGCCGGAGATGGCACTCAGGTGTCCCACTTTTCTTAAAATGTGGCACTTAAGTGTACCTTTCGTAAGTTATGGCACTTAAGTGTCCCTTTGGCCAAAGTTATGGCACTCCAGGGGTCCGCACGTCCTTAACATGCAATATCGGATAATTAAATTGCTAATCCAATCTAACTAACCACCTAAACTATACTAAGTCTAAACTAATCAACCCTTAAGCATAATTAACTACCTAAGCAGGGATTAGTGAGTAAATTCACTTAATTAACAATCCAACAGGACCATGATGACGGGGACGCGGAGATGATCGATAAACTTTAAGGCGGGACCATTAAGCAAGGCCCCGAAGGGCACCAAAATGGGCCAAACAGTGGCTGTAAACCTAAGTGCTTTGTTTTTTGTTTGGTGGCTGAAGAGGCTGCTCAACTCAGTGGAAATGGCAAGGCTGGACCGATGAAGCTGCTGCGGCTTGGACGGGCAACTCCGATGGCTGAACAACGGCGAGCTAAGCTCCGATGACTTCCACACGGCTCAGGCAACCTGCTGGACGGCGAACAGGAGTGAACGACGCAGCTTGGATGGCGGAACAGGGCAAAGCTTGCGCAGGACTCGCGAGTGAGCGTGGACATGTGACGGCGGCGTTCTGGCGGTCCAACAGGTGGTGAGCAGCGTCGACAGGGGAGGAGGAGATGCTAGTCGATTTTATGGGTTTGTTGGAAGTTTCAAGGAGCTGGAATGAGGGAGGGGGTCGATGGTAGAGGAAGGAGAAGAGATGGGGGGATAGCTTTGGTTCATGAGGGGGCTACCTTGGTCTTCTTCTTTCTCTTTGGTCCCCTTGACTTAGCCCCACATGAAAGCTGGCTTCCTCAACAAATTTTCCAGCTTTAATCTTCCTCTAGAAGCTTTGGAGATGGTCCAAAGGTTGTGTCCAAGTGGGCTACGAATTTTGATTGGATTTTCCCCAATTTGGACTTCACTTGCCTATTGGATCAACTCAATTCGGCCTCTATAAATTCAACCATCATATCCTCGATCAAATTGGCATTTTCCCTCACCAATAGAACCTACTTTCATCCCAATTTCACGGTAAAAAACAATCCTCTAAATTTTTCGATTGAAAATAGCCTTGTCAACTTTTTATGCTGAAATCTCGGTTTGCAGAAAAATCTTCAGAGAGTGAGTTGACATTATTAAAATGACTTGTGACATGATATAATTTTTAATTTCTGAAATTGGATTCAAATTTGTGGTTAATTTTAATCTGGTGCGATTTTTGCGTGACATAGGCTACCGGGTAGTCTTCAGAAATTTTTATTACAAATGACCCGTGGTCAATTTTCTTTTTAACCACTATGAACCTCTTCGACACATTTGCGACTTTCGGTGGTCGTGAAAATCTCAAAGTGTCAAATACGGACGCAGGGTATCAAAACGACAGAAAAATCAGTCTAGTACCGGTTGACGAGAATTTTTTAAATTGGTGGAATCACCCACATTTAGCCACACATCTTAGTCTAACCGACCTATCTCTGATCTTTGATTGATTTTTAACTGTACCGTAATGACCTCTGCAGATGAGCTTGGTCAAGTAATTGATTCCTAGTCGAATTTTCTAGTATATTGAATTAAAATTCCTTAATGGCTTCCCCAAATAGTCTAGTTCTCTTTGGAGTGATCGGCTCTGAAAATAGTGCTATAGCGCATCGATGAAAGGCTCGATTTATTCAATTGAAAACAAAATTGAAAATTCAGGCAATCACATATAGTATTAATTGTTCGCTACCCCATGAAATGTATTTAATGTTTTCTTTGATTGATGATTGTTATTTTAATTATTGCGCACTCGCGTGATCACCTCACATGTTAGTGGATAGGTATAAAATCAATCCAAACTGTTTAGCAAAAATCTTTTTAAAATGAACAAGATTAGGTACTAAAAGGGCACCAATTAGTTAATTAGTGTAATCAAGTCCCCGACCTTGGATTCTTTGGTTACGTAGGAAGTGTGGCATACTCCCGTGCCTTACTTGATTTTTAGCTGACCCCAATAGGCTAGAAGTAACTCCTTTTTGCAAAATTCTTAAGAATGCCCCAATGCCACGCGAGGTATGGGCTTGGGAGAGCTCACGCTTAACCATGGGTCTTAGATCCGTCATTTAGGCAATACCTCTAAACTTGTTCCCTCCCCTTAAGGGATAGGTCGCAACACATTCCTTATTCTATAGATTTCTCACCGCCAAAAAAGGAGGAATATGACTTGGAAGATCAAAGGCCTTTAATTTGTTGCATCGAAATAACCAAGATCATATATGCCAGGTATTCTCAGGATCTTCAAAGAGACTTCCAACCTTGTCCGGGTCAACTTCCTGAATGGGAGATATGGTGGATCAATTTTACTCACGCGGGTCCTTACAAAGAGGGTACGGTAACATCAACCAATCGAATTCAGCGCAGGATAAAATTGAAACAGGCTTGTTGGGCTGCTGATCCTGGTTCTTCTATCATTCTAGTTGCACCTAATAGTCATGCTTTTATTAATAATCTTTTGCCTAAACCAAGTGACGCTAATCTTCCTCTTAAACTTTTGTCTAGTCCAAGTGAACTCGAGGGGGCGAGTAGCACCGTCAACCCTCCCAACAGGGCAGACGAACGTACTTTGTCTAATCTCTTATATGTTATTCATATTTCTTCTCACTTTTGCATGCCTTTTACTTATAAAAGGCTATACATTTCAAATTCAGATGAAGAACCATTGGCCTAATTGCTGAAGAAAAGGAAGAAAACTCCTTCCACCTCACCAAAGAAATGACTTAAAGCACTTCCTGATGTCTCTGTTTCCACTATTTTCGCTTCTTTAAGAAGATCTTTAGCAATTGATATTCCTCCACCTTCTATCTCTTTGGAAAAGACTTCTGCAGACGATATTCCAATTGCTCCACTTTCTTCGACAAGGCTTTTTAGCATAACCAATGATAGGGTAAAGGATACTTCCACTGTACTTACTCTCCTTCTTAAACCTCTTAATGCCACCAACGATGCGCTTCCTCCTTTACTAGGATCCATTAATATTGTCAACGATGCGCCCACTTCTTTATCAAAGTCTTTTAATGTTGTCAACGATACTGTTCCATTTATTCCTATCATCCATTCCCCTCCAGATCATGGTGATCCAAATCCATTTGCGATAGTTGTTCACTATAAGTTCTATTTGATTGTTTTAATCTCGTGTACTTTGCAGTGATCCCTTGTCTGCAAACAACAGTTGAACCTGCTATTATGACAAGCAACGCTGATTGCACTGGAATGGGGACACATATCACCACTGGCAATACTAAACATGCCAAAGTCCCTATCACTCCGACATTTACTCATGCTCATGCTCCATTATCAAGTCCTAGTATGTATTTTTCTCATCTAATTTTTATCATCTATTTTTGCTAACTGATTTAATAGTTGATTATAGCTAATTTTTTCATTGAGCTCTTTAGTCCAGCTCGTAACATCCCTACCACCGAAGCTTCCATTGTCGTTGCTACTGAGCTTCCCAATCTTGGCCCTCCTATTTCTACTACTGGAATTTCCTCGCCAGCCTCTCAGATTAGAACCCATGTAGACAAATCTCCTCAATCTGAATATCAAACAACAACGACTTCTTCAGTTCCAGAGATATTAGATAAGGCAAAGATGCTCTTGAACATTAATCCTTACGATTTATCCCCCGGAATGCTTCTATTCCTTTGAATAAGGACAAGTTGAGACTGGAACTGTCAAGGTTCATAGACCTTAGAGCAGGAAGGATTTGCAGAATTTTGTTGAAATAGGAGACTTTTCACCAACTTGAAAATTTATGCAACTAGCTTAGTGATGGTGAAATCAGTGCATTCGTTCTTCAAGAACTTAAAGGGAAATTCTACAAGATCTCAGAGGACTACCAAGATATATTTAACAAATATCACTATCATCTGGATAAGATAGACAAGCTGACTCCGCCCAAGAATAGCAATATAGAGCCTGATAATGCCATAGCAGAGCCGAGTTTGGATGTGGTGGAACACAACAAGCCCCTTGAGATAGTGTCGGCAAGTATTAGCAAGCTCTATGAAGAAGAAGCCCGACTCTTGAAGGCACTAGAAAATGTTCGCCATCAAAGAGAAATTGAGCTCAAGTAGGAAACGGAGCTTCAAGCAAGGTTGAACTCTAAACTATTTGAATTGCAAGAGCTAAAGAAGACAGAACATCTCGCATTGGTGAACCGAGAAGTGCAGCACAAACTTTGCAAAAATATGCATATTTCTCAAATGAGCAATCTTGAATCCAAGATCTTCCACCTTCAACATGATGTAACGGCTTTCTTGCATCCCAAGAAGCGATCTAATAAATAACTTCTTCTTTTTTTCTCCTTTATATATATATAATCTCTCCCACTACTACGCGAAACTTGTATCATCTGTGTCAAATAAATTCCTACTCCTGTGTTCCCACATTAACACGAACTTCCTTCAAACAAGGATAACAATTACTTGGTTAGGCCTATTTGTACCCAATTGTTGTGTACTGATATTCCTAATGCTTTTACTCATCAAGACTAATATTAATTCCTCCATTATGGGTGCTCATGCTGCCACACACTGCTTTAACAGTCTTCAAACGTATGAAGCTCAAGGGCAATTGTTGGAGAAAACTCATTTATTGCTTTGAAGTTGACAAAACATTTTCAAAGTCTAGTTTGAAGACTTCCAGACTTTAGTGTCAAAGTTTAAAGACCGCCAGACTTAAGGTTCAAAGTCTGCCCACATTGATAGTTTCCAGACTGAATAATGAAGACTTATCCATATGCGAGATTATCTTTATTTCTTCAATGATTTGATTCGTATGACTTATGGATGACTTTATGGCTAGATTTAGCACCTACAAGATAGATTATCCTTATTGGAATCAATTCCGATATTCAAATCTTTTGGAAGGCAAGTAAACTTGGGAGGATCTACTTATGAAAACCAAGATCCTAATTGTATGGGGGAACAGGATTGACGGGCTTTTACCTCAATCATCTAACGACTTGAGATCTCCTTGATTGATTATGTCCAACGGGTTAATTGAAAGAATTCATTTGGAAAGTGCCAATGGTCGTGAAGACATGAAGGAGTATTTAAGGCGAACTCTCTAGTTGTTCGAAAGAGAGCGTGAAAGAAAAATTCCAAAGTTTGAAACTTCCTAGTTCCTTGTAATTTCATTCACCGAGCTCAAAGTTGTATACAAAAGAGAGAAACTCATAGTGAGACTTTGTGTGAGACCAGTAGAGGTTCTTCACTGTGAAGTCGAGATTGTAAGCTGTAAAATCTCTTTTGATTCTTAGTGGAATCCAGCCAGTGGGCTGTCAGCGTGGGAGAGTGGACATAAGCTTGGTCTAAGCTGAACCACTATAAACCTTATGTTCTTATTCTCTTCCCTGAACTCCTTTATTTTGCTTGTAGTTTTAACTAACCATTTAAAACTGAATTCATTTGTAGTCTGTTATCTTCTAAAGGCAAATTGCTTCTGCTGAACTTTGCAAAATTTTTTTATTAACACCTATTCACCCCGCTCTAGGTGTTATTACTAGCCCTTTCAATTGGTATTAGAGCTTATGTGCTTATTTTATTAAAGTGTTTTTACTTCTAAAGCTAAAGATCTATGGCTAGTATTTTGGCTCCAGGTTTGGTTGAAGGCCAAAGCAACACCAGACCTCCTTACTTTGATAGGAATGAGTACAATGTGTGGAAAAACAAGAGGAAGGCATTCCTGAGATTGAAAGATCCCCTGGAATGAGATGTGATAGAAAAATGGATCAATCTCAGAGATATATCAACCTTAGAAAGAGGAAAGGAAGCTATAGATGCTGGTGAACTGACACAAGTAGAAATAACCAAGAGATAAGCTCTTAATGCTAAAGCCATCTACTCTTTATACTGTGCTTTATCTCCCGCTAAGTATAACCGAATTTCTTCTTATGAGATAAGCTCTTAAAGAAGTTTAGGATAGGTTGTACATTACCTACGAAGGAATTGATCGAGCAATGGAAACAAAAATCAATATTCTACTCAGATAGTATGAAGCCTTCAAGATGAAGCCTGGAAAATCCATTACTGATATTTTTATTCGCTTCACAGAGATTGTAAACGGCCTAACATATGAAAGACAACCAATCTCAGGACCAATGAAAGTCAATAAACAGCTGTGTGGACTTTCCAAAGACTGGAATCACGTGAAGACGTCAATTAGAGAAATCTAGAGGATCATGCCTCTTTCAGTAGATGAATTGGTAGGCACACTTCAATCATATGAAGTGGAGCAGATCAATGAGGAAGAAGATCCTAAAGGTAAGAAGTCAATTGCTTTAAAATCTAACAATGATTCTGATGATACAGATTCAGAAAATGACATGGATGATGAGGAGCTAGCACTTATGATTAAGAAGTTCAGAAAGTTGAATGAGAAGGGAAGAATATCCAACTAGAAGAAGGAGAGCACTCAAAATTTCCAAAAGAAACCAACTGAAGACTATGGAACCAACAAAGACGTGATATGCTTCGAATGCAAAAAAAAAGGGGCACATCAAACCCAACTGTCCTTTGTTGAAGAAAAAAGAAAGGAAGAACTGAAAAACACAAAAAGGCTCTCAAAGCAGAAACATGGAGCGATATCGAATGCGAGGAAAGTGTTGAAGAATATGCCAACATATGTTTAATGGCCAATTCAGAATCAGACTCAAACTTTGAAATAAGTTCTGATTTAGACTCAGACAAAGAAGGTGAAGTTAGCAATTTAAAAATTCATGTTAAAGTCTTGAAGTATAAAGATGAACTCTGTCTCGGTCTCAAAATATCTCTTAAAAGGATTTCGAGCTAAGGAGGTAGAATTCTAAACTGAGGCAATGGGAAATTTCTTGGAAAAAAAAAGTTTGAAAATCTAGATAAAAGTTTTGTTGACTTCAAAGAAAATTCAGATTCTCTTTCGAAGAAAATACCTTTCTGAAATAAAATATTTCAAATATCACAAAAAGATTTTCAAAATGATATGAGAAGTTGGAGAAAATTCTTTCTGTACAAAAACCTTATTTTAACAAATTCGGTTTGGGTATGACTTTAGATACTATTCCTTTAATTGATTTTCCCAAAGTTAAAGAAAGAATTAAACAAAGACCTATAATGGCATTTTACGAAAATCATTTTTAAAAGATTTTTGTCAAATCCGTTGGCCGAAATGCTCTCAAATGTTCAAAGTGTAACAACTCAAAACATTTCGAGGAGGAATGTCCCAAAGTTTGGAGACCTATCAAAAGAGATTGGACAAAGACTGTTTTTAATACTAACTCCTCTAGACTCAAAAAAATATGGATACCAAAGAAAGCTTGAGTTCTTATTTTGATCATTGGTCACTATCAAGAAAAAGATCAAATGGTATTTGGATAGTGGCTATTTGAGACACATGACAGGAGATTCGAGTTATTTTATAAAGCTTATTTAAATAAATAGTGGAAAAGTTTCCTTTGGAGGGAACAATAAGGGAAGAATTATTGGTTGTGGAACCGTGAAGATTGAAAGTCACACAATCAACAATGTCTCCTTGGTGGAAGGCATAAGAACATTTACCTTACGGATATAAAATCAAAAAGTAAGCAAATCTTTGGCATCGAAAGCTTGGCCATGTCAACATGAAGCAGATTGCCAAGATTTCTTCCAAGAAGCTTGCTCGTGGTCTCCCCAACCTGGCCTATCAAAAGTCTGAATTATGCATTCCATGTGTTTTGGGAAAATGGGTTAGAAGTTCTTTTAAACCTGTAAATCAAGTTTATACTAATCGAGCTTTACAGCTTCTGCATATGGATCTCTTTGAACCAACCAAAACTCAAAGTATTTGTGGAAAGAGATACTGCCTAGTAATTGTTGATGATTATTCTCGCTTTACTTGGGTTTACTTTTTGGCAAATAAGTCTGAAGCCTTCTCTTACTTTTCAAAGTTTGCCAAGAAAATTCAGAATGAGAAAGGATATGCTATTTCGAGCATACGAACAGACTATGGAGGTGAGTTTGAAAATCAAGAATTTGCGAAATTTTGTGAAGAATCTGGTTTTCAGCATGTTTTCTCTTCTCCATACACTTCAGAATAAAATGGGATTGTGGAAAAGAAAAATAAATCCTTACAAGAGATGGCCAAAGCCCTATTAATTGAGAGCAAAATTTCCTCTCGTTTTTGGGCTAAAGCAGTTTCTACAGCTTGCTACATCATCAACAGAGTGTTCTTGAGGTCTATTTTAGATAAAACTCTTTATGAAGTGTATAAAGGGAAGAAGCCAAATGTTTCTTACTTCCATGTGTTTAGTTATAAATGTTATGTCTTGAAAAATTCAAATGATCGAACCGGGAAATTTAAAGAAAAATCAGATGAATGAATTTTCCTTGGTTACTCAACCACAAGCAAAGCATACATAGTATTCAACAAGAAGACTTAATTTGTGGAAAAATCTATGAACGTCAAGTTTTAAGATTCTATGCAGAATCAACTAGATCAGACTCAACTTGAAGAATTTGAACCTACACTAAACTTTACAAAGTCTACTTCCCCCGAAGTGGTTCAGACTTCTGAAGAACAACAATAAGCAAATCTAGAAGATTCAACTATAGCAGAGGATCAGCAGAATCTTAGACCCTCTAGTAACTAAAAACACAAGTCAAGTCATCCTATAGAACTCATCATTGGCAACACTGATAAAGGAATTCGCACCAGATCCAAAAGGCGAGAAGAGTCTAGTGCACTAGTACTTGTTTCTAAAATAGAACCCAAAAGTGTATAAGAAGTTCTATCTGATGAAAGCTGGATCAATGTTATGCAAGATGAGCTTAGATAGTTCAACATCAACGATGTTTGTGAGCTAATTCCTAAACCTAAAGGTAAGTGTATTATTGGAACAAAATGGGTTTTTAGGAACAAGATGAATGAAAAAAGGAAAGGTAACTAGGAACAAAGCAAGACTCGTGGCTAAAGGATATACGTAAGAAAAAGGGATAGATTATGATGAGATCTATGCACTAGTAGCGAGGTTAGAAGCAATTAGATTATTACTTGTTTTTACTTGCTATAAAAATTTCAGGTCATTCTAGATGGATGTAAAAAGTGCATTCCTAAATAGATTTATCCAAGAAGAAGTCTATGTGGAACAACCACATGGATTTGAAGATCCAAGAAAGCCAGACTTATTCTACAGACTCAAAATGCCTTATATGGATTGAAGCAAGCACCTCGAGCCTGGTATGAAAGGTTAAGTAAATTCCTAACCCAAAATGGTTTTGTTAAAGGAAATGTAAATACTGTTTTGTTCATAAAAAGAGAGGGTAAAGATTTTATTCTAGTTCAAATTTATGTCGATGATATTATATTCGAATCTCCTAATAAAAATCTATGCAAGAAATTCTCAAGATGTATACAGGATAAATTCGAGATGAGTATGAAGGGTGAATTAACATTCTTTCTGGGATTGCAAGTTAAACAATCAAAGAAATGTATCTTTATTCACCAAGAGAAGTATGCAAAAGATCTCATCAAGAAATTTGGATTGGAGAATTGTAAGAAGACAAAAAAACCAAAGTCATGTTCTTTGAAGCTGGACAAAGATGAAGGAGGAAAGAAAATAGATCAGAAGCCTTACAAGAGCATTATTGGTTTGCTTCTTTACCTTATTGCATCTAAACCTGATATTTTATTTAATGTTTGCATTTGTGCTAGATTCCAATCAGATCCCAAAGAATCTCATTGAAGTGCTGCAAAACGTATCATCAAATACGTTGCAACTACTCAAAAGCTAGGTCTGTGGTATCCTAAAGAAGGAGACTTTACTCTCCTTGAATATTCAGATGCAGATTTAGTAGGACATAAAATTGATAGAAAGAGTACTTCTGGTACTTGTCAACTATTGGGCAACAAGCTAGTGTCTTGGTTCTCAAGGAAGCAGAGTATTATAGCTTTATCAACAGCAAAAGTAGAGTATGTGGCTCTTGGGAGCTATTGTTCTCAAATCTTGTGGATAAAGCAATAGCTGAAAGACTTTGGAACTGAAGAATTGTGCATTGAGATCAAATGCGACAACACTAGTGCTATTAATCTCATGAAGAACCCAATTCTTCATTCAATGGTAAAGCATCTAGAGATTCGACACCATTTCATAAGAGATCATGTTCAAAATGGAAAAATTATGATTTAGCTCATTGACTCGAAGAATCAGTTGGCAAACATATTCACAAAGCCACTCGAGAAAAGTCTATTTGAGTCTATTCACACCAGACTGAATATTATATCTTCTACCGGTTAAAGTCTGAAGTTGATCAAACTTAAAATGTCTAGAAATTACATTTGTAAGTCAATATCTCCTCAATGTAGGTAATTTAATTTTAGCATGTAAATTTCAAAAAGGTACGTTGATATTTGAATCGTTACTTGCCTATTTTATTTTTAGAAATTATCTTTTTCAATTTTTTGAATTTTTGGCAGTTTTCATTTTCGAAAAAGATAGTTTTATTTTTCCTTATGATAGTTCATTTATCCCATTTTACTTTCTTTGTATACCGTTGAGTCTTTCTTCTTCATTCACCATTTTTCTAACCCTAGAATATAGAATTCCTATTCTCTCATTTCTACTCTCAAGTTTGCTCTACAAGTTTTCATCTTTTTCAACTAAATGTGTTTGAGAAATCCTCGTTGACTATGAAGATGTCTTTCCAGAGGAAGTCTTCACAGATCTCAAGCAGGGGACACTAGAACATGCTAGAGGGTTACACATTTTGATTTGACTGAGAAAGAAAATTCTCCATAACAACAACAACATTCTCCACAGCGTGCCACTCAAAATCCTCCGCATCAACCAGTGGAAGAGGAGATCATGGAAGATGTCGAACTTGTAAGGACATTAAAACCCTAGTTTCTCTTTAAACTCTACAATCAATTGAAGCAGGGTGATATTTCCATGACCTTTATTGATGAATTTCTGCAAGACTGAGGAAACCGAAATGAGACTATGTTTTTGTAAACGTTGGAAAGATTAGGCATTGCGCCTGAAGGAACGGTAGATAGGACATTTGCTAACTTTCCAACTGATCACCATTTTAGTTCTTTTGATCAACTAGAGGTCAAGGACGATGATGAGAGAATGTATGCGAATTTTCAGCCTAGAATGGGCATTGCTGCTGATGTGCGTGGTGAAGGAATGAGTTTGTTTCGTTTTAAGGATCACAAAAAGACTTACTCGAAATTGTTGAAAAGAGGGGTGATGAACTCTTGATCTGTGGACTTTGATTTCATGGACTCATTGAAGGTAAACTTAAGGGAGAAACTAACTCTCCTTCAACTTGAAAAATTTTGCTCTGAGACTTCTATCGCTTATCTTGAATTAATTGCATATTTCTATTCGAACTTGTCATTTCTTGACGCGAATAAATTTCGTTTTACTGTGTAGGAGAAAGAGTTTGTGGTGGATGTGGAGATATTGGCGGATGTTATTGGTGTGGAAAAAGGGAGTTTCTAACCAATAAATGTGTCTGTTGGTCATGCAACAATGTCTTTTGTTCGGGATAGACTTGTTGAAGGCGGTATTACTTATTCCAGAATGTCTGCCTCAAACATTTTGCTGCGCAAGGTTACGATCAACTGCATTTAACCAAAGTGAACCTCCAAGACAGATGTCTCTCGTTCTGAAGCAAAACTAATGTTTGCCATCACTAAGAGGATGAAGTTTTCGTTGTCACACACATATACAGGACTATTATGAAGGATAAGGAACAACTCCCTTACTCAATTTTGGTCACTCAACTGTTCAGACACTTTCAAATTTAGCTTCCAGCATCAGTCTGTGTTCGAGCCATTGCTCCTATGGTTATAGGATTGAAAATGGTATCAAAGATGAGATTAAAAGAACTAAACAAAGCTTTAGAGCACTTGAAGGAGAAGTCCTCTAGCAAAACAAAACAAGAGTCTGCTGTAAAGAAAAGATAAGGCAAGGAGCCCATGGGTGAACCGATCAAGAAGAGAAGAGCCTTTATCCTATAGGACGAAGAGGATGAGGATGATCTCACTCTCTTTGCATTTGCCTTGAAAATCTTTAGAGTTTTGTTAGTTTTGAGCAGTGGCAGGACAGAGAAGACAAAGGACGAGAAGACACAAAACAAGAAAAAGAAGGAAGAGCAGAGGAAGGAGAAAGAGATAAAAGAGAAGAAAGAGAAGAAGAAGGAAGAGAAGCAGAACAGGAAGAGGGTCAGGATGACTCCATCGAACCAACTTTTGCAATATCATTGTCAGAGGATTCGGAGAAGACTAGGAGTGGAACTGCAGGAGATGAAAGAGAAAAAGTACATCACTTGGGTGCTAAAGCTGAGAAAGAACAAGAAGAAGATTTTCCTTCTCCACCTGTAGCCATGGAAACAGGGGGAGTTCGTGCGAAAATATGTACTTCTTCTCCTATCTTTACCAGTGATGATGTTAGTAGATCTCCTGCTAATCCAAAGGATGTCTATGCCTCTCATTTTCCTGAAGCTGATATTGAGGCATCCTCTCCAAGTCTTGATGATCGACCTGCTGATGTTCCCTTACATCTCAACACTCCTGGAATTAATTTGGCTGGAGCTAGTACACAAACTGAACTAACTGCAGACTTTCAAAGGCTGCTAGAGCTCCTTTTGGAGTTAAAGGCACAGCAATATGGGATGGAGTTTGAGATAAAGAACCTCCAATCAGCTTTGAAATCTACTTCAAACTCTCTACATGAGCAGGTACAAGCCCTTAAGTTTCAAGTTCAAGAAATTGCCAAGGGTGAAGATATAGAGAAGCTAAAGGAGACAGTGAGGAAGCTAGAGGAGACTGTTTAGTCTATGAGGGATTTCCAGCTCATTCGCATCCCTAAACACACTTGATTTGATTGAACTTTTTTTTTTATCCTTCTCCACTTTTTGCTGTTGACAAAAAGTGGGAGAATGTGCAGATTTAACTTTTGTTTGACGTAACTTTTGGTGTTGTTGGACTTTCATTTGATTAACTGTTGAACCGTTGTTGTTTGGTTAGTTGTTGAACTTTTTGACGTTGACGCTTGCAGTAACTTACTTTGGTGATACTAATTATGGTTGGATAGTTATTATCTTTTCTGGATTAACATGTTTTCTATGGTTGCAGAATTGGTGCTATCCAGGTCCTAATCAACTTATTTGTATACGATATTATGTATTGCTTAAGAGTTGTTTTGCAAGTCAAAAGTTCTTAAATATGCAAGAAAGTTTTGTCACCATAAAAAATGGGGAGATTATTGGAGAAAACTCATTTATTGTTTTGAAGTTGACAAAATCTTTACAAAAGTCTAGTTTGAAGACTTCCAGACTCTAGCGTCAAAGTCTGAAAATGCCCACACTAATAGTTTCTAGAATGAAGAATGAAGACTTATCCAGATGAGAGATTATCTTTATTTATTCAATGATTCAAATCGTATGGTTTATGAATGACTTTATGGTTGGATTTAGCTCCTGCATAATGGATTATCCTTATTGGAATCAATTCCGATATTCAAATCTTTTGGAAGGCGAGTAAACTTGGAAGGTTTTACTTATGGAAACTAAGATCTTGATTGTATGGGCAAACAGAATTAATGGGCTTTCACCTCAATCGTCTAACGACTCAAGATCTCCTTGATTGATTCTATCCAACGAGTTGATTGGAAGAATTCCTTTGAAAAGTGCCAACGGTCGTCAAAGCATGAATGAGTATTTAAGGTGAACTCTCTAGTTGTTTGAAAGAGAGCGTGAAAGAAAAATTTCAAAATCTGAAACTTCGTAGTTCCTTGTTATTTCATTCACCGAGCTCAAAGTTGTATACAAAAGAGAGAAACTCATAGTGAGACTTTGTGTGAGACCATTAGAGATTCTTCACTGTGAAGTCGAGATTACAAGACTGTAAAATCTCTTTTGATTCTTAGTGAAATCTAACCAATGAGCTATCAACGTGGGAGAATGGACATAGCCTTGATCTAAGTCGAACCACTATAAACCTTGTATTCTTATTCTCTTCCCCGAACTACTTTATTTTGCTTGTAGTTTTATCTAACTGTTTAAGATTGAATTCGTCTATAGTCTATTATCTTCTAAAGGCAAGTTGCTTCCATTGAGCTTTGCGAAATTTTTTATTAACACCTATTCATCTCTCTCTAGTTGTTATTACTAGCCCTTTCAACAATTGTCCCTTTTATTCATGGATAACTATCCAAATAGTCGTCGCATTACCCTAGGTCCTCATCTCAAGTTGACGCCACCTCTATACATTTTTATTGAGCACTTTCCTCACCATTATAAAGTTTTCCGCATTAACCACTCATAAATTTGTATGCATGCTTGGTCATCTTCCAATTTTCACTTTAATTTGCATTTTCCTTTGATAAGCGCTTTTCGAAGTGGTGCAAAAGATTGAAGCATGAGATGTTAGGTGTATGGGAAGCTGCTAGAATTAGAGAAGCACTATTTTTCAGTTGTGTGTCAATCGACTTAGTTGAATATGGACTTATTGGTAGCCTTTGTTGCTTTTGGTCACCGTTGACCAACTGCTTCTTTCTACCCATTGGTTCGGTAACGACTACTTTGTTGACATCTGGTCTTTGATTGATCTATCTCCTTTTGTGAATTCTTATAATCAACAAATAAATGCCTGTCCAGACTTTCTTCAATGTTCATTTACTGATCTACCATTCTATGAATTCATGGACCGGTTTGCAAGGTCGATTGGGCATATTTCTTCTCAAGGGCATACAACATCCTTACTATATTGGCTTTGCCACTATATCTTTTGTTTGCCGATTGCTTCCATATCTTCTAACTTCATCGACATAACATATACTCTCTCAAACGGCATCAATGTTGGTCTGGGCCGCATTGCTCTTAATGCGCAGTTTTCTTTGTTTAGTACTCATCCCAGACCATTCTCTGGGTGGATCATCCATAGGTGATTGTGTACATATTTCCCTCGGTTGTTTTCTGAGAACAAGACTACACCAATTCATTGGTATGAAGCAGACACAGTATCAACTGAAGTTGAATTTGGGCTTTGGAAGTTTTGTAGCACACTTCTTCCAATCCCTGACGGGTTTATTACTTTTGAATATTTCCTCAACCATCTGCTTTCCTTGGAAGATTTTTACTCCACAGGTTCAGTGTTGATTTTCCTCACGGCTCCAATGACATGTCTACATTCTGGATGAGTGTTCTTGTCCCAACTGATCTCATGTCTGATCTTCGTTTCGGGAAGTAATACATTCCAAGTTTTGAAGTTTATAATTCTCATTATTGTGCTCGTCAATTTGGATTAATTCAAGCTATGCCCTTGCCAGTGGTTTACTCTATGAATTTTCCTCCTGCTTTGACTGAAGAAAGATTGCATTCTTAATGTATTGGGGAAGTTTAAATTATTCTATTGTTTCGGGTCTCCATTTAGCTCTGAAGTCTTTGATCAATGGTGGAAGAATACATAGTTGTTATTTTCCTATGTAACTCGGGTTTAGTGATGTCAAAGATTACCTAATATTTAATGGTTTTATTCCATCCTTTTACTAGACTTGGGGCACCAAATCCATATCAAAAGGATGCACCATCGATGCCAATAGAAGGTCCAGCTTTACCCGATGGATATATCGACGACTTTATGTGCGAGCCAATCTCCATACAACTCTCACTCTTTAGGTATACCGTCCATTAAAGTAATTTATGCCGCCCACCGGCAAAGAAGACTTTCATGTCTATTGACAATAATGATATTTGGAGTGAAGGGACGAGGCTATATAATTAGTTGCAATAAGGGTATGAAGTCTTATACGAAGCCCCCGAGGTCGAGCATGAAATCAATTATTTTCTTGCGTATTTGACAAATTTGCCTCACCCTTTACTGTGCCACGCCCTGGAATTTGCCATCAATGAATTTTGTACCTCCTTCGACCCTACCTTGTTAGCTTACAAGACAAACATAAAGTCCATCAAGGTTGTCAAGGGACAGGAAGAGGCATTATCCTTGAAGGAAAAAGAGCTAGCGCACTCTATGGGCTTGAAGGCACATATGCATCAATGATGCAAGCCTTTTCTGGTGATCTTGCTTAGAAAGACAAGCTCTTCGAAGCTAATTGTGATCAAGAGCCAAAGCTTCACAACTTTGCTTCAAGGCTGAGGCAACATTTCATGTAACATTGCATGCTGCATATTATCTCTTTTGGTGTCATTCTTTCCTTTTAATGTGCTCCCTTTAATGGCATAATCTCCAATGTAAAGGCTATTAATGTAGGATTGTATTTTGGTATATTTTCGTTGATGTCATCACTGTTGGAGAAATCTTTCTGGAAGTATTTTGAAGCTGACAAAACGTTTTCATCATTCTAGTCTGAAGATTTGCAGGTTCTACTATTTAAAGTCTGAAGACCTCCGGACTGCCAGACTCAAGACTCAAAGTCTATCCTCATTGACAGTTTCTAGTTTGTCGAAGAAGGTCTATCCAGAACTAGATGTTTCATTAAGGATTTGACCTTATCGAATGAGGAAGATCTCTTGGCTGGATATGACATAACGTAATCCTTTATTTGATCATGATTGATTCAGAGATTAAGGATCCGATGATTTGCGAAGTATAATTGGAAGGTTCTACTTATGGAAACCGAGATCTTGATTATATGGGCGAGCATAATTGATGGGCTATCGACATGTTCCTTAAATAGCTCGAAGAAATTTTCCTAATTGATTCTGTCCAATGTGTAGATTGGAGAAATTCCTTTGGTAAGTGCCAACGGGTATGATGACTTAAAGGAGTATATAAGGAAGATGTTCCAGTTGTTCGAGTGTGTGCGCAATAGAAGAATTCCAAAGTCTGAAGCTTCTTGTTCTTAGTCAATTCATTTGTTGAGCGAAATTTTGTATGCAAAAGAGAGTTTATATTCTAGAGAAACCTTAAGGAAGTGTGGTAGAGTATTTACACTGTGGAATCAATGAGAGCTTTGCTGTAACAACTCTTTTGTTCATAGTGAAATCCAGCTGGTGGGCTATCAGTGCGGAAGAGTGGACGTAGGCTTGGAATAAGCCGAACCACTATAAACCTTGCATTCAATCTTCTCTTCCCTACTCTCTACTTTACTTTGATCGTAATTCGTTTTGGAGCACTTTCTTTCTATTGTCTGCTTAATATTGCTCGCATATCTCAAAAAATTATTTTTACACCTATTCAACCCCCTCTATGTGCTTATACTAGCTATCTCAATTGGTATCAGAGCTTGTGTACTCACTTTGTTTGAAGTATTTTACTTCAGAGTTAAAGATCCATGGCTAGTATGTTAGCTCCAGGGCTAGTAGAAGGCAAAGCAATACCAGACCACCTTACTTTGATGGAAATGAGTACAACATATGGAAAAACAAAATAAAGGCATTCCTAAGATCAAAGGATCCTCTGGAATGGGACGTTGTAGAAAAATGAATCATTCCTAAAGCTGCATTTGTCTCAGAGAGAGGAAAAGAAGCTGTTGAGTCTAGTTAAATGACTCAGGAAGAGATAATCAAGAGACAAGCTCTTGATGCAAAAGCAATTTATGCTTTATATTGTGCTTTGTCACCTACTAAATATAACAGAATATCTTCTTGTGTTACAGCTAAAGAAGTCTGGGATAGACTACATATTACCTATGAAGGAACTGATCGAGTGAAAGAGACCATAATCAACATTCTCCTCGGTCAATATGAAGCATTCAAAATGAAATCAGGAGAATCTATAACTGACATGTTTAGTCGTTTTACATAAATCATGAATGGTCTTGAAAATCAAGGTCAACCAATTTCTAATCCCATGAAGGTAAACAAGCTACTGCGTAAACTCTCCAAGGATTAGAATCACATAAAGACCTCCATCAGAGAGACATAAAGAATCATGCCACTATCTGTTGATGAGTTGATTGGGACTCTTCAGTCTTATGAAGTGGAACAAATCAATGAAGACAAAGACCCTAAAGGTAAAAAAGCCATTGCATTAAAATCCAATGTTGATTTTGATGTTACAGATTCTGAAGACGATATGATGATGAGGAGCTTGCTCTCATGATAAGAAGATTCAGAAAGTTGAACAGAAAAGGAAGAAGATTCAATCCAAAGAAATAGAATTTTCAAAAGCAATAGACTACGTCTGTTGAGGATGATGAATCAAACAAAGATGTAGTCTGCTTCGAATGTAAGAAAAAGGGACACATCAGACCCAACTGTCCTCTTCTGAGGAAGAAGAAAGGAAAAGCTGAAAAGTATCGAAAGGCTCTTAAAGCAGAAACCTGGAGTGATACAGAATGTAAAGAAAGTGATGATGATTATGCCAATATATGTCTAATGGCACAATCGGATTCAGATTCGAACTCCGAGACAGACTCAAATTCGGAAAGTGAATTTGAGGTGAGTAACTTCAAAATCTCTATTAAAGTTTCTAAATACATTGATGAATTGTGTTTTAGTCTTAAGATTTCTCTTAAAAGGATTTCCGAACTCAAAAAGGAAAACTCTGTACTGAAACAACAAGAGAATATTTTGAAAGAAAATGTGAAATGTTTAGACATGAATGTTTCTTCTCTTAAAGAAAGTGAAGATAATCTTTTAAAAGAAAATGTATTTTTAAAAAATGACATATCAAATATTTCAAAAAGATTTTCAATAGGATCTGAGAAACTTGAGAAAATTCTTTCAGCACAAAGACCTTATTTCAATAAATCTGGTTTAGGAATGACTGTGGAAACCATTCCTTTAATTGATTTTCCTAAAGTGAAGGAAATAATTAAGCAAAGACCCACAAGAGATGCTTACAAAAATCATTTTAAAAAGATCTTTGTAAAACCAGTAGGTCGCAATGCTCTCAGATGTTCAAAATGCAATAGTGCAGATCATTTTGAAAAAGAATGTCCTATGGTTTGGAAACCTGTTAAGAAAATATGGGCAAAAACCGCATATCATACTAACACCAATGGACCCAAGAAAATATGGGTACCAAAGAAAGTTTGAGTCTCTTTTTTAAATGCAGGTCACTATCAAGAAAAAGGTAAAATGGTATCTAGATAGTGGATGGTCAAGACATATGACAGGAAATTCAAATTGCTTCATAAAGCTCGTTCGAGTAAATGGTGGAAAAGTCTCATTTGGAGGAAACAGCAAAGGAAAAATTGTGGGATTTGGAACTGTAAAGATTGGAAATCTCTGAGATAGCTAGTATAAGCACCTAGAGGGGGGTAAATAGGTGCACAATCAGCTTATCGAAATACGGAAGCAATTCTTGGCAAACGATAGAAATATAGTTCACTATTGATTAACAAAATGAAATACGATCAAAGTAAAGAGAGTAAGGAAGAGAAGATTGAACACATGGTTTATAGTGATTCGGCTTAATCCAAGCCTACGTCCACTCTTCCACACTGACAGCCCACCGGCTGGATTTCACTATGAGCAAAAGAGAAGTTACAGCACTGCTTTTCCTTAATTCTACAGTGTAGATGTTCTATCACACCTCCTCAAGGTTTCTCACAAATATAGACTCTCTTTTGTATACAAGTATTCGCTCAAAGGAATTGTCTAAACAACAAGGAGCTTCAGACTTTGAAATTTTTCTATCGCGCACACCTCAACAACTTAGAACGTCTTCCTTATATACTCCTTTATACCATCATACCCGTTGGCACTTACCAAAGGAATTCCTCTAATCTACCCATTGGACGGAATTAATTAGGAAGATCATTCTGGCTATTAAAGGAACGTATCGATAGCCCATCAATCATGTTCGCCCATACAATTAGGATCTCCGTTTCCATAAGTAGAACCTTCCAAGAATATTTAGATAATCATCGATTCCTTAATCTTCGAGTCAATCACGATCAATCAAGGAATTCCGTTGTATCTTTTCTAGCCACGAGATCTTCTCCAGTTGATAAGATCAAGCCCTTAACGAAACATCCAGTTCTGGATAATCTTTCTCCAACGGATTAGAGACTGTCAATGAGGATAGACTTTGAGTCTTGAGTTTGGCTATTCGGAGGTTTTCAGACTTTAAATAGCAGAATCTGCAAGCCTTCAGACTAGATTGATGGAAACGTTCTGTCAGTTTCAAAACATTTCAAGAAGATTTCTCCAACAATCTCCCCCTTTTTGATGGTGACAAAACTTTCCTGCAGATTTGGACAACTTTGACTTGCAAAACATTTCTCAAATACATATGCATATCTTATAGAAATAAATGGCTAAATGAATAATACTAGAATCTACATCCACAGAAATAGGTTAGTCTAATATGCGATAAAGCCATCCATAAGATATCAATAATAGTTAATAGAAGCAGTCAATCCAAGTCTAGTTCAGTTCTCATCCAGACACAAAAACAAAATCAAACAGAGTTGAGTTCAAACATCAATTCAAACATCAAAACAATCCAACAAATAGTCCACACGACTAAAAATCAAGTTGTTCAAATCTTGCATCTCTCCCCCTTTTTGTCAGCATTTAGAAAAGGTTGAGATGAAAATGGAATGAAGTCAAGATTGCTTGGGAACGCGGACAAGCTGGAAATCTCCCATAGACTGAACGATGCCTTCCAGCCTTTTCAAGTTTTCCTTCAATTATGCAATCTCCTCACCCTTGGCATTGGCTTGAATCTGAACAGAGAGGGCTTGGATTTGATCATTCAATGAACATGAAGAAACTTGACCCGCAGTTTGCAAATTTTGAACCTCGCATCCCAAGGCATAAATTTGACCTCGCATTTCCATTAGAATATCCATGATTTTGCGAAAATCGGCTGGGTTGTCGGTCTGCGTACTAGCTTCAGCACATTCTACAGATGATGGCTTATCAGAATAATCTCGCAGGTTTAGCGATGAAACTTCATGACCTTCTTCTAGAAATTGAGAGGCATAAACATCCTCTGGGTCTGCAGGTGATCGACTGACTCCTTCACTCACATCGGGATATGAGGACTTCCCTCATTTCTCTTGATCTCCCCCTGTTTCCATGCCTACAGGTGGAGAGGAGTGTTCCACAAGTTCTCCTTCTCGTTTTTCTTCCTCAGGTCTTTCCTCCTCTGTTTCTTTTTCACCAACTGCTCTTTCTTCTTCCTTCTCTTCTTCTTCTCGACCTTCTCTTTCCTCTTGGCCTTCTTTCTCACGATGTTCCATTGACTCTGGAACAGTGCGACTTAGCTTCTTCAAAGCTATGGCCGAAATGGTAAGGTCATCATCTTCTTCATCTTCCACAATACGAGCTCTCCTTTTTGGTTTTGAAGCAACCAAGGGCTCCTTTTCTTTTCGTTTTGAAGAAGAGATTTGATGAGCTTTGACTGGAGTCTTCTCTTTGAATTTCTCCAACTCCTTGTTCAGTTCCTTCAGACACATTTTGGTCACCATCTTCAGTCCTACCACCATATGATCGCACGATCGAACACAAAAGATTTGCGGAGGCTAAATATTCAGATGTCTGAATAACTTCATCACAAGGCTTGGGTAAGGAAGTTGACCTCTGTTCTTCATCATCGCTCTATACATGTGAAACATGATAGTGTGAGGGAGAGAAAATCTTTTCCTAGTGAGGATGGCATACATCAGCTTTGCCTCTGAGCTTGAAACATCAGTCTTGGAGGTTGATTTCGGTCGGAGGCAATTGATCACAATCTTGTGAAGCAAGATGTTGAATGCTCTCATTCTCAAGTAGGTGATCTTTTCCTCTGTTCTCTTGTCCTTCACCAGTTCCAATGTGACCCGAGCAATGGAAGCTTTGATCAGTTGATATTTTCCTCTTCGACTCCTAACACATCTGCCAGCATATCCATATCGACAACATAGTCTTGATCTTTAACACTGAAAGAAAATCTATTCGCATCCAAAAAGCTAAGATTTGAATAGAAATATGCAGTTAGTTCAGCGTACGCCTCTGTAGTGTCGGAGCGGAACCTTTCAAGTTGAAGATAACTGAACTTCTCCCTCAAGTTCATATTCACAGCATCCAGGAAGTCAAAATCCACACTTCTAGGGTATATTACCCCACGCTTCAGCAATTTTGAGTACAAATCCTTTTGTTCCTTCGATCTGAACAAATCTCCCATTTTTCCTCGACTTTCAACCGCAATACCCATTCTCGGTTGAAATTGACTGTACAATTTGTCATCATCATTCCTATCTACAGGATTCGGTCCCCAATCACGGGGATCACTTGGAATATTCGCAAGAGTTTCCTCAGCCAACCCTTTACAAGCAATTCCCAAACTTTCCATTCTTCGCAGAAAGATATATTCGTTCCTATATCCTTTGTCTTTAAGAAAATCATCGACATATTTCAAGGGAGTACGCGTTGCTTTTAAGGCACGATACAGCTTATAAATAGTAGTGGGCTTTTGAACTCTTACTAGATCTGCATCCTCAATGATTTGTTCCTCTTGTTGATGGTCAATGCCTTGAGGACTAGATGGAGGAGAATGACGCTGCTGAGAATATTGTGGGCTCGGTTGCTGTTCTGGAGACACTTCTTCTTCGATGAGATCGAAGTGCGTAGGCCCCTCACTCATTCGCCGTGGTCCCCTGCTTGCGATTCTCGAAGACTTTCTTGAAGATGACATCTTTCTCAGTTTTTGGAAGATTCCTTGCTTGACTTTTCCAAGAAAGATGACAACTTTTTGAAGATTAAACGAGGGAAGAAAATGGGAATGGAGGTTCGATGCTTTCTAGGGTTTCTAAGAGTAAAGTGAAGAGGAATCGACAGTGCACGATCGGTTTTAAAAGAGAGATAAGCGAACCGTCACAAAGGAAATAAAGAAATGCCTTTTCAAGATAACTATCTTTTTCCGCGAAAATAGTCATTTTAAAAATAACTTCCTTTTTGAAAACGAAACGATGCAATAAATAGGTCGATTAAATATAGCAACAATTTAAACATAGTCTGACAATCGTACCTCTTCAAGATAAGATTCGAGAGAGAGAGAGAGAGAGAGAAAAAGACTTACAGTCTGATGGTCGTACCAAGACTAACTTACAGTTAAAGTCTTGTATGTCTGAGTCTGAAAGTCTTTAGATTTTGATCTCCTCATACTTTAAAATGTTGAGTCTAGAACGGATGGTTTCAAATTGATTTTTCTCCAAAGGCTTTGTGAATATATCCGCCAGTTAGTTCTTTGAATCAACATATTGGATTGAAACATCTCCATTTTGAACATGGTCTCCAATAAAGTGATGTCGAATCTCTATATGCTTTGCTCTTGAGTGGAGAATTGGATTTTTGGTGAGGTTGATAGTGCTGGTGTTGTCACAATTAATCTTTGTGCATGAGTCTTCAATTTCAAAGTCTCTTAACTGCTGTTTTATCCACTAAATTTGCGAACAACAACTTCCGAGAGCTATATATTCTGCTTCTGCTATAGAGAGAGCTACTGTACTTTGCTTTCTGGAAAATCAAGACACTGTCCTGCCTCCAAGTCGTTGACAAGTACCCGAGGTGCTCTTTCTATTGACTCTGCATCCAGCAAGGTCTGCGTCTGAATATCCAAGAAGAGTAAAGTCTCCCATTTTTAGATACCAGAGACCAAAGCTTGAAGTTGATGAAACATAATTAATAATACGCTTCGCAGCATTCAAATGAGATTCTTTTGGGTTTGATTGAAATCTGGCACAAATGCAAACAATAAACAGAATGTCAGGTCTAGAAGCAGTAATATGAAGAAGTGATCCGATGATACTCCTGTACAGCTTTTGATCGACTTTCTTTCCTTCTTCATCTTTGTCTATCTTCAAGGAATTTGACATTGGTATGTCAGTCTTTTTGCAATTGTCCAGTCCAAACTTTTTGATAAGATCATTTGCATACTTTTCTTGATGAATGAAAGTTCCTTCCTCCAATTGTTTTATTTGAAGTCCAAGAAAGAATGTTAACTCACCCATCATGCTCATTTCAAATTCATCCTGCATAGTCTTAGAGAATTTCTTGCACAGACTTTCATTAGAGGATCCAAAAATGATATCATCGACATATATTTGAACAAGTAGAAAAATTTTGCTTTCTCTTTTAATAAAAAGAGTAGTGTCTACTTTACCTTTAACAAATCCATTTCGAATTAAAAACTTACTTAATCTATCGTACCAAGCTCGGGGTGCTTGCTTTAAGCCATACAAGGCCTTTTTGAGTTTGAATACTGAGTCTGGTTTCTTTAGGTCTTCAAACCCTGGTGGTTGTTCCACATAGACTTCCTCACGGATGAAATCGTTTAGGAAAGCACTTTTGACGTCCATTTGAAATAACTTGAAATTTTTATGACAAGCAAATGCAAGTAATAAATGAATTGCTTCTAACCTTGCTACCGGTGAATAAGTCTCGTCATAGTCGTTCCCTTCTTCTTGTGTGTATCCCTTGGCCACGAGTCTAGCTTTGTTTCTTATGACTTTTCCTTTCTCGTCCATCTTGTTACTAAAAAACCATTTAGCTCCGACAATTGATTTACCTTTTGGTTTAGGAGTCAACTCCCAGACATCATTAACTCTGAATTGTCTGAGTTCTTCTTGCATAGCTTCAATCCAGCTTTCATCGGATAAAGCTTCTTCTATGCTCTTGGGTTCTATTTCAGAAATAAGAGTCACAGCACTAGACTCTTCTTGCCTTTTGGATCTTGTGCGGATTCCTTCATTGATGTCGCCAATAATAAAATCTTTGGGATGACTGGACTTATATTTCCAGTTGTTGGTTAATTTATCAGATTGATGGTCACTTCCTTCACTAGAATCTTCAACAGTCACTTGTTGCTGGTCCTTCAAAGTCTGAGCTGCTTCTTGAGATTTAGACTTTGTAGAGTCTGGAGCAAGTTCAGTCTCTTCGAGATGAGTCTGAATGGATTCATTTTGTGTAGAATCTTGGAATTTGACATTCATTGATTCTTCCACTGTTTGAGTCTTCTTATTGTAGACTCTGTATGCCTTGCTTGTGGTTGAATATCCAAGGAAGATGCCTTCATCTGACTTTTCTTCAAACTTACCGACTCGATCATTTGCATTTTTCAGTATGAAACATTTGCATCCAAATACATGAAAATATGAAACAATAGGCTTCTTTTCTTTAAATAGTTCATAGGGGGTTTTTTCTAGAATAGGTCTTAGAAAAACTCTATTGAAATTGAAACTGCTTCAGCCCAAAACCGTAAAGAAATATTACTTTCAATTAAGAGAGTTCTAGCCATTTCTTGAAGATATCTATTTTTCCTTTCCACAACTCCATTTTGCTCTGGAGTATATGGAGAAAAGAACAAATGCTGAAAACCAAATTCTTCACAAAATTTGGCAAAATCCTGATTTTCAAATTCACCTCCATGGTCTGTTTTTATGCTTGAAATAACATACCCCTTTTCATTTTGAACCTTCTTAGCAAATTTTTCAAAGTAGGAGAAAGTTTCAGACTTACTTGCCAAGAAATATACCCAAGTAAATCGTGAGTAGTCATCCACAATTATTAGGCAATATTTCTTACCTCCAATGCTCTGCGTTCTTGTTGGTCCGAAGAGATCCATATGCAAAAGCTGTAGTACACGGTTAGTGGAAACTTGATTTATTGGCTTAAAGGAATTTCTTACCTGTTTTCCCAATATACATGGTGTACATAGATCAGACTTTTGGTATGATAAATTGGGTAGACCACGAACAAGCTTCTTTGCTGAGATCTTGGCTATCTGCTTCATGTTGACATGCCCAAGCTTTTTATGCCACAAGTTTGCTTTATCTTGGATTGAGATTAGACATTGTGATTCATCTGGTTTCACGTCTAAGAGGTAGATATTTCCATGTCTTCGACCCATGAATGATTGAGTAGAATCTTTACTGGTTCCTGAACAAATACCCTCTTGAAAGTTGATTTTAAAACCAGCATCACACAGTTGACTGATACTGAGTAGATTGTAATTGTGCCCTTCAACTAAAGAAACATTGCTTATTGTGAGGTTCCCAATCTTTACAGTTCCAAATTCTACTATTTTTCCTTTGCTGTTTCTTCCAAATGATACTTTTCCACCATTCACTTGAACAATCTTTATGACGCAATTTGAGTCTCCTGTCATGTGTCTCGAGCATCCACTATCCAAATACCATTTCACCTTTTTCTTGATAGTGACCTGCATTTAAAAAGAAACTCAAGCTTTCTTTGGTACCCATATTTTCTTGGGTCCTTTTGAGTTAGTCTGACATACGGTTTTTGCCCAAACTTTATTGACAGGTCTCCAAACCATAGGACATTCTTTCTCAAAATGATATGTACTATTGCATTTTGAACATCTAAGAGCATTGCGACCTACTGGTTTTACAAAGTTTCTTTCAAAATGATTTTTGTAAGCATTTCTTGTGGGTCTTTGCTTAATTCTTTCTTTCACTTTAGGAAAATCGATTAAAGGAATAGTTTCAGTAGTCATTCCCAAACCAAATTTATTGAAATAAGGTCTTTGAACATAAAGTATTTTCTCTAGTTTTTCAGATCCTAGAGAAAATCTTTTGGAAATATTTGAAATATCATTTTTCAAAAATGCATTTTCTTTTAAAAGATTATCTTTACTTTCTCTGAGAGAGGAAACATTCTGGTCTAAGCATTTCACTTTTTCTTCCAAAACATTCTCTTGTTGTTTTAAAGTAGAATTTTCCTTTTTGAGTTCAGAAATTCTTTTAAGAGAAGTCTTAAGACTAAAACATAATTCATCAATGTATTTTGAAACTTTAATAGGGATTTTGAAATTATTTACCTCGAATTCACTTTCTGAATCTGAATCAGTCTCGGAGTTTGATTCTGAGTCTGATAGTGCCATTAGACATATGTTGGCATAATCATCATCACTATCTTCACACTCCGTATCACTCCAGGTTTCAGCTTTGAGAGCTTTTCGATACCTTTCAGTTTTTCCTTTCTTCTTCCTCAGAAGAGGACAGTTGGGTCTGATGTATCCATTTTTCTTGCATTCAAAGTAGACTACATCTTTGTTTGATTCATCATCTTCAACAGACTTGGTCTGTTGCTTTTAAAAAATTTGTTTCCTTGAATTGAATCTTCTTCCTTTTCTATTCAGCTTTCTGAATCTTCTTATCATGAGAGCAAGTTCTCCATCATTTATGTCGTCTTCAGAATCTGTTACATCAGAGTCATCATTAGATTTTAATGCAATAGATTTCTTACCTTTAGGATCTTCGTCTTCATTGATTTGTTCCACTTCATAAGACTAAAGAGTCCCAACTAACTCATCGACAGACAGTGGCATGATTCTTTGGGTCTCTCGGATTGAGGTTTTTATATGATTCCAATCCTTGGAGAGTTCACGCAGTAGCTTGTTCACTTTCATAGGATCAGAAATTGGTTGACCTTGATTTTCAAGACTATTCACGATTTCTGTAAAACGACTAAACATGTTAGTTATAGATTCTCCTAGTTTCATTCTGAAGGCTTCGTATTGACCGAGAAGAGTGTTGATTCTAGTCTCTTTCATTCGATCAGTTCCTTCATAAGTGATGTGTAATATATCCCAGACTTCTTTGGCTGTATCACAAGAAGATATTCTATTATATTCAGTAGGTGATAAAGCACAATATAAAGAGTAAATTGCTTTTGCATCAAGAGCTTGTCTCTTAATTATCTCTTCCCGACTCATTTCGCTGGACTCAATAGTGTCATTTCCTCTTTCTGAGACAGATGCAGCTTTAGGAATGATTCCTTTCTCTACAACGTCCCATTCCAGAGGATCCTTTGATCTTAAGAACACCTTCATCTTGTTCTTCCATATGTTGTAGTCCTTTCCATCAAAGTAAGGCGGTCTGGTGTTGCTTTGCCCTTCTACCAGCCCTGGAGCCAACATACTAGCCATGGATCTTTTACTTTGAAGTAAAACACTTCAAACAAAGTGAGTACACAAGCTCTGATACCAACTGATATAGCTAGTATAAGCACCTAGGGGGTGAATAGGTGCACAATCAATTTATCGAAATACGGAAGCAATTCTTGGCAAATGATAGAAAGGTAGTTCACTATTGATTGACAAAATGAAATACGATCAAAGTAAAGAGAGTAAGGGAAAGAAGATTGAACACAGGGTTTATAGTGGTTCGGCTTAATCCAAGCCTACATCCACTCTTCTGCACTGACAGCCCATCGGCTGGATTTCACTATGAACAAAAGAAAAGTTACAGCACTGCTTTTCCTTGATTCTACAGTGTAGATGTTCCATCACACCTCCTCAATGTTACTCACAGATATAAACTCTCTTTTGTATACAAGTATTCGCTCAAAGGAATTGTCTAAACAACAAGGAGCTTCAGACTTTGAAATTTTTCTATCGCGCACACCTCAACAACTTAGAACGTCTTCCTTATATACTCCTTTATGCCATCATACCCGTTGGCACTTACTAAAGGAATTCCTCCAATCTACCCGTTGGACGGAATCAATTAGGAAGATCATTCTGGCTATTAAAGGAACGTGCCGATAGCCCATCAATCATGTTCGCCTATACAATTAGGATCTCGGTTTCCATATGTAGAACCTTCCAAGAATATTTAGGCAATCATCGATTCCTTAATCTTCGAGTCAATCACGATCAATCAAGGAATTCCGTTGTGTCTTTTCCAGCCACGAGATCTTCTCCAGTTGATAAGATCAAGCCCTTAACGAAACATCCAGTTCTGGATAACCTTTCTTCAACGGATTAGAGACTATCAATGAGGATAGACTTTGAGTCTTGAGTCTGGCTGTCCGGAGGTCTTCAGACTTTAAATAGCAGAGTCTGCAAGCCTTCAGACTAGACTGATGGAAACGTTTTGTCAGCTTCAAAACACTTCAAGAAGATTTCTCCAACAATCTCACAATAAGCAATGTTTCTTTAGTGGAAGGACTCAACTACAATCTGCTCAGTATGAGTCAGCTGTGTGATATTGGTTTCAAAATCAACTTTCAACAGGGAATATGTTCAGGAATTAGTAAAGATTTTACTCAGTCATTCATAGGTCGAAGACATATGAACCACAATGTCTAATTTCAATGCAAGACGAAGTGAACTTATGGAACAGAAAGCTTGGGCACATCAATATGAAGCAGATAGCCAAAATTTCAGCAAAGAAGCTTGTTCGTGGTCTACCTAATCTGTCATACCAAAAGTCTGATCCATGTACACCATGCATATTGGGAAAACGGGTAAGAAATTCCTTTAAACCAATAAATCAAGTTTCTACTAATCGTGTACTGCAGTTACTGCATATGGATCTTTTTGGACCAACCAGAACTCAGAGCATTGGAGGTAAGAGATATTGCCTAGTAATTGTAGATGACTACTCACGATTTACTTGGGTATATTTTTTGGCAAGTAAGTCTGAAACCTTTTCTTACTTTGAAAAGTTTGCTAAAAATGTTCAAAATGAAAAAAAGGGTATGTTATTTCAAGTATAAGAACATATTATGGAGGTGAATTTGAAAATCAAGATTTTACAAAATTTTGTGATGAATCTGGTTTTCAACACTTGTTCTCCTCTCCATATACTCCAGAGCAAAATGGAGTTGTGGAAAGAAAGAATAGGTCGCTTCAAGAAATGGATAGAACTCTTTTAATTGAAAGTAACATCTCTTCACATTTTTTGGCTGAAGCAATTTCTATAGCATGTTATATTATTAATAGAGTTTTTCTAAGACCTATTATGGAAAAAAACCCCCTATGATTTATTCAAAGAAAAGAAGCCTATTGTTTCATATTTTCATGTGTTTGGATGTAAATGCTTTATATTGAAAAATGCAAATGATCGAGTTGGCAAGTTTGAAGAAAAATATGACGAAGGCACCTTCCTTGGATATTTAACCTCAAGCAAAGAGTATAGAGTCTACAACAAGAAGACTCAATCTATGGAGGAATCAATGAATGTTAGATTCCAAGATTCTATGCAAAATGAATCTATTCAGACTCATATTGAAGAATCTGAATCTGCTCCAAACTCTACAAAGTCTCAATTTCAAGAAGCAGCTCAGACCTCTAAAGACCAGCAAGAAATGGTTGTTGAAGATTCAAATGAAGAAAGTAATCATCAACCTGACAAATCAATCAGCAACTTGAAGCATAAGTCCAGTCATCCCAAAGATCTTATAATCGGCGACATTAATGAAGGAAGAGTCTAGTGTTGTGGCTCTTATTTCTGAAATAGAACCCAAAAGCATAGAAAAAGCTTTATCTGATGAAAGTTGAATTGAAGCTATGCAAAAAGAGATCAGGCAATTCAAGATTAATGATGTCTGGGAATTAACTCCTAAACCGAAAGGTAAATCTATTATTGGAGCTAAATGCGTTTTCAGGAACAAGATGGACGAAAAAGGAAAGGTCGTAAGAAACAAAGCAAGACTCGTGGCTAACGGATATACGCAAGAAGAAGGGATAGACTATGACGAGACTTACGCACCAGTAGCGAGGTTAGAAGTAAGAAGATTATTACCTGCTTTTGCTTGTTATAAGAATTTAAGGTTATTCCAAATGGACGTCAAAAGCGCTTTCCTAAATGGATTTATCCATGAGGAAATCTATGTTGAACAACCACCTGGGTTTGAAGACCTAAGGAAACCAGACTCAGTGTTCAGACTCAAAAAGGCTTTATATAGTTTAAAACAAGCACCTCGAGCTTGGTACGACAGCCTGAATAAGTTTTTAATTCAAAACGGCTTTGTTAAAGGTAAAGTAGATACTACTTTGTTTATCAAAAGAGAAAGCAAAAGTTTTCTGCTTGTTCAAATATATGTAGATAATATTATTTTTGGATCCCCTAACGAAATTATGTGTAAAAAATTCTCTAAGTCTATGCAGGATAAATTTGAAATGAGCATGATGGGTGAACTGACCTTCTTTCTTGGTCTTCAAGTGAAACAATTGAAGGAAGGAACTTTTATTCATCAAGAAAAATATGCTAATGATCTTGTCAAAAAGTTTAGACTGGAAAATTGCAAAAAGACTGACATACCAATGTCAAGTGCCTTGAAAATGGACAAAGATGAAGGAGGAAAGAAAGTTGATCAAAAGCTATACAGGAGTATCATTGGTTCACTTTTTTATCTTACTGCTTCTAAACCTGACATTTTGTTTAGTGTTTGCATTTGTGCCAGATTTCAAGCAGACCCTAAAGAATCTCATCTAAGTGCTGCAAAGCGTATTATCAAATATATTGCATCAACTTCAAGTTTTAGTCTTTGGTATCCTAAAAAGGGAGACTTTACTCTTCTTGGATATTCAGACGTAGACCTAGCCGGATACAGAGTTGATAGAAAGAGCACCTCGGGTACTTGTCAACTACTTGTAGGTAGGACAGTGTCTTGGTTTTCAAGGAAGCAAAGTACAGTAGCTCTTTCTACAGCAGAAGTAAAATATGTAGCTCTTGGAAGTTGTTGTTCACAAATTCTGTGGATAAAATAGCAGCTAAGAGACTCTGGAATTGAAGATTCACGCACGGAAATCAAGTGTGACAACACCAGCGCAATCAATCTTGTTGACTCAAAGAACCAAGAGCAAAGCATATAGAGATTCGACATCATTTCATTAGAGATCATGTTCAGAATAGAGAAGTTTCGGTTCATTTTGTTGACTCAAATAACCAACTGGCGGATATATTTACAAAACCTTTGGAGAAAAATCAATTCGAGGTTATTCATTCCAGACTCAACATCTTGAAGTTTAAAGAAGTAAAAGTCTAGAGACCATCAGACTTAGACGATCAAGTTTTTCTTTCATAAGTTATTTTACTTTATTATCTCTCGAATCTCATCTCGAAAAGGTACGATCATCAACCATGTTTGATTATTGTTATCTTTAATTTCCGTAATTATCGTAATCTTTCTTTCTCGAAAATGAAGTTAATTTTAAATGGCAGTTATCTAATTTTTGAAAAAGGCAGTTATTTTTTAAAAATGCACCTTTTTGCTTTCCTTTATGACGTTGCGTTTGCCTCTCTTCGACTGTCCTATATATTGCTGTTTCTTCTTTGCTTTACTCTCAAAAACCCTAAGAGAGCACCGATCTTCCATTCCTATTTTCTTCTGTTGTTTAATCTTCGAAAAGTTATCATCTTTCTTGGGAAAGTCAAGTGTGGAATCTTTCAAAGACTATTAAAGATGTCTCAAAGGAAGTCTTCAAGGATCGCAAATAGGGGACCACAGCAAATGCGTGAGGGGCCTACGCACTTTGATCTCACCGAGGAAGAAGAGTATCCTAGTCAGTAGCAGAGCCCACAACATTCTCAGCCGCGTCCATCTCCTCCATCTAGTCCTCAAAATGTTGCTCATCAAGAGGAAGAAGTCATCGAAGGCGCAAATCCAGTAAGAATTCAAAAGCCCTATTTTATTTATAATCTTTACCGTGCTTTAAAGAGAAACAGTACTCCATTGAACTACATCGATGAGTTTCTTAAGGACAAAGGGTATGGTAATGAGTACATCTTCGTAAGAAATATGGAACGTTTAGGAATTGCCCCTGCTGGGTCGGCAGAAGAATCCCTTGCAAATATACCAAGTGATCCACGTGTTGGAGGACAGAATCAGATAGATGTGAATGATGATTACAAGTTGTACAGCCAATTTCAACCGAGAATGGGTGTTGCGGCAAAAATTCGGGGAAAAATGACAGACTTGTTTCGTTCGGAGAAACAAAAGCATCTCTACTCTAAGTTGTTGAAGCGTGGGGTGATAAACCCTAGAAGCGTGGATTCTGATTTTCTTGATGCTGTGAACGTAAATTTGAGGGAAAAATTCAGTCTTCTTCAACTTGAATAGTTTTGTTCTGACTCTACAGAAGTCTATGCTGAACTCACTGCTTACTTCTATTAGAATCTCAGTTTCTTGGATGCGAATAGATTCTCTTTTAGTGTCCGAGATCAGGATTATGTGGTGGATGTAGATATGTTGGCTGATGTGATTGGGGTTGAGAGAGGGAGATATCAACCTATAAATGTCTCTATTACTCGTGCTACATTGAAACTTGTTAAGGATAGAAGGACAGAGGGAAGAATTTCCTACTCAAGGATGCGTGCGTTCAACATTCTGCTTCACAAGATTGTGATTAATTGCCTCAAACCAAAATCTACTTCAAAGATTGATGTTTCAAACTCAGAGGCAAAGCTGATGTACACCATCAATGCTGGGAAAAAATTTTCTCTTCCTCACACTATTATGTTTCACATGTATAGAGCAGTGGTGAAAGACAAGGGTCAACTTCCTTATCCAGCTCTTGTGACCAAGTTATTCAGACATTTGAATGTTCAGCCTCCACAAATTCTCTATGTTCGATCATGTGATCAATTGGTGGTGGGACTGAAAATGGTGTCCAAAATGCGTCTGAAGGAACTTAACAAGGCGTTGGAGAAATTCAAGGAGAAAACCTCTGCCAAAACTCATCAAATCTCTTCGGCAGCAAAAAGAAAAGGGAAGGAGCCCATGGTTGCTTCATCCAAGAAAAGAAGAGCTCTCATCGTTGAGGATGAAGAAGATGAGGAAGACATCACCATTTCTGCTATGGCATTGAAGAACCTGAGTCTTTCTGTTCCAGAATGAACGGAACGACAAGAGAAAGACGCAGAATAGAGAACTGGAGAAAGAGAAGAGGAAGATGCAGAGGAAAAAGAAACAAAGGAGAGAGAAGTTGAAGAAAAAGAAGCGGAGGAGGAAAGAAGTGAAGTAGAAGAAGAGGAAAGAGAAAATCAAGAGGAAGGAGAGCATGAGGAACATTCTTCTCCACCCGAAGGCATGGAAATAGGGGGAGATCATGAAAAATGAGGAATGTCCTCATATCCTGTAACCAGTGGAGGAGTCAGTCGCTCTCCAGCTGATCCAGAGGACATCTATGCCTCTCAATTTCCTAAGGAGGGACATGATATTTCATTGCCCAATCTGCGTGACTATGCTGATTTGCTATCATCTGCTTTTACTCCATCAGATCGTGCCGAAATCAGTATGCAGACTGATAATTTAGCAGATTTTCGCACAATTCTTAATGTTCTTTTGGAAATGCGAGGTCAGATATATGATCTAGGATGCGAAGTTCAGAATTTGCAGAATGCAAGTCAAGCTTCTTCAGGTTCCTTGAATGATCAGATCCAAGCCCTTTCTCTTCAAATTCAGGCTAATGCTAAGAGTGAGGATGTTGCACAACTGAAGGAAGACTTGAAAAAGCTGGAAGGCATTGTCCAGTCAATGGGAGATTTCCAACTTGTTCGTATTCCCAAGCATTCTTGAATCCATTTTCATTCCATCTCAACCTTTTTTATGATGACAAAAAGGGGGAGAAATACGAGATTTGAAACTTTGAACTTAATCTTGTTGAATCTTTGGTTTGTTTTGATGTTTGAATTGACTTGAACTTGTGTGTCTGGATGCAGACTGAATTTAGGATTTGAATTTGACTGCTTATATCGCTTATATTAAGTACTATTGATATCTTATGAATGGCTTTACTCACATGAAAAGACTAACCTATTTTCTGTGGTTGTAGATTCTAGCATTATCATTAAGCCATTTATCTTTATGAGATATCCATATTTGCTTGAGTAATTTTTTGCAGGTCAAAGTTATTCAAATATGCATGAAAGTTTTGTCACCATCAAAAATGGGGAGATTGTTGGAGAAATCTTTCTGGAAGTATTTTGAAGCTGACAAAACGTTTCCATCAGTCTAGTCTGAAGATTTGCAGGCTCTACTATTTAAAGTCAGAAGACCTCTGGACTATCAAACTTAAGACTCAAAGTCTATCCTCATTGACAGTTTCTAGTTTGTCGAAGAAGGTCTATCTAGAACTGGATGTTTCATTAAAGATTTGACCTTATCGACTGGTGAAGATCTCTTGGCTGGATATGATATAACGGAATCCTTTATTTGATCATGATTGATTCAGAGATTAAGGATCCGATGATTGGCGAAGTATACTTGGAAGGTTCTACTTATGGAAACCGAGATCCTGATTGTATGGACGAGTAGGATTGATGGGCTATCGACATGTTCCTTAAATAGTTCGAATAATTTTCCTAATTGATTCCGTCCAACGGGTAGATTGGAGGAATTCCTTTGGTAAATGCCAACGGGTATGATGGCATAAAGGAGTATATAAGGAAGACCATCTGGTTGTTCGAGTGTGTGCGCGATAAAAGAATTCCAAAGTCTGAAACTCCTTGTTCTTAGTCAATTCATTTGTTAAGCGAAATCTTGTACGCAAAAGAGAGTTTATATTCTAGAGAAACCTTGAGGAAGTGTGGTAGAGTATCTACACCATGGAATCAAGGAGAGCTTTGCTGTAACAACTCTTTTGTTCGTAGTGAAATCCAGCCGGTGGGCTGTCAGTGCGGAAGAGTGGACGTAGGCTTAGAATAAGCCGAACCACTATAAACCTTGTGTTCAATCTTCTCTTCCCTACTCTTTGCTTTACTTTGATCGTAATTCGTTTTAGAGAACTTCCTTTCTATTATCTGCTTAATATTGCTCGCATATCTCGAAAAATTATTTTTACACCTATTCACCCCCCTCTAGGTGCTTATACTAGCTATCTCAATCGCTAGTACACCTGTATGCTATGGCCTTTATCCATAGCCATAATATTATCTATTTATGGTCTTCAGTAACAACTCCCACCATATCCGTAGTGTATTTCATGATGATCATGGATTCAATCTCGATGGGCCGTACTGTTGCTCTAATTTACTCTTCTGTCTCGGTACTCTTGATGAAAGTCTTAGAACAGGTGTAGGACAATAAATAGATATTACCATCGACTGGCAATTCTTCATCGCTATCTTGCATCTGTATTAAGTGCATTATAATAATTTTAGATTATTCGAGACTTGCAATCCTTTAGACGTGATCCCGTACATTCATGCCATGAATTCCGACTTTTGAGATTTCCTCTCTCCACTATATATACGCTAGTGAGTGCTGATAATCCCCATTCAAAACTTGGTTGTCGAGAGAATTAACCACAGCTACTCAAAACTCTTTTCACTTTTGCACTTATGGCGAACCTTTCTTCCTTCTTTTCTAGCAGTGCCTCTTCTCGAGAAGCCTTCCTACATCACTGGAAAAGGCTTTTTGCAAAGCTTGCGTTGACCCTTGCATTCTTTATCAACAACCTTGAGAATCTTGGGGAGCTCATCAAGCTCATCTACCATGGTGAGCCTGACCATCTTTCTCCCCCACACCACTTCAGGGAGGACTGTGACGAATTCTACTACTTCTTTGCAAAGGCTCTAGATTCATCGATCAAGAACTGGAGCACCATATCTTCCTTCCACAAGTTGGAAGATGAGGTTGAAAGGGGGATAAATTACAACCTATACCTCTACGAGATTCACAATGGATGGCATCGAGCCATAGTTGACGTCCAAAAAATGACGGTCTACAAGGATGACGAGGCCGTTGAAAAGGTGAGGAGTGCGACGCAAGGTCCTAATTACACCATGCCTCCCGGGGTAATCACTTTGCTAGCCATACTTGAAGAGGAAATCGTCGTCTGCCAACAGCTGATAACAAGCCTTAGAGCAAGGGTCCAAGCATGTAAAGATGCACTCATGGACCTGGATGAACTCCAAGCTCTAATAGGGTCGATTCTGGAAGGAAAACACCTTGCTTATCACTAGGCTCGAGGAAAATGAAAATATAGAGAGTCGTTTGGCTGATTTCATCTCAAGGTTTAATTGTCATCTGGGTCTGAATGAATAAACCTACTAAGCTCTTTTTGTAAATATACTTAAGCATGAATGATATGTGGGTTTCTTTTATCTTGAACTGCTGGAGATTTGTATGCATATTGGGCCCGTTCAATCGTTAATTAACACCTCTCACATCTAGGGCTGCTTAAAGATACATGAGGTCCCCTAACTTGGAAAAACATTGATCAATATCCAAACTTCACAATACCAAGCGACCTTTTGCATCTTGAACTGCTTAGAGATAAAAGCCCGAACGCCAAAGGGTTCGTTCAAAACGAACACGAATCGATATGCCTATTCATATCTGCATTCAATATTCGCGATGCTTAGAATCCCATCGATTTATCAATGGATATCATCCCTTCCCGAGAAATCCGTCATAGCGAACAGTTTCAAAACCGCATCTCCTCGTATTCTTACGGTTTGCCAATACATATAGGGATGGATTCCAAGCGATTTCACTCATCAAACGTACTGTTCAAACATTTTCCTTTGCTTATTTTATTTCATATTTCAACCATGGTAGGCCAATCGTCTTCCTCTGCCTCTTCTTCACAAAACAGCAAATTCCTTGTCTGCTGGAAGGATCTATTTTCCAATATAATGCTGACATTGGCTATGATCTGCAAAAAGTCGAAAATCATCAAGGCCATCTAGAAGTTAATGTGGGATTGCCGACCTTCCAACCTCCCTGAAGACCATCCTTTTATGCGAAGGTTCGAGTAATTTATGGTCACCTTTGATTATGGTCTTGAGTCATTCAAAGGCAATCAATCGACGATGGATTCTTATGAGGATACGCAGAATGCTAAAAAATGTAAGCAAGTCGAAATAAGGTGTGCAGAATTACTCTATATGAACTGGTGAAAGCTCGGAGTTCACTCAACATTCTACCTCTCTAACTCCAACATCTTTTCTCTTACTCGACTACCAGGGAGATGAACTTAGTTGAGGAGTAGGAGAAAAATCACAACCCATTTAAGAGAGAAAAGATTACACATGATATAGCTGTGTAAAAGAACGCCCGAAAGCAGCTCAACCTGCAACTTAAAAGCACCAAAGTTCTCATCAATCAAATGAACAACCTTGTTGATGGCTAGATTACTATCCTAAACCGTCTGGAGGAGGAGGAGCAAGCCGCATGTAAAGTCATGTACAACTTAGAAAAAGGCAAGTGCCCTAGCGAGAGAAGGGAACTAATGCCTTGAATCCTCTCTCTCTCTCTCTCTCTCTCGCTATATCCTTGACTTCAAAAGATATCTGGGTCTAGAATATACCATATAGCTAGGGTTGTAAATATGTTGTTCATATAATGGTGTTCCCCATTTAGTGCATTATTCATTTCCTTATGTTTCCGATATTGTTGGATAATACTTCTTTAAAAATTTTCCATTATCGCTCACAGTAGCTCCTTACCATCAATTTCCATCAAACGATAAGCATTTCCACAAAAAACCTCAGTAATAATAAATGGTCCTTCCCAAGTTGGCGACCATTTATCACATCTTTCATTATCCATGCTAGTTGCAGTGGAGGCTAAGCCGATGCTCCTTTATGGAATGCCGTCTAGATGTAGACATTGCCATGCCCAAAGGAGCGGGACTACGCCCGGTTATGCTAGATGACCGCCAACTATTGAGTTGGCCATAGCCATTGGGTAATTGTGGCATCCGGGAATTTCAACCCGAAATATTGATTTTGAGGGAAGCGATATTTATCTTTGAATGACCATAGGGACAATTACATCATCGGCCACGATATTTTATCTCTTGGACCGAACCCCTTATGAAAATGTTAATTGACTATGAGAATGTTAATTGATTTCTATAAATCAAAATCAAAATCAAATACCCTAAAGTGGTGTAGAAATTATGGGCTTATTATTGATACTTTTCTATGGGCTATTTAAATTGGACATAGGACAGTTTGATAAAGAAGACTTTGTTCTTGACTATGCACTTTATAGATTTGATTTTATGGATTAATGTCACAAAGTCTTTTGGCAATTTTATTATGCAATTAAGTATTTATTTAAATGAGGATTAAGATGTATTATTAAAAATAAACTTGGGCCATTTAAGTTTGGACTTTAGGCCCAAGTGAGATGGGCCTAAAGTGGGCCAAGAGGCCCGGCCCATAGAGCCCATTAGGCTGTCGGCGCATGAAGGGGGAAGGAGGAGCCGCATGGCTTCCTTCAAGTGTCTTCAACAAGGGAGACACTTGTCTCCTCCTTGGGAACAAGTGTCCCCCATGCAAAATGAGGATGCATGCAAGTATATAAGCCACCAAAAAGAAAGAGAGAGAGAGGGAGTGGCTGGTTTTGAGAGAGTGAGAGAGAGGGGGAGAGAGTTGTCGAGAGAGAGTGAGGAACCGAGAGAGAAAGGGAGAAGCCGCACGGGGGAGGAGGTCCGCCCGTCTGTCGCCCGTCGTCGTACGTTCGCCGCTCATGTGCCGTTGTTTGCTCGGTACAAAGGCAAGTTTGGGATCCATATTCTGCTCTTACATGTGTGTCATGCATGTGTGATTGTTTGGTGGTAGATCTCGGATGATTAGAGTATGAGAAACCAAAGCTACAGTGTGTTGTTCTTGAAATAGGTGTTCGTGTGTGCCGTCTGACCCAGAATTTTGTAGAGGCTTGCATGTGGGTTTTGAGTCAGATTTTCGCTTCATCTTCTTCACAAAATTTGTAGACAACATCTCAAGTATAACATACTAAAATTTGAGATAAAATGGTTGATTTTTAAGGGGTGAAACCCTTCTTCTACCAGAACACTAGATCTGGAACTGCTTTGTTGACCTCTTGGTGGTTTTGTGGGTTGCATGTTACTTTTTACTGAGAATCACCCTTCGACTTCTTCATAAAAGTTGTAGAAAACATCTTAATGACTAACATACTCAAATTTGAGGTGAAATGAGCAAGGGTAGCCTAGTGAAACGATTTTCTTTTGAAGATGGTAAATCTGGAAATATGGTACTGGACACCCGAGACTTCTTAGACCTATATGGTGACTATTCTTTGAGAATCTCACATAATCCCTTAATGAAAGTTGTAGGGGAACTCTTGAGGCAAAAAATATCAAAATTTCAGAGAAACGAAGAAAGATAAGTAGGCGAAACCTCGATATTTCGGAGATAGCCAAACTGGACTGTTCGGTACTAGAAACAGTAACTTTGAGCGTCTATAGAAAATTATCTAGAACGAATCTGGCCCATATGTCTGGATGAAAAATCTACCTTAAGGTCTTGCCTACAAACTGGTAAAATTTCATAAATTTTGGAGGTCATTCAGCTATTTTAATCGAAATATTTCAAGAACTGCGCAATCTGATTTTATCCGATTTTTTGCATGCTGTATTGTGTGAGCTATATCTTCTTGTGTGAAGCTCTTTTGGGCATGTGTTCTTCATGGAATTGCTACCTTTATGTATTTTCTATCACATGTGCTGATTTCATGATTTTCGAAGATCATATGGATATTTAATTTACATGTTTTCCGAAATTTTGCAAGCTGGAATTTGGTAAATCTCAAAAAGGTCATGATGTATGGATTATTCTATGTTGCATGGACCCCATGGATTGTATTGACATAAGTAATTGGATCTTGCTGCATGTATGTTGATGATTGGAAATGCATATATGAACCAAATGATGAAAATGATCTCGTTTGCCATCACATCATATGCCATGTTGAAATTGAGCCATAATTGTGAATGAGATACATGTATAAATGAGAATGGAGATGGTAACAAGACCATCGGAGGTGTGAGCCGACAATGCCCCAGGAGTGTCGGAATGCCCGGTGGTATACGGTATGTAATTCCAGGGGAGGCCTGGTGGTATGTCGGTACATAATTCCGGAGGGTAGGGGAAAGCATTTTCTTGGCGAGCCCCAGAGATTTTCTTGGGAGTTTCGAGATGCCCGGTGGTATACGGTACGTAATTCCAGAGGAGGGGGAGAATCCTGGTGGTATGTTGGTACGTAATTCCCGAAACCCAACAGGTATTGTGTTGGGGGATGTCTGTGATGCTAATTGGGATACAAGATGCTTGGCAGGTATTGTGCCAAATGCCCGGCAGGTATTGTGCCAGATGGTTCTCGCGATGCTAGGATCGGGTGCGAGTGATAAATGTGGGATGCAGATACTGGTCCCGAGAAAGAGAAATATGGCGGTTCAAAATGAAAGAATAAAATTGGGAAATTGAAAGTGCATGGATGTATATGCACATATGGCGTGATGGTACATGTGACATGATGATGGTGAGTGCATGGATGTATGTGCACCTATGGATGTGCATCTATGGCATGATGGTATATGTGACATGATGATGGTAAGTGCATGGATGTATGTGCACCTATGACATGAAGGTAAATGTATGACATGATGGTGATGTTTATATGATGATGTATGTACATGCAGTATGATGACATGTGCATAATATTAAGGTTAATCGTACATGGATACTTGAATGACATGTGTTTTGCCATGGTTGTGATGATTGTATGGTATGATGCATTGAGTGGTTTATTGGTCCTTTACCTACTGAGTGGATGTACTCACACCTTTTGGAGAATAACATTTCAAACTAGATAAGATACCTCTGCTGCCACTGCTACCGTTAGATGAATCAAGTGGTTGGATATGATTGCGAGGAGGAGGATAGCAAAGAGAGGAACTTTTAGACGCCGACACTGATCGATGGACTTTAAGTATTCGATTGTTGGAGAAGATGCCGATCATCTTTTGAAGTATAGCTGAGTATAGAAACATTGGCATTTCGATGTACCTACTAAAGATGTCCATCTGCTTTATGTAAATAAACATGTTCGGCTTTAACTTATATAAGATGTTTAGTAGGTGTGCATCATTTTTTGAATATAGGGAAGGGAGTTTGTTGGATGTGCTTCCGTATATGAATTGCGCAAGGGACCTATAAAAAAAAAAGTGTAAACCCCCATGGTTGTATGGACCCGTTGCAATTGAAATGGTATCAGAGTGACATGTTAATAGGGAAAGTGAAAGGTAAGCGAACTGTGGCGACCCTAATGGATCGGCGCCGTCGAGGGGTGCCACAGTCATAAATAACTAGAACATGCTTGAGTGATTGAGATAGTCATGCCTAATTATGGGACAAAATTGTGTGGCACGGAATGGGACGTGTCATAATGGTTTGGCCTTATACTCGGGGCCCTTGTGATTGATTGATATATGAAAATGATGTGTTCCAGTTATGAGATATGTTTGCTATGTGCGTATGGTATATGTGATGTACTAATGTGCAGGGAAGTGCTGAGGCGAGGTAAGACCTATATGGTGCATGTGTAGGCTGGTTAATGTCTGGAGTGATAAGGTGTGATGGGTCTTGGGATAGTTAGTAGGAAAGACATTTTTCTTTATACTGACACCTATGATTGACTAATTGATTGTTTTGTGTGGATTGCTCAGTTTTCTAATTTTGTGTGGAATTGGAAAGTAGGTTCTATAAAGAGTATGCATTATAAGCGATTCGAAGCAGAGGACTCCTCAGAAGAGGACTATCGCGTCTGTCACTCGGGGTAAGACGTCGACTAGGGTTGATACTTGAGAAAGAGCGCCAGCTTAGGCTAGCATGAGTGTTAAAGTACTGCCACTGGCTAGTATTGGTGTAGCAGCATTCAACAATTCTAGAATCGATGGGATTGTGCAGGTGCTCGAGACCTTAGGAAACTTGATGGGACAGCCGCTGCCACTGCCGCTGCCAATGCCGCTGCCGTTGCCGCAAGGGCACCTGCTGAAGTACCACCTGAGAATATGATTGGGCAGCGATCGATGCACAAGCTGGTAGAGCAATTTCTAAAGCTGAACTCGCCGAGGTTCTCAGGAGCAGGCGATCCCGAGGCTGCAACCCTATGGATCCAAGAATTAGAGAGGGCCTTCGCCTTGCTGAGGTGTTTGAAGGAAGACAAAGTAGTCCTTGTGGTATATCAGTTGCAGGGAAATGCAAGCACATGTGGAGGGCCACCAGAAGAAGAGTGTTTCCTAAAGGCGTGGTCCCGGTGTGGAACGCATTCATTGAAGTGTTTAAAGGAAAGTACTTCTCTGACTATGCCAAAGAACAGAAGATGGCAGAGTTCAAGCACTTTCATTAGGGTCTAATGTCAGTAGATCAGTACAAGGCAAAGTTCGCCGAGTTGTCCTAGTATACCCAAAACTGATTGAGGATCCAATAGACAGGGCAAGGAGATTCTGAGATGGATTGAGACCGAAGCTAAAGGATCCGCTGATGCCGTTTAATCTGAAGGACTACAACAACTTGTATGAGAGGGCACAGTTAAGTGAGAGGAATTTGAATGAGCGAGTCGCCACATCTAGGTCGCGGTTTGGATCAAACAGAGATGGTAATCGGTTCGGGAAGAAGCCGATGACAGGAAGAAGGTATCCCATTCCGCCCAACAGGAAGGGTGGGATTGGAAAATTAGCACCCAACCTGAATGGTGTGTGTCGTTTCTGCGGAAGACGACATGGATCGGCCCTTTACTTTACTAGAATAGGAGCTTGTTTTGGATGTGACCAGCTGGGCCACCAAATCAGGGATTGTCTGCACAGACCAATGGGATCACAGCCACCGCTATCGACGATGGGATGAACAGGCCTCCAACACAAGGAATGGTGTATGCTGTCACCTGACGAGAGGTAAAGGACTCACCAGACGTGGTTATAGGTACGGTCTCGATGAACGATCATGTTGCTTATGCTTTATTTGGCCCTAGAGCTACGCATTCATTTATTGCTAAGCAGTACGTTAAGTGGGTAGGGTTGAGTCCTGAACCGTTGGGATCAGTTATTAGTATATCTATCCCGTTAAAAGATAAGGTGTTGTCTACAGTAGGCTGTCCTGGTTGCAAGTTAATTATTGGTGAGTGAGAGGAAAGGATAAATTTGATTGTCCTGGCCATATTTGATTTTGATGTGATCATTGGCATGGATTGGCTCACCAAGTAACGAGCTATTGTAAACTATTATCATAAATCGATTCAATTTAACCCATTAGCAGGTGAAAGTTTCGAGTTTATTGGGAGTCAAAGAGGACCCTTGATTACTTTAATTTCGTCGCTTGAGGCAACTCGTCTATTAGAAATAGGTTGCCAAGATTATTTGGCAACTGTCGTGGATACGACAGTTGAAGAGCCGAAGATGGAGAACATTCCCGTGGTACAAGAGTTTTTGGATGTGTTTCCTCAAGAATTACCTGGTTTGCCCCCCAAAAAGGGAGATCGAGTTTGTAATTGGGTTGGCCCCTGGGACAGAGCCATTTCCAAAGCTCCTTACTGTATGGCATTGTCAAAGTTGAAAGAACCGGAGGTGTAGATGTAGGAGTTGTTGGATAAAAGATTTATATGTCCTAGTGCATCACTTTGGAGAGCACCAATTCTGTTCATGAGGAAGAAGGATGGTTCGTTGCGCCTTTGAATCGACTATCAGCAACTCAATTAGGTGACGATCAAGAATAAGTATCCGTTACCGAGGATTGATGACCTGTTTGACCAGCTACAGGGAGCATCGATATTTTCTAAGATCAACCTAAGGACAGGTTACCACCAGCTAAGAATCAAGAAGGATGATATACCGAAGACGGCTTTTCGTATGTGTTACGACCATTACGAGTTCATAGTAATGCCGTTTGGTTTAACCAACGCCCCAATTACTTTTATGGATTTGATTAATCGAGTATTCAAAGAATATCTGGATTAGTTCATGATTGTGTTCTACTCAAGAAGTCCAGAGGAGCATGAAGGACATGTAAGAACAGTGCTTTAATCTTTGCGAGAACATGGACTGTACGCCAAGTTCAATAAGTGCGAGTTTTGGTTAACTCGTGTAGCTTTCTTAGGTCACGTGATTTATAGTGAAGGGATTTCCGTTGACCCAACTAAGATCGAAGTCGTTATCAACTAGCCAAGATCGACGACAGTAATAGAGATCAAAAGCTTTTTGGGATTGGCAGGCTATTATAGACGATTTGTGGAAGGATTCTCTACAATAGCCATGCCGCTGACCTAATTGTTGAAGAAAGAAGAGAAGTTTGTATGGATAGATAAGTGCGAGTGTAGTTTTCGAGAGCTTAAGTATAGGCTGACTACCGCACCCGTGTTGACAATTCTGTCTGGTCCTAGAGGATATGAGATCTCTAGTGATGCGTCATTCAGAGTACTAGGTTGCGTTTTAATGCAACATAGAAGAGTGGTTGCATATGCGTCCCGTCAGTTGAAGCCTCATGAATTGAATTACCCAATGCATGAATTAGAAATCGCAGCGATTATCTTCGCTCTAAAGATTTGGAGACATTACTTATGCGGAGAAAGGTTCAAGATTTTTATAGACCATCAGAGTCTCAAGTAGTTATTCTCTCAGAAGGAGTTGAACATGAAACATCGTCGTTGGATGGAACTTCTCGAGGACTACATTTGCAACATCATGTGTCATCCTGAAAAAGCTAACAAGGTTGCAGATGCGTTGAGTCGAAAGTCTTCAATTGCGCAAATGGTGATTCAGGAATGGATTCTACTCGAAGGAGCTCAAGATTTGATTTTCAAATTTGAGATAGGCCACCTTTCAAGTCTTATGGCCACTCTCATAATTGAATCTGAAGTGCATATAATAATTAAGACGTTGCAGTTGACAAATCTAGAGATCCAGAAAATTATGCAAGAAGAAGCGGAAAAGAGAAAGGGTGACTTTTAAGTTTCTGAAGACGGAACACTAAAGTTTCGTGGACGATTGTGTATACCTGACAATGCAAAGCTTAAGAAGGAGATCCTATCAAAAGCTCATCGTAGTAGTTACATCATTCATCCAGGCAATACAAAGATGTATTGAAATCTACATCAACATTTTTTATGGACCGATATGAAGGCGGATATCGCCAGACATGTCGCCAAGTGTCTAACGTGCCAGTAAGTGAAAGCACAACATTACAAGCCTGTAAGACTTTTGCAACCTCTTGAGATTCTCCAGTGGAAGTAGGAACACATCACAATGGATTTTGTGATGGGATTACCAAAGAGTCAGAGAGGTAATGATTTTATATGGGCTGTAGTTAACAGATTGACAAAGTCTGCTCACTTCATTGCCGTACAAAAGGACTTTGCATTGGATAGATATGCTGAGTTGTACATGTGACAGATAGTTCAACTGCATGGAGTACGAGTGACGATTACATCTAACCGAGACTCAAAGTTTACAGCAGCCTTCTGGAAAATTTTACAAACTGTCTTAGGAACAAAGATGCAATGTAGTACGGCCTATCATCCATTGTCGGATGGTTAGTCTGAGAGGACAATTCAAACCCTCGAGGACATGCTGCGAGATTATGTGTTGGACTTCAAAAGAAGCTGGGAGCACCAGCTTCATCTAGTTGAGTTCGCCTACAACAACAATTATCAACAAAGCATCCAGATGGCACCATTTGAAGCGTTGTATGGCAGAGCGTGCAGAACTACAGTCTGTTGGGACGAGTTGGAGAGCGTAAGATTACCGGCTCTAAGTTGGTTCAACAGTTAGTGGACACCGTCAAAGTTATTCGAGAAAGACTTAAGATTGCTCAAAGTTGCTAGAAAAGTTATGCAGATAAGCGGCGAAGACCATGGGAATTCTAAGTTGGTGAACACATCTTCCTTAAAGTGTCACCAATAAGGGGTACTTCGCGCTTTGACAAGAAAGGGAAGTTAAGTCCGAGGTACGTCTGTCCCTTTGAAATTCTAGATCGAATAAAGACTTTGGCGTATCGTCTTGCGTTGCCACCGAGGCTTGCTCAGGTGCATGACGTCTTCCATGTGTCGATGTTGAGGAAGTATGAATCTGACCCGACCCACATACTGAATTTTCAATAATTAGACGTGAACGAGAGAGTGTCATATGTGGAGAGACCGATTCAGATAGTAGATTGAAAGGAGCAAGTGCTATGCAACAAGACAATCTCTTTAGTCAAAGTGGTTTGGAAACATCACGGAATAGAAGGAGCAACGTGGGAAAGCGAAGAATTGATGAGACGTCAATACCCCCACCTTTTTAAAGAAGAATTGTAATGGTTTAAATTTCGAGGACGAAATTTTTATAAAAGGGAAATAATTGTGACATCCTTAAATTTTGACCTTGTTTCGATAATATGGAATGGGCTTTTCGTTGACGCATCTATGGTTCTTTTTCTCGGAGCTAATCACTCTTGAGTTAACTGATCTATTAGGTGAAACCGTTAAGAGATATAAATGACAAGCTTGAGAATTCAATAAAAAATCGACTGCTTGACCGTGATAATCAGCAAGGGTCAATACGGCACCATTATAATTTATTAGTGATCGGATATAGGTCGATTCGATGGAAACGCGCAATTGAATGGTGGGTGATTCCACCTTATCGCAAAACTCGCGTCAAACAACACTAACCCAATTTTCTATTGATTCTGTACTCAGTACCCGTAATTGAAACCTTGAGATTTTTATGACAATCAAGAGTCGCCAACGAGTTAGAGATGCACAAACATTGATCGAAATTACCAACCACAAGTCAAACGGGCCAAAATCCCTAAAGCTACCCGGTAGGTTAGATCGCACTAAAATCGCGTCTAATCGATTTTAACCATGAAATTGAACTCAATTTTGGGAATCGAACATTCGAGCATGTCACGATTTATTTTTAAAACCTCGTCTCATCTTTTGGGAAGATTCCATCGAGCAGGGAATTCTTACAGAAAAATCAATTTCGACGAAAAGAATTGGAAGAAATTCGTATGGGCTGATTTCATGTGATTTTTGGCCTTCAAAATGGATTACTTGGTGAGAAATTGAAGAGAAAACACCCATTGGTTGATGCCTTGACCTTTGAGGGCTGAATTAGAGGAATTTTAGGCTACCAAATTGAAGTAATTTGTGAGAAAATGGTGGAAATTCGTGGGGGCTTCTCCCTTGGGTTTTTGGCCTTCAAATTGAATTGTTTTGTGAAGATTTGAGGGAAAATCAGCCATTAAAGGATGCCAAGACTTCAAGAGGGGCTGAAGACTTTGTGGGTTGCACTCAAGTGATAGATATTTCCCCTTGGACCCCAATTGGCCAAAGCTTGGACTTCCTTGGCCCTTGTCCCCCTCCCTTCTTCCCCCTTCTCCCTCCTTATGTGACTAGCCCCCTTTCCTGTAGAACAGCTATTGCTTCTTCTTCTTCCTCATCTCTTCATCACCATTTCCACTGCAAGTTCAGCCATATACCTCCTTAGCCAACCTGCTGGTAGCAGCAAACCAGCCACCACACGTTCACCCAGCCAATCCCGTGCTAGCGTCCCACCGAGCTGAGACACCAGCCAGCAATGCCAGCCCCACCTCACCTTCACGCGTCCAATCCCACGAACAACTTCGCCTGTCGCCGCCGTCCGTCCGCCAGCCGTCTGCCGTAGCCAGCCGCTCGACTGTCCACCTCTACTGTCACTAGACACCCCTAGCCGCGCCGTCTCAACTCCACCTCAGCCCAAACCGGTAGCCACAAAACCGAAATCCCAGCTCAAGCTGTGAGCTTGTGGGCTATTTTTCAACCTCATCCGGCCCTCCATTGGAGACGCCATAGACACGGGATCTCACCGCTGTCGCGTCGCCATTGCCGTGAACCCGTCACCACACTAATCCGGTGAGTTAACACCCTAATCTTAGATTAGGAAGTTAATTGCACTTAGGGGGATTAGTTAGCCTTAATTAAGATTAGAGTAATTTAGTTAGAGTAACTTAGTTAGTTAGGTTAGTTTAGTTAGGCCAACTAGTTAGTTAGGTGGTCAGTTAGGTTATTTAGTTGGCTTAATTAGATTAATTAGTTAGCCTAGCTAGATTAGTTTAGTTAGTTCAATTAGGCTAGTTCGGTTAGATTAATTAGATTAATAAAGTGGTTTAGTTTAAATGATTTGCAATTTATTTAATTAATTTTAATTAATGTAAATTATACCAGGATAGCCGGTTGGTGGAATTTTACGCTAATTGCCGTGGTTGAATTGATTTGTGAAATTGATTGATAAATTATGTAATTGAATGCTTGGTGATGATTTTTTATTATTATTGCAAAAATATGATTTTATGGTATTTAATTAGAAAAATACCAGGTGTCAGGTTTTGACACCAAAAATATTTTATGTACTATATAAAATCATAGAATTTTGAAATGGGAGAGTATCACGTTTTATGGATTAATTTAAATGTGTGACCACGCACAATTATTTTACCGGGTATTTTTAATACAAAGAAAATTGACCAAGTCCATTATTTGAAATAGAAGTATTTGAGTGCAAAGCATGATATTCCTGGCCGAGTATGGATGTGCGTGAGGTCATTATCAGAACTCATCCTAATGCGTTCATGTGGGACGATGCCTGATTTAGTTCAGATGCCCTTGACAACGGATGTCAGTCACAGTGGAGGCTAGGCTGATGCTCCTTTATGAAATGCCGTCTAGATGTAGACATTACCGTGCCTAAAGGAGCGGGACGACGCCCGATTATGCCGGATGACTGCTGACTGTTAAGTTGGCTGTGATCGTTGGGTCGTAAATAACTGGAACACACTTGAGTGATTGAGATAGTTGGGCCTGATTATGGAACAAAATTGTGCAACACGGAATGAGACGTGTCATAATAGTTTAGCCTTATAATCGGAACCCTTGTAACTGATTGATATATGAAAATGATGTGTTCCAGTTGTAAGATATGTTTGCCGTGTGCATATGGTATATGTGATGTATTAATGTGCAGGGAGGTGCTGAGGCGAGGAAAGTCCTATATGGTGCGTGTGTAGGCTGCCTCTAAGTGAATTCTTGTCCTATTCGGGGTTTAGGGTGTAGACTTGTTGAGATTTATCTCACCCCGTCATGGTTAACCCTTTTTCAAGCCCTTAGATGGAGGTCCGTCACGTCCATTTTGGGTGTCCATGGGAGGTGGAGACTGAGACTACTCTTCTCCCCATCCACGGGACCACCTGGACCCGTGAGCTTGTGGTGACTACTCTTTGGGTCGATGAGGGCCTACCTCACTTGATACCTCACTTGGTACCTCATCCCTTCAAAACGTGGTACCTTAACAAGCCTAACGGGATCCAGGAGGGTCCTCTAGAGGGTTTTGATGGGCCTACCGTCAAAACCGAGTATGAGGAGGTACTCCACCCCATCATGGATATCGATATACTGGATGATATCGTGGCAAAACCCAAGGCCCAAGGCTAAAGGGTCTGAAGTAAAGGTAGCTGATCCTTTGGACATCAACATCCCATATGGTGTCGTGATAAAGCCAAATCCCGAATAGGTAGGGTCCAGGGTGGGATTGGCTTAATAGCTTCTTTTGAGTATAGACTCCTGTATATAGATTTGCGAGACTGACTTGATATGTTTATAAAGTGTGTTTTGTGAAAAAGTGTTGGCATGTGTTTTTACTATCCCTATGTTGATTGTTGTCTGGGGTTTGTTTAATTCGCTTCCACATGTGTATAAAATGAATGGGTCGGCAACGTGTCCTAGAAACATCGCAATTTTAGTCGACCACCGAGAGGTGTGTACGTGCTCGAGGTTCGGGGCATGACATTTACATTAATGACCATGCATCCGCATGATCACCTCACATGTTAGTTAACGGGTTTAAAATCAATCCGAATTGCATGCCAAAATAATATTTTAAAAATGAACAATATTAAATACCGAAAATGCACTAATTAGTTAAATAGTGTAATCAAGTCATTGACCCTATATTCTGTAATTGCATAGGAAATGAAGTGCGCTCACATACTTAGTTCCTTGTCGACTCTAATAAGCTATTAGCAACTCTGTTTTTATAAAATTTTCATAGTGTCAATTTGAATACATAATGTTACCTGAGATATGGGCTTAGAAGAACCCGCCTCTTAATCATGGGTCATAGGCACATTCTTTAGGCAATATCCCTAAACTTATATTTCCCTCCCTAACAAAGGGTAGGTCGCGACCTTGATTTGGGAGATCCTATTCGAGACCTATTTGCTTCATCCTAATGTTGCTTTATTAGTGTATGATTAATGGGCTTCCCAAGTTCGTGAATATGTAATGATACAATTTAGCTGTTGAATTTGTTGGGACCAAAAGGATAAAGGAGCCTTGAAGGAATTGGTGAGGATAGAATAAAAACACACAGAGATATTATAATACTCAAAATGCCTTGTGAAGGCTTGATGTGGAGTACACGCCATACTCTTATAAACAATACAAATTTTGCTAAGTTTAAAACTCTCTTTATCTTTCTATATGCTTCTAAAGCTCTCTCACTCTTCCTAAAAAAATAACTAACGTGAGTACATGTACTTATAAATGTCCCCACCGCCTGGACTCCACTGCCTTTGACTTCAAAGTACAAGAAGTAAAGTTGAACTTTTCCTCTTGTTTGCTGGCTTCAGTGTGAATGGGAATTGCTGAAATTTTATCCACGGCCAAGTCCAGCTTCATCTTGTCTTCATGGAAGCTGTATTCTCCTTGCTATTAATGAAGTCGGTGAAGAAAAGTAGGATTCCCACTGCATCTCCTTTTCTTGATCAACGTATGGACTATTTATGAATATTTTTCCGTGGCGGTTTGCAAACCGCCATACTCCTAGCTTTCACACGCTTAGCCAAAAACCAATTAAAAGACAAATATGCTAATTTCTTCTTGAATCAAAAAGCAAACTCAATTTTACTATTTTCAACAGAATTTCATTGAAGACACTGAACCGGTGAAAGCATACTTATACACTGGTCTCATTGCTTCGGGGGCAGCACATACGCATAAAGCGCAAAGAACGACTGTATGAGAGCGAGCATCAGACCCAGGAAGGCCGCCACTGCTGAAATCAAATACCAGGGAGAACCAAAGTACTTGCTCTTAAATGCTGTCCAGCTCGCACGCCACCCAGCTCTATGTGTTCTATAGTACCTGTTCAGATCCTCCATCACTCCGGCCAAATGGCACTTACTGATATCAAAATCCAAATCCTTCCCTAAGTCATTGAAGAAGCTCGCAACATCATCGTGGGTCCCGTAGTAATTCTCCAGCACCTGGTGATCCGATAAGTAGCTCACGTCCTCCGCAGTGGGCATGAGGCACCCAATGAAGGTCACGTAACTAGTGATGTGCTGCGGGCAGTAGCAGTAGCACTGCTCGAACGCAACACAGTTGAGGAAGAAGGAGCTGGCTGGGTCGTCAATTGTCAGTGGGGGGATCTCGAGCACTCCATCCGTGAACCGAATCCTGAGCCACCCGTTGCATTTTCTTGGCTTGAATTTGATTCCTGCATGCTGGAGCTTCGTCACCGAGGGGATCAGCTGCATATATTCATGGTCGAATTCCCTTGGCTCTTCCACAGGGAGGTCGCTGAGGCTCAGCTGGATCAGGTGGAGCAAGTGCTTGACGTCGGAGACTCCGTAGTAGTTCTCGAGGTCCTCCAGTGGCCGCTGCATGGTGTAGTTGAAGAACCGCAGCGCGAGCTCAACGCACAGGGGATCATCGGTCTTCTTCGACATATCATAGAGAGTTTGGAGGACGAAGAAGGGGATTTGGTTCTCGAGATAGAGGAAGTCGCGAATTAACGCAGTGAACGTCCAATACATGTTGAAGAGGGGATCGTCGTGTTCACGATGGATGATGCCATCAATCACTCGGAACACCTCGATGATGAAGCAGCCATCAAGGACCATCATCTTGATCAGCTCAGCGCTCCCAAAATTGAGTGGCTCGGAGTAACAATCTCGAATCTCCTTTTCCTTCAACGCAATGGCAGTGAAGTAATGGTTGAAATCCACTCCGGAGCTTCTGGTTCGGGTAACAAGAGCCGCGAAGAACCGTGGCTTGTGCTCTTCAATCATCTTGACGCATTCACTTTCATGGTGGTACGGGCCGATGGCCACGATGCGGGGCTTGTAGGCCTTGGGGTTGAGCTCCTTAAGGGTTGCAGGGACCCTAAAGATGCAGCAGGAGGAATCACCGGCCGACTGCTTCAGATGGGTCGGCTTCTGGATGAGACCCGGATCCCATATGGATGACCAGTCATGCATCAGCTCCGGTGCCACCGGCTCTGGTGGCACCCTGACCACATGGTGGGCGCTGGCGTGACTGTTCGCAGGGTTGAAATTGGCTCCTCCGATCATTTGAAGCTCCACCTTAGCCGATGTTCTGCTCTGATACCAGGTTTTCGCAGGGACAAAAGATAGGGAAGAGTCGACCTCGTTGGCCATGGGACAGTGAGCTCCGGTGCTCCGAGAGATGATGCTGCAATTGCAATGAGCTTTGCGGCACGCTTAGTGAACCAACCCGGTGGGAGCCAACTAATCAGACACGATTGTAAGGCGTATCTAATTTTCCATTGAAGCTTTCTTGGCTTTACTAGTGAGCGACCAAGAGTCCTGCAACTAATGTAAAGCAAAGGGTTTGCGTCAGTTTATGCCGAGAACAAGACAGAAAATTACAAAATAGAACTCCACCAGTCTTGCCTTTCATTGAGCCTTGGAAATTTAGATCTGATGAATTAATTAGTGATATCATTGGGTTCTGAGTTTACAGGAGGAGAGATCGGAGAAGAAGGACGAAAGGTTCCAACGTGAATTGGAATTAGAAAGCTATTTTTGTGATGACTGCAGATTCGGCTCGTTTTTCACCCACTTTCTCGTGACATCATTGATCATTGTCCAAAGGGGATTCGGCTCATGATGACGTGGAATTGACCGACAACTTACATTGTTTTGGTGACAAGGCGACCAAAATTCCTCCTTGATAAGGTTTTTACATATAAAATCGGTGGCTCGGCCCAAAAGGATATTCTAAACTTGATATACATATCCAAAAACCCCTCACTAGGTTCATAGTCATATTGAACATAAACAATTATCCTTCAATACCAGAAATTCAATCCAGAAATCAATATTGCAAACCAAGCAAATAACATTAAGCAGCATAACCCATCGTCCATTTCCTATCCATTTTTCAGATCATCATAAGCACTTCCATAAATCAATCGCAAAGCAATTTTACATATATTACTCCACAAACTTTATATAACACACGTTTCAAACGTTCATAATTAACCAAAGAATAGCAAATGCTCAATCCAATTTTTATACAATAAAAATGCTCTTCTCAATTCAATATAGATACATACATACTTCAAGACATGGTTTTACAAAATCAAATAAGATATAGTACCACTCACATCGTCGCCTACGACCAAACAACAAACGATACTCGTATCGTCAAATTTATGGCCCTACCAAATAATTGAAGAATAATGTTAAAATCAAATAAAATCCCACATAAACTATTAAACAACTAAACTATGCCTTAACTCTAGCAAAAAGACTCATGCGCGCTAACAAATCGCATAGCCAAAGTGATTATTCAACCCATTCACAACGTGGAATTTGAGCATAAAACTTGATTGTGCCATAACTTTCTTTTCTGAAACCCATTCGAAACGTATTTATAGTCAATAGAAAGCCTTTCAAACATACTACAAAAATCTCAACTTGACCATCCAAAAATCAATCCCAAAATCAATAAATAAATTAAAAAAAGGGCACAAAGCTCCTGGGCGCATACTGTTCACTACGCTTGGGAAACTTTGGAATTTTGTTTCAGGTGAACCGTAAGCTCAAAACACGATCCATAAAATCCCAAGTCTCCACAACACCCTAAACTATCGATTCTATAAAACTACACGGCTTAACGACTCAAAAATCGGATTTTGCCACTCAATTTTCTCAAAATTCAGCCCTAAATCAGGAAAATACTTTAATTGGATGAACGAGGGGCATAAGCTCTTACCGGGTATTGCGTTATAGAGTCGAGTCGGCTTGGTGAGGAGTCCGCAACGTGCATGTGCCAAACCCTCTTCCTCTTCCTCTTCCTCCTCCTCCTCCTCCTCCTCCTCTCTTTTCCTCTCTCTCTCTCTTCTCTCTCTCTCTCGATTGAAGTGGGTCGGCCCCTATAAAAGAGTACGCCCACTTCTTTTTCTTCATTGACTGGTCAACACTTATTTTATTTTTCTATTTTTAATTCCTTACTTAACTTGTCCAACCAATATATTACAAGTGACCTCATCCCTAGGTCATTGACGCGTTTGTGAACAGTCCCCTTGCATTACTATCGCCCCCGTCCTCCAGTGGCTCCTCGTCGTCCTCATGAACTTCGTTCGTCGTATCATCATCAACAACGGCTCTGCGCTTTGGCTGAGGAATGACGGTCTCGGCCCTGTCGGCAAAGTCCACGAGGAAGCTGAACACCGAATCGAAGACCTCAGAGGTCTCACGGCTCCTCTTCCCGCTCTGAGAATCCGACGGAGACATGGTGATGATCGAGAGTGAATGACTCAGTGGCGGTGGACGAATTTGGGAGACGTGCTCTGGCGTTTAAATATCGAACCAGAATCATTTCTCCATGAAATAGTTCACAAGTCTTGGCCCTGGAAAAGTTCGCCCGTTTTCGCTATTAGAATTGGGACTTCAGTTAATAGTAATCTTCATAACAGTTATCAATAATATATAAAATCTTTTATGACACTAGAGAAGGAGAATCCAAGTTCATATTTTATTTTATTTTTATCTTTATAAGGCCCAAAGTGTATCTCCTATTGTATATTTTTGCTTATATGGTTAAGTTTCATTAGTATATACGGGTGGAATATGACATTTCAACGTTTCACTCCTATAATTTTTATTCGTTGGGGAAGGTTTGTCATGACTTTGAAATCTTTTCTACTGACCATGCCCACTATGAACCCTGGACAGTCAAGTGTAGAGCTAAGTAACACTGACATCAACATGCAACACGAAATACGACACGCCAACATGCCGCTTCTCAAAAAGTGTAGAATTTCCACATGTTGAGATACATTGTATATTAATTGTATATTTTTATATATACAATAAATTATCATTTTTATAATTATTTCAATCAAATAAATTTGATTCAAATTCACACATAAATAACTAATAAAAAAGACTATAATAAATTTACATTAAATACATTAATCCACCATTTATTAATATTATTCATTTTTTCAATTTAACAAATTCAACTCCATTCCAATAATTCAAAAAAAATTGGAGAAAAAAGCTAGCAATTCACATTCTAGACTTCCGTATCCAATGTGTCAAAAGAGAAGAGAAAATAAACTTGAGGGGTAAATCATGTATCATGGTAAGTGAAAGTCATAAGAAAAATATGATTAAGTTTTCCTTCTTTCCTCATTTATTACTTTTACTATTGTGTTTTATTTTTCACATATGTATATTTTGACATCTCATTTATTGAAATTTTTAAAATTGATCCAATGTCAAAATCACAAGTCGAAAACTCTCATGTTGGAATTCCGACAAGAGCGTCGAGAAAGTTGATCAAGTGTTGAATTTTTCGACATGTGATAACTGAGTGTTGGAAAGTGTCTAGGAATGTCAAATACACATCGAAGTATCCGACATGACACTAAAGCTCCCAGAGAGTGCCGGTACTTCCTAGGTGCAGAGCGGTTAACTTGTCTATTCTATTGCTATTTTCTTTTCTATCGGTTTAGGTTCTAAATCACAATCCAATTTACATGCAAGGGAAGTGAAATATTCAAATACTAAAATCGCATTTTCATTTAGTAGTCTGAAAAATAAGTCTTTGTAAGTAGTTTCACAAAATCTCTGCATCGATCCCAAGGAGGGCATGTGATGGTTCCATCCTCTTTGAGTAGCGCTTTGGATAGATGAAGCAAGCAGTTGGTGGAGTGCGAGTGCTGGCCTGGAACTTGGTCTGGGCTAACAAAAGCCCTCCATTTTCAAGCACGAAAAAGGGGGCGAAACATACAAAGGAGCTTGCAGAACTAGAAGGCAACAAGTTACACAAGCCTGTCTTGCTCTTCCTGGAGGAGTTGTGGCCCGATCGAAAGACATCACCTCTCAATAGACACCTTGAAATATATATTGTCAATTCTATCAATCGCCTTATAATTACCCCACCAAAATGGGGATTCATTGCTCCCCAAGAAGGAATATGTTTAGGAACTACTAAAGATCTTTCACAATTGTTTATTGAACGAAGACATGAGAACATCTATCTTTTGGATATAAAACCAGAAAAATCTCAATGTCAAATTTCAATTCAAGATGAAGCAAATATTTGGTATTGAAAACTTGGCCATGTCAACATGAAGCAGATTGCTAAGATCTCTACTAAGAACCTTGTTCGAGGGTTGCCCAACCTGAAGTTTTAAAAATCTGACTTATGCACACCATGTGTATTGGGAAAACAGATTAGAAGTTCTTTTAAATCAATAAATCAGGTTTCTACTAATTGTGTTTTGCAGCTTCTACATATGGATCTCTTTGGGCCAACTAGAATTAAAAGCATAAGCGGAAAGAGATATTGTCTAGTAATCATGGATGATTGTTCACGATTCACTTGGATTTATTTTTTGGCAAGTAAGTTTGAAACATTTTCTTACATTTCAAAGTTTGCCAAGAAAGTACAGAATGAGAAATGATATGATATTTCAAACATACGGACAAACTATGGAGGTAAGTTTAAAAATCAAGACTTTGCAAAATTTTGTGATGAATCGGGTTTTTAGCATGTTTTTTCCTCTCCACACACACCAGAACAGAATGGAGTTGTGGAAAGAAAGAATAGATCTTTGTAGGAAATGGCAAGAACTCTTCTAATAGAAAATAGTATTTCCTCTCATTTTTTGGCTGAAACAGTTTCTACCGCATGTTATATTATTAACAAAGTCTTTTTAAGGGCTATTTTGGAGAAAACTCCTCTATTCAAAGCAAAGAAGCCAATTGTTTCTTACTTTCATGTATTTGGTTGCAAATATTTTGTATTGAAAAATGCAAATGATCGAACTGGTACGTTTGAAGAGAAATCATACAAAGGAATCTTCATTGGATATTCAACCACCAACAAAGCTTACAGAGTATTCAACAAAAAGACTCAATCTATGGAAGAATCTATGAATGTTAAATTCCAAGACTCTTTGTAAAATCAACTGATTCAGACTCAACCTGAAGAATCAGAACCTACTCCAGGCTTTACAAAGTCTACCTCCCCTAAAGCATCTTAGACCTCTAAAAATCAACAACGGACAGAAATTGAAAAATCAACTGAAGATGAAGATCAGCAAACTATCAGACTGACAAGTAATTGGAAGCACAAGTCCAGCCATCCGAAAGAACTAATCATCGGTAACATTAAATAAGGGTTCACACCAGATCCAAAAAGCAAGAAGAGTCTAGCGCCGTGGCACTTATTTCTAAAATAAAACCCAAAAACATAGAAGAAACTTTAGCTGACAAAAGCTGGATTGAAGCAATGCAAGAAGAACTCAGGCAGTTCAGCATTAATGATGTATGAGAATTAACTCCTAAACCAAAAGGTAAATCCATTATTGGAGCTAAATGAGTTTTCAAGAACAAGTTGGATGAAAAAGGAAAAGTGATCAGGAACAAAGCAAGACTCGTGGCCAAAGGATATACACAAGAAGAATGGATATAATATGATGAAACCTATGCACCAGTAGCCAAGTTAGAAGCAATTAGATTATTACTTGCTTTTGCCTATTATAAAAATTTCAGGTAATTCCAAATGAACGTCAAGAGTGCACTCCTAATTGGATTTATCCAAGAAGAAGTCTATGTGGAATAACCTCCTGGATTTGAAAATCCAAAGAGACCAGACTCAGTATTCAAACTGAAAAAGGCTCTATATGAATTAAAGCAAGCACCTCGAGCTTGGTATGACAGGTTAAGTAATTTTTTAATACAAAATAGTTTTATCAAAGGAAAGTCTGAAGGTGTTCAGACTCAGAAGACCAAGAGTTATGACTATAGTTATTTCAATTCCAGTATTTTAAACTTGAAAATGTACGATTACTTATTAATTGTTAATTGATTGAAATTATCTTTCCAAGTTTTTCTTTTTCAAAAAGGTAGTTATTTTTTCAAAAAGGTATTTTTATTCTTCCTTTTATGTCATTTCGTTTACCTCGCTTCACTTGCTTTATATACTACCGAGATTTGTCTTCTTTGTTTTTACACTAAAACCCTAGAATACAAAATTCCCACTTGCTTTCACTTTCACTCTCAATTTGTCCAAAATTTTTCACATTTTTCGACCAAGTTTGTGAATTTCTCCCTTAAAGCAACAATGTCTTCAAGAAAGTTTTCGAGAATTGCAAACAGGAGACCACGACACATGCCTGAAGGTCCTACGCATTTCGATTTGATTGAGGAGGAAGATTCTTCTCCACTGCAACGACTAAGTAAGCAACAACCTTCTCGGCAACGCCAATCTCCTCCACCGACTCAACCAGAAGAAGAAATTTCGGAAGAAGTTGAACTTGTAAGAACGTTAACTCCTAAGGTTCCTTTCAAGCTTTATTCTAGTTTGAAAAGAGGAGGAACTACCATGTCGTTGATTGATGAATACCAAAGAGAGAGAGATAGAGAGAGAGAGAGGCTATAAGAATGAAACTATATTTTTGTGCGATATGGAGAAGATGGGTATTGCAGAAAAGGGATCGGATGAGAAAGCCTTTGCTAATTTCTCTAGTGACCTGCGCTTTGGCACTGCTAATCAACCACAGGGACTGGATGACGACGACCGTATGTTTACCCACTTTCAGCCTAGAACAGGAGTTGCTGCAAATGTTGTTTGTGATGGTTCAAGTCTTTGTTCTGAATCTACTACTGCTTATCTAGAATTCATTGCATACTTTTATTCGAACTTATCTTTCTTGGATGCAAACAGCTTTTTTTTCACAGTGCGAGACATGGAATTTTTGGTGGATATGGACACTTTGGCTGACATAATTGGGGTGGAAAGAGTGAGTTTCCAATCAATTAGCGCGTCCATTGCTCATGCTACTTTATCTTTGGTTAAAGATCGAGATGTTGAATGCAAGATTTCCTACACTATGATGAATGCCTCTAATATCTCGCTGCACAAGATTGCAATTAACTGCATCCGTCCAAAGTCAACATCCAAGACTGATGTGTCTTGGTCTAAAGCAAAATTGATGCATGCCATCAATATTGGGTACAAATTCTCTCTACCTCACACCATCATGTTTCATATGTACAGAACAGTGGTGAAAGATAAGGGACAACTCCCTTATTCTGGTTTTATCTATTGGAGAAAACTTCTTTGATTGTTTTGAAGTTGACAAAACGTTTCCATCAATCTAGTTTGAAGACTTGCAGACTCTTTCATAAAAGTCTGAAAACCTCTAGACTGCCAGACTCAAGACTCAAAGTCTATCCTCATTGACAGTTTCTAGACTGCTGAAGAAGGCTTATCCAGAACTGAGTATTTCGTTAAAGATTTGATACTATCGACTGAAGAATATCTCTTGGCTGAATATAGCATGTTAGAATTCATTATTCAAATTGAGATTGACTTAGGGTTTTTGGATCCGTTGATTGGCAAAGTATATTTGGAAGGTTTTACTTATGGAAACCTAGACCATGATTGTATGCGCGAGCAAGATTGGTGGGCTACCGTCATATTCCTTAAATAACTTGAAATCTCTCTAATTGATTCTGTCCAACGGGTAGATTGGAAGAACTCCTTTGGTAAGTGCCAACGGGTGTGATGGCATGAAGGAGTATATAAGGAAGACATTCCAGTTATTCGAGTGTGTGCGCGATAGAAGAATTCCAAAGTCCGAAGCTCATTGTTCTTAGTCAATTCAATTGTTGAGCGAAATCTTGTACTCAAAAGAGAGTTTCTATCTTTGTGAGACCTTGAGGAAGTGTAGTAGAGTCTCTACACTGTGGAATCAAGGAAGAGCTATACTGTAAGAACTCTTTTGATTCATAGTGAAATCTAGCTAGTGGGCTATCAGTGCGGAAGAGTAGACGTAGGCTTGGATTAAACCGAACCACTATAAACTTTGTGCTCTTATTCTCTTCCTTAAGCTATTTTATTTTGATCAATATTCTATTTGATTATTCGAGTCTAACTTCCTTTTCATAATCTATTGCTGGACAGAGTTGTTAAAAGTAAAATCACTCACTTCACTCTGCAAAATTTGTTTTCGCACCTATTTAACCCCACTAGGTGCTCATACTAGCTTTCATAATTGGTATTAGAGCTTGTGTACTCGCTTAAATTGAAGTACTTTTACTTCAAAGTTAACGATCTATAACTAGTATGTTGGCTCTAGGTCTATTTGAAGGGCAAAACAATACCAGACCACCTTATTTTGATGGAAAGGAATACAACATATGGAAAAACAAGATGAAGGCATTCCTAAGATCAAAGGATCCTCTGGAATGGGACGTGGTAGACAAAAGAATCATTCCTAAAGCTACAACAGTCTCAAAAAGAGGAAAAGAAGCTGTTGAGTCCAGTGAAATGACTTAAGAAGAGATAAGCTCTTGATGCAAAATCAATTTATTCTTTATATTGTGCATTATCTCTTATTGAATATAACCGAATATCTTCTTGTGAAACAGCTAAAGAAGTCTAGGATAGATTACACATCACCTATGAAGGAACTAATCGAGTGAAAGAAACCAGAATTAATATTCTGCTCCATTAATATGAAGCATTCAAGATGAAACCAGGATAATCTATCACTGACATGTTTAGTCGTTTTACAGAAATCGTGAATGATCTTGAATATGTCAACCAATTTCTTGACCCATGAAAGTTAACAAGTTATTGCGTGGACTGTCCAAAGATTGGAATCACATAAATACCTCAATAAGGGAGACACAAAGAATCATGCCACTCCCTGCTGACGAATTGGTCGGCACTCTTCAGTCTTATGAAGTGGTGCAAATCAATAAAGATGAAGATCCTAAAGGTAATAAATCCATTGCAATAAAATCTAATGATGATTCTGATGTCTCTGATTCTGAAGACGATATGGATGATGAAGAGCTTGCTTTCATGATAAGAAGGTTCAGAAAACTGAACATAAATGGGAGAATATTCAATCCAAAGAAACAAAGTTATCAAAAGCTACAAAATAAATCAGTTGAGGATGATCAATCCAATAAAGATGTAGTCTGCTTTGAATGCAAGAAAAATGGATACATCAGACCCAACTGTCCCCGGCTGAAGAGAAGGAAATGAAAAGTTGAGAAATATCGAAAAACGTTTAAAGCAGAAACTTGGAGTGATACCGAATGTGAGGAAAGTGATGATGATTATGCCAATATTTGTCTCAAGGCACAATCAGACTCAGATTCAGACTCTGAGACAGACTCAGACTCAGACTCAGTCAGTGAAATCGAGGTAAGTAATTTAAAAATTCCTACTAAAGTCTCTAGATACATTGATGAATTGTGTCTTAGTCTTAAAACCTCTCTCAAAAGGATTTTCGAACTTAAAAGGGAAAATTCTGCACTAAAACAACAGGAAATTGTTTGGAAAGAGAAGGTTGAAAGTTTAGACAAATGTGTTACTACTTTGAAAGAAAATGCAGACAATCTTTCAAAAGAAAATGCATTCTTGAAAAATGATATCTTAAGTATTTCTAAAAGATTTTCTATTGGATCTGAGAAACTTGAAAAAATTCTTTCATCACAAAGACCTTACTTCAATAAATTAGGTTTGGGAATAACTACTGAAACCATTCCTCTAATTGACTTTCCTAAAGTAAAGGAAAGAATTAAGCAAAGACCTACAAAAGATTCTTACAAAAATCATTTATAAAAAGTTTTTGTAAAACCTGTAGGCCGTAGTGCTCTTAAATGTTCTAAGTGCAATAGCTTAAATCATTTTGAGAAAGAATGTCCTATGGTTTGGAAACCTGTTAAGAAGGTATGGGCAAAGACCATATATTACACTAACACCAATGGACCCAAGAAAATATGGGTACTAAAGAAAGCTTGAGTTTCTTTTATAAATGCAGGTCACTATCAAGAAAAATGTTAAATAGTACTTAGATAGTGGATGCTCAAGACATATGACAAGAGACTTAACTTGTGCAAGTTAATGGTGGAAAAGTTTCTTTTGGAGGAAATAGCAAAGGAAAAATTGTGGGATACGGAACTGTAAAGATTGGAAGCCTCATGATCAGTAATGTTTCCTTAGTGGAAGGACTCAACTACAACTTGCTGAGTATCAGTCAGCTGTGCGACACTGGTTTCAAAATCAACTTTCAATAATGAATATGTTCAGGAATCAGTAAAGACTCCTCTCAGTCTTTCACGGGGCGAAGACATGGGAATATATACCTCTTGGATATAAACAAGATGAAACCCAATGTCTAATCTCAATTAAAGATGAAGCAAAATTATGGCACAGAAAACTTGGGCACATCAACATGAAGCAAATAGCCAAAGTCTCGGCAAAGAAGCTTGTTCGTGGACTACCCAAACTGACATACCAGAAGTCTAATCTATGCACACCATGCATGTTGGAAAAACAAGTAAGAAATTCATTCAAACCAATAAATCAAGTATCCACTAACTGTGTATTGTAGCTCTTGCATATAGATCTCTTTGGACCAACCAGAACTCAGAGCATTGGAGGTAAGAAATACTGCCTAGTAATTGTGGATGATTATTCACGATTCACTTGGGTATATTTCCTGGCAAGTAAGTCTAAAACATTTTCTTATTTTATAAAATTTGCTAAAAAAGTCCAAAATGAGAAACGGTATGTTATTTTAAATAGACCATGGAGGTGAATTTGAAAATCAAGACTATACTAAATTTTGTGAAGAATCTGGCTATCAGCATGTGTTCTCTTCACCATATACTCCAGAGCAAAATGGAGTTGTAGAAAGAAAGAATATATCGCTGCAGGAAATGGCTAGAACTCTTTTAATTGAAAGTAAAATCTCTTGTTTTTGGGTTGAAGTAGTTTCTACAGCGTGCTATATTATTAATAGAGTCTTCTTAAGGCCTATTCTGGAGAAAACTCCCTATGAGTTATTCAAAGGAAATAAGCCAATTGTTTCGTATTTTCATGTGTTTGAATGCAAATGTTTCATATTGAAAAAAAACAAATGATCGAGTTGGTAAGTTTGAAGAAAAATCAGATGAAGGTATTTTCCTTGGATATTCAATCACAAGCAAAACTTACAGAGTATACAACAAAAAGACTCAATCTGTGGAGCAATCGATGAATGTCAAATTTCAAGACTTTATGCAAAATCAATTGATTCAAACTCAACTTGAAGAATCTGAACCTGCTCTAGACTTTACAAAGTCTAAATCTTCAGAAGTAGCTCATACTTCAGAAGACCAGCAACAAATGATCATCGAAGATTCAAATAAATCAAGTGATCAACAGTCTGACAAATCAACTAGCAACTGGAAGCATAAGTTCGTTATTCCAAAGATCTCATTATTGGTGATATTAATGAAGGAATTTGCACAAGATATAAAAGGCGTGAAGAGTCTAGTGTTGTGGCTCTTATTTCTAAAATAGAACCCAAAAGCATAGAAGAAGCTTTAACTGATGAAAGCTGGATTGAAGCTATACAAGAAGAACTCGGGCAATTCAGTATTAATGATGTCAAGGAATTGACTCCAAAACCAAAAGGTAAATCCATCATTGGAGCTAAATGGGTTTTCAGGAACAAGATGAACAAGAAAAGAAAAGTCGTAAGAAACAAAGCAAGACTTGTGGCCAAAGGATATACGCAAGAAGAAATGATAGACTATGATTAAACTTACATGCCAGTAGCAAGGTTAGAAGCAATTAGATTATTACTTGATTTTGCTTGTTATAAGAATTTCAAGTTATTCCAAATGGATGTCAAAAGCGCTTTCCTGAATGGATTTATCCAAGATGATGTCAATATGAAACAACCTCCCGGTTTTGAAGACCCAAGAAAACCAGACTCTATATTCAAACTAAAAAAAGCTCTATATGGTTTAAAGCAAGCACCTCGAGCTTTGTACAACAGACTAAGTAAGTTTTTAATTCAAAATGGCTTTGTTAAAGGTAAAGTAGATACTACATTGTTTATCAAAAGAGAAAGCAAAAACTTTTTACTTATTCAAATTTATGTTGATGATATTATTATTGGATCTTCTAATGAAAATCTATGCAAGAAATTCTCTGAGTCTATGCAGGATGAATTTGAAATGAGCATGATGGGTGAACTAACCTTCTTTCTCGGGCTTCAAGTGAAACAACTGAAGGTGGGAACTTTTTTTCACCAAGAAAAATATGCTAAAGAACTTATCAAAATATTTGGACTGGAGAATTGCAAAAAGATTGATATACCAATGTCAAGTTCCTTGAAGCTGAACAAAGATGAAGGAGGAAAGAAAGTTGACTAGAAGCCATACAGGAGTATCATTTGTTCACTTTTTTATCTTACTACTTCTAAACTTGACATTCTGTTTAATGTTTTTATTTGTGCCAGATTTCAATCAAACTCCAAAGATTCTCATTTAAGTGCTGCAAAACGTATTATCAAATACATTGCCTCAACTTTAAATTTAGATCTCTGGTATCCTAAAGAAGGAGACTTCACTCTTCTTGGATACTTAGACGCAGACCAAGCATGATGCAGAGTTGATAGAAAGAGCACCTCGGGCACCTGTCAACTACTTGGTAACAGGACAGTGTCTTGGTTTTCAAGAAAGCAAAGTACCGTAGCTCTTTCTACAGCAAAAGTAGCATATGTAACTCTTAGAAGTTGTTGTTCACAAATTCTGTTGATAAAACAACAGCTAAGAGACTTTGGAATTGAAGATTCATGCACTAAGATCAAATGTGACAACACCAGCACAATCAATCTCACCAAGAGTCCAATTCTTCACTTAAGAGCAAAACATATAAAGATTTGACATCATTTCATTAGAGATCATGTTCAAAATGGAGAAGTTTCAATTTAGTTTATTGATTCAAGAATTAACTGGCAGATATATTTACAAAGCCTTTGGAGAAAAATTAATTTGAAGGTATTCGTTCCAGACTCAATATCTTAAAGTCTGAGGAAGTTTAGACTCAATATCTTAAAGTTTGAGGAAGTTAAGACTCAAACGATCAAGATTCTCGACTGTAAGTTATTTCTATTTTAAAAATTTATCTCTTGGATAAAATCTTGAAGAGGTACGATCATCTATTTGTAATTGATTGATGTTATCTTCCCCAATTTACGTGATTATTGCAATCTTTCCTTTTTGAATAAGAAGTTATTTTTGAAATGACAGTTATTTCATTTTTCAAAAAGGCAGTTATTTTTTGAAAATGCATTTTTATTTTTCCTTTTACGACGTTCCGTATGCCTCGCTTCGACTACCTTATATATTGTTGGCTCTTCTTCGTTTTACTTATAAAAACCCTAAGAGAGCATGAATCTTCAACTTCTCTTTTCTTTTCTAGTTTAATTCTCGAAAAGTTTTCATCTTTTTTGCAAAACAAGCTTGGAATCTCTCAAAGACTGTGAAGAATGTCATCTTAAAGAAAGTCTTCGAGGATCGCAAACAAGGGACCATAGCAAATGTGTGAGGGTCCTACGCATTTTGATCTCACCGAGGAAGAAGAATCTCCAAGACAGCAGCAGAGCTCACAACATTCTCAGTAGTGTCCATCTCCTCCATCTAGACCTCAGAATATTGAACATAAAGAAGAGGAAGAAATCATCGAAGATGCAGAACCCGTAAGAACTCAAAAGCCCGCTTTTATTTTTAAGGTTTACTGTGCTTTAAAGAAGGGTGGTACTTCCTTGAACAATATTAATGAATTTTTTTAAAGACAAAGGGTATCGAAATGAAACCTACTTTTTATGCACAATGGAACGATTAGGAATTGCTCCTACGAGGTCAGCAGAAGAAGCATTTGCAAATATCCTAAGCGATCCACGTGTTGGAGGGCTGAGTCAGCCTGATGGGAATGATGATGATAGGATGTACACTCATTTTAAACCTAGAATGGGTGTTGCGGCGAAAATCCGAAGCAAAATGACAGATTTGTTTCACTCGGAGGAACACAAACGACTGTACTCTAAGTTACTAAAGTGTGGTGTGATTAACCCTAGAAGTATGGACTTTGATTTTCTTGATTCTTTGAATGTCAAGCTACAAGAGAAATTCAATCTTCTTCAACTAGAACGGTTTTGTTCTGAAACGACAGAGGCTCATGCTGAACTCACCGCTTATTTTTATTCTAATCTAAGTTTCTTATATACGAATAGATTCTCTTTCAGTGTTCAAGATCAGGACTATGTAGTTGACATGGATACATTGGCTGATGTGATTGGGGTTGAAAAAAAGGAAATTCCAACCAATCAGTGTGTCTATTGGTCATGCAACAGTAGAGCTTGTTCAGAATAGAATGGCGGAAGGAAAGATTTCATATATGAGGATGAATGCCTCAAATATTTTGCTTCAAAAGATAGTGATCAATTGCCTCAGACCCAAATCAACTTCGAAAACCGATGTTTCAAACTCGGAGGCAAAGTTAATGTATGCCATTAACGCTGGCAGAAAGTTCTCTCTTCCACACACTATTATGTTTCACATGTACAAAAAGGATGGTGAAAGACAAGAGCCAACTTCCTTACTCAGCACTCGTCACTAAGTAATTCAAACATTTGAACATTCAGCCTTCTAGGATTCTTTGTGTTTGAACATGCGATCAAATGGTGGTGGGACTGAAAATGGTCTCTAAAATGCATCTGAAGAAACTTAACAAGACTTTGGAGCGATTCAAGGATTAAACCCCTGTCAAGACTCATCCAGTCTCTTTGGCTGCAAAACGGAAAGGGAATGAGCCCATGGTTGCTTCATCCAAGAAAAGAAGAGCGCTTATCTTGGAGGATGAAGATGATGAGGATGATATCACAATTTCTGCTCTTGCTTTGAAAAACTTAAGTCATTCTGTTCCAGAGACAGAGGTAAGACAAGAACAAGACAAGGAGGAGATCGAACAGAGGACTGGAGAGAAAGAATCAATGGAGAAAGAAGCAAAGGAAGAAAGGATTGCGGAAGAAGAAGAAGATGGCAGAGATGAACAAGAGGAAGCAGAGCATGAATAGTACTTCTCACAGCCTGAAGACAATAAAACAAGGGGAGATGTTGAGAAAAGAGGTACATCTTCAATTGCTGCTACTAGTGAAGGAGTAAGTCGTTCACCGGCAGATTCAAAAGACATTTATGCCTCTCAATTCCCTGAGGAAGGCTATGAGGTTTCATCGCCAAATCTGAGTGATTGTGCTAATTTGCCATCATCTACCAATACACCTACTGATCGTGCAGAAGCTAGTACTCAGAATGATAATTTCATAGATTTTCGTAGAGTACTTGATGTTCTTATGGAGAAGTGAGGCCAAATTTATGCTCTGGGATGCGAAGTTCAAAACTTGCAAAATGCAGGTCAAGCCTCTTCAGTTTCTTTGCATGATCAAATTCATGCCATTGCTCTTCAAGTTCAAGCAAATGCCAAGGGTGAAGATGTAGCTCAACTGAAGGAGGATTTAAAAAAGCTGAAAGGAATTGTCCAGTCAATGGGAGATTTCCAGCTTGTTCGTGTTCCAAAGTAATCCTAATTTCATTTTCTTTTCATCTCTACCTTTTTAATGCTGACAAAAAGGGGGAGAGATGTGGTGCAGATTTGAGATTTGAGATTTAAACTCTTGACTTTTTGATTTACTTTACTTTTGTGTTTGGCTGTTTGGTTGTGACTGGATTTGGATTTGGTTTGTTTGATTGTTTATTTATTTTAAACATTATTGGTATTTCATGGCAAAGATAGTTGCTCATTTACAGGACTAACTTATTTCCTGTGAATGCATATTTTAATGTTATCCTTACTAAGCCAATTATCTTTTGTGAGATATCCATGTTTGCTTGAGTATTGTTTTGCAGATCAAAGTTATCCAAATCTGCAGGGAAGTTTTGTCACCATAAAAAATGGGGAGATTGTTGGAGAAAACTTCCTTGAGTGTTTTGAAGTTGACAAAACGTTTCCATCAGTCTAGTTTTAAGACTTACAAACTCTTTCATCAAAGTCTGAAGACCTCCAGACTACCAAACTCAAGACTCAAAGTTTATCCTCATTGACAGTTTCTAGACCAGCAAAGAAGGCTTATCTAGAACTGAGTATTTCATTAAGGATTTGATTCTATCGACTGAAGAAGATCTCTTGGCTAGATATAGCATGTCGGAATCCATTATTCAAATTAAGATTGATACAGGGATTTTGGATCCGTTGATTGGCAAAGTATACTTGGAAGGTTCTACTTATGGAAACCTAGATCCTGATTGTATGGGCGAGCATGATTGGTGGGCTATCGTCATATTCCTTAAATAACTCGAAATCTCCCTAATTGATTTTGTTTAACGGGTAGATTAGAAGACCTCATTTGGTAAGTGCCAACGGGTGTGATGGCATGAAGGAGTATATAAGGAAGATGTTCCAGTAAGTCTAAAGCTCCTTGTTCTTAGTCAATTCAATTGTTGAGTGAAATTATGTACTCAAAAGAGAGTTTATATCTTTGTGAGACCTTGAGGAAGTGTAGCAAAGTCTCTACACTGTAGAATCAAGGAAGAGCTATACTATAACAACTCTTTTGATTCATAGTAAAATCCAATCGGTGGGCTGTCAGTGCGAAAGAGTGGACGTAGGCTTGAATTAAGCCGAATCACTATAAACCTTGTGTTCTTATTTTCTTCCATAAGCTCTTTTATTTTGATCAAAATTCTATTTGATTATTAGAGTCTAATTTCCTTTTCATAATCTATTGCTGAATAGAGTTGTTAAAAGTAAAATTACTCACTTCACTCTGGAAAATTTGTTTTCCCACCTATTTACCCCCTCTAGGTACTCGTACTAGCTTTCACATTATCACGCGCCATTTTAGACATTTTAAAATTCATATCCCTGCACCATTATGCTTGACAAACATTTCTCCAATGGTGGTTGGATTTAAAATGGTCACAAAGATGCATTTGAAAGAGCTCAACAAGGTGTTAGAATGGATAAAGGAGCAGTCTCTCGTCAAAGCAAAACAAGACTCTGCTACAGGCCATGGATGCCCCAATAAAAAAGAAGAGAACTCTCATCTTGCAGGATGAAGATGATGAGGATGAAATGACTCTTTCAGCCTTAAGAAACTTGAAGAGTTTTGTCAGCTTTCAAGAGACAAAAGATGTGGCATCCCAAAAATAACTCATGGCCATGTGTTTTATAAGTAGGAGTTTATTGATTTATGAGTTCAAGATTTATGGCCAAGTGAATAAGAATGATTTGGTATTTATATAAATGGATAATTATTTTGTTGGAAACGCGTCCTATGTCCATGTGAGACCAAAGATTTTATGTGATGAGGAAATTATGTTTTTGGCCATGAATTTTATAAGTTGGATTTTATTAAACTATGTTACAAAGTATTATCGCCATTTAAATTTGTAATTTGGTACATGTATAAGTGGGATTAAGATGGATTATCAATAATAAATATGGGCCATTTAAGTTTGACCTTAGGCCCAAGTGTGTTGGGCCTAAAGTGGGCCAAGAGGCCCGGCCCATAGAGCCCATGGGGTTGTCGACGCATGGAGGGGGGGAGGAGCCGAATGGCCTCTTCCAAGTGTCTTCGGCAAGGGAGACACTTGTCTCCTTCTTGGGAACAAGTGTCCCCCATGCAAAATGTGGATGCATGCAAGCTTTCTTTTCAACCAAAAGGAAAAGGGGGAAGGGGGTAGTCGGTCTAGGTGCCAAGAGAGAGGAGAAAAAGAGAGAAAGAGAGGAAGAGAGGAAGAGAGAAGAGGAGGAGGCCCGTTCACCGCCGCTCGTTTGCTGCCGTTCCTTCGCCACTTTGCCCGCTGTTTTGTGCTTAAATTCGAGGAAAGTAGAGTCCTAAAACCTACTCTTTGCTTGCTGTGATGTGTGTGTAGAAGATGGTGCATTTTGGTTGTGGTAGATGTGATGAAAGGTTGACGCTATGGGGAGAAATTCGTTGGTCATGCATGCTGTTTCTGGAAAGACCAGCCCGGCTGTCCTTGAGTTTGTGTGTTGCATGTGACCTTTTAGTCGGAATCTTGTTTTGATTTCTTCATGAAAGTTGTAGAGAACACCTTGAAGAACAACATACTAAAATTTGAGGCAAAAAAAACGAGTATTGGTTGGTGAAACGATTTTTCTTTGGAGAAGTTAGATCTGGAATCCGTTGTGCTGACCTTTAGAGATTTCGTGGTCTGTAAAGTAACTTTTTAGTGAAAATATCACTTTGACCTCTTAATGAAAGTTGTAGTATACTTCTTGAGGTAGAACATATCAAAATATTAGAGGAACTGAACAAGAATAGGTAGTTGAAATCGTGGTCCTTTGGAGATGGTTAGATCTGGAATTACGGTACTACGAACAGGGATTTTAACCATCCATATTTAATTATCTAGGACGAATTTGACTTTGATGTCTTCATGAAGTATCTACCTTATGATCTTTTCTATCACATATTCGAATTTCATAAATTTTCAAGTTCATTTGGGTATTTAATCGAAAATTTTTCTGAAACTGTGCAAGCCGAATTGTTAGAATTTTAAAGCTGTAATGCGTGGACTATTCGGTTTTATGTGAAATTCTTTCGGTGAAGTGTTCTTCATGAAATATCTGCCCTTAAGTATTCTATATCACATATTCAAATTTCATAAATTTTGAAGCTCATTTGTGTATTTAATCGAAATGTTTTTAAACTGTGCAAACAGAATTGTTTGAATTTCAAAATCTGCGATGCATGGACCGTACCCAATCTTGTAGAGTTCTGTTGGCATAATGTATTTATGAGATAACTACCTTTAGGTGTCTTTTATAATGTATCAAAATTTCATAATTTTTGGAGTCCGTTTGGGCTTTAAATTGAAAGTATTTTAGGAATTGTGTATGATGCTTCATCTGAACATTCATATATTTTCAGAAAAATAAAAGAATTTGTTTCATGCGATGTGATGTATTGTGTTGCATATATGGTGTCATATAGCATGGTACATAATATCAAAAGTTGAAATAGACCTTGTTGCCATCACATCATGTGCCATGCTGATGTTGAGACACAAACGTGAATATGAATTATGATAAATGAAGACACCGTCGGAGGTGTGACCCGACGATGCCCCGGGAGTGTCGGGATGTGGCACCCATCGACGGCCCTCGAACCATTAGGGTTGCCACAGTTCGATTACCATTCTCTTACGTAACTTGAAGGTCTATTGATCATGGGATTTATATATTTTAGATTGGTCCATGCACAATTTATATGGCGGAAGCACATCCATCAACTCCCATTTCATTGATTAAAACGATGCACACCATACCAACACATTTATAGGTAATAAGCTGAACACTTTTATCCACACAAAATTAGATGGATATCTTTAGTCGGTACACCAAAATGCCATAGTCTTCTATGCTTGGCTATACTTCAAAAGATGACTGACATCTTCTCCAATAGTCGTATACTTAAAGTCAATCGATCAATGTTGGCATCCAAAAGTTCCTTCCTTTGCTATCCTCCTCCTCGCGGTCATATCCAACCACTCGATCCATCTACCGGTGGCAGTGGCAGCAGAGGTATCTTATCTAGTCTGAAATGTTAGTCCCCAAACGGGGTGAGTATAGCCACTCAGCAGCAAAAGATTCAACAAGCTATATCGAGCATAACAATCAGCCTCTAATTTCATACAAGATAGACAAGGCAAGAAGTCATGGGATAAATGGATATCAATATCATGGAATTCTTCAATATTAAAGCAATTGCGATTCTATAAGAACCATATGCTGCATAATCAGATCACCATCAAAAAACACTTCAATGTGATGACAACATATCCAAGATAAACAAAGTTCAATAATAGGGCCAAACTGAAATATCATGTTCCTTTCCATGCCATACACTCAGTCTTATATCCAGACCCCACACATTTATAGTCGAATCATTCATTTTTATCATTCATGCATCCAAGCATAACTTACCTTGCAACCATGCATATGTCATCATACCATGCATGATTCAATTTCAACTTTTTATCTTTCAATTGGGTCACCACATTTTTCTTTCCCAGGACCAGTAATTTGCATCTCACATTTTATCACTCGCACCCCAACCTAGCATCGCGAGAAACCTCCGGCACACACCACCGAGCATTCGGCACCCCCACATTCCGGGCATCTCGTATCCCAACTGTCATCACGAGGCATCCCCCCGGGCACAAACCTCGGAGGCTTACAGCACCCAACCATTCTGGGCATCTCGAAACTCCCGAGGACATCCGGGCATTTATCACAATACAACCAGGCATCCGGCACCCCCCACCCCAGGCATCTTGACACTCCCAAGGCATTATCGGCCCACCTCCAACAGTCTCCTCATTCATCATAATTCCTATTCACCGATTTATGTCTCACAATCAACATGGCACATGATGTAATGGCAACAAAGTTAAATTTAGCATTTGATTCTATATGCAATGCCAAATATCATCACTTGCTCAGCAAGATTCAATCACCTCAATCAATATAATTCATGGGGCTCATCCAAAACAGAATAATCATAAATTACAACATTTGAAATTCGCACAATCCAGCTTGAACAGTTTTAGAAAATATTTCCATTAAATACCCAAATGACCTTTAAAAATTATGAAATTCAAACATGTGATAGTCAAGACATAATGACAGATATTTCAGGAGGACACTGCACCAAAAGACCCTCATATCATGCGGTATAGACCGAACATCACAGCACCATTATCATAACCACTTAACTTGCACAGTTTTCGAAACAATTTCAGTTAAATAGGCAAATGAACTTCAAAAATTATGAAGTTTGAATATGCTGCAGGGAAGATATAAAGAAAAACACTTCATGAAGAACACTTTGCTAAAAGAGCTTCATACAAAATGATATGACCCATGCATTGAAACTGATTAAGTCCCACGCGTCAGATTACAGGGCTTTAGAAATATTTCCGATTAAATACCCTAATGACCTTCAAAATTCATGAAATTTGACTACGTTGTAGTCAAGATTCTAAGGTAGGTTTTTTATGAAGAAACAAAAGTCAAATTCGTTCCAGGTGATTAAATATAGGCGGATAAAACTTCTGTTTCAATACCGTAATTTCCAGATCTGACTACTTCCGAAAAAACCATGATTTCACCTATCTATTCTTGTTAGTTTTCTCTAAATTTTTTTATATGTTAAACCTCAGGATGTCCTTTACATCTTTCGTCAAGAAATCGAAGTCGGATTATGGCTAGATAATTACAGAAAATTAAAAAGTCGTTAGGGGTCGCACTGTTTTTCACAAGGCAGTTCACAAACCAAGCAAGAACTCTTCCTATGCCTTAAATTTCGATCTCCAATGATTATATCCAGTGTATATACATACACTTCACCTTACCACAGTATGATTATCACCAAAATTCCTCATGGTCAGAATCTCAAATTCATTTGGTTTCACTTGCAAGTTCAAAAATCCAACACTCACACTTCATGAAATTCGAAATCCAGCACATGCACCTCATCCACAACCAGTTTTCTTGATCTAACACCCTCCTACATATCAAAGACTCCACATGCAGCTCAAGTACTCTATTCTCCTCTCCTATTTCACTTCTTTTCTAGGCATGACAACATGCAACAACATAGATGGAAGAACATTTGCTTGCCTTCAACTCTCTCACTCGGTGGCTGTCCAAAAATGGAGGTTCGGGGATCACGGCTTGGCCGGTCGGCGACGGGAACCGGTGGCGTCGACGGCGGCTGCACGGACACGACGAGAGGCGGCCCTTCCTTCTCTTTCCCTCACTGCTCGCACACACGCACGGACTCTCCTTTTCTCTTTGCTCAATTCACACCCTTTCTCTCTCTGTCCTTCAATTCTGAAACCCTCCCCCCATTTTGTTCTTTGATTAATAGTTAATCACCCCTTTTTGCATGCAGGTGACAAGTATTCTCATGGAAAGGACAAGTGGAAGGTAAGCATGGACAAGTGTGGGGGGAGAAGCCTTTTCCGATTCTCTTCTCCTCTCTTCCTCGACTACTCTGTCCATTTATTCTTCTGTAAGTTCACTTAAATTTTAAATTTATTCTTTGCTAATCATTAGCTGCTTCGTGGCAGCTTGCAACAGGGAAACATGGAGGCTTGTGGGCGAGCACTCAACAGCTTGCTCGTCCATGCAATGGGCGGAACTCCAGGTGTCACTCCTCCTCTACCAACGTGGCCATCATTTGCAGGGTCTCGGTCAACATCTCTTCTCACTTGTTGACCATTATGTCGACTAATTAAATGGTTACTATGGAGTGGTTTGGGTCAGTGGGTTGCGGCTTTATTACTCTTAATATCCAGCCAGACTTTATTCTAAATATTCGCCTTAAATCTCCGCATGTGCATGAGTTATATACGGCCTATTCATATGGCCGTATGATACTACAACAATAAACAAGGATGGTTCAATTCGTAGGGTACATGGCCAAGTATAGAAAATTTCTTGTCAATCCATCTTGTGGCACAATCTCGCTCTCATCAGTGATAGTACACAGGGATGGGTCTATGCCTTATGGGACGATCAAAATATTTCTAAATGCGGCCCATTAGTTTGACAATGGAATCAAACAATGCTCATACAAAATACTAATGGCACCATCCAACAGTACTTCTATCAATTTGTCATGGTCATCATACATTCAAGGATTGTCGAAATTCTCGGGTGCCACACGGGATGCCCGGAGTGTAGGGGTGCCGAATGTCCTCGGGAGTTTCGAGATACCCGGTGGTATACGGTACGTAATTCCAGGGGGAATTCCTGGTGGTATGTTGGTACGTAATCCCGGAAGCCCTGGAGGTGTGTGCCGGGGAGATTCCTCGTGATGCTAGGTGGGATGCGAGATGCCTAGAGGTGTGTGCCGGAGGTTCCTCACGATGCCAGGTTGGGTGCGAGTGATAAATTGAGGGATGCAAACATTGGTCCCTGGAAGAAAAATGATGAGATCCTTGTGAAAGATAAATATTGAAATTGAATCATGTGCATGGGTGTATGCATATGGCATGATGCATGATCTGCTTATGAAAGTAAATTGATGCTATTTGACATTGAGAATGCGATCATGAAGGCTTGAATGGATCTCATGAGGATGTATACATGATAGCATGGATGATATGAATCATGCGCATGGATGTGTACATATGGCATGGTGATAGATGCATGGCTATTTAATGATGAGTGCATGGTGGAATATGCACGTTGCATAATGATGTATGCATGGCTGCTTGATGATATAAGTACAAGTGCATGGTGAATTATGCATGTCGTATGGTGATATATGCATGGCTATAAGGTGAGGTATGCTTGAATGCATGAATGATATGTGTTTTATTCATGATACCTTAATTGTTCTGTTTGACGCATTGTGTAGTTTGGTGGATCTTTACTATTGAGTGGTTGTACTCACCCCTTTTGGGGACTAACATTTTAGACTAGATAAGATACATATGTTGCCATTGCCACCGGTAGATGGATCAAGTGGTTGGATATGACCGCAAAGAGGAGGATAGCAAAGGAAAGAACTTTTGGATGCCGACACTGATCGATGGACTTTAAGTATGATTGTTGGAGGAGATGTCGGTAATCTTTTGAAGTATAGCCGAGTATAGAAGACTACGGCATTTTTATGTACCAATGAATGATATCCATCTAGTTTAAATAAATAAAAGTGTTTGGCTTTTACCTATAAATGTTTAGTAGGTGTGCATCATTTTATGAACATAGGAAATGGAGTTGTTAGATATGCTTTCGTTATATGAGCTGCGTAAGGGACCAATCTAAAAGATGTAAATCCCCAGGTTGTATGGACCCGCTGTAATTGAAATGGTATCAGAGTAACATGTGATTAGGGAAAGTGAAAGGTAAGCGAACTGTGGCGATCCTAACGGTTCGAGGGCCATCGATGGGTGCCACGAGAGAAGAGCCAAAAGAATGAGAAAAAGAAAGAGAAGAGACAAAGAAGGAAGATGAAGAACAAAGGAGGACATAGGAAGAAAGAAGAGAAGAGGAAGGAGAAGAGGAAAAAGAAGAGAGAGAAGAAAAAAGAGACCAAGGTCAAAAAGATTTTTTTGAGCCAACTTTGGTTGTACCCTTATCAAGTGACTCTAAGATGGCTGACATTGGAACTATAGGAGTACTCAATACAAACAAGCATCGCTCTGAAGTTGAAGTTGCTCCAGAAGAAGATTTGTCTACTCCTCCTAAACATAAACAAACAAGGGGAGCTGCTAAGCAAAAAAGTATTTCTTCACCTATCTTTACTAGTGATGTGAGTCGCTCCACTGTAGACCCAGAGGATGTGTATGCCTCTCACTATCCAGAAGCATCCACTCACAATCATGGTGGACAATCTGCTAAAGAACTCTCCATTCTCAAAACTCCTAGAATAGACTCAACTGGACCTAGTGCTACAACAGCTCAAACGGCAGACTTTTCGAGACTGCTAGAGATTCTATTGGAAGTGAGGAAACAGCAATATGCGTTGAGGTATGAGATGCAGGATCTCAAAAACGCTTTCATGGCCACTTCAGTGTCTTTGCACGATCAGTTAAACGCCCTGAAGAATCAAGTGCAAACTACTGTGCAGGGTGAAAATTTCCATTCACTGAAGCAAAGTTTTGAAAGGCTTGAGAAAACAGTGAATTCTATAGGAGAGTTCGAGCTTGTTCGCCTTCCAAAACAGCCATGATTCTGATTCTCTTTTCAAACAACTCTTTTTATGTGTTCTCCACTTTTTGCTATTGACAAAAAGGGGAAGAAGTTTGATGCAGATTTGTGTTGATTTTTGGTTTGGACTTTTGGAGTTATCTTTTGTTTGGTTGTGATTTGAACTAGTTGATTGCTATTTGATTTGATCTTTTCATGCTTGTAGTAACTTAGGCCATGATGATTATGGAAAGGATAGTTGTTTTACAGAACTAACATGTTTTCTATGGTTGCAGAACTATTGCTATCTACATCCTAATCCACTTATCTTGTATGAGATACTTTGTTTCGCTTAAGTACTATTTTGTAGGACAAAAGTGTTCAAATTTGCAGGAAAGTTTTGTCACTATCAAAAAGGGGGGGGATTGTTGGAGAAAACTTCCTTAACTATTTTGAAGTTGACAAAACGTTTCCATCAGTCTAGTCTGAAGCCTTGTAGACTCTATTGTCAAAGTCTGAAGACCTCTAAACTCAAGATTTAAAGTCCACCCTCACTGATAGCTTCCAGATCGACGAAGAAAAGATTTATCCGATGATAAAGAAATTATCCAGATTCAAGTATATCTCTAAGGATTTGGTTCGTACAGTTGAAAAAGATCTCACGGCTAGAGATAGCATCTTGTGATCAATTATTCTTATTGAAATCAATTTGAATAATTAGATCCATTGGTTGACAAAGGATACTTGGAAGGTTCTACTTATGAAAACCTAGATCCTGATTGTATGGATGAGTAGAATTTGTGGGCTATCATCACATTCCTTAAATAACTTGAGATCTTTCTAATTGATTCTATCCAATGAGTAGATTGGAAGTACTCATTTGGAATGTGACAACGGTTATAATGGCATGAAGGAGTATATAAGGAGGATGCTCAAGTTATTCGAGTGTGTGCGTGAAAGAAAAATTCTAAAATCTGAAGCTCCTAATTCTTTGCCGATTCATTGGCTGAGTTTAAGTTGTACTTGAAAGAGAGATTAAATACTTGTGAGACCTTGAGAAAGTGTAGTAGAGTCTCTACACTGTTAGATCAAGGACGTAAGGCTACAAAGATCTCTTTTGGTTCATAGTGAAATCCAGTCAGTGGGCTGTCAGTGCGAGAGAGTGGACATAAGCTTAGTCTAAGCCGAACCACTGAAAACATTGTGTTTCAATTGTCTTTCCCTAAACTCTTTACTTTAATTCATAGTCTTATATAATTGTTTACAGTATTTTACATCTTCAGTCTACTATTTTCATAAAATTCGAATTAAGTTGTTAAGTCTTGCAAAAACTTCTTTAACACCTATTCACCCCATATGTGTTTATACTAGCACTTTTAGCATGTTCATTAAGAAAACAAAAAAAAAAAATTACTTTACTCATGTTATATAGTTTAGGTCATATTGTCATGCCATATTATTTCATGTTTGATTAGTAACATTGCATTGCACATAGATTAGATTCTCATTAAATAAAGTGAAAACAAAAATTGAGTGATTGTGTGTTAATTAGAAATCATATCTAAGATTATTGATGTGAATTATGATCTAACAATGTAGATGCTTTCGTTGCTATGAGGTAAGTCCTGCAATTTATTTATTGCTTTACTTGGGTGTTAAATTGGTGGTTTGCACCTCCGCATGATAACCTCACATGTTGGGGAGATAAATTAAAATTAATTCAAGCTGCTTGCCAAACATTTTTTTTTTAAAATAAAAGAGAAATGTATCGAAAGGGCATTAGAGAAATCTAACATAATTAAGTCTCCATACCGAAAGTCTTTGGTTCGTAGTAGTAAAATAATTCTCAAATTATTTTACTTAGGTGTCTAATCGACCTACTGTAAACTGATTAGTGGCGACTCCCTTTTGTATGTTAGATATTTGAATCTAAGTCGCAAATTGGTATGGGCTTGGGAGAGCCTACGCTAAGTCTAGGCTTAGCAATCCATTAGCCTAATTTTAGGTGGTGCACCGGAAAATTTGGTTGTGATAGCCTTTGAAAATAGAGGTTCTACCAAAGCCAACTTATTGCATGATTGTAACTGAAGAACCTGATGGAAAACCATGCTATTACGATATCATGAACTACATTCACAAGTAGGAATTTCCTAAATGAAGTACTCCAGCCGATAGGAAATATATCATGAAGATGGCCTGAAAATTCTTCATTAGTGGTGAGAACTTGTACATAAGATCTTGTGATTTAGTCTTACTGCGGTGTGTAGATGCAGCTATAGCTACTCAAATCATGCGAGAAGTTCACGAAGGAGTGTGTGGTCCTCATATGAACAGACACATGTTAGTTAAGAAAATTATGAGATTAAGCTATTACTAGCTCACACTAGAAGGTGACTATATTCAACATGTTCAAAGTTGTCATTGTTGCCAGATCCACAATGATAAGATAAATGTTTCTCCAACTGAGCTATACCAGTTTTCTTAGCCATGGCCCTTTTTAATGTGGGGCATTGATGTGATTGGTCCAATAAATCCTAAAGCTTCCAATGGGTATCGATTCATTTTGGTAGCTATAGACTATTTCTTTAAATAGATTGAAGCTATGTCCTTTGCAAGTGTCACCGAAAGCAATGTTGCAAAATTCATCAAACGTGACATAATTGCTCGCTATGGCATCCCTGAAGCAATCATTACTAACAACGGGATAAAATTGAACAACGAAATTGTTGATCAGTTGTTCAATGAGTTCAAGATCAAGCATTTGAATTCATCTCCTTACCGCCCTCAAATGAAGGGGGCTGTGGAAGCGACCAACAAGAGCATTAACAAGATCTTGGCTAAGACAACCGAGAATTATTGAGATTGGCATGATAGGTTATCCTTCGCATTAATGGCGTATTGGACATCAATCCGCACTTCTACTAGGGCAACCCCTTTTGCTCTGGTGTAGGGCATGGAGGTAGTTCTACCTGTGGAAATGGAAATTCCTTCCCAAAGAGTTTTATCCCAGGTAGAGTTATCTGAGGTAGAATGGTCACAACAAAGACTTGAGCAACTGAACTTGATTGATGAGAAAAGACTGAAGGCACTTTGCCATGGTCAAGCTTATCGGTAGAGAGTTGCCAAATCCTTCAACCGAAAGGTACAATTGAGACATTTCAAGCCAAATCCTTCAACCAATCTTTCCCGATCCTGGTGGCAAGTTTGCTCCAAATTATGGTGGTCCATATATAATGAAGAAGGTACTTCCTGGAGGTGCCTTGATCCTAGCATAAATAGATGGTCATGAGTTTTCCACTCTAGTTAATTCTTATGTTGTCAAGAAATACTACCCATGGTAGAATTTGCTATGTCATGTTTTGAACTACAAGCATTTTTATGATAAATAAATTGCCTCAATGTGTTGCAAATTCAATTGTTCAAATTTGTTGCAAATCCTGCATTTTTCTTCCTTGATGAATTGTGTGAGATAAATTGAATGTGTCAAATGAAATACTTTGGAATGATGAAAGGCAAGCCCTATTCCATACACTGTTTCATGCACTAATCCCTAGTGAGTTGTGTGAAAAATTTCATGTCCACAAGGAAAAGGGTGATCTCGCAAAGAGTACGTCAACCAAGGTGATGAGAGGTAGTTTCTTCCTCTACCTGAAACACTACAGGTATACCCATTGTTTAGCCCCTTTGAGCCCACACACATGAAGAGCTTTTTAAATTATCCCTGTCAATGATCATCCCATGCTGGGACAAAATTTGAAATGAATGGTAAAAAATCTTCTTACTCACACTTGCATTGATCTTCAAGAATTGCTTTCGCAGTATAACTTCTACGATAATTTAAAATGCTTTAGGATAACGAAGAGCAGTTATTTCTTTATCATATACACTTTTATCCATTTGAGCCTATGAATTAATTTCATATTAAACCCGATTGGTGATCATCCCCTATACTTGGGCAAGGCAAGAAAAAACAAACCACTCAAGTAGCATGGTTTACAATGCTGATAAAAGATGAAGGTTGTGTGAGTCCAAAGAAAATAAGTGCAAAAAAGAGGGCATGAAAAAGTAGTGTGCTTGGTAAAAGCAAAGCCAATGCCTACAGAGAAGAATCAAACATTTTATCTAATGAATCGTATCCCCAACAAGGCAAAAACTCAAATGCTGTTGCAATCAATGGAGTTTCGATATGGAGGAAAATCTTCGATGGTGGAGAAGAAAATTGGTGGAAATGTCAAGATGATCACCAACTTTGACCCCCTAAGCACTTTTTGAGCTTAATGATCCTTTCGTTTCTCAACTCATGAACCTAGTCTACGTTACGTCCCTTGCACAAGTCTCTTCAGATTAGGGCACTTGAATTAACGTAAAAGTTCATATGTTCAAATCCATCGCTCAAAGAAGTGCAAGTAGGATAATTTCTGCCTCATTTCGTATGTTTCTTGACTTGTAAACCCCACGACAATTGCAAAATGTCATCTTTCAATAGCCTCGACTCAAAGAGTCCCCTTTGTTAAGCCGTTGATGAAGCCCGCATTACGGTCCCTATTAAAGACCTCTCAGATTGGTAAGGTCATACCACTTGCAAGATTGCTCAGACCCTTGTTTGGCATGACGACAGGGAGATAGAGCAATTGTCAAAATCTTGCATCAAAGGTTAAGATGAAATGGTCATTTTAATGAGGATTAGTGAAAGGTCCTTTCAGACTGAAAGATCCTTCATTTGACACATCCATGACACTCATGTGTTCAAATTTGAATATTCTTTTGAAATTCTTCCCAATGGAAATTAATTGATATAAGATTGATAGAAATCATCACGCATGAACCTCACTTGAATTAATGCATGTTTATGATTACAAATGCATGTTGCCTCTCCTATGACCATGTTTTGCAGGAGACATACACTGAGGATCAGAGATGTTACCAAGTAAGTATATCTCTATTCATATCTTAAATACTTGTCATTACACAGGTATTCCTCCTCAAGTGCACCGATACTCGACTCGATCGAGCTATCCCCTAAAGATGTTTCTCCAAGATTTAGTCTAATTAATGCGATCGAAGAAAGGTTCGAGTTTTGGTGAGATGATCTATGCTGCAATACTAGGCGACCGAAGAAAGGTTCGGGTCCCAGCTAAGCAAAACCTCTATATAGGCAATTGTAGAATGATACAGGTCCTAAACAATATTTAAAGGAATTTCTCATGAAAGTCAAGTAGTAATTGGCCCTGGAGCATTAGGATTTGTTCAAGCCGTCCGGTAACCCAATCAAGCCTTTGGGTAGGGTACCCCAGGTAAGTATCAAATCTATCGAAGTACTTGAGGTAAAGCTCAGGTAGCTCATCTTCTAAGCAAAATGCTTAAGGAAAAATTTGAGTATCTCCTCCAATTTGCAGGAATTGAGAATCTATGAATTTCACCAAAATCATTCAATCCATTGTTGACATCTCAGTTTGGATCTGAATGTCACAAAATTATTTTCATTTAAACATTTCACTTTGGATGTGAATGTTTTTCAATCCTTCTCGTTATACCTTAGTCTAGATCTAGGTATTTCAAGCTCCAAAATTTTGACATCTCAGTCTGGATCTGGATGTCTTAATTGTTTTCATCTAAAATATTTCACTCTGGATGTGAATGTTTTCGATGTTTCTCGTTATACCTTAGTTTGGATCTAGGTATTTCAAGCCCCAAAATGTTGACATCTCAGTCTGGATCTAGATGTTTTGATTATTTTCATCTAAATATTTTCACTCTGGATGTGAATGTTTTCGATCTTTCTCGTTATACCTTAGTTTGAATCTAGGTATTTCAAGCCCCAAAATGTTGACACCTCAGTCTGGATCTAGATGTTTTAATTATTTTCATCTAAATATTTTCACTTTGGATGTGAATGTTTTTTATCTTTCTCGTTATACCTTAGTTTGGATTTAGGTATTTCGAGTTTTAAAATATTGACATCTCAGTATGGATCTGGATGTCTTAATTATTTTTGTTAAACATTTCGTTAAACATTTCACTTTGGATGTGAATGTTTTTCGAGCTTTCTCATTAAACCTTAGTCTAGATCTAGGTATTTCGATTTTAAAAAATCTGGACATCTCAATCTAGATCTAGATGTCTCAATTCTTTTCATTGAACATTTCACTTTGGATGTAAATGTTATTCTTAGTCTCGATGTCTCAATTTATTACATGTTAGACTCTTCAAGGAGCTTGAGTGAAAATTGGGTACTTGTGGAGTAAATGAGGATTTATCATGTACCTCGAGATGCTCTACAACACTGATTGGTAAGTAACTATAGGTACATTCTTCCTTTCACATCATGCATTTGCATTAGCATTTTCATGCATAATATAAATTGCATTTTAAAATGGGATTCATTTTCCGACAAAAAAAAATCATTTAGTGCATGTTTATATTATCAAAATTTAGGTTTCAATTTGTCTTTGGAGGTAACCTCTACGAGCTCACCTTCAAAGAGGGGCAGTTATTGATACCTAAATTTTGGCAATCCGATCATTTATTTATTACATAAAAAATTATGGGTTAATTTTATCCCTAAAAAAATATTAATTGCATAGCATATAAATTTAGGTGCATTCATTTTTAATTTGCATTTTTTGCATTTATTTATTAGGCCTATGTCGGATGGGTTCGTGTTAGTGGTTCTAAACTTTAAAATGATAGGCCAGACTAGGCCCATGAAGGGAGCAAATTAGCCCGTGCCCGTTGTTTTTTTTTTTTATAATTAATTACTTTGTGAGAAATTGAGATTTGATATGATATTACGATGGATTTTTGGAATTTAAGAAAATCCAATTGCAATCTTATCTTTAGCAATAGGCAATAAAATCAATGGAGAATATTCAGAAGATGAGGAAAATAAAAGGATTTTTGTGATCGGGAGGTTATAGGCAATCTTTAAGATGAAATATTCCACGGAGATCACGTTTTTTGCCTATAAAAGGAGCTGCGTACGGTGAGAAAAGGGGGCTTCTCTTCGTAAAAAAAAAAAAAAAGAGCACAAAAAGTCAAAAGTCAAAAAAGAAGAGAGAAAAGAGGCGAAGGGGAGGTGCGGCAGGAAAGAGTGATGTGAGAGAGAGAACAAGAAGATAAAGGTGTTTCTTCTTCGCCATTGCTCTTCCCTAGAACCCTCGACGCTTGCACTCGCTAGAGCCTGCTATTCGCAAGCTAGCACCGGCTGCCGAGCCATTGTCCTTCAAGTAGTGCTGGAGCTTCACCTCACCATGCAACCATCGCCATCCACCACCCCCGTGTAGCAGTTCCACTAACGCCCCTGTTTTGACGCAATCTGCCCAACCCAGCGTCCAACAGCTCCATCGTGCCTCTGCCTCCGATCTCCTCCACCTGCAGAGCCCGTGAGTGTCGCTTCAGCCAGCCCAACTCCCAACCTTTTCTGTTGTCCGAGCCTTCTGCCCAAATGTAGCAATGCCGCCCCATCTTTGCCGGTGATCCGCTTCATCCAACCCAATGCTCGGCTCAACTCCTACAGTTAGATCCAACCATCGCGACCTCCGACCAGTGACCCGACTTCGCAGATCCAGCGATCTGATGACCCGGTGTTGCCTCTGCTTCGCCCGCAAAGCCGCTGCTGCTGCCGAGCCGTTCCACCGGCTCGACGAAGCCATCACTGTGCCGATTCGAGTCTCTCCCAAGTGGCTCCCCTGTTCTATTGCCAGCGCCGCCAATTCGCCCTTGTCGGAGTTCCCCTGCTGAAACTCTCACTTGCCGCTCCTGCTGTTACCCGAGCACAAGCTTTGCTTGGGAAGAAAAAAAGAAAAACAAAAGGAAAAGGGAAATTTAAATTAGGTAGTCCTTTATTTGCCTTATTTTTGTTTTATTAGTATTTTATTATTATTTTTCTTTGTTGTTTTTTTTAGTAGAATTATTCTTGAATGAATGGTTGAGATTCCGACATGAAATAGCCTCTCAAATTGGGGATTGTCAGTTTGATTTTCGCGCCAGAAATCCAACTCGCAATTGCTGGCCAAATCGTCAATCCAATCTCACGCCCGATATTCGATTCGCGATTTATTAAAAAATTGCTTAACACGATCTCATTCACGAGATATGATTTGCCAATTTGTGAATATTGATCCTATCTTATTTGATTTGCCATCGTGTTGATTGAATCAATTTTATTTCCATAAAAAAATTCAAAAAATATTTGAGTTAGGATTAGGTTTGTTTTAGAATATTTCATGTTATCTTGCATATTTAGAATAGGGAATTTATTTTGAATTTTTAAATAAAAACTAAAAAAATGTGTTCATTTAGGATGTTTTAAAAAAAATTAAATTGCATGTTTAATTATGTGTCAATTTTAGTTTCAAATTTTATGAAAAAAGAACATAAAAAAATCATCATGCATATGTCATGTAGAATTATGGCATTCTTTGCACGTCATTGCATGTTAGGGTTGCATGTTTATAAGTTTAGATAATTTCTCCTAAATAGATTGCATGTTTCTTAGGAAAATAAAATAATGCACATGTCATATAGAATTATGTTCATGAAATGCACCTCATTTAGTCATTGTTGCTAGATTCATTTAATTAGAAATTTCCGTCATTAGGATTAGGTCATTTTGATTAATTTAGATTGCATATTTAATTATTGCATGTTCATTAAGAAAACAAAAAAAAAATTAATTTACTCATGTTATATAGTTTAGGTCATATTGCCATGCCATAATATTTCATGTTAGATTAGTAACATTGCATTGCATATAAATTAGATTCTCATTAAATAAAGTGAAAACAAAAATTGAGTAATTGCGTATTAATTATAAGTCATATCTAGGATTGTTGATGTGAATTCTGATATAACAATGCAGATGGTTTCGTTGCTATGAGGTAAGTCCTACAATTTATTTATTACTTTACTTTGATATTAAATTGGTGCTTTGCGCATCCACGTGATAATTTCACATGTTAGGAATATAAATTAAAATCAATTCAAACTGCCTGCCAAACATCTGTTGGAAAAAGCTTCCTTAACTGTTTTGAAGTTAAAAAAACGTTTCCATCAGTCTAATCTAAAGACTTGCAGACTCTATCGTCAAAGTCTGAAGACCTCCAAACTCAATATTTAAAGTCTACCCTCACTGATAGCTTCCAGACCGATGATGAAAAGATTTATTCGACAATGAAGAAGTTATCCAGATGCAAGTATATCTCTAAGGATTTGGTTCGTATGGTTGAAGAAGAATTCATGGCTGGAAATAGCATCTCATAATCAATTATTCTTATTAAAATCAATTTGAATAATTAGATTTGTTGATTGGCGAACTATACTTAGAAAGTTCTACTTATGGAAACCTAGATCCTAATTGTATGGGCGAGTAGGATTGGTAAGCTATTATCACATTCCTTAAATAACTTGAGATCTTCCTAATTGATTATGTCCAATGGGTAGATTGGAAAAACTCTTTTGGATAGTGCCAACGGTTATAATGGCATGGAGGAGTATATGAGGAGGACGCTCAAGTTATTTTAGTGTGTGCATGAAAGAAAAATTCCAAAGTCTAAAGCTCATATTTCTTTACTGATTCATTTGCTGAGTTTAAGTTGTACTGAAAAGAGAGATTAAATATTTGTGAGACCTTGAGGAAATGTAGTAGAGTCTCTACACTGTGAAATCAAGAATATAAGACTGTAAAGATCTCTTTTGGTTCCTAGTGAAATCCAGCTAGTGGGTTGTTAATGTGGGAAAGTGGACGTAGGTTTAGTCTAAGCCGAACCACTATAAACATCGCGTTTCAATTCTCTTTCCCTAAACTCTTTACTTTAATTTGCAGTCATATACAACTGTTTACAGTCTTATAAATCTTCAATCTACTATTCTCATAAAAGTCGAATTAAGTTGTTAAGTCTTGCAAAAAATTCTTTAACACCTATTCGCCCCATCTAGGTGTTCACGCTAGCACTTCCAATTGGTATCAGAGCCTATGTACTCATTTAATTGAAGTGTTTTTACTTTTGAGTTAAAGATCTATGACTAGTATGTTGGCTTCAAGTTTGATTGAAGGCTAGAGCAACACCAGACCTCCTTACTTCGATGGAAATGAATATAGTATATGAAAAAATAAGATGAAAGTATTTCTAAGATCGAATGATCCTCTGGAATGGGATGTGGTAGAAAAAGAAATCATTCTTAAAGCTGTATCAGTTTCAAAAAGAGAAAAAGAAGTTGTAGATGCTAGGGAGATGATTCAAAAAGAGATAATCAAGAGATAAGCTCTTAATGCCAAAACAATTTACTCTTTATATTGCGTGCTATCTCCTACTGAGTATAATAGAATATCTTCTTGTGAAATAGCCAAAGAAGTTTGGGATAGGATGCACATTACCTATGAAGAAACTGATTAAGTAAAAGAAACAAGGATCAATATTTTACTCGGATGGTATGAAGCCTTCAAAATGAAGCCGGGAGAATATATCACTGATATGTTTAGTTGATTTACCGAAATAGTAAACGGTCTATAATATCTGGGACAACCAATCTCAAGACCAATGAAGATCAACAAATTGCTGTGTGGACTCTCCAAAGATTGGAATCACGTAAAGACTTCAATAAGGAAAACATGAAGGATCATGCCACTTTCTATAGATAAAACGGTTGGCACACTTCAGTCCTATGAAGTGGAGCAAATCAACGAGGAAGAAGATCCTAAAGGTAACAAGTCAATTGCTTTGAAATCTAACGATGATTATGATATTACAGATTATGAAGATGATATGGATGATGAATAGTTAGCTCTCATGATAAAGAGGTTTAGGAAACTGAACAAAAATGGAAGAAGATTCAATAAAGCACACAAAAGTTTCAAAACAAATCAACTAAGGATGATGATGCCAATAAAGATATGATCTGTTTTAAATGCAAGAAAAAGGGGCACATCCGACCCAACTGTCCCGTGTTGAAGAAAAAGAAAGGAAAAGCTGAGAAATATAGGAAGGCTCTCAAGGCATAGACATGGAGTGATACTGAATGCGAAGAAAGTGATGAAGATTATGCCAATATTTATCTAATGGCAAATCAACATCAGACTCAGACTCCAAAATAGATACAAACTCAGACTCAGACAGTGAAATCGAGGTAAGTAATTTAAAAATCCCAACTAAAGTCTCGAAATACATTGATGAACTTTGTCTTAGTATCAAAATCTCTCTCAAGAGGATTTCCGAGCTAAAAATGGAGAATTCTACACTGAAGCAATAGGAAAATTTTTGGAAAGAAAAGTTTGAAAGTTTAGATAAAAGTTTTGTTACGTTAAAAAAAATAATGCAGACTCGCTTTCAAAAGAAAATACATTTTTGAAAAATGACATTTCAAATATTTCAAAAATGTTTTCAATAGGATATGAGAAGTTGGAAAATATTCTTTCAGTTTAAAGACCTTACTTTAACAAATCAGGCTTGGGAATAACTTTAGAAACTATTCCTTTAATCGATTTTCCAAAAGTAAAGGAAAGAATCAAATAAAGGCCTACAAAAACTTTTTACATAAATCATTTTCAAAAAATCTTTGTAAAACCTATTTGGCGAAGTGCTCTCAAATGTTTTAAGTACAACAAATCAGAACACTTTGAGAAAGAATGTCCTATGGTTTGGAGAACTATTAAGAAGGAATGGTCAAAGACTGTTTATTGCACTAACTCCTCTAGACCCAAGAAACTGTGGGTACCAAAGAAAGCTTGAGTTTCTTTTCTAGTGGTTGTTCAAGACATATAAGTGAACGTAGGCTTGATCTAAGCCGAACCACTATAAACCTTGTGTTCTTATTCTCTTCCTTGAACTCCTTTATTTTGCTCACAGTTTTACCTAACTGTTTAAAACTGAATTCTTCTATAGTCTGTTATCTTCTAAAGGCAAATTACTTCTACTAAACTTTGCGAAAAAATTTATTAACGCCTATTCACCCCCTCTAGGTGTGATTACTAGCACTTTCAATTGGTATCAAAGCTTGTGTGCTTATTTTATTAAAGTGTTTTTACTTCTAAAGCTAAAGATCTATAACTAGTATTTTGGCTCCAGGTTTGGTTGAAGCCAAAGCAACACCAGACCTCCTTACTTTGATAGGAATGAGTACAATGTGTGGATTCCTAAGATCAAAAGATCATCTAGAATGGGATGTGGTAGAAAAAGGGATCAATCCCAGAACTATATCAACCTTAGAAAGAGGAAATGAAGCTGTAGATGCTGACAAACTGACATAAGTAGAAATAACCAAGAGACAAGCTCTTGATGCTAAAGACATCTACTCTTTATAATGTGCTTGATCTCCCACTGAGTATAACCGAATTTTTTCTTGTGAGACAGCTAAAGAAGTTTTGGGATAGGTTGCACGTTACCTACGAAAGAACTGATCGAGTAAAGGAAACAAAAATCAATATTCTACTCGGACAGTATGAAGCCTTCAAGATAAAGCCTGAAGAATCCATTATTGATATGTTTAGTCGCTTCACAAAGATTGTAAACGGTCTAGCATACAAAGGACGGCCAATCTCAGGACCAATGAAAGTCAATAAATTGTTGCGTGGACTCTCTAAAGACTGGAATCACGTGAAGACGTCAATTAGAGAAACCTAGAGGATCATGTCTCTTTTAGTAGACGAACTAGTAGGCACACTTCAATCATATAAAATGGAGCAGATCAATAAGGAAGAAGATCCTAAAGTTAGAAGTCAATTGCTTTAAACTCTAATGATGATTCTGATGATACAGATTCAGAAAATGACATGGATGATGAGAAGCTAGCACTTATGATTAAGAAGTTCAAAAAGTTGAATAAGAAGGAAACAATATTCAACTGGAAGAAGGAGAGCACTCAAAATTTCCAAAAGAAACCAACTGAGGACTATGGAACCAATAAAGACGTGATATGCACATCAGACCCAACTGTCTTTTGTTGAAGAAAAAGAAAGGAAGAGCTGAAAAAACAAAAAGCCTCTCAAAGTAGAAATATGGAGCGATATCGAATGTGAGGAAAGTGATGAAGAATATGTCAACATATGTTTAATGGCCAATTCAAAATCAAACTCAGACTTTGAAACTGATTCTGATTTAGACTCAGACAAAGAAGTTGAAGTTAGCAATTTAAAAATTCATGTTAAAATCTTGAAGTATATAGATGAACTCTGTCGCAGTCTCAAAATATCTCTTAAAAGGATTTCGAGCTAAAGAGGGAGAATTCTAAACTAAGGCAACATGAAATTTCTTGGAAAAAAAAGTTTGAAAATCTAGATAAAAGTTTTGTTGATTTGAAAGAAAATTCATAATCTCTTTCAAAGGAAAATGCCTTTATGAAAGAAGATATTTCAAATATCACAAAAAGATTTTCAAAATGATCTAAGAAGTTGGAGAAAATTCTTTCTATAGAAAGACCTTATTTTAACAAATCTGGTTCAGGTATGACTTCAGAAACTATACTTTTAATTGATTTTCCCAAAGTTAGAGAAAGATTAAACAAAGACCTACAATGGAATTTTACAAAAATCATTTTCAAAATATTTTTGTAAAACCTGTTGGCGAAAGTGCTCTTAAATGTTCAAAGTGTAACAACTTAGAACATTTCAAGAAGGAATGTTCCAAAGTTTGGAGACCTGTCAAAAGAGATTGGACAAAGACTGTTTTTAATATTAACTCCTCCGGACCCAAAAAAATATAGGTACCAAAAAAAGCTTTAGTTCTTCTTTTGATCACTGGTCACTATCAAGAAGAAGATTAAATGGTATTTGGATAGTGGTTGTTCGAGACACATGACAGGAGATTTGAGTTGTTTTATAAAGCTTATTCAAATAAATAGCGGAAAATTTTCCTTTGGAAGGAATAGCAAGGGAAAAATTGTTGGTTGTGGAACCGTGAAGATTGGAAGCCTCACAATCAACAATGTCTCCTTGGTGAAAAGCATGGGAACATTTACCTTCTAGATATAAAATCAAAAATTTCTCAGTGTCTTATATCCATTCAAGATGAAACAAATCTTTGGCATTGAAAGCTTGGCCATGTCAACATGAAGCAGATTGCCAAGATTTCTTCAAAGAAGCTTGTTCATGGTCTCCCTAACTTGGCCTATGAAGTCTGAATTATACACTCCATGTGTTTTGGGAAAACGGGTTAGAAGTTATTTTAAACCTGTAAATCAAGTTTCTACTTATCGAGCTTTGCAGCTTCTGCATATGGATCTCTTTTGACCAACCAAAGCTCAAAGTATTTGTGGAAAGAGATATTGCCTAGTAATCGTGGATGATTACTCTCGCTTTACTTGGGTTTACTTTCTAGCAAATAAGTCTAAAGCCTTCTCTCAATTTTCAAAGTTTGCCAAGAAAGTTCAGAATGAGAAAGAATATGCTATTTTGAGCATACGAACATACTATGGAGGTGAGTTTGAAAATCAAGACTTTGCGAAGTTCTGTGATAAATCTGGTTTCCAGCATGTTTTCTCTTCTCCATATACTCCAGAACAAAATGGGCTTGTGGAAAAGAAAAACAAATCCTTACAAGAGATGGCCAGAATCCTATTAATTGAGAGCAAAATTTCCTCTCAATTTTAGGCTGAAGCAATTTCTACAGCTTGCTACATTATCAACAGAGCGTTCTTGAGGCCTATTTTAGATAAAAATTTATGAAGTGTATAAAGGAAAAAAGCCAAATGTTTCTTACTTTCATGTGTTTGGTTATAAATGTTATGTCTTGAAAAATGCAAATGATCGAACCGGGAAATTTGAAGAAAAATCAGATGAATAAATTTTCATTGGCTACTCAACCACAAGCAAAGCATACAGAGTATTCAATAAGAAAACTTAATCTGTGGAAAAATCTATGAACGTCAAGTTTCAAGATTCTATGCAAAATCAACTGGATTAGACTCAACTTGAAAAATTTAAACTTGCTCTAAACTTTACAAAGTCTACTTCCCCCGAAGTGATTCAAACTTCTGAAGAATAGCAACAAGCAGAACTAGAAGATTCAACTGAAGCAGAGGATCAGCAGACTCTTAGACCCTTTAGCAACTGGAAGCACAAGTCAAGTCATCCTACAGATCTCATCATTGGCAACATTGATGAAGGAATTCGCACCAGATCCAAAAGGCGAGAAGAGTCTAGTGCACTAGCACTTGTTTCTCAAATAGAACCCAAAAGTATAGAAGAAGTTCTGTCTAATGAAAGCTGGATCAAAGCTATGCAAGAGGAGCTCAGATAGTTCAGCATCAAAGATGTTTGTGAGCTAATTCCTAAACCTAAAGGTAAGTCTATTATCGGAACAAAATGAGTTTTCAAGAACAAGATGGATGAAAAAGGAAAGGTGACCAAGAACAAAGCAAGACTCATGGCCAAAGAATATACGCAAGAAGAAGGGATAGACTATGATGAGACCTATGCACTAATAGCGATGTTAGAAGCAATTAGATTATTACTTGATTTTGTTTGCTATAAAAATTTCAAGTTATTCTAAATGGATGTAAAAAGTGCATTCCTAAATAGATTTATCCAAGAAGAAGTTTATGTGGAACAACCACCTAGATTTGAAGATTCGAGAAAGCCAGACTTAGTCTACAGACTGAAAAATGCCTTGTATGGACTTAAGCAAGCACCTCGAGCTTGGTATGAAAGGTTAAGTAAATTCCTAACCCAAAATGATTTTGTTAAAGGAATGGTAGATACTACTTTGTTCATAAAAAGATAGGGTAAAGATTTTCTGCTAGTTCAAATTTATGTCGACGATATTATATTCGTATCTTCTAATGAAAATCTATGCAAAAAATTCTCAAGATGTATGAAGGATGAATTCGAAATGAGTATGATGGGTGAATTAACATTCTTTCTGGGATTGCAAGTCAAACAATTAAAGAAATGTATCTTTATTCACCAAGAGAAGTATGCAAAAGATCTCATCAAAAAAATTGGATTTGAGAATTGTAAGAAGACAGAAACACAAATGTCAAGTTCTTCGAAGCTGGACAAAGATGGAGGAGGAAAGAAGGTAGACCAGAAGCTTTACGGGAGCATTATTGGTTCGCTTCTTTACCTTAATGTATCTAAATCTGACATTTTGTTTAATGTTTGTATATGTGCTAGATTCCAATCAGATCCTAAATAATCTCATTTAAGTGCTGCAAAATGTATCATCAAATACGTTGCAACTACTCCAAAGCTAGGTCTGTGGTATCCTAAAGAATGAGACTTTACTCTCCTTGGATATTCAGATGCAGATTTAGTAGGATGTAAAATTGATAGAAAGAGTACTTCTATTACTTGTCAACTACTGAGCAACAAACTAGTGTCCTGGTTCTCAATAAAGCAGAGCACTGTAGCTTTATCAACAGCATAAGCAGAGTATGTGGCTCTTGGGAGCTGTTGTTCTCAAATCTTGTGGATAAAGCAATAGCTGAAAGACTATGGAACTGAAGAATCATGCACTGAGATCAAATGCGACAACACCAGTGCTATTAATCTCACGAAGAACCCAATTCTTCATTTAAGGGCAAAACATATAGAGATTCAACACCATTTCATAAGAGATCATGTTCAAAATGGAGAAATTATGATTCAGTTCATTAACTCGAAGAATCAGCTGGCAGACATATTCACAAAGCCACTGGAGAAAAGTCTATTTGAGTCTATTCGCACTAGACTGAATATTATATCTTTCTATCGATTAAAGTTTGAAGTTGATCATACTTAAAATATCTAGAAATTACATCTGTAAGTCAATATCTCCTCAATGCAAGTAATTTAATTTTAGCATGTAAATTTCGAAAAGGTACGTTGATATTTGGATCGTTACTTGCCTATTTTTATTTTTAGAAATTATCCTTTTTGAATTTTTGAATTTTTGGCAATTTTTATTTTCGAAAAAGGCAATTTTATTTTTCCTTATGATGGTTCGTTTATCCCATTTTACTTTCATTGTATACCGTCGAGTCTTTCTTCTTCATTCACTATTTTTCTAACCCTAGAATACAGAATTCCTATTCTCTCATTTCTACTCTCAAGTTTGCTCTACAAGTATTCATCTTTTTCAATCAAACATGTTCGAGAAATCCTCCTTGACTATGAAGATGTCTTTCCAAAGGAAGTTGTCCTAGATCTCAAGCAAGGGACGCTAGAACATGCCAGAGGGTCCTACACATTTCGACTTGACCGAGGAAGAAGATTCTCCACAACAGCAACAACATTCTCCACAATGTGCCGCTCAAAATCCTCTGCATCAACCAGTGGAAGAGGAGATCATGGAAGATGTTGAACTTGTAAGGACATTAAAACCCTTGTTTCTCTTTAAACTCTACAATCAGTTGAAGTAGTGTGATATTGCCATGACCTTTATTAATGAATTTCTACAAGAACGAAGATAGCAAAATGAGACTATGTTTTTGCGAACGTTGGAAAGATTAGGCATTGCACCTGAAGGAACGGCGGACAAGACGTTTGCTAACTTTCCAACTGATCATCGTTTTAGTTCTTTAAATCAACTAGAGGTCAAGGACGATGATGAGAGAATGTATGCAAATTTTCAGCCTAGAATGGGCGTTGCTGCTGATGTGCGTGTTGAAGGAATGAGTTTGTTTCATTCTAAGAATCACAAAAAGACTTACTCGAAATTGCTGAAAAGAGGGGTGATGAACCCTCGATCTGTGGACTTTGATTTCATGGACACATTGAAGGTAAACCTAAGGGAGAAACTAACTCTCCTTCAACTTGAAAAATTTTGATCTGAGACTTCTATCGCTTATCCTGAATTAACTGCATATTTCTATTCGAAATTGTTATTTCTTGACACGAATAGATTTCGTTTTACTGTGCGGGAGAAAGAGTTTGTAGTGGATGTGGACACATTGGCGGATGTTATTGGTGTGGAAAGAGAGAGTTTCTAACCAATAAATGTGTCTATTAGTCATGCAACAATGTCTCTTGTTCGGGACAGACTTGTTGAAGGCGGCATTACTTATTCCAGAATGTCTGCCTCAAACATTTTGCTGCATCCGACCAAAGTCAACCTCCAAGATAGATGTCTCTTGTTTTGAAGCAAAACTGATGTTTGCCATCAATAAGGGGATGAAGTTTTCGCTGTCACACACAATCCTAATGCACCTATACAGGACTGTTGTGAAGGATAAGGGACAACTCCCTTACTCAGCTCTGGTCACTCAACTGTTCAGACACTTTCAAATTCAACTTCTAGCATCTGTCTGTGTTCGAACCATTGCTCCTATGGTTATAGGATTGAAAATGGTATCCAAGATGAGATTGAAAGAGCTGAACAAAGCTTTAGAGCACTTGAAGGAGAAGTCCCCCAGCAAAGCAAAATAAGACTCTGCTGCAAAGAAAAGAAAAGGCAAGGAGCCCATGGGTGAACCAATCACGAAGAGAAGAGCCTTTTTCCAACAGGACGAAGAGAATGAGGATGATCTCACTCTCTTTGCATTTGCCTTGAAAAATCTTCAGAGTTTTGTTAGTTTTGAGCAGTGGCAGGATAGAGACGACAAAGGACAAGAAGACACAGAACAAGAAAAAGAAGGAAGAGCAGAGGAAGGAGAAAGAGATAGAAGAGAAGAAAGAGAAGAAGAAGGAAGATAAGCAAAAGAGGAAGAGGGTCAAGATGAACCCACTTTTGCAATATGCTTGTCCGAGGATTCAGAGAAGACTAGGAGTGGAATTGCAGGAAATACAAGAGAACGTGAACATCACTTAGGAGCTGAAGCTGAGAAAGAACACAAAGAATATTTTTCTTCTCCACCTATAGCCACAGAAATAGGGGGAGCTTGTGCAAAAATAGGTATTTCTTCTCCTATTTTTACCAGTAATGATGTTAGTAGATCTCCTGTCGATCCAGAGAATGTCTATGCCTCTCAATTTCCTGAAGCTAATATTGAGGCATCCTCTCCAAGTCATGGTGATCGACGTGCTGATGTTCCCCCAAATCTCAACACTCCAGAAATTAATTTGGTTGAAGCTAATGCTCAAATCGAACCAACTGCAGACTTTTAAAGGCTGCTAGAGCTCCTTTTGGAGTTGAAAGCACAACAATATGGGATGGAGTATGAGATAAAGAACCTCCAATAAGCTTTGAAATCTACTTCAAAGTCTGAAGCTTCCTAGTTCCTTGTTATTTCATTCACCGAGCTCAAAATTGTACACAAAAGAGAGAAACTCATAGTGAGACTTTGTGTGAGACCAATAGAGGTTCTTCACTGTGAAGTCAAGATTGCAAGACTGTAAAATCTCTTTTGATTCTTAGTGAAATCCAGCTAATGGGCTGTCAACGTGGGAGAGTAGACGTAAACTCCATCTAAGTCGAACCACTATAAACCTTGTGTTCTTATTATCTTCCCTGAACTCCTTTATTTTGCTTGTAGTTTTATCTAACTATTTAAGACTGAATTCGTCTATAGTCTGTTATCTTCTAAATGCAAATTGCTTCTACTGAACTTTGCGAAAATTTTTACTAACACCTATTTATCTCTCTCTAGGTGTTATTACTAGCTCTTTCAACAATTGTCCCTTTTATTCATGGATAACTATCCAAATAGTTGTCGCATTACCCTAGGTATTCATCTCAAGTTGATGCCACCTCTATACATTTTTATTGAGCAATTTCCTCACCATTATAAAGTTTTCCACGTTAACCACTCATAAATTTGTATGCATGCTTGGTCATCTTCCAATTTTCACTTTAATTTGCATTTTCCTTTGATAAGCGCTTTTCGAAGTGGTACAAAAGATTGAAGCATGAGATGTTAGGTGTATAGGAAGCTGCTAGAATTAGAGAAGCACTATTTTTCAGTTGTGTGTGAATCGACTTAGTTGAATATGGACTTATTGGTAGCCTTTGTTGCTTTTGGTCACCGTTGACCAACTGCTTCTTTCTACCCACTGGTTCGGTAACGATTACTTTGTTGAGATTTGCTCTTTGATTGATCTATCTCCTTTTGTGAATTCTTATAATCAACAAATAAATGCCTGTCCAGACTTTCTTCAATGTTCATTTACTGATCTACCATTCTATGAATTCATTGTGACATCCAGAATTTTCAACCCTGTCTTCTACTGAATAAATCGGGCATTTCATTGACGCATCTATAGGGTTATTCTCAGAGCCGATCACTCTCGAGATAACTAGACTATCTGGGGAAATGATTAAGGAATTTTAAAGCAATAGACTTGAGAACTCGATCAGGAATCGACTTCTTGACCGTGTCCATCTTTAGAGGTCACTACGGCACAGTTAAAAATCGATTTGAAATCAGAGATAGACTGGATCGATAGAGATATGTGACTAATCGTGGGTGACACCACTGAATTAGAAAATTCTCGTCGGCCGACACTAGACTGATTTTCTTGTTGTTTTGGTACCCTGTGTCCGTAATTGAATCCTCGAGATTTTCACGACAATCAAGAGTCGCCATTGAGTCGAGTGGGTTCATAGTGGCTCGAAGAAAATCGACCACGGGTCATTTGCCTTAAAAAGTTCTGAAAACTACCCGATAGTTTAGGTCACGCTAAAAACGCGCCGAATGAAAATTAACCGCCAATTCGAGTCCGATTTCAGAAATTGAAGTTTTGGCCATGTCACAATAAATTTTAGGAGCATCGACTCAGTCTCAGAAGATTTTTCGGAGATTCGGGAAATTTTACGGAAAACCATTTCGGACGTCGCAGAAATTTGACGGAAGTTCAGATTGGCTAAATTAAAGGGAAATTGGACTTTCAGACTGAGCCGTTGTGTGTCGGGGATTCATAGAAAATCATTTGGGATTTTTCTACGTTGAAATTGGACCTCAATTTGGGAATTTATTGGAGAAATTGAATTTATTTAAGCCAATTCCCCTCCCCAAATTCGTGTACCCCCACCTAGCCACAACAATTGGACCATTTGGGCTTCTAGAAGAGTGCATGGGAGGCTTTATGTGAGCCAAGAAATTATACGTAGCACTAGAATGACTTGTGTAAGATATTTTGCAAAATATCAAGCTTAAGGGGCCCTCACCTCTCATCACAATCCTCTCTCTCTCTCTGCCGCTTTGCTTGAGCGAATCCCTCACGCCATCTACTCATCTCTCTCTCCATTTCTGCTCTCCCTCACGCCCACGGTCGAAGCTGCGGAAGTTCATTCCACCGAATTGAAGCCCACACTCTCCACTCACGCCAGTCAACTCCAACTCTTCTTCCTTGCAACTTGTTGACCTTGTCGGCCACTCACGCCAGCTCCACGTCCAACCGAAGCTGCTCCATCGTCCACGCCAGCGAAGACTCCACCGTTTGTTGACCAAAGAAGCCCCTCGCCGCTTCGTGCGTCCAACGAAGCAACGTCCGCGAGCAGCTTCCGTCTTCAATCTTCTCCAGCACGTTGGCCCAGCGAAGCCCGCGGAGTCTTGATTTGAAGCCACGTGCAGACCGACGCCAGCAGCTGCTTCTCCACTCGGTGCTGGCCCTCTCTCGCGTGTCCTCCATCCCGTGCCTTCACCGATCCATCTTCGCAACAGCTGCTGCCCTCACGTCTCAGGCCCACGAAGCCAACTTCTCTCGGTCAACTTCAAGCCATGCCGAAGCTCCTTGGTTGACCGCTTGAAGCCCATGATTCCACCAAATTTGGTCGGCCATCTTCACGGTTCTTCATCAACCCGTGTGTCTTCAGCTGAGCAACGCCCGCTTCCAACGTCGTGGAGTCCAGCCGCTTGAAGACTTCAGTGGTGCCGATCGTTATTTCCAGCGGCCTCAATTTTCTTTTGTTCGTGGGCAGACCACAGCGAGCCCATTATGTTCCTCTTGCCGGCCCAAATTGTAGCTCCAACTTAGTCTCGCGGGCCCAGTGAATTAAGTGAAATCAGCCCACGAAAATTTGTAGTTCAGCCCGCAAGGTTTGCAAACTCAGTCCAGCCCATCCCAGTGCAACAATAAATCTCATTTGGGCTGAGATTTATTGGGGCCAAGGTCAAGGCCCGGTCCAAGCCCGTGGGAGTCGTCGCGAGCCCGTTTTCGGCCGCCGTCGTGTCGCCGTTGCGGTGATTCGATCCCCGTTTTTAATCAAGTGAGTTTTACTCACTAAAGCTTTATTAATTTGCTAATATGCTTAGGGTTGGTTAGATTTAATTAAATGCAATTAGGTGGTTAGATTAGTTTTGAACAATTAAATTAGAGACTTAATGATGCATGTTAGGTGGTTAGAAATAGATATTAACAAGTATGCATGCCATATTATTTATGGAACGAGTCTCGGTAATTTTCCGGGCTCGTCATGGTGTCCAATTCGGCATTACAAGCCTAAATTGGATTTTTCATGATTATTTATTTAATTTTCGAAATTAATTATTTAATTATTTATTTTTCCGGAAATTCAACTGGGATGGCCAGTGACCGGAATCTCGTGCTGATTGTCGTGGTGCAGTCCGTTTATTTATTTGAGCTTTATTTGGTGCTAAAGCAATTTATGAATGGATTTAAGGTTTATTCCTAAATTGAATCTGGAGAGGGTCGGGTGGGACCGTAAAGCCACTAGTTCTTGAGAGGGTCGGGTGGGACCGTAAAGCCACTAGTTCTTGAGAGGGTCAGGTGGGACCGTAAAGCCACTAAATGTTGAGAGGGTCGGGTGGGACCGTAAAGCCACTAGATCTTGAGAGGGTTGGGTGAGACCGTAAAGCCACTAAATCTAAAGGATTGCTTGGTGTAGGATGAATGACCTAGAAATGGTCTAACTGACATGAAATCGACTAGGTCGATTTGATCAATGCTTCGATCGGTGATGTGATTATTTGAATACCTATTGAATCGTACTAATATGCGGATGGAATGCGAGGCCAAGGTAAGTCCTCTAACTCGTGCCGTGTTTAGGCAACCTATAGTGTATTGGCTTACTAATCGAGTCTTAGGGGGTAGGACTCGGCCGAGACGTGGTCTCATTGGTTATTGAATAACCATTTCGGGACCACGAGGAGAAGCTAAGGAAGAGGAACTGACGAAGGGAGAAAGACTTTTGAAGAAGTAGATGATCCGGAGAGGGATCTTGAATATAACCCGATGTGGACTGAAATCCCATCTCTTTTGTAAATCCTGTCTTAGCATAGATAGGTGTGAGTCAAGTATGTTTTGAATAGTATTGTAAATATACTATGAGTTGTGCTGTTAATGAAAGTGTGGTTGTGAATTTCAATATGAAAAATATGGCCTACTTTCCTATCCCATTGTTTTATTGTCTGGGGATTTATAACTGCTTCCGCATGTGCTTAATAAAATGAAAGGGTCGGCGATACATAGTCCTGGGATATCGCATTCTAAAATCGACCAAGTAGAAGGATGTGCGCGCGTCCGAGGATCGGGGCGTGACATCCCCTTTTTGTGGTATCAGAGCGAAGTTCAAGATTGGAGTGATAAGGAGCGTTGACCATGGGATAGTTAGTAGGAAAGGCCTTTAAATTCATGCTGGTGCATGTCTGTGTTAGCTGAGTGCTAAAATTGGTTGTTGTTTGAATCGCTCTGTTTCTAATTCAGTGTTGAATTGGAAGCAGGTGTCAGTTCTTTAAAGCGACACTATGAGCGATCAGGAGCCGAGGACTCCTGCAAAGAGGGCCAGTAGGGCCGTGACTCGGGGAAGAGCGCCGACTAGAGTCGGTACCCGAGGAGGCCGTGGTCGAGCGCCAGCACAGGCTAGCGCGAGTGGAATGATTCCACCAGTTGTAGAGGCTAGAGTAGCACCACCTCCTGTTGGTGCTGGGGTAGTAGCCCCGGGTGAGCAAGCAACAGTCGGAATCAACCAAGCTCTAGATGCTATGCGGGAGATGATGGGGCAACAGGCCCGAGATCAAACTGCCGCCTTTACTGCCGCTGTTGAAGCCGCCGCCACTGCCGCTGCCAATGCTGCCGCAGCTGCTGCAGCTGCCGCCGTACCTGCTGCCGCACCCGCAGTTGCACCTGCCGTCGCCCCTACTGAAATACTACCAGGAGTTACGGCCGCTGGGAGGCCGGTTCACCAATTAGTGGATCAGTTCTTAAAGATGAATCCGCCAAAATTCATGGGTACCGGAGACCCTGAGACTGCGTCTCTGTGGGTACAGGATTTGGAAAAGGCATTTGCACTTCTGATGTGCAATGAGGAAGAAAAGGTGTTACTAGCTGTGTACCAACTTCAAGGTAACGCCAATATATGGTGGAGATCTGCCAAGGATATAGTATTCCCGGAAGGTGTGGTCCAAGTGTGGGACACCTTCCTCAGAGCCTTTAATGATCAGTACTTTTCGAGTACTGCTCGGGAACAAAAGATAGAGGAGTTCTACCGTCTCCGCCAAGGAAGCATGACAGTTGATCAATATGGGGTCAAGTTCGCAGAACTATCACAGTATGCCCCTAAACTGATAGAAGACCCTGAAGAGAAAGCTCGGAAATTCAAAAGCGGTCTTCGTACGGAATTGAAACAACCTCTGCTACCATGGGACTTGAAAGATTATCGAGAGGTTTATCGTCGAGCCCAGATGATAGAACGAGGATTGAATGATCAAGCTGCCTCGTCGGGGTCGAGATTTGGTGCTAATCGAGAAGCGATCAAGCAAGGGAAGAGGCCGATGTCAGGGAACAGATTCCAAGGTCCGCCTAGCAAGAAGGGTGGATATGGTAGGCCGATGGCTGATAGAATGGGACCGTGTCGCCTTTGTGGGAGACGACATGGGTCAGCACCATGTCCAGCTAGGATGGGTGTGTGTTACGAATGTGGCCAACAGGGCCACATAGCTAGACATTGTCTCAATAGGCCAAGGAGACAACCGCAGCTACCACCACCACCGCCACGAGGACAGATCGGAGGGTATGCCCCTCAAAACGTGCCGCAAGGAGGACAGCAGAGACCTCCAGCTCAGGGCACTGTGTATGCAATTACACAAGGACAGGCAGAAGCTGCGCCTAATGTGATAACAGGTATGGTTTCACTCAACGACCAACCTGCTTATGCTTTGTTTGATCCAGGAGCAACCCACTCATTTATTGCTGAGCAGTATGTTAAGTTGATAGGAGTCAGTCCTATATTATTGGAGTCGGCAATGTGCATATCTACACCCTTGAAAGATAAAGTTATTACTGCTTTGGGTTGTTCGGGGTGCAAGTTAGTGATTGGTGAGCGAGAGGGGAAAATAGATCTTTTAGTCCTAGCCATGTATGACTTTGATTTAATAATTGGCATGGACTGGCTCACCAAGCAAAGAGCTAAAATGGATTGTTATCGTAAAACGATTCAGTTTGACCCGATAGAAGGTGAGAGCTTCGAGTTTGTAGGAAGTCGGGGAGGACCCTCGATTGTCCTAATCTCGTCGCAAGAGACAACTCGTCTGTTAGACGAGGGTTGTCAAGGTTACCTAGCAACTGTCGTGGATACGACAGTTGAAGAGCTGAAAGTGGAAGACATTCCAGTAGTTCAAGAATTTCCAGATGTCTTTCCGAAGGAATTGCCAGGTCTACCGCCAGAAAGAGAGATTGAATTTGTGATTGAACTAGCACCGGGGACAGAGCCAATCTCAAAGGCACCGTACAGAATGGCATTGACAGAATTGAAAGAATTGAAAGTACAGATGCAGGAATTATTAGACAAAGGATTTATTCGTCCTAGTGCATCACCTTGGGGAGCGCCGGTTTTGTTTGTAAAGAAGAAAGATGGTTCATTGCGGTTGTGCATCGATTATAGACAACTCAACCAAGTGACCATTAAGAATAAGTATCCACTCCCAAGGATTGATGATCTGTTCGATCAGTTACAAGGAGCATCAATGTTCTCGAAGATTGATTTAAGGACGGGATATCATCAGCTGAGAATTAAGAAAGAGGATATTCCTAAGTCAGCATTTCGTACTCGGTATGGTCACTATGAGTTTACAGTGATGCCATTCGGGTTGACGAATGCTCCAGCTGCCTTCATGGATATGATGAACCGAATATTCAAGGAATATCTAGATCAGTTCGTGATCGTGTTCATTGATGATATCTTGGTCTATTCGAGAAGTGACAAAGAGCATGAGAATCATCTGAGATTAGTACTCCAGACTTTAAGGACGCATCAGTTGTATGCTAAGTTTAGCAAATGCGAGTTTTGGTTGACTCGTGTTGCGTTCTTAGGTCATGTGATTTCCGGAGAAGGAATCTCCGTCGACCCGAGCAAGATAGAAGCCGTGATCAATTGGCAGAGACCGACATCAGTGACAGAGATTAGAAGTTTTCTGGGATTGGCAGGTTATTACAGACGGTTTGTAGAAGGTTTCTCAGCGTTAGCGTCGCCTCTAACTAAGCTCACGAAGAAAAACGAGAAGTTCATATGGACAGACAAGTGCGAGCGCAGTTTTCGAGAGCTGAAAGAAAAGCTGACTACCGCACCGGTACTGACAATTCCATCTGGTCCTGGAGGATTCGAGATCTACAGTGATGCGTCATTTAGAGGGTTGGGTTGCGTACTGATGCAACATGGTAGGGTTGTTGCGTACGCTTCTCGTCAGTTGAGACCTCATGAGCAGAACTATCCAACGCATGACTTAGAGCTCGCAGCCATTATCTTTGCCCTGAAGATTTGGAGACATTATTTGTGCGGGGAAAAGTTTCAAATCTTCACGGACCATCAAAGTCTCAAGTATTTATTCTCTCAGAAGGAGTTGAACATGAGACAGCGCAGATGGATGGAATTGCTGAAAGACTACGACTGTGACATTCTGTATCACCCAGGAAAGGCGAACAAAGTCGCCGATGCACTGAGTCGAAAGTCTTCGGTGGCTCATATACTGATTAAGGAGTGGAACTTAATTGAGAGAGCTCGAGATTCGGTATTCAAATTTGAGGTAGGCCGCCTTTCAAGTTTTATGGCCACCCTCAGAATTGAACCGGATGTCCAGGTCAGAATTAAACAACTCCAACCGACAGACCCGGACGTGCAGAGAATTCTTCAGGAGGACACAGAGAAAAGGAAAGCTGATTTTCAGATTGCTGATGACGGAACTTTAAGATTCCAAGGACGATTGGTTGTACCTGACGATGTAGAGCTTAGAGAAGAAATCTTATCTGAAGCACATCGTAGCAGTTACAGCATTCATCCTGGAAGTACTAAGATGTATCAGAATCTGCGTCAACATTATTGGTGGTCAGGTATGAAGGCGGATATCGCCAAGCATGTGGCGAGGTGTTTGACATGTCAACAAGTAAAAGCTCAGCATTGCAAGCCAGGAGGACTTCTGCAACCTCTCGCAATCCCAGAATGGAAATGGGAACATATCACGATGGACTTCGTGACTGGACTACCAAGAAGTCAAAGAGGGAATGATTCGATCTGGGTAGTAGTCGACAGATTAACAAAGTCGGCTCACTTTATTGCAGTTCGAAAGGACCTCAGTTTGGATAGGCACGCAGACCTATATGTGCGCCAAGTGGTTCGAATACATGGAGTGCCGGTTACGATAACATCTGATAGAGACCCGAGATTTACTGCTGCATTTTGGAAGAGCTTGCAGAGTGCTCTTGGTACAAAGCTTCAGTACAGTACGGCATATCATCCTCAGACGGATGGCCAGTCCGAGAGGACAATACAGACCCTCGAGGACATGCTGAGAGCGTGTGTTATAGACTTCAAAGGAAGTTGGGAAGATCAGCTTCATTTGGTAGAATTCGCCTACAACAACAGTTATCAACAGAGTATTCAGATGGCCCCATTCGAAGCGTTGTATGGCAGAGCATGCAGAACACCGGTGTGTTGGGATGAAGTTGGGGAAAGGAAGATAACAGGCCCAGAGTTGGTTCAACAGTCAGTAGATGCCGTGACAGTGATTAGAGACAGATTAAAGACAGCGCAGAGCAGGCAGAAAAGTTACGCAGATAAGCGCCGGAGGTCTTTGGAATTCCAAGTTGGTGATCACGTTTTTCTAAAAGTGTCACCAATGAGGGGAACTTCGCGCTTTGGTAAGAAAGGCAAACTGAGTCCGAGGTACGTAGGTCCGTTTGAGATTCTTGAGAGAATCGGAACCTTAGCGTATCGTCTTGCGTTGCCGCCAAGATTGGCGCAAGTGCATGACGTCTTTCACGTGTCGATGTTAAGGAAGTACGAGCCTGACCCGACCCACGTGCTCAATTTCGAGGAATTGGACGTGGATGACCGTGTGTCATACGTTGAAAGACCGGTCCAGATTGTCGATCGCAAAGAGCAAGTTCTGCGTACAAAGACCATTCCGTTGGTTAAAGTGGTCTGGCAACACCACGGTACAGAAGGAGCAACATGGGAGACTGAAGAGTCAATAAGAGAATTGTACCCCCACCTTTTTGATCAAGTCTTGTAAGATTTAAATTTCGAGGACGAAATTTTTATAAGGGGGGAAGAGTTGTGACATCCAGAATTTTCAACCCTGTCTTCTACTGAATAAATCGGGCATTTCATTGACGCATCTATAGGGTTATTCTCAGAGCCGATCACTCTCGAGATAACTAGACTATCTGGGGAAATGATTAAGGAATTTTAAAGCATTAGACTTGAGAACTCGATCAGGAATCGACTTCTTGACCGTGTCCATCTTTAGAGGTCACTACGGCACAGTTAAAAATCGATTTGAAATCAGAGATAGACTGGATCGATAGAGATATGTGACTAGTCGTGGGTGACACCACTGAATTAGAAAATTCTCGTCGGCCGACACTAGACTGATTTTCTTGTTGTTTTGGTACCCTGTGTCCGTAATTGAATTCTCGAGATTTTCACGACAATCAAGAGTCGCCATTGAGTCGAGTGGGTTCATAGTGGCTCGAAGAAAATCGACCACGGGTCATTTGCCTTAAAAAGTTCTGAAAACTACCCGATAGTTTAGGTCACGCTAAAAACGCGCCGAATGAAAATTAACCGCCAATTCGAGTCCGATTTCAGAAATTGAAGTTTTGGCCATGTCACAATAAATTTTAGGAGCATCGACTCAGTCTCAGAAGATTTTTCGGAGATTCGGGAAATTTTACAGAAAACCGTTTCGGACGTCGCGGAAATTTGACGAAAGTTCAGATTGGCTAAATTAAAGGGAAATTGGACTTTCAGACTGAACCGTTGTGTGTCGGGGATTTATAGAAAATCATTTGGGATTTTTCTACGTTGAAATTGGACCTCAATTTGGGAATTTATTGGATAAATTGAATTTATTTAAGCCAATTCCCCTCCCCAAATTCGTGTACCCCCACCAAGCCACAACAATTGGACCATTTGGGCTTCTAGAAGAGTGCATGGGAGGCCTATTGTGAGCCAAGTAAATTATACATGGCCTAGAATGACTTGTGTAAGATATTTTGCAAAATATCAAGCTTAAGGGGCCCTCACCTCTCATCACAATCCTCTCTCTCTCTCTGCCGCTTTGCTTGAGCGAATCCCTCACGCCATCTACTCATCTCTCTCTCCATTTCTGCTCTCCCTCACGCCCACGGTCGAAGCTGCGGAAATTCATTCCACCGAATTGAAGCCCACACTCTCCACTCACGCCAGTCAACTCCAACTCTTCTTCCTTGCAACTTGTTGACCTTGTCGGCCACTCACGCCAGCTCCACGTCCAACCGAAGCTGCTCCATCGTCCACGCCAGCGAAGACTCCACCGTTTGTTGACCAAAGAAGCCCCTCGCCGCTTCGTGCGTCCAACGAAGCAACGTCCGCGAGCAGCTTCCGTCTTCAATCTTCTCCAGCACGTTGGCCCAGCGAAGCCCGCGGAGTCTTGATTTGAAGCCACGTGCAGACCGACGCCAGCAGCTGCTTCTCCACTCGGTGCTGGCCCTCTCTCGCGTGTCCTCCATCCCGTGCCTTCACCGATCCATCTTCGCAACAGCTGCTGCCCTCACGTCTCAGGCCCACGAAGCCAACTTCTCTCGGTCAACTTCAAGCCATGCCGAAGCTCCTTGGTTGACCGCTTGAAGCCCATGATTCCACCAAATTTGGTCGGCCATCTTCACGGTTCTTCATCAACCCGTGTGTCTTCAGCTGAGCAACGCCCGCTTCCAACGTCGTGGAGTCCAGCCGCTTGAAGACTTCAGTGGTGCCGATCGTTATTTCCAGCGGCCTCAATTTTCTTTTGTTCGTGGGCAGACCACAGCGAGCCCATTATGTTCCTCTTGCCGGCCCAAATTGTAGCTCCAACTTAGTCTCGCGGGCCCAGTGAATTAAGTGAAATCAGCCCACGAAAATTTGTAGTTCAGCCCGCAAGGTTTGCAAACTCAGTCCAGCCCATCCCAGTGCAACAATAAATCTCATTTGGGCTGAGATTTATTGGGGCCAAGGTCAAGGCCCGGTCCAAGCTCGTGGGAGTCGTCGCGAGCCCGTTTTCGGCCGTCGTCGCGTCGCCGTTGCGGTGATTCGATCCCCGTTTTTGATCAAGTGAGTTTTACTCACTAAAGCTTTATTAGTTTGCTAATATGCTTAGGGTTGGTTAGATTTAATTAAATGCAATTAGGTGGTTAGATTAGTTTAGGTCAATTAAATTAGAGACTTAATGATGCATGTTAGGTGGTTAGAAATAGATATTAACAAGTAGACATGCCATGTTATTTATGGAACGAGTCTCGGTAATTTTCCGGGCTCGTCTTGGTGTCCAATTCGGCATTACAAGCCTAAATTGGATTTTTCATGATTATTTATTTAATTTTCGAAATTAATTATTTAATTATTTATTTTTCCGGAAATTCAACTGGGATGGCCAGTGACCGGAATCTCGTGCTGATTGTCGTGGTGCAGTCCGTTTATTTATTTGAGCTTTATTTGGTGCTAAAGTAATTTATGAATGGATTTAAGGTTTATTCCTAAATTGAATCTGGAGAGGGTCGGGTGGGACCGTAAAGCCACTAGTTCTTGAGAGGGTCGGGTGGGACCGTAAAGCCACTAGTTCTTGAGAGGGTCGGGTGGGACCGTAAAGCCACTAGATCTTGAGAGGGTCGGGTGGGACCGTAAAGCCACTAGATCTTGAGAGGGTCGGGTGAGACCGTAAAGCCACTAAATCTAAGGAATTGCTTGGTGTAGGATGAATGACCTAGAAATGGTCTGTCTGACATGAAATCGACTAGGTCGATTCGATCGATACTTCGATCGGTGATGTGATTATTTGAATACCTATTGAACTGTACTAATATGCAGATGGAATCTGAGGCCAAGGTAAGTCCTCTAACTCGTGCCGTGTTTAGGCAACCTATAGTGTATTGGCTTACTAATCGAGTCTTAGGGGGTAGGACTCGCTGAGACGTGGTCTCATTGGTTATTGAATAACCATTTCAGGACCCTGAGGAGAAGCTAAGGAAGAGGAACCTGAAGGGGAGAAAGACTTTTGAAGAAGTAGATGATCCGGAGAGGGATCTTGAATATAACCCAGATGTGGACTGAAATCCCATCTCTTTTGTAAATCCTGTCTTAGCATAGATAGGTGTGAGACAAGTATGTTTTGAATAGTATTGTAAATATACTATGAGTTGTGCTGTTAATGAAAGTGTGGTTGTTAATTTCAATATGAAAAATATGGCCTACTTTCCTATCCCATTGTTTTATTGTCTGGGGATTTATAACTGCTTCCGCATGTGCTTAATAAAAAGAAAGGGTCGGCGATACATAGTCCTGGGATATCGCATTCTAAAATCGACCAAATAGAAGGATTTGCGCGCGTCCGAGGATCGGGGTGTGACATTCATGGACCGGTTTGCAAGGTCGATTGGGCATATTTTTTCTCAAGGGCATTCAACATTATTACTATATTGGCTTTGCCGCTATATCTTTTGTTTGCCGATTGCTTCCATATCTTCTAACTTCATCGACAAAACATATACTCTCTCAAACGGCATCAATGTTGGTCTGGGCCGCATTTTTCTTAATGTATTGTACAAGAGCCTTACCAATGCACAGTTTTCTTTGTTTAGTACTCATTCCAGACCATTCTCTGGGTGGATCATCCATAGGTGATTGTGTACATATTTCCCTCGGTTGTTTTCTGAGAACAAGACTACACCAATTCATTGGTATGAAGCACACACGGTATCAACTGAAGTTGAATTTGGGCTTTGGAAGTTTTGTAGCACACTTCTTCCAATCCTTGATGGGTTTATTACTTTTGAATATTTCCTCAACCATCTGCTTTCCTTGGAAGATTTTTCCTCCACAGGTTCGGTGTTGATTTTCCTCACGGCTCCAATGACATGTCTACATTCTGGATGAGTGTTCTTGTCCCAACTGATCTCATGTCTAATCTTCATTTCGGCAAGTAATACATTCCAAGTTTAGAACTTTATAATTCTCATTATTGTGCCCGCCAATTTGGATTAATTCAAGCTACGCCCTTGCCAGTGGTTTACTCTATGAATTTTCCTCCTGCTTTGACTGAAGAACAGATTGCATGCTTTTAATGTATTGGGGAAGTTTAAATTATTCTATTGTTTCGGGTCTCCATTTAGCTCTGAAGTCTTTGATCAATGGTAGAAGAATACAGAGTTCTTATTTTCCTATGTGACTCGGGTTTAGTGATGTCAAAGATTACCCAATATCCAATGGTTTTATTCCATCCTTTTACTAGACTTGGGGCACCAAATCCATATCAAAAGGATGCACCATCGATGCCAATAGAAGGTCCAGCTGTGGCATCCTAAAATCTCATGACAACTTCTGGAGTACCATGAACCATGATTAGGTAATGGAAGTGCCGTTTGATTTTGTATTAGCCATTGAATTAATGAATTTCAATTAATTTAAGGCTGAGCATTGTAATGGATGATTGTTTGGATGGGATTGTCTACAAGTGACCCAAGGATTTTATTAAGGTGCAAATTGACATAGAAATCTTATTCTTGATGGTGCACTTTATAAGTAGAATTTTATTGATTTAAATTACAAATTTTTGTGGATTTATGAGTTGAAATTAGGTATTAATTTAAACGAGGGTTAAATGGAATAGGAATAGGAGAAGATGGGCTGATTTTAGGCCCAAAGACCGTCCAACCAGCCCACACCAACCCCTTGGTCAACCGGCCCATGAAGGCCCAAGACCGGCCCAACATTGAAGCCCATAAACCCTTGCATGTGAGCTGCCAAGTGGCATGGAGGAGAACCCAAGTGTGGCTGCCCCCATTGGCTTCCTTGGGCGGATTCATGCAATCAAATGATTGCAAATGATTGTAAGGGAAGAAAGCTAAAGAGAGGGAGGCGGATTGATGAAGGGGAATCGACCAAGAGAGAGAGAGAGTGTCCTCCAAGAGAGAAAGGGAAACCGAGAGAGAGGAAGAGGGAAAGAGAGGAAGGAGGAGGACCGTCCACCTAGCTTGCTGCCGTCCGTTTGTCGCTTTGCCGCCGTTCTTGTTGCTGTTTGTGCTTAAGTTTAAGGCAAGTGAAATCCTAAAACCTACCCCTTGCATTGTTGTGTGTATGTGTAGTAGATGGTAAGTCTTGGTTGTGGTAGATGGGATGAGAATTCGGAGCTTTGAAGAGAGATTCGTTGGCCATGCATGCTGTTTCTGGAAAGACCGGTCCGACCATCCATGAGTTTGTGTGCTGCATGTGACTTTTTAGTTGGAATCTTGTTTTAATCTTTTCATGAAAATTTTATAGAACACCTTGAGGAACACATACTAAAATTTGAGGCAAAACGAACAAGTATTGGTTAGTGAAATGATTTTTCTTTTGAGAAATTAGATCTGGAATTTGTTGTGCTGACCTTTAGAGATTTCGTGGTCTGTAAAGTAACTTTCTTGTACAAATCTCACTTTGATCCCTTAATGAAAGTTGTAGTATACTTATTAAGGTAGAACATATAAAAAATTTAGAGGAAATTAACAAAAATAGGTTGGTGAAATCGTTGTTCTTTGAAGAAACTGGATCTGGGAAAAGTATTACCTCGACCTAGTATGATTTCGTGATTTTTATAAAATCATACAGTTAAAATTGGTTCGTGTGTCCTGAATAAAAGTTGTAGGTAATATTATGAGTAATAACATAATAAAAATTTATAATAAATGAACATACGTAAGTCGGTGAAATGAGTTTCTTTTGAAAGATGATAATCTGGAAAAGATGACACCAAGAACAGGGGGAAGTAATCATCTATATCTATTAACCTAGAACGATTTGGGTTTTTATGTCTTCATGAGATATTTTCCCCTAGGACTTGTGTATAACATTTCAGAATTTTTGGAGTTCATTTGGGTATTTAATTTAAATTTCTTCAGAAACTGTGCAAGTTGAAATATTGAAGTTTTGAGAACTGTGATGCATGGACCGTGCTGTTTTGTGTGAGATTCTTTTGGCATGGAGTTCTTCATGAGATATCTGTCTTTAGGTCTCTTCTATAATGTGTCAATTTTTCAGAATTTATTAATGCCATTTACTAATTTTTCTAGAGTTTTAATTAGAGGAATGTATTCTGATTTACCCAAAACATTGGTGTGTTTTAAAAAATAAATGAAATTATCCATGTGATGTAATACTTTGAGTGGTTGATCTTGCTGCATATGTGATGACATATAGCATGTTATATGGCATGAAAAGTTGGTTGAGATCTTTGATTCTATTGCATCAAATACCATGTTGAAATTGAGATACATGTGTGGATATAACTTAAGAAAATAACGAGACTATCGGAGGTGTGAGCCAACAATGCCCCGGGAGTGTTGGGATGCTCGGAGTATGTGTGCCGGATGTCCTCAGGAGTTTTGAGATGCCCGGAGTGTGGAGGTGCCGGAAGCCTCGGAGGTGTGTGCCGGGGGGATACCTCGTGATGCTAGTTAGGATACGAGATGCCTGGAGTGTCTGTGCCGGATGCCCGGAGGTGTGTGCCAGAGGTTCCCCGTGATGCCAAGTTGGATACAAGCGATAAATTGTGGGATGAAAACACTAATCCCTAGAAAGATAAAAATTGAGACTACAGATATGGCATGGATATATGCATGAATGCTTAATGATTAGTGCATGGTGGTATATGCACATATGGCATGGTGATATATGCATGACTGCAAGATAAGGTATGCTTGAATGCATAAATAATATGTGTTTTATTCTTGATTGTTCTGTTTGACGCATTGAGTAGTGTGGTGGATTTTTACTGTTGAGTGGTTGTACTCACCCCTTTTGGGGATTAACATTTCAGATTAGAAAGATGCCTTCGCTGCCGGTTGCATGCGGTACTTACTATGGCATACCTATTGATGTGGATGTGAAGTGTACTGAGCATGTCTGTGTCGGTGCTCCTAATTTAGTTTTTATTCGAGTCCGTGTCTTGGTATGTACGACGTGGGTCAAGCTGATGGCCCGGCTATCCAGGAGTTTATATTTGTCCATGTCCAACATGATGGAGAGATGTTAGGAATGTTACCGCCGTCGCTACCCGATGCATCGGATTGGGTATGATGGCACGTATAGCTTGTTGACACCTAAAATTTTTTTGTCGACATTTTAATCAATCATTTTGCAAGAAAAATATAAAAAATAAAGAGCCAAAAAAAAACAAGAAGAAAGAAAAAGAATGAAAAAAGAAAAAAAAAGAAAAAAAAATGAAACAAAAAGAAAAAGGGGAACAAACGCTCAAAAAAATATATAAAGGCTCGCTCATTTTTTGGGGGAGGAGGCCATTTTGATGATTTTTTTCTCTCTCTTGGAGGTCTCTCTCTCTAAAAAAACCGGTCACGCGCGAATTCTCTCTGAGGGGGCTCTCTTTTTACATTGATCTTTCTCTCTCTCCCTCCCCGGGGGGGTTTCCCGCTCTCTTGAAAAAAGGGTAAAACGAACTCTCTCTCGACTTGGGGGTTGGGGTTTCTTCTCTCAGACTCCCTCTCTAATTCTCTCTCTGGTTTGCTCGATCGCGGCGCCATTGGCGAAGACGGTGGCAGCGATAGCAATGACGATGATGGCAACAAACACTCTCTCTACAACGATTCCTCCACTCCGAGATCTGATCGTCTCCAAAATCCTATCTTAGCTCGATTCCGTCGTCGATTCCACCTCTTCTATTCATCATCAACCAGCCGAGCTCTTGCGAAGGCTAGGGCTTTCTCTCGTTAACGGAGATCAGAGATCGAAGGCCGACGGTTGGGGGTCGTGAGGATCGAATTCTTGCTCGGGGATCAGAGACGAGTTATTTCTGTTTTCTCTCCCTCGGTTCTCTCCCTCGGAAGTTCGCTCGGCTGCAGGGAGCTCAGATCTGAAGCTGACCGGTGGTGACAGCATTTCCTGATCTGTGGCTTGATTCGGCTCTCCACCAAATCCAACGCCCAACCCCTTTTCGCTTGGCTCTCAGTCCTTTGGTGCAGAGGTTTGCCGATGATCTCTCTCTAGAGTGGCCGGATCGGTGACAACTGCGGCGATGACGACACTTAACCGAGTTTCTCTCTGGATTGGGTTCACTAGTGCGGTGAGTTCTCTTTCCCTCTTTCTCGATCCGTTAGGTTTTTGGCCTCTGATTTTCCTCTCCTGTTCAATCTCCCTGATCTCGCACATTTTCTCTCACATCAGGTCTGATCTGTTGGAACGGCTAATTGAGGACCTCGGAGTTCAAGGCTCAGATTCATGCAGCCTGCTCGGATTACAGATTAGGTGACTCCCTTGCAACAGCGGTGACAGCGTCGTTGGCAGCCACAGCTTCGATCATTTGCCATTCATTCAAGGTTATCTACCTCTCTCTCTCTCTCTCTCTCTCAATCGCTCTATCTCTGGTTTGACCAGGTGGGGAAGAACAAGTTTATTGAGTTTCTCCCGGTAAATGTCGTTTGTTTAGGTGCTGCTGTTGTTGTCATTGTTATTGATTGATGGATTTAGAGGATCTGTTTAGGCTCTGGTTCGTATTTGATCTTGAGCTGAGTAGATATCTGATTAAGCCGTGCTCCGTGTTGTGTAATCAAGACAAACGATCGCTGTATCGTACAGGGATGGAAATTGGTGTTGGAATCGTTGCTTGTATGCTTAGATTTCTCTATTATATCTCATTTTCCTCTGTCCGTATCACTTTGATGTGTCATCGCTGTGTATGTGGTGTGGCCGATGATCGAGTGACGCTGTGTATGTTGTGTGGCCGACAATCGGGTGAGAGCTTGCCTCTTCAAATAGAAGTTTACTGACAATGGTTGACAAGGCTACAATCATTGACTATGGACTCTCTACATTTAGTTGTTTTTCATTACTTGTGTTTCTTCTTTTCTGTCCGCCATTGACATCTTTGTTATTGAGCTATTTCAAGGCCCTATGTACATGAAGGTGAGACTGTACAGCACCCGAGGTTTAGAATTCTTACAAACAATCATTTCATGTTGAGTTGGGGAAGTAAGAAAATAAGTTTTACTCTTGGTTTGTCTATGAGTAGTATAAAAGGGGGCATTAGCCATCAGTGAAGTTGTTTACTACTTAAGAGTGATGGTAGTATTCTCGACTGTTATGCTGCTGTGATTTGTTGTTATCATGTGCTTTTAGTGGGTCAATGCGGGTCACGTGCATTTGATGTTTGCTGTTCATTGCAAATGCAAATTTGACTTTCCATGACACACGCCATATATGAATATCAGTATGCTATAATTGCTACTTATAATTGAAGCATGTGGAAAAGATATTATGTCAAGGATAAGTCAAATTTTACTGAAAATCGATCCATGTATACTGACCATGTTTTGATATCCCATGATTGGATGTGCATTTGATTCCAACTTGAGGTTGGTTTGGTTATGGATTGATGCCATTTTGATCAAATAGACTCATTCATGCTTGTGAGAAAATATGGCTTCAATTTCATGGCAATTTGTCATCAAACAATCACAATTTGCAGTCTCGTATGCTCTGTTACCATTCCGATTGCATGCTGGAAGTTGTGGATTAAGTATAGATTAGATGAATTCTGTCTTAGCTTGGTTCTGTTTTGCTGTTTTGCTACTCTGTTCTATATGGGTTAGGTTGTTGCGAGTCCTTTTGTCTACTTCCTCATATGGTACAAAAATGTGCACTTTGTAATGTGTTCTTTTGATGAGGTTCTGCTAATTTCAATTTGTAGACATTGTGATTGTGTCAACATGCGGGCATGTCCGGATAGATTTTACTTCTTTCTTGCTATTTTGTAATGGATGCCAAGAGCTCTTGGATTTGGTCAGCATTTACTATATTCAACAATTGTTAAAACCAGAGCTACAATTTGTAAATTATTAAGTGTTCTATTTTCATGCCTTTAATTACCTGTGCTGTTTACCATTTTCACATGATTTTTTGTGATTAGATTCTAAAGTTGATGCCTAAATGAAAGTTGTTCATTAGGTTCCAATCTATATCAAATAAAAATTTCGTGATAATTGAAGATCATTTACCCAGGTCGAGTATGTCTAGAATATCCCTGACCTTGTTTGAAATTTTGCTATTCTGATTGATTCTCTGTTTCGGATGACCTTTTGTGCAAATGACCTGATACGAGCTGGTTGCTGTGGTTTTCTGTGTTTGATGCCTCCATGAGAGCTGAAGATGGTTTGACTAGCTTTCCAACGAGCTATAATACGCCCTGATCCGATATCATTAGCCATGTGAAATCTTCTTTAAAAGTTAGGAAGTAATTCTGGAAAATTGTTGTTTTCTGCTCTGATATGGAAATTCGTATGCCTGTTTTGACTGATATGCTTCGGTCCTTGGAATGAGCTGGTAGATGATGTTATTAGGACCTAATGTATTCTAGAGATTTGTAATAGACTTCTCAAGCTTTCTGTAGACATATTATATGTGCGATTTGACTATCGTTTGCTCCGCCTAATGAATGTTACCATATCAATGTTTGATTCTGGAAATTCAGAGGATAGATTAGACTGATTTTCATTTGTGCTATGATTTCTATGATTTTTTTTTGACAAAGTAGTTTGCATGAAACTTGTGCCTCATTTTCTTCTTAACATTTGAGACACGTGTTACAAGTTTCGCATTAATGCATGGCATATCATGTTTGAATCTTGTTTGATGTGAATATCATGCACCCATTTGGCTAATTGCAATTGAAATTTGTCAAGCATGACTTTCTTAGTTCCAAGTCACTTTGCAATGTTAATGACTTGTGTGACTTATTTGCATTCTGATTTAGGGTTAAATGTTTACCCAAACCTTTTTCGCATTCAACCTTATGTCATGTGCGAGTTTCACATTTTTGTATATTGTCTAGATGATCTTACGAACCATTAAACATGCCTTGCATTTGATCATGTTTGTGACTTGAATTTGCTAGATTCATGTTCATGTCTGATGCCTATGTCTATTCGTTATAATAATGATTTCTATGTGTTGTCTTAGTCATATAAGATGGGGCAAGGGATCCTTGTTTCTTAGATTAGGTTTAGATTATGACGAAGATGGAGAAGGCGTAAGGCATGAAGATGGGGGAGGTCGATGTCCACTCCGACCGTTATCATTTAATGCTCATTTTTCCCGACACATGTCTCGGGTTCCATGCATTGTATAAAACCCGACGAGTTGCGGGTTTCCTTTCTTTCTCGATTGTTTTCTCTTTTATATTCTTTAGAATTGCATGATTAGGTTTACAGCTTTCTCTTGATTGTTTACTTCATGTCTTGCAATTTAATTTTCATTGATTATTTTCCTTTCATTTCTTAGGAATAGAATAGAATGAAAGTAATCCACCATGCATGATTTAGTATAGAATTGATGATCCTGAAATTATAAAAAGAAATGCATGACCATGTTAGGAAAAACACAACATACTGTTTAGGTACCGAAAAGGCGATAATAGCAATATTAGCGTAACCCAAGTTCCCAAACCTAGATATCTGGTTACGTAGGAATCGAGGGAACACTCCCGATCCTCGATTAGGTTTCTAGACGAGTCCCAAAATGAGGCTAGTGGCGACTCCTGTCTATTTTCTAGGTTGTTAAATACCTAGATAGTATAAATAAATCCGTTGTCGCGTGGGGTACGAGCTTGGGAGAGCTCGTGATCTCGTGATCAAGGTACCCCTAAACCCAACCTTTCCTACCTTGGACATTTCGAGGGGCGGCGAGATTGGGTCGCGACATAGCTGTTGGGAGCTGATACTTTTTGGAGATAGCCAATGCTCGTTGATGAAGGGTGGTACATGTTCGATGTAGAATCGAGTCCTTTTTAGGGTGGTAGCCAAGTATAGTTAAAATCTTGGCCTTTTTGTTGTATCGACCTTGATGTCCATCATGAAAATATAAATAAGAGTGAATCGGCATTATCTTTTCTTATGGTGCGTAGTTGGTGTGTATTGCATTATGGTTATTGGAGGTAGAGATGGTGAGACTTGTTTATGCTTCCGCTAATAAGTTGCGTTGGGACCGCTTTCAAAAAAAAAAATATATATCCCTAGTCAAAGGGTATCGGTCTGTGAAGTTATATGAGATCGAGTAATTAAGAGAGATCACCTATGGCGACCTCAGGCGAATCAGGGGTGAAACACCAGCTTTACCCAATGGATACATCGACGACTTTATGAGCGAGCCACAATCTCCATACAACTCTCACTCTTTAGGTATACTGTCCATTAAAGTAATTTATGCCGTCAGAACAAGTAATCCGCCGGCAAAGAAGACTTTCATGTCTATTGACAATAATGATATTTGGAGTGAAGGGACAAGGCTATATAATTTGTTGCAATAAGGGTATGAAGTCATATGCGAAGCCCCCGAGGTCGAGCATGAAATCAATTATTTTCTTGCATATTTGACAAATTTGCCTCACCCTTTACCGTGCCACGCCCTGGAATTTTCCATCAATGAATTTTGTACCTCCTTCAACCCTACCTTGTCAGCTTACAAGACAAACATAAAGTCCATCAAGGCTGTCAAGAGACGGGAAGAGGCATTATCCCTGAAGGAAAAAGAGCTGGCGCACTCTATGAGCTTGAAGGCACATATGCATCAATGATGCAAGCTTTTTCTGGTGATCTTGCTCAGAAAGACAAGCCCTTCGAAGCTAATTGTGATCAAGAGCCAAAGATTCACAACTTTGCTTCAGGGCTGAGGCAACATTTCATGTATCATTGCATGTCGCATATTATCTCTTTTGGTGTCGTTCTTTCCTTTTAATGTGCTGCCTTTAATGGCATAATCTCCAATGTAAAGGCTGTTGATGTAGGATTGTATTTTGGTATATTTTCGTTGATGTCATCACTAGTACACCTGTATGCTATGGCCTTTATCCATAGCCATAATATTATCTATTTATGGTCTTCAGTAACAACTCCCACCATATCCGTAGTGTATCTCATGATGATCATGGATTCAATCTTGATGGGCTGTACTGTTGCTCTAATTTACTCTTCTGTCTCGGTACTCTTGATGAAAGTCTTAGAACAGGTGAAGGACAATAAATAGATATTACCATCGACTGGCAATTCTTCATCGCTATCTTGCATCTGTATTAAGTGCATTATAATAATTGTAGATTATTCGAGACTTGCAATCCTTTAGACGTGATCCCGTACATTCATGCCATGAATTTCGACTTTTGAGATTTCCTCTCTCCACTATATATACGCCAGTGAGTGCTGATAATCCTCATTCAAAACTTGGTTGTCGAGAGAATTAACCACAGCTACTCAAAACTCTTTTCACTTTTGCACTTATGGCGAACCTTTCTTCCTTCTTTTCTAGCAGTGCCTCTTCTCGAGAAGCCTTCCTACATCACTGGAAAAGGCTTTTTGCAAAGCTTGCGTTGACCCTTGCATTCTTTATCAACAACCTTGAGAATCTTGGGGAGCTCATCAAGCTCATCTACCATGATGAGCCTGACCATCTTTCTCCCTCACACCACTTCAAGGAGGACTGTGACGAATTCGACTACTTCTTTGCAAAGGCTCTAGATTCATCGATCAAGAACTGGAGCACCATATCTTCCTTCCACAAGTTGGAAGATGAGGTTGAAAGGGGGATAAATTACAACCTATACCTCTACGAGATTCACAATGGATGGCATCGAGCCATAGTTGACGTCCAAAAAATGACAGAATGGATAACGGTCTACAAGGATGACGAGGCCGTCAAAAAGGTGAGGAGTGCGACACAAGGTCCTAATTACACCATGCCTCCCGGGGTAATCACTTTGCTAGCCACACTTGAAGAGGAAATCGTCGCCTACCAATAGCTGATAACTAGCCTTAGAGCAAGGGTCCAAGCATGTGAAGATGAACTCATGGACCTGGATGAACTCCAAGCTCTAATAGGGTCTGTGATGTGGACATCGAGTCATATCGAGGAGGAGGTGCTAGGGACCCATTGTCTATTCATACTGGTTCGATTACTCGAGCACGGGCCAAACAATTCGGGCAAGCTTTTGGCGTCATGGTTCGTGATCTTTGGCGTGAAGATGACCTTGGATCAAATCTTGAAGAATCTTGGAAATCTCGGTGCAATTTAATTATCTTGTCACCAAATAATTGACCAAGTCAATTTATACATATTCTTGTTTAAGAATATTCTAAAATAGGAATATTTTAGAATATAATGCATTAGATTTTTAGGATTGGTTTTTAGGGTTTGTGTGGCAGCCTATATAAAGGATTTGCCAAATTTCTTTGGGGACGGATATTTTATTTTTGAGGAAAAGAATTGAGAGGTTCTCTTTTTACTATTCTTTTGAGGACTTGACCTAATCAAGATTCTCTTGTGGCGGTCAATTCGACTTATCGAGCGAGATAGCGAATTCTTTCGCTCGTGGCGTCTATAACGTTGGTTGGTTGACACGTGTTCGTCAACAGGTCACGTTCATACTGAGGTTGCCAATCACAGGTTTGATTGGAGGTCGAGGTTTGCAATTCGCACCATCGGGGCCTTCGTAGAACGATCCTTCCACAACGATTCACGTCGGTTTGGTATCGAGCCAGATTCTACAAGGTGTATTGATCTTTAATTTTCTATTGATATTCAACAATTTGAGATTTATTGAGTTAGGGTTTCGGTTCTAGTTAATTTAGGGATCCGATTGCTTTTGTGCTTCCATACATAGTTGTTTGCCGTTAGTTTTTTTTTTTCCCTAGCATCTTAAATTGTATCTAAGTTCGTCAAAAAAGAAAAGAAAAAAAAGTTCGTCAAAAAGAAAAAGAGAAAGAAAACGCACACACAAAAAAAAAGTGCGCAAGAGAAAAAAAAAACAGATTCGGCAGAAAAAAATAGCTGAAAAAAAAAAAATCATGAAGGCGACTCGTTTGTTAGTAGATGGAATTGAAACAAAATCAGTACTGATTTGCGGTTCAATTGGAATTTCGAAGGTTGTACTTGTTGATTTGAAATTGTTACTTACTGAATCAAAATCAAGAGTGATCTAATCTTGTTTGGTTAGTTTGATTGATTGTCTTGAGAGGGTTAAGAGACAGGTTTTGAGTTCGATAAAGAGCTTGTGAAAAGAAAATACGAGAGGAAAAATGCAAGAGTGTGTAAGCTTAATTGAGGGTGAAAAAAAAGCCTACAGTTGAGTTAAACACGAGGGGAAAGCATCCAGCAATTGAAGGCCGTAGTGGAGGAGCTTAGTGGCCGAATGATGGGGAATGACATGAGGGTTGATGGTGACCGAGAGCTACCCCGGGGAAGGCCGCAACATCAGTGAGACACCTCTCGAACACGACATAGAAGGCAGAGGCATTATGATGATGATGAGGCCGACATGAAGGATGATCAAGATGCTCGATTTGGAAGGTGGAATGGAGCCCGAGGGTTTAGACACCGGGAAGATAATGAACTTGGCAATATCAAGATGAAGATTCATTCTTTCCAAGGGAAGAATGATCCCAATGCATATCTAGAACGGGAGAAACGCATGGAGATGGTATTTGATTGCCAACGATACTCTGAGCTCAAAAAGGGAAAAATTGCAGCTATTGAATTTACTGATTATGCTATAATTTGGTAGGATCAACTTGTGACTCGTAGGAGGCGCAATGGTGAAAGACCGATAGAGACGTGGGATGAGATGAAAGCAGTGATGAGAAGGCGTTTTGTACCTAGCCATTACCACCGAGATTTGTTTCAAAAGTTACAAAATCTCACACAAGACAATAAGAGCGTGGAAGAGTATTACAAGGAGATGGAGATTGCCATGATCCGTGCTAATGTGGTGGAGGATCGTGAGGCCACAATGTCAAGATTTTTGAGTGGTTTGAGTCGAGACATAGCAAGGGTGGTGGAGCTGCGACACTATGTTGAATTTGAGGAATTGGTGGACAAAGCTATCAAAGTTGAGTGGCAATTGAAGTTGGATCAGAATCACAAGAGTGGAGGAGGTTCAAATTAGAATTGGAGATCCAATTGGAAAAGAGATGAGAAGCCAAATTGGAGAGGAAACAACACCAAAACCGAAACCTCAAAAGAGAAGGAGAGGGACGGTAAAGTTGGAACGAATCCGGCTTCAGGTAAAACTGAAACCCTAACACTAGAACTCGTGAAATTAAATGTTTCAAGGGTTTGGGCATGGGTCATATGGCGAATCAATGCCCTAATAGGAGGGTGATGATCATGACTGGAAATGGTGTTATTGAGTCCGAAAGTGACAGGGAAGAAGAGGATGATGAGATGCCACCATTGGAGGATTGTAGTGATGGAGAAGTGGCTATTAAAGGAGACTTATTGGTGGTTAGGCGTTCTCTAAGTGTGCAAGTAAAGGAGGAAGAGCATCACCAACAAAGAGATAATTTGTTTCATACAAGGTGTGTGGTGAATGGTAAGATCTAGAGTTTGATAATTGATGGAGGTAGTTGTGCGAATGTGGCAAGTTGTATTATGGTGGATAAGTTAGGCTTGAAGACAACAAAGCACCCTAGGCCTTATAGACTTCAATGGTTAAATGATAGTGGTGAGGTGAAAGTATCCAAGCAAGTTCGAATTCCATTTGAAATAGGGAGATATAAGGACGAGGTAAAGTGTGATGTTGTACCTATGCAAACGGGTCATATCTTACTTGGAAGACCATGGCAATATGATCGAAAGGTACATCATGATGGGTATACTAATCGTTATTCATTGATGATGAATCAATAGACTTATACCTTGTTACCAATGACACCTAGTGAGGTGTATCAACATCAACTAAAGTTACAACGAGAAGCTGAGAGAGAGAGAAAATGTGAGAAATTCGAGGGCTTGCGTGGTGTGTCTGAGACGCAAGGAAAAGGAGAGGCCGAGAGAAAGATTGTGGTAAAAACCAAGGGAAAATAAGAGAGGAAAGAAAAGAGGCAAAATAATTTTGATGCAAAATCAAGCGAAGTGAGGAGAGCTTTAGTTATAGATCGACCGATGCTTGTACTTGTGTACAAGGAGGTTTTATTTTCTACTAACAAATTTTACCCAAGTTTGCCTAGTCCTGTTGTATCTTTATTGCAAGAATTTGAAGATGTCTTTCCTGATGAACTTCCTAGAGGGATACCACCGATTCGAGGCATAGAGCATCAAATTGACTTGATTCCTGGTGCGCCCTTACCTAATCGACCCACATATCGAAGCAATCCCGAGGAGACAAAAGAACTTCAACGGCAAGTTAGCGAACTATTGGAACGGGGGTATGTGAGAGAGAGTCTTAGCCCGTGCGCCGTCCCTATTTTGTTAGTGCCAAAGACGGAAGGAACTTGGCGAATGTGTGTCGATTGCCGAGCAATCAATAATATTACGGTAAAGTATCGACATCCTATTCCTAGGTTAGATGACATGTTGGATGAGTTGCATGGTTCTTGCGTTTTCACTAAGATCGATTTGAAAAGTGGTTATCATCAAATTAGGATAAAGAAGGTGATGAATGGAAAACTGCATTCAAGACCAAGTATGGATTATATAAGTGGTTAGTAATGCCATTTGGATTAACTAATGCACCGAGCACGTTTGTGCGACTTATGAATCACGTTTTGCGTGCTTTTATTGGTCGATTTGTGGTTGTCTATTTCTATGACATCTTAATTTATAGCCGAAGTCCTGATGACCATATTGAGCATGTACGAGTTGTCTTGCAGGTTTTAAGGGCCGAGCAATTATACGCTAATCTAAAGATGTGCTCTTTTGTTACCAACAAATTAGTATTTCTAGGATTTGTTGTTAGTGCTAATGGTATACAGGTTGCTGAAGAAAAGGTTAAAGCAATCCGTGAATGGCCAACGCCTAAGACCATAGGAGAGGTGCGTAGCTTTCATGGATTGGCGAGTTTTTATCAACAATTTATGAGAAATTTTAGCGCTATTGCCACACCATTAACAGAGGTAATCAAGAACCACATGGGTTTCACGTGGGGAGAAGAGCAAGAGAAAGCATTTAATCTACTAAAAGATAAGTTAACTAATGCTCCTTTATTATCTTTGCCGAATTTCAGTGCTACTTTTGAGATAGAGTGCAATGCTTCTGGTACAGGAATTGGAGCTGTGTTGATGCAAGGAGCACGTCCCATAGCTTATTTCAGCGAAAAATTGAGTGGAGCAACATTGAATTATCCTATCTATGATAAGGAGATGTATGCTTTAGTGCGAGCTTTGGAGACTTGGCAACATTATTTATGGCCAAAGGAGTTTGTGATCCACACCGACCATGAGACCTTGAAGTACTTGAAAGGACAGCAAAAGTTGAAAAAAGGACATGCCAAATGGATGGAGTTCATTGAGACTTTTCCATATGTGATCAAGTACAAGAAAGGTAAGGAAAATGTGGTAGCCGATGCACTTTCTCGAATGTATGCTATTCTAACTATTTTAGAAGCAAAGTGTCTAGGTTTTGAGCATATCAAGGGCTTATATATTGATGATGATGACTTTGGGAGAGTCTATGAAGCATGTGAACACGCTGCATTTGATAAATTTTATAGGCATGAAGGTTATCTTTTTTGTGAAAACAAACTATGTTTGCCTAAGTGTTCTTTGCTTGAATTGTTGGTGCGAGAAGCGCATAGTGGTGGTTTAATGGGGGCATTTTGGCATTAATAAGACTTATGAAGTGTTGTATTAACATTTTTATTGGACACATATGAAGAGAGATGTCACACGTGTTTGTGAGAGATGCATTGGTTGTAAGCAATCGAAGTCTACAACTAAACCGCATGGCTTGTAAACACCATTACCTATTCCAACGCATCCTTGGATTGAAATTTCTATGGATTTTGTGTTAGGTTAGTCTAGGTCTAAGTATGGTAGAGATTCTATTTATGTGGTTGTTGATCGGTTTTCAAAGATGGCTCATTTTATACCTTGTCATAAAACTGATGATGCATCTCATATTGCTAATTTGTTCTTTAAGGAGGTTGTACGTTTGCATGGCATGCCTAGATCGATTGTTTTAGATCGAGATTCTAAATTTCTTAGCTACTTTTGGAAAACATTATGGTAAAAACTAGGAAAACGGTTGTTATTTTCTACTACTTGTCATCCACAAATCGATGGTCAAACCGAGGTAGTTAATAGAACTTTGGCGTATTGTTGCGTGCTATTATTAAAAAGAACATAAAATCTTGGGAAGATTGGCTGCCACATGTTGAATTTGCATATAATAGGAGCATGCATTCTGCTACTAAATTTACACCATTTGAGGTTGTCTAAGGTTTTAATCCTTTAATTCCGTTAGATTTAACCCCTTTACCTGTTGATAAGCGTGTGAATTTAGATGGAGCAAAGAAAGCTGAATTTTTCAAGGCGTTGCATGAGAAGACGCGCACAAATATTGAGCGCAAGACTGAGCAATATGCAAGGCAAGCTAACAAAGGGCGCAAGGAAGTGGTGTTTGAACATGGCGATTGGGTTTGGGTTCATATGCGCAAAGAGAGATTTCCTGAGCAGCGACATTCTAAGTTATTACCGCGAGGGGATGGACCATTCATGGTTTTGGAAAGAGTTAACAATAATGCTTACAAGCTTGATCTTCCAGATAAGTATGATGTTAGTGCCATATTTAATGTTTCTGACTTGACTCTTTTTTATGCCAGTGAGGATTTGAGGACAAATCCTTTGCACGGGGGAGGGAATGATGTGGACATCAAGTCATATCAAGGAGGAGGTGCTAGGGACCCATTGTCTATTCCTACTGGTTCGATTACTCGAGCGCGGGCCAAACAATTCAGGCAAGTTGTTGGCATCATGGTTCGTGATCTTTGGCGTGAAGATGACATTGGATCAAATCTTGAAGAATCTTGGAAATCTTGGTTCAATTTAATTATCTTGTCACCAAATAATTGACCAAGTCAATTTATATATACTCTTGTTTAAGAATATTCTAAAATAGGAATATTTTAGAATATAATGCATTAGATTTTTAGGGTTGGTTTTTAGGGTTTGTGTGGCAGCCTATATAAAGGATTTGCCAAATTTCTTTGGGGACAGATATTTTATTTTTGAGGAAAAGAATTTAGAGGTTCTCATTTTACTGTTCTTTTGAGGATTGACCTAATCAAGATTCTCTTGTGGCGGTCAATTCGACTTATCGAGCGAGATAGCGAATTCTTTCACTCGTGGCGTCTATAGCATTGGTCGGTTGACACGTCTTCGTCAACAGGTCACGTTCATACTGAGGTTGCCAATCACAGGTTTGATTGGAGGTTGAGGTTTGCAATTCGCACCATCGGGGCTTTCGTAGAACGATCCTTCCGCAACGATTCACGTCAGTTTGGTATCAGAGCCAGATTCTACAAGGTCTATTTAGCTTTAATTTTCTGTTGATATTCAGTAATTTGAGATTTATTGAGTTAGGGTTTCGGTTCTAGTTAATTTACTGATCCGATTGCTTTTGTGCTTCCATAGTAGTTGTTTGCTATTAGTTTTAAATTTTTCTTTTCTAGCATCTTAAATTGTATATGAGTTCGTCAAAAAAAAAGGAAAAAAAAAGAAAAAAAAAAGAGAAAGAAAACGCACAAAAAAAAGTGTGCAAGAGAAAAAAAACAGATTCAACAAAAAAAAAATCAAGAAGGCGACTCGTTTGTTAGTAGACGGAATTGAAACAAAATCAGTACTGATTTGCGTTTCAATTGGAATTTTGAAGGTTGTACTTGTTGATTTGAATTTGTTACTTACTGAATCAAAATCAATAGTGATCTAATCTTGTTTGGTTAGTTCGATTGATTGTCGTGAGAGGGTTAAGAGACAGGTTTTGAGTTCGATAAAGAGCTTGTGAAAAGAGAATACGAGAGGAAAAAATGCAAGAGTGTGTAAGCTTAATTGAGGGTGAAAAAAAAGCCTACAGTTGAGTTAAACACGAGGGGAGTGACAAACACCTTGAGAGAAACAGGTGAGGGAGTGATTGGTGAGGATTTTTGTGACTAACGTTTACTTGCAAATCTAAAATATGTCGCACGAAGAAAGTGTGGATCAAAATGAGTTTGGCTCCATACGAAGGGATGAAGCGCTCGTGGAAAGCATCTAGCAATTGAAGGCCGTAGTGGCGGAGCTTAGTGGCCGAATGATGGGGAATGACATGAGGGTTGATGGTGACCGAGAGCTACCCCGGGGAAGGCCGCAACATCAGCGAGACACCTCTCAAACACGACATAGAAGGCAGAGGCATTTTGATGATGATGAGGCCGACATGAAGGATGATCGAGATGCTCGATTTGGAAGGTGGAATGGAACCCGAGGGTTTAGACACCGGGAAGATAATGAACTTGGCAATATCAGGATGAAGATTCTTTCTTTCCAAGGGAAGAATGGTCCCGATACATATCTAGAACAGGAGAAACGCATGGAGATGGTATTTGATTGCCAACGATACTCCGAGCTCAAAAAGGTAAAAATTGCAGCTGTTGAATTTACTAATTATGCAATTATTTGGTGGGATCAACTTGTGACTAGTAGGAGGCGCAATGGTGAAAGACAGATAGAGACGTGGGATGAGGTGAAAGCGGTGATGAGAACGCGTTTTGTACCTAGTCATTACCACCGAGATTTGTTTCAAAAGTTACAAAATCTCACACAAGGCAATAAGAGCGTGGAAGAGTATTACAAGGAGATGGAGATTGCCATGATCCGTGCTAATGCGGTGGAGGATCGTGAGACCACAATGTCAAGATTTTTGAGTGGTTTGAGTCGAGACATAGCAAGGGTGGTGGAGCTGCGACACTATGTTGAATTTGAGGAATTGGTGGACAAAGCTATCAAAGTTGAGTGGCAATTGAAGTTGGATCGGAATCACAAGAGTGGAGGAGGTTCAAATCAGAATTGGAGATCCAATTGGAAAAGAGATGAGAAGCCAAATTGGAGAGGAAACAACACCAAAACCGAAACCTCAAAAGAGAAGGAGAGGGACGGTAAAGTTGGAACGAATCCGGCTTCAGGTAAAACTGAAACCCTAACACTAGAACTCGTGAAATTAAATGTTTCAAGGGTTTGGGCATGGGTCATATGGCGAATCAATGCCCTAATAGGAGGGTGATGATCATGACTGGAAATGGTGTTATTGAGTCCGAAAGTGACAGGGAAGAAGAGGATGATGAGATGCCACCATTGGAGGATTGTAGTGATGGAGAAGTGGCTATTAAAGGAGACTTATTGGTGGTTAGGCGTTCTCTGAGTGTGCAAGTAAAGGAGGAAGAGCATCACCAACAAAGAGATAATTTGTTTCATACAAGGTGTGTGGTGAATGGTAAGATCTGTAGTATAATAATTGATGGAGGTAGTTGTGCGAATGTGACAAGTTGTATTATGGTGGATACGTTGGGCTTGAAGACAACAAAGCACCCTAGGCCTTATAGACTTCAATGGTTAAATGATAGTGGTGAGGTGAAAGTATCGAAGCAAGTTCGAATTCCATTTGAGATAGGGAGATATAAGGATGAGGTAAAGTGTGATGTTGTACCTATGCAAGAGGGTCATATCTTACTTGGAATACCATGGCAATATGATCGAAAGGTACATCATGATGGGTATACTAATCGTTATTCATTGATGATGAATCAATAGACTTATACCTTGGTACCAATGACACCTAGTGAGGTGTATCAAGATCAATTAAAGTTACAATGAGAAGCTAAGAGACAGAGAGAAAATGTGAGAAATTCGAGGGCTTGCGTGGTGTGTCTGAGACGCAAGGAAAAGGACAGGCCGAGAGAAAGATTGTGGTAAAAACCGAGGGAAAAGAAGAGAGGAAAGAAAAAAGGCAAAATAATTTTTATGCAAAATCAAGTGAAGTGAGGAGAGCTTTAGTTCTAGATCGATCAATGCTTGTACTTGTGTACAAGGTGGTTTTATTTTCTAGTAATGATCTTGACCCAAGTTTGCCTAGTCCTGTTGTATCTTTATTGCAGGAATTTGAAGATGTCTTTCCTGATGAACTTCCTGGAGGGATACCACCGATTCAAGGCATAGAGCATCCAATTGACTTGATTCCTGGTGCGCCCTTACCTAATCGACCCGCATATCGAAGCAATCCCGAGGAGACAAAAGAACTTCAATGGCAAGTTAGCGAACTATTGGAACGGGGGTATGTGAGAGAGAGTCTTAGCCCGTGCGCCGTCCCTATTTTGTTAGTGCCAAAGAAGGAAGGAACTTGGCGAATGTGTGTCGATTGCTGAGCAATCAATAATATTACGATAAAGTATCAACATCCTATTCCTAGGTTAGATGACATGTTGGATGAGTTGCATGGTTCTTGCGTTTTCACTAAGATCGATTTGAAAAGTGGTTATCATCAAATTAGGATGAAAGAAGGTGATGAATGGAAAACTGCATTTAAGACCAAGTATAGATTATATGAGTGGTTAGTAATGCCGTTTGGATTAACTAATGCACCGAGCACGTTTATGCGACTTATGAATCATGTTTTGCGTGCTTTTATTGGTCGATTTGTGGTTGTCTATTTCGATGACATCTTAATTTATAGCCGAAGTCCTGATGACCATATTGAGTATGTACGAGTTGTCTTGCAGGCTTTAAGGGCCGAGCAATTATACGCTAATCTAAATAAGTGCTCTTTTGTTACCAACAAATTAGTATTTCTAGGATTTTTTGTTAGTGCTAATGGTATACTGGTTGATGAAGAAAAGGTTAAAGCAATCCGTGAATGGCCAACGCCTAAGACCATAGGAGAGGTGCGTAGCTTTCATGGATTGGCGAGCTTTTATCGACAATTTGTGAGAAATTTTAGCACTATTGCCACACCATTAACTGAGGTAATCAAGAAGCACGTGGGTTTCACATGGAGAGAAGAGCAAGAGAAAGTATTTAATCTGCTAAAAGATAAGTTAACTAATGCTCCTTTATTATCTTTGCCGAATTTCAGTGCTACTTTTGAGATAGAGTGCGATGCTTCTGGTACAGGAATTGAAGCCGTGTTGATGCAAGGAGCGTGCCCCATAGCTTATTTCAGCGAAAAATTGAGTGGAGCAACATTGAATTATCCTACCTATGATAAGGAGATGTATGCTTTAGTGCGAGCTTTGGAGACTTGGCAACATTATTTATGGCCAAAGGAGTTTGTGATCCACACCGACCATGAGACCTTGAAGTACTTGGAAGGACATCAAAAGTTGAATAAAGGACATGCCAAATGGATGGAATTCATTGAGACTTTTCCATATGTGATCAAGTACAAGAAAGGTAAGGAAAATGTGGTAGCCGATGCACTTTCTCGAAGGTATGCTATTCTAACTATTTTAGAAGCAAAGTGTCTAGGTTTTGAGCATATCAAGGGCTTACATATTGATGATGATGACTTTGGGAGAGTCTATGAAGCATGTGAACACGCTGCATTTGATAAATTTTATAGGCATGAAGATTATCTTTTTCATGAAAACAAACTATGTTTGCCTAAGTGTTCTTTGCGTGAATTGTTGGTGCGAGAAGCGCATAGTGGTGGTTTAATGGGGCATTTTGGCATTAATAAGACTTATGAAGTGTTGTATTAACATTTTGATTGGCCACATATGAAGAGAGATGTCACACATGTTTGTGAGAGATGCATTGCTTGTAAGCAATCCTAGTCTACAACTAAACCGCATGGCTTGTAAACACCATTACCTATTCCAACGCATCCTTGGATTGATATTTCTGTGGATTTTGTGTTAGGATTGCCTAGGTCTAAGTATGGTAGAGATTCTATTTATGTGGTTGTTGATCGGTTTTCAAAGATGGCTCATTTTATACCTTGTCATAAAACTGATGATGCATCTCATATTGCTAATTTGTTCTTTAAGGAGGTTGTACGTTTGCATGGCATGCCTAGATCGATTGTTTCAGATCGAGATTCTAAATTTCTTAGCTACTTTTGGAAACCATTGTGGAAAAAACTAGGAACACGGTTGTTATTTTCTACTACTTGTCATCCACAAACCGATTGTCAAACCGAGGGAGTTAATAGAACTTTAGGGGTATTGTTGCGTGCTATTATTAAAAAGAACAAAAAATCTTGAGAAGATTTTCTGCCACATGTTGAATTTGCATATAATAGGAGCATGCATTCTGCTACTAAATTTACACCATTTGAGGTTGTCTATGGTTTTAATCCATTAACTCCGTTAGATTTAACCCCTTTACCTGTTGATAAGCTTGTGGATTTAGATGGAGCAAAGAAAGCTGAATTTGTCAAGGCGTTGCATTAGAAGACGCGCACAAATATTGAGCACAAGACTGAGCAATATGCAAGACAAGCTAACAAAGGGCGCAAGGAAGTGGTGTTTGAACCTGGCGATTGGGTTTGGGTTCATATGCGCAAAGAGAGATTTCCTGAGCAGCGACATTCTAAGTTATTACTGCGAGGGGATGGACCATTTATGGTTTTGGAAAGAGTTAACAATAATGCTTACAAGCTTGATCTTCCAGGTAAGTATGACGTTAGTGCCACATTTAATGTTTCTGACTTGACTCTTTTTTATGCCAGTGATGATTTGAGGACAAATCCTTTGCACAAGGGAGGGAATGATGTGGACATCAAGTCATATCGAGGAGGAGGTGCTAGGGACCCATTGTCTATTCCTACTGGTTCGATTACTCGAGCGCGGGCCAAACAATTCAGGCAAGTTGTTGGCATCATGGTTCGTGATCTTTGGCGTGAAGATGACCTTGGATCAAATCTTGAAGAATCTTGGAAATCTTGGTTCAATTTAATTATCTTGTCACCAAATAATTGACCAAGTCAATTTATATATACTCTTGTTTAAGAATATTCTAAAATAGGAATATTTTAGAATATAATGCATTAGATTTGCCAAATTTCTTTGGGGACAGATATTTTATTTTTGAGGAAAAGAATTTAGAGGTTCTCATTTTACTGTTCTTTTGAGGACTTGACCTAATCAAGATTCTCTTGTGGCGGTCAATTCAACTTATCGAGCGAGATAGCGAATTCTTTCGCTCGTGGCGTCTATAGCGTTGGTTGGTTGACACGTGTTCGTCAACAAGTCACGTTCATACTGAGGTTGCCAATCACAGGTTTGATTGGAAGTAGAGGTTTGCAATTCGCACCATCAGGGCCTTCGTAGAACGATCCTTCTGTAAGGATTCACGTCAGTCTGGAAGGAAAACACCTTGCTTATCACTAGGCTCTCGAGGAAAATGAAAATATAGAGAGTTGTTTGGCTGATTTCATCTCAATGTTTAAGTGTCATCTGGGTCTGAATGAATAAACCCTACTAAGCTCTTTTTGTAAATATACTGAAGCATGAATGATATGTGGGTTTCTTTTATCTTGAACTGCTTGAGATTTGTATGCATATTGGACCCGTTCAATCGTTAATTAACACCTCTCACATCTAGGGCTGCTTAAAGATACATGAGGTCCCCTAACTTGGAAAAACATAGGTCAATATCCAAACTTCACAATACCAAGCGACCTTTTGCATCTTGAACTGCTTAGAGATAAAAACCCGTACGCCAAACGGTTCATTCAAAACGAACACAGATCGATATGCCTATTCATATATGCATTCAATATTCGCGATCCTTAGAATCCCATCAATTTATCAATGGATATCATCCCTTCCCGAGAAATCCGTCATAGCGAAGAGTTTCAAAACCGCATCTCCTCGTATTCTTACGATTTGCCAATACATATAGGGATGGATTCCAAGCGAGTTCACTCATCAAACGTACTGTTCAAACATTTTCCTTTGCTTATTTTATTTCATATTTCAACCATGGCAGGCCAATCGTCTTCCTCTACCTCTTCTTCATGAAACAGCAAATTCCTTGCCTGCTGGAAGGATCTATTTTCCAATATAATGCTGACATTGGCTATGATCTGCAAAAAGTCGAAAATCATCAAGGCCATCTGGAAGTTAATGTGGGATTGCCGACCTTCCAACCTCCTTGAAGACCATCCTTTTAAGCGAAGGTTCGAGGAATTTATGGTAACCTTTGATTATGATCTTGAGTCATTCAAAGGCAATCCATCGATGATCGATTCTGATGAGGCAACGCAGCATTCTCACGAATGTAAGCAAGTTGAAATAAGGTGTGCAGAATCGATCTATGTGAACTGGTGAAAGCTCGGAGTTCACTCGACATTCTACCTCTCTAACTCCAACATCTTTTCTCTTACTCGACTACCAGGGAGATAAACTTAGTTGAGGAGTTGGAGAAAAATCACAACCCATTGAAGAGAGAAAAGATTACACATGATATAGCGGTGTAAAAGAACACCCGAAAGGAGCTCAACCTACAACTTAAAAGCACAAAAGTTATCATCAATCATATGAACAACCTTGCTGATGGCTAGATTACTATCCTAAACCGTTTGGAGGAGGAGGAGCAAGCTGCATGTAAAGTCATGTACAACTTAGAAAAGGCAAGTGCCCTAGCGAGAGAAGGGAACTAATGCCTTGAATCCTCTCTTTCTCTCGCTATATCCTTGACTTCAAAAAATATCTGGGTCTAGAATATACCATCTAGCTAGGGTTGTAAATATGTTGTTCATATAATGGTGTTCCCCATTCTGTGCATTATTCATTCCAAAAGTTTCCGATACTTCTTTAAAAATTTTCCATTTATCACTCGGGGTAGCTCCTTACCATCAATTTCCATCAAACGATAAGCATTTCCACGAAAAAATCTCAATAATAATAAATGTTCCTTCCCAAGTTGGTGACCATTTATCACATCTTTCATTATCCATGCCGGTTGCAGTGGAGGCTGAGCCGATGCTCCTTTATGGAATGGCATCTAGATGTAAACGTTGTCATGCCCAAAGGAGTGGGATGACGCCCGATTATGCTAGATGACTGCCGACTGTTGAGTTGGCCATAGCCGTTGGATCATAAATAATTGGAACATGCTTGAGTGATTGAGATAGCCACGCCTGATTATGGGACAAAATTGTGTGACACGGAATGTGATGTGTCATAACGATTTGGCCTTATAATCGGGACCCTTGTGATTGATTGATATATGAAAATGATGTGTTCGAACAATTCTGTCTAAAAAATTCAATCAAGTTTCATCAGCAGATTGTTGTAGCTCGGTCAACAGACATTGTTTTTTTAGCTGATTTTCTTTGTGAGATCTTTAAATTCTCGATTTGGTCGGAACACAGCGGACACCATCCACAGCAAGAATCCTTCTTTTTTCTTTCTTTTTGGGTTCACGCATTTTATTTCAATTTCTGGTGACTGTTTTGACCGGTCAATTTGATTCACTCCAGTCCAAAAAGTAAATAAATAAATCGATTTAGGGTGGGAATTTGTCGAATTTCGGCTTATCTACCACATGGAATGCTGAATTAACAATAAAGTTGGAGGGCATCTAGGATCATGGCATGACACTTAATCTTATCTTTCTAGAAGAAACCCATGTGGCTGAGTAACCATCGTAGCCAAGTCGTTTGCAACAACTTTTTGTGCTCTTCTCGAATTGAATTTTATACAGCCAAGTCGTTTGCAACAGCTTTCTGTCTTTTCTTGAATTGAAATTTTATCTTGATTCTTAGATTTTCAATGTATCACTCTTTGTTGGCATTCTAATAACATGTCAAATTTTATGACACGATCAGAAGCGGGTTGATACCGTTTTGGCGTGATGATTGAATGACCTACACCACAATACAATTCACACTTCTGGATGATTAAGAAATTCCAAAATCAAATGATTTTGGATATAATTGAAAAAGTTATGCTTCTTGGAGTTGGGTCTTCTCATATGCCTTCTATCTCATTAACCGAAGAGTTTTTAAGCTGAGGCAAAGAAAAGGCGATCAGTGAAGGCGATCAGTGACCTCATAGTTAAGTTAATTTCCAACCTATTGAAATTATAACGAGGTTCGTGATCGTCTTCATCTCTGGTTGGAGGAACTGGTAAGTTGCAGACGTTAATACTAACTATTTTTAATTTTAGTGAAGTATACATGTGATTGATATCCATAAATTGCAACTCACTGATTAAACGCATGACTGACTAAACTTCCTTCTATCAAGGATGAAGGAAAGTACAGTTATTTTTATGGTAACGAGCAATAGGTTCTTGTAAATTTGCATTCAGCTATTTAAGCAAGAACATCAACATTTGCATCTTAAAGAGTCGACCCGCCGTAATCTTTCTTGGTATAAAAAAAAATACTGTTAAGAAACACTTGTGTAAAACTAAAAATGTAAGGTTGATTTTTTTGATTATAAATGAAAAAGAGGTTAAATGACTTTAAAAATTACCTAATAAATCTGGACCATGGGCTCTATGTGCGTTAATATAAAAGTCCTATCTCAACGAGTGTGGGAAAAACCTAATTAGCTTTATAATTATCATTCCTACCAATCATTTTAGAGATTAACCATCTTCCCGTTTCACTGAAAGGAAATTTCAATGAATTAGATTCACAAGAGACGCAAAATTCTTGGCTACGCATATAAAATTCATGCTCCCATTGAAAAGTCAACGGTTTTTCCTTAAATGGGGAGTCGTAAGAGGCACCCCTTAATGATTGCAAAATCAATGGATCTTTGTCTTTCACATGGTCTTGCAGTTCCATGAGTAAAAATGTCGAAATCCTAATTATCAGCGACTCTCTCTTCCTCTCTCGATCATGCAACCGTTTTTCGTGGTGCTTGCTTGCACAAATGCAACATTCGGTGAAGTGGTGAATCTTGAGACGATCTCTATCCAAAATCGCTCTCTAAGACAAAAAAGAAAGGCATGAATTCTCTCGATCATCGGTTCGTGCTCTGCAAGTGGAACAAATTCACTTAACCATTTTCTACGTGTAATAAATGACGACATGAAAGAAAGTGGCATGTCCCCCTTGAAGCGTGCCGTGTTCTTAGGAGGGGGGGGCACTACTTCTAAAATAATTGAATTTTGTAACTAATATATATGTGTGTACATATAATGTGTATATATTTGCATGTGTTCCTTATAGGTATCTTTGTTCCGTAACAGCATTGATCATTCGGCGCACCTACCCGAATTACAAAAATGAAAAGCAAAAGAATAAAGATGCCGTGCTTATTGTATAGATTAAGCAAAAGGATCTTTGCTATAGGGATGGTGATAAATGATGATGTAACAAGAAGAATTTTCACCATATGTCGTCTTTTTTGGTTTAGATTTGGTAGAGCAATTTGGTGCTCCATTCAACTTTTTACATTTCATCTGATGATAATATTGGACAGTCACTAAAATCTTCTAATTAGGAATTTAAAATGCAAGATTACAGTTTTAACCTTTACCATCATTGTGAGAAATTCAATTTCACCTTTAGTCACTCCCATAAAATCTTCTATAAACAATTAATTTGTCAATGAATGTACCACCAAAGGTTGTCCATCTTGTTAACGAATTTCAAGAGATTTTTTTATTTTATTTTATGAGCCTCGAATGAAAAAGTTCCATATCACCAGTTCCATCGGTAATCAGTTACTTTATAAACGTGAAATAGACTTATAGATTCCACTATTTTCAATATGCAAAAGATCTTTTGATATTATGAGCATGCCATAATTTTTAATTGATATTTCTATAGAGAAAGCTATCAAAAAAGTCTTGAACTTATTGTTCAAATATCAATTAAGTCTTAAATCTTTCAATTTGATAAATCATTTTACAATTTGCCAATGTAGTCATTCCAACAAATTTTGATTGTAAATCGCTAATATAAATATTAGCCATCTTAACTGGCGTTAACATGAATAATTTTTACAATTTCTTGAAAACCTTTTTTGAATTTTTATAACTTTTATAATATTATTTTATTTTAGTTTTCTTTGTTTCACTATGGCCAATGAGGGCCACCAAAGCTTTGGCAATGGTTGGCCACGGTGATAGAAAAAGAAAATAACAAATTCATAAAAATTCATAAAAATATTTTAAAAATTTGTAAAATTTGTCAATATTGGTGCAGTTATGCCACGTATGATGATGATTGTTCACGTCAATAATTTCCAATCAAAATTGATTGAAATGACTATATTAACAAATTATCACAATATTTAAGACTAAATTGACTAAATTCAAATATTTAGAACTAAATGAACATTTGTAAATGGGTTTATGAGTTTTTTTTTTCTTTTTTTCATGTTTTTCAATTATCCCTATTTGTATGTCATGTTGACAACACGACCTGCAATTAATTCTCACCGGCTAGATAAGGTAAAATAATTCAAAAAATCAATTTATTTTCGACAAAGAAAACAAATAACTAATTACCATGTCATAGTGTGTGGTAAACAATGTACCTCGTAAAAGAACAGGTATTTTACCTTTCTCCAAGTTTTGCAATTTTACTCTAATAAATGTCCATAATGGGTGTAATTACAAAACAGTGAAGTTCTTCGATTGTTACCATGTGGATATCGCTAATAAAATTTATCTTTAACAAGTTGATTGGGTGAATTCTATACAATTTGCCACGAGTAATTGGACCTTCATGTTTCAAATAATTCAACCGGTTAATTACATCTAATTTACTCTATTGAAAAACTAAATTAGAGTTGTTCAAAGAAATATTTTAGTTCAATTTTTTTTTTTGTAACGTAAGAATATATTGACTTTAACGAAACTATACAGAAGGAGTTTCAGCACCAAGAATTTACACTCATAAAGACAAACGAGTCAAAAGGAGTGGAAGGGTGCCAAGAAAAGGAAACAAAAATTGCAGAACCAAGGCAACGAAACAGCCAAACAACGGCTAGAACTAGCCAAAACAACGGCATCTAACTAGCTAAAACAACAGCAAGGACTAGCCAACCAGCGGCAACACCAAGGGGGAAAAGAAAGGAAACCAAACAGCAACCGGCAGAAACCCTCGCACCAACGACAGCTAAGTACGAAGACTGAACTGGCCCCCACCTTCGCTACGCCCTCTCAATCGCAACAGCAGCAAGACCTCTTAGGAGAGGCTTGATCTAAACCCCACCTTCGCCTCCGAAGACATACAAGTCAAAAGAGAGGAAGTGGCCAAGTGCAGGAGAAGCAGAAGACAAAGAGAGACACCTGCAACAGCAACAAAGCATTAAATAGGATGCTCAGAGACCCCAGAAGACAAAATGGACAGGTCGTTTCTCCAATTACGCTGAAACCTCCTATTTCTTGAAGTATCCACATGTTTTTGAACATCAAGGCCTTGTCCCTAACGACTTTAATGAGATGGTTTTTCAATGCCAGTACGGCTAAGGCTTGGTCCCCAAATAGAATGCTATTCATTTTCTTCCAAATCACATGACAAAGGGCACCAAAAGAGAACCGGGCAATGCATTGATAGAATTAATTGCTTGAGAGAAAAGTCATTGCCCATTGGAGATTGTCTAACCAAGACCTATTCTGCCAAGGGAGATTGCATCTGGCAGCCCAAAAAAAAGCAAGGCCGGCGGAGATGCGACAACAAAAGGCACATGACACGTTATCAATGGAATCCGGCCTCATATTCTAGAAGGCACATGACACGTTATCTATCCTACCGCATGATAATAGAAGAACCTAGGTAGGAAGTCAGTTTTTAGTAATAAGCCAAAGGTTGAATTGATACCGCAGAGAGATCAAATTGCTCCAAATTGATAATACTAGTATGAACACCTAGAGGGGAGTGAATAGGTGTTAAAAAAGTTTTTGCAAGACTTAACAACTTAACTTGATTTTATGAAAACCATAGACATAATATGTAAAAGACTGTAAACAATTATATAAAACTACGAATTAAAGTAAGGAGTTTAGGAAAGATAATTGAAACATAAGGTTTATAGTGGTTTGGCTTTGACCAAGTCTACGTCCACTCTCCTGCACTAACAATCCACTAGTTGAATTCCACTAAGAACCAAAAGAGGTTTTACAGTCTCACGTTCTTGATTCTACAGTGTAGAGATTCTACTACACTTTCTCAAGGTCTTACAAGTATTTGATTTCTCTTTTGAGTATAGTTTAAGCTCGACAAATTATAACAACAAAGAACTAAGAGTTTCAAACATTAAAATTTTTCTTTCACGCACACACTCGAATAACTTGAGCGTCATCCTTAGATATTCTTTCATGCCATCATAACCGTTGACACCTTCCAAAGGAGTTATTCCAATCTACCCATTAGACATAATCAATTTAGGAAGATCTCGAGTTATTTAAGGAATGTGATGATAGCCCACCAATCATCATCACCTATACAATCAAGATCTAGGTTTTCATAAGTAGAATTTTCTAAGTATACTTTGCTAGTCAACGAACCTAAATATTCAAATTGTTTCAATAAGAATAATTGATCACGAGATGCTATCTCCAACCATGAGATATTCTTCAACCGTACGAATCAAATCCTTAAAGATATGCTTGTATCTGGATAAGTCTTCTTCATCGGATAAATCTTTTCTTCGTCAATCTGTAAACTATCAGTGGGGGTAGACTTTGAATTTTGAGTCTGGAGGTCCTCAGACTTTGATGATAGAGTCTGCAAGTCTTCAGACTAGACTAATAGAAACGTTTTATCAACTTCAAAATAGATAAAGAAGTTTTCTCCAACACAAATAAATGTAAACCATGGGACCCAACTCTTCTTCCTCTTGATGGCTTCCCACACCAAAGCAACCGAAAATCATTCGGAGGAGTTCTCTAGCTAGCCAACCAATCCGAGACTTGAGAAAGAACAGGGAGGGGGATGCTCCCACGACTCTAAGATGGTCTTGATGGAGAAAAGGTCAGCCACCATCGCATGCCTAGATAACCCCGAGCTATAAATGAGCGTGTCTGAAAACATTAGGTTTAGAGGACCTCTAGGATGCCAATGGTCGAACTAGAGAGACACGGATAGGCCGTCCCCTATCCTCCAAAGGAAGGATTGGCGGAATTCCCTCCTGAGTTGCAAGATTTTCTTCCAAGCCCACGAGTAGTAGGTTGGCTTGTTGGCTACCTATAAATTTTTTCTTTTTAAAAAAGTCGAGTGGATCCACTTATACCATAAGGATTCCTTGTCAGAAAATATGATCCAAATATGCTTAAGCACAGCTACCTTATTACAATCTCGTAGCCTACAAATGCCAAGCCCTCCCTCCTCTTTTGGAAGGCAAACCTCTTCCCAAGAAACCTTCGCACCTCCATTACTCAGTCCCAGGCTTTTCCAGAGAAACTGTCTTAGGATTTGTTCAATATGGTCCAACATAGCTCTAGGTATTATAAAGACACTAGCCTAGAAGGCTTGAAGCGAGTGAAGGTTAGACTTGATCAGTTGTAATTGGCTTGTGAAGGAAAGGAATCGCCGAGCCCATGATTTCACCTTTGCTATAATGCGGTTGACTATAGGGAGCTACAATCTGCCTTATCGAGCCGTGAGGTAATAATGGGAACCCCCAAGTAATGCATCAACAAATTCCCTTCGTGGAACCCGAGGGCAAGAGTAATTTGGTTCCGTGATAAGGTCGTCCCTCCAACAAGGAATACCTCGCTTTTGTTTATGTTTGGCCTCAACCCACTCCAAGATGAAAAGGTATCAAGGCATTCCTTTAAGAGATAAACCAGAGACATATTTGCTTCATAGAAAAGGAAGACATCATCCGGAAAGAATAAGTGTGATAAACACGTTGCTTTGCACCTCCAGAAGTATTTAAACTCCGGTTGCCTAGATTGAAGGTAAAGAATTCCTGAAAAGACCTCAATGACCAAGGTAAATAAGTAAGGAGACATAGGGTCCCCCTGACGAAGCCTGTGACCACTTGGGAAGAAACCATATAACTCCCCATTTAAGGAAATGGAATACCCAGGAGTGCGCACACAAACCATGATAAGTCGGATCAGATGATCAGGAAACCCAAAAGCACAGAGAACCAGCTCGAGGAAGTCCCAATCCATGGTATCATAGGCTTTTTGGAAATCCACTTTGACTGCACACTTAGCAAATAAGGGTCAAGCCCTTGACGAAACCACTAAAGAGTTCCTGGGCCAGGAGGATGTTCCTGGACGAAAGAATTTAGTTCAATTTATTAGTGTGTCCAGGTATCGAAAATTGATTGAAATTTGATAATATTACAGTCCATGACTTAACTCTTTTTTTTTTTTTTTTAATAATCCATATGTATAAGCTTGGACACCCAATTACCTAGAAGTCAATGAACAAACCCCCTGAATCAGTTAAGTCAAGACAATTAACTTGCGCAATGTAATAGGATCGGTATTGATACAAGAAAAAAATATAGAATATATTGTGTTAAAATGTATTTTGTAGGCACTCATTAATTAACTAAATAAGGACATATTGCACTTTTGGATACATTAACTATTCTCCTTATATGCACAATTAATAATTTAAAAAACAATTATTTCCTCATTATATACGTCCATCAATTACCTCGTCAAGAAGACCCTTTAGGCTTACCTATGGTCATTCTAGCTCTCGATAAAGAAGATGTCATGCTCATCTAGTCATGTTAATTTTTTGCACCAAGAGTATGATAGCATATGCATACATCAATGTAGTTAATTTCTTCCTCGAAAGAAAGTTCTTTTTCTTGTCTCTTGTCAGAATTAGAGGCCTTCTTAAGCTCTTAACTACATGAATCAATAACCAATACTTATAATAGTACTTAAAAAGCTTTTAGCTAAATAAGGAAATAGGTTTTATAATCTAATGTCTTATTCAATCTAAGTCCTCTCGCAACTTCTGTTGATTACTATCATATTCTATGAAATTTCCCATCAAAGATATATGTCCACTGCACTAGACCAACAAAAAATCTATTGCTAGATGTCTAACCATCAATAATTGTTAGATTTCATTTGTGTAACTAATCAAGATGATGAACTAAGACATAGTAAGGTCAAACTTTTATTGGACCACAAAAATTAGATTATGAGTTATCATATGAGGTCAACCTAAGGCCGAAAAGCGGTGACAAATGAAACAGTTCTCTTGAAGCTGAAATAGAAAAGAAGTGGGCTGATCTTGTCCTAGCCAAGGCGTGAGGATGGAGCTCTCGTCGGGGTCTCTAAAGCCAGAATATTCTCCCACGTCATCCGGGACCATGTACTCTTTAGGGTTTTCCTGGGCCGGATGTTTGCGCCTCATCAGCTCTTGTTGTCATTTTTTTGTTAAGACAATACAAGTTGAAACGACCTTTTGTCCTCATGTAGTCATGCGGGTAAAGAGGATCACATGCACCCTCCATGTGAGCAACTGTTCTAGCATCTCCATTTTTAGGGCTTTTTATGTCAGTGAGAGAGCCTCACAGTCGCAGGAAAGAGTCAACGAAAACAGAGAGAGAGAGAGAGAGAGAGAGAGAGAGAGAGAGAGAGAGAGAGAGTCACATTTCTTCTTCGCGTACAAATGTCTGGCCTTTTCTTACCGCACAAGAAGTGAGGAGGGACTATTTGAGTATTGATCACTTATTTCACCTGTAATCACAAAGTTTGGGATTGCGAATTACATCACCACAGCTCATTAATTTGTCTAAGAGTCGGAAAATCTCTACATACGATATAGCCACTATAAAACATGGCTTTAGGATATTGAAGTTATGGGTGCATCTACGTTCAAAAAAAGGAAAGATTAGAAGTAAATATTTCTCTTATGATTTATTACATAGAAGTGATTACTTGTGACACACACACACACACACACACACACACACACACACATCCACAATGCCATCATTAAATTGCAATCAACATTAGTGACCACTAGTTAAATAATGATCCAATAAATCTTCTCATACTGGTTATATGTCCATGTCTCAAGATGAAATTATACACTGTATTTAGTTGATGCAAAAAATGAATTTCCATAAGTGAGAATGACCTTTTGATACATAAATTTTGGCTAATCATTTAGGATTAATTGCATAGAAAATTAAGGATTATTCTTAAACAAAATAAGATAGTTAAATTCCATAACATATGGTCTTTTTAGGAGTGTTCATCAATCTACATATGGATGGGATAATATAAACAAAATGATTGTTGTGAAGGATCCAAGTGTTTGAGAGTCTCATATCAAGGTATCGCTTTGCTTGGATTATTTTGTACTTATTGTGAATGTAAGTTTTGATTATGTTGCCAACACATCTCATTATTGTGAAAATTTCAGGATAATGGCAAATGGGATAAATTTATAAAGAATGAGTTTCCTCAATATCTCGATCTATGTATTGTATTTGGCGATACATATGCTAGTAGACAATATGTAGTAGGAAATGCAAAAGACGTGGTGGTGTTGGAAGAAGATGACATTGGTGGCGGTGATGCAGCAAGTGATCTGGATATATTTAATGAATACCTTATTGATGAAAGAGTCTTTATACCTAATGTGATTGACACCCTAGTTTATGGGAAGCACATATTGGATATGGCTCCAAATTTGAAGAGAGGGAGAAAGTGTGACACATTTGATGTTATTGGCACCTATAAAGTCATTCAAGAAATGATTAAATTCACAATGGGTCAATCAACAAGTGGCTTTATAACCTCACATCCTTTATCACTCGAAGTAATATTCTTTACAACAACGCCGTGAACCAAACACGCTTTAATGTGTCTTGGGAGAGACTTTCATTGGATCTCTACTTGAAAGGAGACCTCAACTTCTTGAATCTCTTTAAGTAGATGTTGAAAAATATGCTGTGAATTTATATTTCGTTCAATTTCACTCTACAAATTATGTATTTGAGATATTGTGGTTATTTTATTTTATTTTATTGATAATGACAATGTTGTGGCTATTGTTGATTGTTATTAGATTCCTTATTTATCTATTATGTTCATGTTCTTTTTTCATGTGATGACATGGGCATAGGTAATATGGAGGGGGATGAAAGTAGCATGTATAATGATCAAGTAACATCAGTTGCATCAGTTGAACAAGACTTTGATGATTTTGATCTTGATATACAAATAGCATGGTTGTGCACTAGTATACTGGATATGTCCATGAACATGAGAAAACCTATCCATAATAGCGTACTATCAAGACTCGAATGGGTAAGGGAGGTTCTTTGTGGACATTCAAATAGAGTACGTGAAGCTTTTAAAATAGAGAGACATGTCTTTCTCAACCTTTATAATTTGATGAAGGCAAGATTAGTTGGAAGATAATCGACAATTAGGGTAGATGAACAAGTTGGTTCTTTGTCACTAGAATTCCAATAGAAATTTATGTAAGAAAATCCAAAGTTGGGGACAAACTATTAGCAAGCACCTCATTATAGTATAGAAAGCAGTTCTCAAACTGGCAAAAGAGGTTATCGTACCGCCTTATTTTGATATTGTTATAAAGGAAATTCCTATAAATCATAACCATAAACATTACTTCAAGATAAGATTTTCATACATTCTTTCACACATCAATTTCATTTTGTTAATGAACTTGTATAATACTGGTCTTTGATAATATGGTGTGACTTTGTAGGCACTATTGATGGCACGTACCTATGTTCATGTTTTTGTACCTGTGTCAAAACAAATCCCATTTAGAAGGAGGCAAGGAATAATCACTCAGAATGTGATGTATGTTTATTAATTTGATATGAAATTTACTTTGGTGTATTATGGTTGGGGAAAGATCTACCAATGACCGTCAGGTGCTCTTGACAACACTTGAAACTTCTTGCTTAGAATTTCCTCGACTACCATTAGGTATTTGTTTGTTTTATAAGGGGTAATCTTCCTTATGCTTGTATTGCAGTTGCATATCATGACCAATTTATGAATACCTTATTATAGACAAATACTAAATGGTAAATTCAGGTTATACAGCACAATTTTTAACTTTGAGATGCATGCCTTTATTTACAATTTGAGAGCAAGCACATAATATAATTATATGTTGTGCCACCCATAATGACATCGTGATAAAGATAGGAGGGATAAGAACTTTTTCTTATATGGAGATCTGGAGTATTTGTCTGGACCTACACAAGATAAGGTTACGGACAATATATCAACCAATGAGGAAACTAAGATGAACGTGTGTAGGAAAAGTATTGCCAAAAAAATGATAAGGAATCATAAATTATAAGATATGTTTGCTATGTGCATATGGTATATGTGATGTACTAATGTGTAGGGAGGTGCTGAGGCAAGGTAAGTCCTATATGGTGCATGTGTAGGCTGCCTCTAGATGAATTCTCGTCCGATTCAAGGTTTAAGGTGTAGACTCGCTGAGATTTATATCATCCCGTCGTGGTTAACCCTTTTTCAAGTCCTTAGATGGAGGTTGTCACATCTGTTTTGGGTGTCCAAGGGAGGTGGAGACTGAGACTACTCTTCTACCCATCCACAGGACCACCTAGACCCATGAGCTTGTGGTGACCACTCTTTGGGTCAATGAGGGCCTACCTCACTTGGTGCCTCATCACTTCAAAGTGTGGTATCTTAACAAGCCTAATGGGGTCCGGGAGGGCCCTCTTGAGGGTTTTGACGGGCCTGCTATCAAAACTGAGTGTGAGGAGGTACTCCACCCCATCATGGATATCGATATACTGGATGATATCGCGGTGAACCTGGGGCCCGAGGCTGAAGGGTCCAGAGTAGAGGTAGCTGATCCTTTGGACATCGACGTCCTAGATGGTGTCGTGGTAGACCCGAATCCCGAGTAGGTAGGGTCCGGGGTAAGATTGGCTCAGTAGCTTCTTTTAAGTATAGACTCCTATATATAGACCTGTGAGACTGACCTGATATGTTTATAAAGTGTGTTTTGTGAGAAGGTGTTGTCATGTGTTTTTACTATCCCTGTGTTGATTATTGTTCGAGGTTTGTTTAATTCCCTTCCGCATGTGTATAAAACAAATGGGTCGGCAATGCGTCCTAGGAGTGTCGCAATTTTAGTCGACCACCAAAGGGTGTGCACGTGCCCGAGGTTCGGGGCGTGAAATCCCTATGCCTAAAGTGGTATTAGAGCTGGCTAGTGTCTAGAGTGATAAGGTGTGATGGGTCTTGAGATAGTTGGTAGGAAAGGCATTTTTCCTTATGCTAACACCTATGATTGACTGATTGATTGTTTTGTGTGGATTGCTCAATTTTCTAATTTTGTGTGGAATTGGAAAGCAAGTTCTATAAAGAGTTTGCATTATAAGCGATTCAGAGTAGAGGACCCCTTGGAAGAGGACTGTCGCGTCTGTCACTCGGGGTAAGACGCCAACTAGGGTTGGTACCCGAGAAAGAGCGCCAGCTCAAGCTAGCGCGAGTGTCAGAGTACTGCCACTGGCTAGTACTGGTGTAGCAGCACCCGGCAATCCTAGAATTGATGAGATCATGCAGGCGCTCGAGACCTTAGGAAACTTGATGGGACAACAAGCATAGAATCAAGCTGCCACTACAGCCACAGCCACTGCTACCACCAACGCCGCTGCCACTACCACAGCCACACCTGCTGAAGTCCCACCTAGGAATATGATTGGGAAGCGATCGATGCACAAGCTAGTAGAGCAATTTTTGAAGTTGAACTCACCGAGGTTCTCAGGAACAAGCGATCCCGAGGCTGCAACCCTCTAGAGCCAAGAATTAGAGAAGGCCTTTGCCCTGCTTAGGTGTTCGGAGGAAGACAAAGTAGTCCTTACGGTCTATCAATTGTAGGGAAATGCAAGCACCTGGTGGAGGGCCACCAGAAGAAGAGTGTTTCCTGAAGGCGTGGTCCCGGTGTGGAATGCATTCATTAAAGTCTCTAATGGAAAGTACTTCTTTGACTGCGCCAAAGAACAGAAGATGGCAGAGTTCCAGTGCCTTCGTCAGGGTTTAATGTCAGTACATCAGTACGGGGCGAAGTTCGCCGAGTTGTCCCAGTATGCCCCCAGACTAATTGAGGATCCAATAGACAGAGCAAGGAGATTTTGAGATGGATTGAGACCGGAGCTAAAGGATCCGCTGGTGCCGTTTAATCTGAAGGACTACAACGACTTGTATGAGAGGGCACAGTTAATCGAGAGGAATTTGAACGAGTGAGCCGCCACATCTAGGTTGTGGTTCAGGTCCAACAGAGATGGTAATCGATTCAGGAAGAAGTTGATGACTGGAGGTAGATATCCCTTTCCGCCCAACAAAAAGGGTGGGATTAGAAAATCAGCACCCAACATGAATGGCGCGTGTCATTTCTACGAAAGACGACATGCATCGACCCCTTGCTTTACTAGAACAGGAGCCTGTTTTGGATGTGGCCAGCTGGGCCACCAGATCAGGGATTGTCCACACAGACCAATGGGATCACAGCTGCCGCTACCAATGATGGGACAAAACCAAGGAAGTGTGCCAGGCGGAATGAACAGGCCTCAAGCACAAGGAAGGGTGTCTGCTGTCACCCGATAAGAGGCAGAGGACTCATCTAATGGGGTCACGGGTACAGTCTCGTTGAACAACCATGCCGCTTATGCTTTATTTGACCTTGGTGCTACACATTCATTTATTGCCGAGCAGTACATTAAGTTGGTAGGGTTAAGTCCAAAACCGTTGGGGTAAGTCGTTAGTATATTTATCCCGTTAAAAGATAAGGTGTTGTCTGCAATAGGCTGTCCTAGTTGCAAGTTAGTTATTGGTGAGTGAGAGGAAGGGATAGATCTGATTGTCCTAGCCATGTTTGATTTTGATGTGATCATTGGCATGGATTGGCTCACCAAGCAATAAGCTATTGTAAACTGTTATCGTAAATCAATTCAATTTAACCCGCTAGTGGGTGAAAGTTTCGAGTTTATTGGGAGTTAAGGAGGACCCTCGTTTACTTTAATCTCGTCGCTTGAGGCAACTCGTTTATTAGAGGTGGGTTGCCAAGGTTATTTGGCAATTGTTGTAGATACGATAGTTGAAGAGCCGAAGATGGAGAACATTGCAATGGTACAAGAGTTTTCGGATGTGTTTCCTCAAGAATTACCTAATTTGCCCCCAGAAAGGGAGATCGAGCTTGTAATTGTGTTGGCCCTTGGGACAGAGCCAATTTCCAAAGCTCCATACCGTATGGCATTGTCAAAGTTGAAAGAACTAAAGGTGTAGATGGAAGAGTTGTTGGATAAAGGATTTATACGTCCTAGTGCATCGCTTTGGGGAGAGCCGATTCTGTTCGTGAGGAAGAAGGATAGTTCCTTGTGCCTTTGTATCGACTATTGGCAACTCAACCAAGTGATGATCAAGAATAAGTATCTGTTGCCAAGGATTGATGACTTGTTTGACTAGCTACAGGGAGCGTCGATATTTTCTAACATCAACTTGGGGACAAATTACCACCAATTGAGAATCAAGAAGGATGATATACCAAAGATGGCCTTTCGTACTCGTTACTGCCATTATGAGTTCACCGTAATGCCATTTGGTTTGACGAACACCCCAGCTACTTTTATGGATTTGATGAATCGAGTATTCAAGGAATATCTGGATCAGTTCGTGATTGTGTTCATTGACGACATCCTGGGCTGCGCATGGTAACCTTCCCCAGCCCAATAATTTCTATTATTCTCTTCCCTGGAACAAAAAAAGAATAAAAACATGTTTGATAACGGCAACTTAGTTTTTTATTCCCGGGAACAAAAAGTTAGCCCGGGAATGGTTTTGGAATAGAAATGAGAAGTAAAAAAAAGTTGCTTCTTGTTCCCGGGAACAAGTTTAAGAAATAAGTGAATTTTTTTTCTTTTATTCTTCTCTTGATAACTGCCATTGACCGCAGTCGACGGCCGCCTGCCGTCGCTTGCCACCGCCGCCGCTGACCGCTGACCGGCGATCACTGACCAACGCCGCCGTCGGCCGCCGCCACCGGTTGCCGGAGGCCGACCGACCGTCGCCGCCGCCGGTTGCCGCCGACCGACCGACCATCGCCGCCGCCGGTCGCCGCCAGCCGACTGTTGCTGCCGCCTCCGCCGGAGGCCGACCGACCACCGCCGCCACCGCCAATCGTCGCCGATCACCGCCGGACGCCGCCGCCGCCACAGCATGTCACCGCCGGTCGACCGCCGTCCACCGACTACCGCTGCCGATCGCCGCCGCACGCCCCATCGGCCGCCATCGACTCGCCGGACGCCGGCGGCCGATGGGCCGTGCGGCGGCGATCGGCAGCGGTAGTCGGCGGGCAGCGGTCGACTAGCGACGACGTGCGGTGGCGGTGGCGGTAGTCGGCGGGCGGCATCGACCGGCGGCTACGTGCGGCGGCGGCAGCGTCCGGTGGCGATCGCGGTCTACCAGCAAAAATAAAAAACAAACAAATATAAAAAAGAAACTGTTTTTTACCAAACACATTTCTATTCTTTTTCTATTTCTAGAGTAAAATTTGTGTGTAGTTACCAAACGGGTTTTTTTACATAGAAATTGTTCCCCATAATAGAAATAGAAAAGAAGTATTTCTGAAAAGAAATTGTTCCCCGACCAAGAAATGTTACCATGCGCAGCCCTGGTCTACTTGAGAAGTCCAGAGGAGCATGAAGGACATGTAAGGACAGTGCTTCAAACTTTCCGAGAACATGGACTGTACGCCAAGTTCAGTAAGTACGAGTTTTGGTTAACTCGTGTAACTTTGCGGGAACATGGACATGTGATTTATGGTGAAGGGATTTCTGTGGACCCGACTAAGATCGAAGCTATGATCAACTGGCCAAGACCGACGACAATAATAGAGATCATAAGCTTTTCAGGATTGGCAGGTTATTACCGACAATTTGTGGAAAGATTATCTGCAATAGCCATGCCGCTGACTTAATTGCTGAAGAAGGAAGAAAAGTTCTTATGGACAAATAAGTGCGAGTGTAGTTTCCAAGAGCTAAAGCAGAAGCTAACTACTACACCCGTGTTGATGATTCCATTTGGTTCTGGAGGATATGAGATCTATAGTGATGCGTCATTCAGAGGACTGGGTTGCATTTTAATGCAACATAAAAGAGTGGTTGCATACGTGTCCCGTCAGTTGAGGCTTCATGAATTAAATTACCCGATGCATGACTTAGAATTCGCAGTGATTATCTTCACTTTAAAGATTTGGAGACATTACTTGTGCGGAGAAAGGTTCAAGATCTTTATAGACCATTAGAGTCTCATGTACTTATTCTCTCAGAATGAGTTGAACATGAGACATCATCATTGGATGGAACTTCTCAAGGACTACAATTGCGACATCTGGTATCATCCCGGAAAAGCTAACAAGGTTGCAGATGCGTTGAGTCGAAAGTCTTCGATTGCGAAAATGGTGATTTAGGAATGGATTCTACTCGAAGCAGCTCGAGATTTGATTTTCAAATTTGAGATAGACCGCCTTTCAAGTCTTATGGCCACCCTCATAATTAAATCGGAAGGGCAGATAAGAATTAAGACGTTGCAGTTGACATATCTAGAGATCTAGAAAATTTTGCAAGAAGAAGCAAAAAAGAGAAAGGCTAACTTTTAGGTTTCTAAAGACGGAACACTAAAGTTTCGTGGACGATTGTGTGTACCTGACGATGCAGAGCTTAAGAAGGAGATCCTGTAAAAAGTTCATCGTAGTAGTTACAACATTCATCCAGGCAGTATAAAGATGTATCAGAATCTACTTCAACATTTTTTGTGGATCGATATGAAGGCGGATATTGCCAAACATGTCGCCAAGTGTCTAACGTGCTGGCAAGTGAAAGCATGACATTGCAAGCCTAGCAGACTTTTGCAACCTCTTGAGATTCTCGAGTGGAAATGGGAACATATCACAATAGATTTTGTGATGGGATTACCAAGAAGTGAGAGAGGTAATGATTCCATATGGGCTGTAGTTGACAGATTGACGAAGTTTGCTTACTTCATCCCCGTACGAAAGGACTTTGCACTGGACAAATACGCTGAGTTGTACATGCGACAGATAATTTGACTGCATGGAGTACAAGTGACGAATACATCTGACCGAGACCCAAAGTTTACAGCAGCCTTCCGGAAATGTTTACAGACTGTCTTAGGAACAGAGCTACAATATAATACGACCTATCATCCATACACAGATGGCTAGTCTGAGAGGACGATTCAAACCCTCAAGGACATGCTGTGAGCTTATGTGTTGGACTTCAAAGGAAGTTGGGAAGAACAACTTCATCTAGTTGAGTTCGCCTACAACAACAATTATCGACAAAGCATCCAGATGGCACCATTTGAAGTGTTGTATGGCAGAGCGTGCAAAACTCTAGTATGCTTGGATGAAGTTGGAGAGCATAAGATTACCGGCCCTAAGTTGGCTCAACAATCAATGGATGCTGTCAAAGTTATTTGAGAAAGACTTAAGACTGCTCAAAGTCACTAGAAGAGTTATGCAAATAAGCAGCGAAGACCATTGGAATTCCAAGTTGGTGAACACATCTTCCTTAAAGTGTCACCAATAAGGGGTACTTCACACTTCGGCAAGAAAGGGAAGTTAAGACCGAGGTACGTCGGTCCCTTTGAAATTCTAGAGTAAATAAAGACTTTGGCGTATCATCTTGCGTTGCTGCCAAGACTTGCTCAGGTGCATGATGTCTTCCACGTGTCGATATTGAGGAAATATGAACCTGACCCAACCCACGTACTGAATTTTGAATAATTAGACGTGAACGAGAGAGTGTCGTACTTGGAGAGACCAGTTCAAATAGTAGATTGAAAGGAGCAAGTGCTATGCAACAAGACAGTCTCTTTAGTCAAAGTGATCTGGCAACATCACAGAACGGAAGGAGCAACGTGGGAAAGTGAAGAATCGATAAGACGTCAATACCTCCACATTTTTTTAGAAGAATTGTAATGGTTTAAATTTCGAGGACGAAACTTTTATAAGAGGTAACAAGTTGTGACATTTTGAAAATTCGATCATGTTTCAATAATATGGAATGGGCTTTTCGTCGACGTGTCTATGATCCTTTTTCTCGGAGCTAATCACTCTCGAGTTAATTGATCTATCAGGCGAAACTGTTAAGAGATATAAATGGAACAAGCTTGAGAATTCAATAAGAAATCGACTACTCGACCGTGATAATCATCAAGGGTCAATATGGCACCGTTATAATTGATTAGTGATTGGATATAGGTTGATTCGATGGAAATGCGCAATTGAATGGTGGGTGATTCCACCTTATCACAAAATTCGCGTCAAATGGCACTAACCCAACTTTCTGTTGATTTTATACTCAGTACCCGCAATTGAAACCTTGAGATTTTTACGAAAACCGAGAGTCACCAATGAGTCGGAGATGCACAAACGTGGATTGAAATTATCAACCACAGGTCAAACGCGCTAAAATCCGTAAAGCTACCTGATAGATTAGGTCGCGCTAAAATTGCATCCGATCAATTTTAACCACGAAATTAAACTCAATTTCGAGAATCAAACGTTCGAGTATGTCACAATTTATTTTTAGGACCTTGTCTCATCTTTTGGGAAGATTCCATCGAGCAAGGAATTTTTACAGAAAAATCAATTTCGGCAAAAAGAATTGGAAGAAATTCGTATGGGCTGATTTCGTGTGATTTTTATCCTTCAAAATGGATTACTTGGTGAGGAATTGAAGAGAAAACACCCATTGGTTGATGCCTTGACCTTTGAGGGCTGAATTAGAGGAATTTTGGGCTACCAAATTGAAGTAATTTGTGAAAAAATGGTGGAAATTCGTAGGGGCTGCTCCCTTGGGATTTTTGGCCTTCAAATTGAATTGTTTTGTGAAGATTTGAGGGAAAATCAGCCATTAGAGGATGCCAAGACTTCAAGGGGGCTGAAGACTTTGTGGTTTACACTCAGGTGATAGATATTTCCTCTTGGACCCCAATTGGCCAAAAATTGGACTTCCTTGGCCCTTGTACTTCTCTCTCCTTCCCCCTTCTCCCTCCTTATGTGACTAGCCCCCTTTCCTACAGAACAGCTGCAGCTTCTTCTTCCTCATCTCTTCATCACCATTTCCACTGCAAGTTTAGCCACATACCTCCTTAGCCAACCTGCCAGCAGCAACGAACCAGCCACCACACGTTCACCCAGCCAATCCCACGCCACCATCCCACCGAGCCGAGACGCCAACCAGCGATGCCAGCCCCACCTCACCTTCACACATCCAATCCCATGACTAGCTACGCCTGTCGCTGCCGTCCATCCGCCAGCCGTCTGCCATAGCCAGCTGCTTGACCCTAGCCGCGCCGTCTCAACTCCACCTCAGCCCAAACTGCCGGCCACAGAACCGAAATCCCAGCTCAAGCTGTGAGCTTGTGGGCTGTTTTTCAGCCTCATCCGACCCTTCGTTGGAGACACCATAGACACGGGATCTCACTGCCATCGCGTCGCCGTCACCATCGCCATCAACCCATCACCTCGCTAATCCGATGAGTTAACACCCGAATCTTGGATTAGGAAATTAATTGCACTTAGGGGGATTAATTTAGCCTTAATTAAGATTAGAGTAATTTAATTAGAGTAACTAAGTTAATTAGGCTAGTTTGGTTAGTGTAACTAGTTAGTTAGGTGGTTAGTTAGGTTATTTAGTTAGCCTAATTAGATTAATTAGTTAGCCTAGCTAGATTAGTTTAGTTAGTTCAATTAGGTTAGTTTAGATAGATTAATTAGATTAATTATGTGGTTTAGTTTAAATGATTTGCAATTTATTTAATTAATTTTAATTAGTGTAAATTATACCGGGATAGCCGGTTAGTGGAATTTTACGCCGATCGCTGTGGTTGAATTGATTTGTGAAATTAATTGATAAATTAAGTAATTGAAAGCTTGGTGATAATTTTTTTTTATTATTGCAAAAATATGATTTTATGGTATTTAATTAGAAAAATACCAAGTGCCGGGTTTTGACACCAGAAATATTTTATGTACTATATAAAATCATGGAATTTTGAAATGGGAGAGTATCACATTTTATGGATCAATTTAAATGTGTGACCACGCATAATTATTTTACTGGGTATTTTTGATACGAAGAAAATTGGCCAAGTCCATTATTTGAAATGGAAGTATTTGAGTGCAAAGCACGATGTTCTTGGCCAAGTATGGATGTGCGTGTGGTCATTATCGGAACTCGTCCTGATGCGTTCACGCGGGACGATGCCTGATTAAGTTCAAATGCCCTTGACAACGGATGTCAGTCGCAGTGGAGGCTGGGCCGATGCTCCTTTTTGGAATGCCATCTAGATATAGACGTTGCCATGCCCGACGAAGCGGGACAATGCCCAGTTATGCCAGATGACTGCCGATTGTCAAGTTGGTTATGGTCGTTGGGTCATAAATAACTAGAACATGCTTGAATGATTGAGATAGCTAGGCCTGATTATAGGACAAAATTGTGTGGCACAGAATGAGATGTGTCATAATTGTTTGGCCTTATAATTAGAACCCTTGTAATTGATTGATATATGAAAATGATGTGTTCCAGTTATAAGATATGTTTGTTGTGTGCATATGGTATATGTGATGTACTAATGTGCAGAGAGATGCTGAGGTGAGGAAAGTCCTATATGGTGCATGTATAGGCTGCCTCTAGGTGAATTCTCGTCCTAATTGGGGTTTGGGGTGTAGACTCGTTGAGATTTATCTCACCCCATCGTGGTTAACCCTTTTTCAAGTCCTTAAATGGAGGTCCGTCACATCCATTTTAGGTGTCCATGGGAGGTGGAGACCGAGACTACTCTTCTCCCCATCCACGGGATCACCTGCACCCGTGACCTTGTGGTGACCACTCTTTGGGTCGATGAGGGCCTACCTCACTTGGTACCTCACTTGGTACCTCATCCCTTCAAAGCGTGGTACCTTAAAGCTTAATGGGGTCCAGGAGGGTCCTCTGGAGGTTTTTGACGGGCCTGCCGTTGAAACCGAGTATGAAGAGGTACTCCACCCCATCATGGATATCGATATACTGGATGATATCGCGGTGAACCCGAGACCCGAGGCTAAAGGGTCCGGAGTAGAGGTAGCTAATCCTTTGGACATCGACGTCCTAGATGGTGTCGTGGTAGACCCGAATCCCAAGTAGTTAAGGTCCGAGGTGGGATTGGCTTAATAGCTTCTTTTGAGTATAGACTCCTGTATATAGACTTGCAAGACTGACTTGATTTGTTTATAAAGTGTGTTTTGTGAGAAGGTGTTGGCATGTGTTTTTACTATCCCTGTGTTGATTGTTGTCTGGAGTTTGTTTAATTCACTTCCGCATGTGTATAAAACAAACGGGTCAGTGACGTGTCCTAGAAACGTCGCAATTTTAGTCGACCACCAAGAGGTGCGCATGAGCCTAGGGTTTGGAGCGTGACAGTTACATTAATGATCACTCACTCGCATGATCACCTCACATGTGAGTTAACGGGTTTAAAATCAATCCGAATTGCGTGCCAAAATAATCTTTTTAAAATGAACAATATTAAATACCGAAAATGCACTAATTAGTTAAATAGTGTAATCAAGTCATCGACCCTATATTCTGTAATTGCATAGGAAATGATGTGCGCTCACATACTTAGTTCCTAGTCGACTCTAATAAGCTATTAGCAACTCCTTTTTTAGAAAATTTTCATAGTGTCAATTTGAATACATAATGTTACCTGAGATATGGGATTAGAAGAGCCCGCTTCTTAATCATGGGTCATAGGCATATTTTTTTAGGCACTATCCCTAAACTTATATTTCCCTCCCTAACAAAGGGTAGGTCGTGACATTGATTTGGGAGATCCTATTCGAGACCTATTTGCATCATCCTAATGTTGCTTTATTAGTGTATGAATGATGGGCTTCCCAAGTTCATGAATATGTAATGATACAATTTAGCTATTGAATTTGTTGGGACCAAAAGGATAAAAGTGTTAGGAAAATCTCTTATGATGTTTTGAAGATAACAAAATAAATCAAAAGCTACTAATGTGTTTAATGGTTGAGTAATAGACTATGCAGATGATAGAACATGTAAATGATATTATCAAAGTCTATACTTAGAAGAACCAGAAAACTGAATGTAACACATGTCCAAAGTATATCCTGAAGATTTCCAGACTTCTGATTCAAAGTTTGAAGACTGCTAGACTTTAATGTCAAAGTTTGTTCTACATTAGAAGTCTTCTCACTCTAACAAATTCCAGATTAAATGTGAATGAAGAACCAGAAGACAGATTCTATGCTAAAGCTGAACTTATTCAAACTGTGTCAAAAGCATAAAGCTAAATCTGTTCAAAAGCAGAATATGTTTAGATCCAGATTGTGAAGTATATTACACTCAGATTGTGAAGTCTATTGCACTCAGACTCAGATTGTAAAGTCTATTGCACTCAGACTTTACATCCAGATTCGACAGAACGTAACACAAGCCCCAATCATATAACGGCTAGTGATCTAGTTTAGATTCCACATCAAGTTAGATTTGATTGACTCAATCTAATTGATTGACGATTAGATCTTGAAGACAAGAACTTTCTATATGAAAAAGCTCTACTTATGGAAACTAAGATTCTATTTGTATGGGCGATCAAAATCAACTTGGGATTATACTTTTGTCACTCAACGATTACCAAATCTTCTAGATATAGATCTGTCCAATGGGTAGATTGGAAGATGATCCTCAAGATATTGTCCAACGGCTAGTTTGGAAGTGGAGGAATATTTAAGGTGATTAAAAACCGATGAGCAAGTAAGAGACAGAGCATAGAATTTATAATTCCAAAGTCTGAGCGACTTTCGATCATACACTTGTTTCTTGTGAGCTTAAACGTTTATAATCGTGAGAGAAATACCAAAAGAGTGACTTAGTGAGACAGTGTGATCTACTAATAAGTGTTTACACTCAAAGTTGTAATCTCTTGTTGATTACATAGTGAAATCCAACTAAGAAGGCTATTAGCATGGGAGAGTGAACGTAGGCTTGATCTAAACCGAACCACTATAAACCTTGTATTCTTATTCTCTTCCCCGAGTCTCCTTATTTTGTTCGTAATTCTATTTAACTGCTAAAGTCTAATCTCGCTCAAAGTCTGCTGCTCTTCAGACTTAGTTTCAAAAGTCTATTGTTATTTAGACTCAAGTTAAAAGTAAAGGTTTTCACTGCATTTTGCATAATCTGTTTTTACACTTATTCACCCCCCTTTAGGTGTTCATAATAGCACTTTTAAAATGAGCCTTGAAGGAATTGGTGAGGAGAGAGTAAAAACACACGGAGATATTATAATACTCAAAATGCCTTGCGAAGGCTTGATGTGGAGTACACACCATACTCTTATAAACAATACAAGTTTTGCTAAGTTCAAAACTCTCTTTATCTTTCTATATGCTTCTAAAGCTCTCTCACTCTTCCTAAAAAATAACTAACGTGAGTACACGTATTTATAAATGTCCCCACCGCCTGGACTCCACTGCCTTTGACTTCAAAGTACAAGAAGTAAAGTTGAACTTTTCCTCTTGTTTGCTGGCTTCAGTGTGAATGGGAGTTGCTGAAATTTTATCCACGGCCAAGTCCAGCTTCAGCTTGTCTTCATGCAAGCTGTATTCTCCTATTAATGAAGTCGGTGAAGAGAAGTAGGATTCCCACTGCAGCTCCTTTTCTTGATCAACGTATGGACTCTTGATGAATATTTTTCCGTGGCGGTTTGCAAACCGCCATACTCCTAGCTTTCACACGCTTAGCCAAAAACCAATTAAAAGACAAATATGCTAATTTCTTCTTGAATCAAAAAGCAAACTCAATTTTACTATTTTCAACAGAATTTCATTGAAGACATTGAACCGATGAAAGTATACTTATACACTGGTCTCATTGCTTCGGGGGCAGCACATACGCATAAAGCGCAAAGAATGACTGTATGAGAGCGAGTATCAGACCCAGGAAGGCCGCCACTGCCGAAATCAAATACCAAGGAGAACCAAAGTACTTGCTCTTAAATGCTGTCCAGCTCGCACGCCACCCAGTTCTATGTGTTCTATAGAACCTGTTCAGATCCTCCATCACTCCGGCCAAATGGCACTTACTGATATCGAAATCCAAATCCTTCCCTAAGTCATTGAAGAAGCTCGCAACATCAGCGTGGGTCCCGTAGTAATTCTCCAGCACCTGGTGATCCAATAAGTAGCTCACGTCCTCCGCAGTGGGCATGAGGCACCCAATGAAGGTCACATAACTAGTGATGTGCTGCGGGCAGTAGCAGTAGCACTGCTCGAACGCAACACAGTTGAGGAAGAAGGAGCTGGCCGGGTCATCAATTGTCAGTGGGGGGATCTCGAGCACTCCATCCGTGAACCGAATCCTGAGCCACCCGTTGCATTTTCTTGGCTTGAATTTGATTCCTGCACGCTGGAGCTTCGCCACCGAGGGGATCAGCTGCAGATATTCATGGTCGAATTCCCTTGGCTCTTCCACAGGGAGGTCGCTGAGGCTCAGCTGGATCAGGTGGAGCAAGTGCTTGACGTCCGAGACTCCGTAGTACTTCTCGAGGTCCTCCGGTGGCCACTGCATGGTGTAGTTGAAGAACCGCAGCGCGAGCTCAACGCACAGGATCATCGGTGTGCTTCGACATATCGTAGAGGGTTTGGAGGACGAAGAAGGGGATTTGGTTCTCGAGATAGAGGAAGTCGCGAATGAACGCAGTGAACGTCCAATACATGTTGAATAGGGGATCGTCGTGTTCATGATGGATGATGCCATCAATCACTCGGAACACCTCGATGATGAAGCAGCCATCAAGGACCATCATCTTGATCAGCTCAGCGCTCCCAAAAATGAGTGGCTCGTAGTAACAATCTCGAATTTCCTTTTCCTTCAACGCAATGGCAGTGAAGTAATGGTTGAAATCCACTCCGGAGCTTCTGGTTCGGGCAAGAAGAGCCGCGAAGAACCATGGCTTGTGCTCTTCGATCATCTTGACGCATTCACTTTCATGGTGGTACCGGCCGATGGCCACGAATGCGGGGCTTGTAGGCCTTGGGGTTGAGCTCCTTAAGGGTTGCAGGAACCCTAAAGATGCAGCAGGAGGAATCGCCGGCCGACTGCTTCAGATGGGTCGGCTTCTGGATGAGACCCGGATCCCAGATGGATGACCAGTCGTGCATCAGCTCCGGTGCCACCGGCTCTGGTGGCACCCTGACCACATGGTGGGCGCTGGCTTGACTGTTCACAGGGTTGGGATTGGCTCCTCCGATCATTTGAAGCTCCACCTTAGCCGGTGTACTGCTCTGATACCAGGTTTTCACAGGGACAAAAGTTAGGGAAGAGTCGGACCTCGTTGGCCATGGGACAGTGAGCTCCGGTGCTCCGAGAGATGATGCTGCAATTGCAATGAGCTTTGCGGCACGCTTAGTAAACCGACCCTGTGGGAGCCAACTAATCAGACACGAGTGTAAGGCGTATCTAATTTTCCATTGAAGCTTTCTTGGCTTTACTAGTGAGCGACCAAGAGTCCTGCAACTAATGTAAAGCAAAGGGTTTGCGTCAGTTTATGCCGAGAACAAGACAGAAAATTACAAAATAGAACTCCACCAGTTTTTCTTGTCTTTCATTGAGCCTCAGAAATTTAGATCTGATGAATTAATTAGTGATATCATTGGGTTCTGAGTTTACAGGAGGAGAGATCAGAGAAGAAGGACGAAAGGTTCCAACGTGAATTGGAATTAGAAAGCTATTTTGGTGATGACTGCAGATTCGGCTCATTTTTCACCCACTTTCTCGTGACATCATTGATCATTGTCCAAAGGGGATTCGGCTCATGATGACGTGGAATTGACCGACAACTTGCATTGTTTTGGTGACAAAGCGACCAAAATTCCTCCTTGATAAGGTCTCTATCTATAAAACCGGTGGCTCGGTCCAAAAGGATATTCTAAATTGAATATACATACGCAAAAACCCCTCAGCGGGTTTATAGTCATATTGAACATAAACAATTATCCTCCAATACCAGAAATTCAATCCATAAATCAATATTGTAAACCAAGCAAATACCATTAGGCAGCATAACCCATCATCCATTTCCTATCCATTTTTCAGATCATCATAAACACTTCTATAAATCAATCGCAAAGCAATTTTATATATATATTACTCCACAAACTTTATATAACACACTTTTCAAATGTTCATAATTAATCAAAGAGTAGCAAATGCTCGATCCAGTTTTTATACAATAAAAATGCTCTTCACAATTCAATATAAATACATACATACTTCAAGACATGGTTTTACAAAATCAAATAAGATATGGTACTACTCACATCATCACCTACGACCAAACGACAAATGATACTCGTATCGTCGAACTTATGGCCCTATCAAATAATTGAGGAATAATGTTAAAATCAAATAAAATCCCACCTAAACTATTAAACAACTAAAGTACGCTTTAACTGTAGCAAAAAGACTCCTGCACGCTAACAAATCGCATACCCAAAGAGATTATTCAACCCATTCGCAACGTGGAATTTTAGCGTAAAACTTGATTGTGCCATAACTTTCTTTTTTGAAACCCATTCCAAATGTATTTATAGTCAATAGAAAGCCTTTCAAACATACTACAAAAATCTCAACTTGACTGTCCAAAAATCAATCTCGAAATCAATAAATAAATGAAAAAAATGGCGCAAAGCTGCTGGACGCACACTGTTCACTGCACTTGGGAAACGTTGTAATTTTGTTTCGGGTGAACCGTAAGCTCAAATCACGATCCATAAAATCTCAAGTCTCCACAACACCCTAAACTATCAATTCTATAAAACTACACGGCTTAACGACTTAAAAATCGGATTTCAACACTCAATTTTCTCAAATTTTCAAATATGAGCCATAAACCAGAAAATACTTCGATTGGATGAATGAGGGGCTTAAGCTCTTACTGGGTATTGCATTATAGAGTCGAGTCGGCTTGGCAAGGAGTCCGCAACATGCATGTGCCAAACCCTGTTCCTCTTCCTCCTCGTCCTCCTCCTCTCTTTTCCTCTCTCTCTCTCTTTTCTTCTTCTCTCTCGATTGAAGTGGGTCGGCCCCTATAAAAGAGTACGCCCACTTCTTTTTCTTTATTGACTGGTCAACACTTATTTTCTTTTTTTTTAATTCCTTACTTAACTTGTCCAACCAATATATTACAAGTGACCTCATCCCTAGGTCATTGACACGTTTGTGAACAGTCCCCTTGCATTACCATCGCCCCCGTCCTCCAATGGCTCCTCGTCGTCCTCATGAACTTCGTTCGTCGTATCATCATCAACAACGGCTCTGCGCTTTGGCTGAGGAACGACGGTCTCGGCCCTGTCGGCAAAGTCCACGAGGAAGCTGAACACCGAATCGAAGACCTCAGAGGTCTCACCGCTCCTCTTCCCGCTCTGGGAATCCGACGGAGACATAGTGATGATCGAGAGTGAATGGCTCAGTGGCGGTGGACGAATTTGGGAGACGTGCTCTGGGTTTAAATATTGAACAAGAATCATTTCTCGAGGAATGGTTCACAAGTTTTGGCCATGGAAAAGTTCACGCGTTTTCGCTATTAGAATTGGGACTTCATTTAATAGTAATCTTCGGAACAGTTATCAATAAATATACAAAATCTTTTATGACATTAGAGAAGGAGAATCCAAGTTCATATTTTATTTTATTTTATGTTTATCTTTATAAGGCCCAAAGTGTCTCTCCTATTGTATATTTTTACTTATATGGTTAAGTTTCTTTAGTATATACAGGCGGAATGTGGCACCCCTCGACGGCCCTCGAACTGTTAGGGTCGCCACAGTTCAATTACCATTCTCTTACTTGACCTAAAGGTCTATCAATCCTGGGGGTTTATATTTTTTAGATCAGTCCCTGCACAATTTATATGGCGGAAGCACATCCATCAACTCGCTTCCTTATATTCAGAAAACGATGCACACCAACTAAACGTTTATAGGTAAAAGCCGAACACTTTTATTTACTTAAACTAGATGGACATCATTCATCGGTACATCAAAATGCCATAGTCTTCTATACTCGGGTATACTTCAAAAGATGACCGACATCTCCTCCAACAGTTGTATACTTAAAGTCCATCGATCAGTGTCAGCGTCCAAAAGTCCCTTCCTTTGCTATCATCCTCCTCGCGGTCATATTTAACCACTTGATCCATTTACCAGTGACAGTGGCAGCAGAAGTATCTTATCTAGTCTGAAATGTTAATCCCCAAACGGGCTGAGTACAACTACTCAGCAATAAAAGATTCATCAAGCTATATCAAGCATTACTATTAATATCCAGATTCAAGTATAATAGACAAGACAAGAAATAGAGGATAGGTATGCACCAAAATCATAAAATACTTCCATGTGATGATAACATATCCAAGATAGACAAATTTCAATCATAGGGCCAAACTGAAATATCATGTTCCGTTCCATGCCATACACTCAGTCTTATATCTAGACCCCACACATTTATAGGAGAATCATTCATTTTATCATTCAAAAGGGTTTCATCCCCGGAGGACCAGTGTTTGCGTCCCTTCGGCATTCACATCCCTCCAGGCATCGCGAAAGCCTCTGGCATTCAGCCATTTAAGGCCACCGGGCATCTGGAGCGAATCATGCCTCCAGGCATCTCGTACCACACCTGGCCTCACGAGGAACCTCGAGGGCCTCCCATGAAAATGGTTACCCTGGCTATTCAGAATTACATACCGACTAGCATACTACCGGGCATCCCGAAACTGCCGAGGAAAAACCTCCGACATTTAGCCATTTAAGGCCACCGGGCATCCACAAGGCATCGACTCACTTGATCCTTTGGGCATCCCGACTACCGGGGTATTGTTGACCCGAGGGTTCAACGGTAACAACTTAGCATTTTAATTCACAAAACATTTTCAAATGCTAAACAAATGTCTCATGGACCCTCTATCACATCTCAATATTGCACAAATATCCACAGCCAATACCATCACATCACATAGCCATTCGAAACACCTTCACCTTCGAGAACAGAATAGTCTGATTCTACAATGCACAGTTCTGGTAGAAATTTTGAAATAAATACTAAATGGACTCGAAAAATTATGAAATTTTGACATGATATCAATGAGAACTTCGGTATTTCTTGCTACAATTTCTGTAAAATTTCCAGATTTAGCATTTTCGTATGAAAATCATTTTATCAATTAAATCTTGTCCATTTACCCTAAATTTTTTATATGTTGTACCTACAGATGTACTCTCCAACTTTCATTAAGATATCAGAGTCAAATTGTGGCTGAAAAATTACAGAAAAATCAAAAGGTCACCGAGGGTCACACTGTTCTCCACAAAGCAGTCCATTAACCTAATGAGAGTTTCTCCTACTCCTTAAATTTCGACCTCCAACATCCACAATCAAATAGATACAAGTGTATTACACTATAACACAGCCTTATCACTTCCAAAAATCCTCCATAGTCATATTTTTTATTTAAAAATTCTTGTTCCATCTCAAATTCGAAATCCACAATGCATGCCCTGTTTTTCCTAGTTTTCTTGATCTGGCTTCATCTTACATGTCCAAAATCCAACATGCAGCTCTAAAATTTCACCTTTCTCACATCCACCAAATCTTAGCTAGATAAAACAGCAAGCAAAACATAGATTGAAGAACTTCTACTTGCCTTAAACCTCTCTACTCGATTGCTGGCCAAAAATAGGGGTTCGGGGATAGAAGCTTGGTCCAACCAGCAATGGGGATTGGCGGCGTCGACGGCGGCCACACAAACACGGCAGGAGGCAATCCTCCTCTTCCTCCTTCGCGGCTCACGCCCGAGCGCCCGCTCTGTGGCATCCTAAAATCTCGTGACAACCTCTGGAATACGATGAACCATGATTAGGTAATGGAAGTGCCGTTTGAATTTGTATTAGCCATTGAATTAATGAATTTCAATTAATTTAAGGCTGAGCATTGTAATGGATGATTGTTTGGATGGAGATTGTCTACAAGTGACCCAAGGATTTTATTAAGGTGCAAATTGACATAGAAATCTTATTCTTGGTGGTGCACTTTATAAGTAGAATTTTATTGATTTAAATTACAAAGTTTTGTTGATTTATAAGTTGAAATTAGGTGTTAATTTAAATGAGGGTTAAATGGAATAGGAATAGGAGAGGATGGGCTGATTTTTAGCACTAAAGACCGTCCAACCAGCCCATGCCAGCCCCCTATTCGACCGGCCCATGAAGGCCCAAGACCAGCCCAACATTGAAGCCCATAAACCCTTGCATGTGAGTTGTTAAGTGGCATGGAGGAGAAGCCAAGTGTGGCTGCCCGCATTGGCTTCCTTGGGCGGCTTCATGCAATCAAATGATTGCAAATGATTGTAAGGGAAGAAAGCTAAAGACAGGGAGGCGGATTGATGAAGGGGATTCGACCAAGAGAGAGAGAGAGTGTCGTCCAAGAGAGAAAGGGAAACCGAGAGAGAGGAAGAGGGAAAGAGAGGAAGGAGGAGAACCGTCCACCTAGCTCACCGTCGTCCGTTCGCTGCTTTGCCGCCGTTCTTGTTGCTCTTTGTGCTTAAGTTTAAGGCAAGTGAAGTCCTAAAACCTACCCCTTGCATTGTTGTGTGTATGTGTAGTATATGGTAAGTCTTGGTTGTGGTAGATGGGATGAGATTTCGGAGCTTTGAAGAGAGATTCGTTGGCCATGCATGCTGTTTCTGGAAAGACCAGTCCGACCATCCATGCGTTTGTGTGCTGCATGTGACTTTTAGTTGGAATCTTGTTTCGATTTCTTCATGAAAGTTGTAGAGGACACCTCGAGTATTGGTTAGTAAAATAATTTTTCTTTGGAGAAATTAGATCTGGAATTCGTTATGCTGACCTTTAGAGATTTCGTGGTTTGTAAAGTAAATTTCTTGTGAAAATCTCACTTTGATCTCTTAATGAAAGTTGTATTGTACTTCTTGAGGTAGAACATATCAAAAATTTAGAGCAAATGAACAAAAATAGGTTGGTGAAATCATTGTTCTTTGAAGAAACTGGATTTGGGAAAACGTTACCTCGACCCAGTATGATTTCGTGATTTTTATAAAATCATACAGCTAAAATTTGTTTGTGTGTCCTTAATGAAAGTTGTATGTAATATTATGAGGAATAACATACTAAAAATTTAGAAGAAATGAACATATGTAAGTCGGTGAAATGAGTTTCTTTTTAAAGATGATAAACTGGAAAAGATGACACCGAGAACAGGGGGAAATGATCGTCTATATCTATTAACCTAGAACGATTTGGGTTTCGATTTCTTCATGAGATATTTACCTCTAGGACTTTTCTATAACATTTCAAAATTTCAGAGTTTTTGGAGTTCATTTTGGTATTTAATTTAAATTTCTTCATAAACTGTGCAAGTTGAAATATTGAAGTTTTGAGAACTATGATGCATGGACCGTGTTGCTTTGTGTGAGATTCTTTTGGCATGGAGTTATGCATGAGATCTCTACCTTTAGGTCTCTTCTATAATGTGTCAAGTTTTCAGAATTTATTAACGCCATTTACAAATTTTTCTGGAGTTTTAATTAGGGGAATGCATTCTGATTTATTCGAAACATTGATGTGTTTTGAAAAATAAATGAATTTATCCATGTGATTTAGTACTATGAGTGGTTGATCTTGCTGCATATGTGATGACATATGGCATGTTATATGGCATGAAAATTTGGTTGAGACCCTTGATATTTTTGCATCAAATGCCATGTTGAAATTGAGATACATATGTGGATATAACTTGAGAAAATAACGAGACTGTTGGAGGTGTGAGCCGACAATGCCCCAGGAGTGTTAGGATGCCCAGAGTGTGTGTGCTGGATGTCCTCGGGAGTTTCGAGATGCTCGGAGTGTGGGGATGCCGGAAGCCTCGGAGGTGTGTGCCGGGGGGGATACCTCGTGATGCTAGTTGGGATACGAGATGCCCGGAGTGTATGTGCCGGATGCCCAGAGGTGTGTGCCGGAGGTTCCTCGTGATGCCAAGTTAGATACAAGTGATAAATTGTCGGATGAAAATACTGGTCCCAGGAAAGATAAAAATTGAGACTGCACATATGGCATGGATATATGCATGAATGCTTGATGATGAGTGCATGGTGGTATATGCACATATGGCATGGATATATGCATGAATGCTTGATGATGAATGCATGGTGGTATATGCACATATGGCATGGTGATATATGCATGACTGCAAGATAAGGTATGCTTGAATGCATGAATGATATGTGTTTTATTCTTAATTTTTCTGTTTGACACATTGAGTAGTGTGGTGAATCTTTACTGCTGAGTGGTTGTACTCACCCATTTTGAAGATTAATATTTCAGATTAGAAATATGCATTTGCTGCCGGTTGCACGCGGTACTTACTATGACATACCTACTGATGTGAATGTGGAGTATACTGAGCATGTTTGTGTCGGTGCTCCTGGTTTAGTTTTTGTTCGAGTCCGTGTCCTGGTGATGTACGACGTGGATCGAGTTGATGGCCCGGTTATCCAAGAGTTTATATCTATCCATGTTCGACATGATGAAGAGATGTTAGGGATGTTACAGCCGATGCCACCCGATGCACCGGATTGGGTATGATGGCGCGTATAGCTGTTGGGAGCTAACACTTTTTGGAGATAGCCGACGCTCGTTGATGGAGGGTGGTACATGTTTGATGTAGAATGAAGTCCTTTTTGGGGTGGTAGCCAAATATAGTTTAAATCTTGGCCTTTTTGTTATATCGACCTTGGTGTCCATCATGAAAATATAAATAAGAGTGAATCGGCATTATCTTTTCTTGTGGTGCATAGTTGGTGTGTATTGCATTATGGTTATTGGAGGGAGAGATGGTGAGACTTTTTTATGCTTCTGCTAATAAGTTGCATTGGGACCGCTTTCAAAAAAAAAATTCATAATCAAAGGGTATCTGTCTGTGAAGTTATATGAGATCGAGTAATTAAGAGAGATCACCTGTGGCGACCTCAGGCGAATCGGGGGTGCCACAACGTTGTTTTGGTATCAGAGCAATGGCTATAGATTTGAGTGATAAGGAGCCTCATTTGGAAATTGAGGAACATGATGACAATGCACACCATAGAGTATTAAATGGAATAATTGGTTAACCTTGAATAACAGGTGATGAGTATTCACTCGTAGATCCCTAGGGGGTGCATGACAACCCAAAATTTTTGTTTCAGAAATAGTTTTTCTGTTCTAGACCTGTTTCTGGAAGAGAAATCCGTTTGATAAACCTATTCAGTTTTTCTATTTATGGAATAGATTTTTATTCCAGAAATAGGTTTGGAAGAGAAATCATAAGCTAAAATTTTCTACTTCTGATTTCTGGAAGAGAAATCAGAAATAATTTCTCTCACTAAACCCTAATTTCGGTAAGTCCTCCCTCATCTCCTCTACGTCTCTGCCTCCTCCTCCTCCTCCGCCTCTCCTCATTTTATTAAAAATAAAAATAAAAATATTCATTTTATTCATTTAAAAATAAAAATAAATATATTAAAATAAATAAATTATTTTTATTTATCATTTTATTTTTAGTTTATTAAAAATAAATTTATTAAAAATAAATTTAGTAAATTTATTTTTATTTTCCTTGAGTGTTTTGCCAAATAATTTTTTTATTTTTTATTTTTATTCATTTTAAAATAAATTTATCCGTAAAATAAAATAACATAGAATAAATAAAATAAATTTACTTTAAGGATATTTTTATTTTATTTTTTATAATATTTTATTTTATTTTATTTTATTTTATTTTATTTTATTTTATTTTATTTTATTCATTATTTTTTTGTTACTAAATCATTTTTATTTTTATTTTTATTTTTTATATTAAAGGTCATCGGTTGTCGCCGCCGTCGTCCGAAAGGGAGAAATTTTGTGTCGTTATCAAACAAATTTCTATTTTTAGAGTAGAAATTTTGTGTCGTTATCAAACGAATTTCTATTTTTAAAGTAGAAATTTTGTGTCGTTATCAAACGGTTATTTTTGCTTAGAAACTCTTCCAAAAATAGAAATAGAAAAATCTATTTCTGTTCCATAAACTATTTTTGGAACATAATTATTGTCATGCGCGCCCCTAGTAGTTTATTATGAGTTGCTTTTAGGTACCGGTAACATATATATGTTACTTATGTAGTAGTAGATGTTTGGAATGAAGACAGTGAGTCTCAGATTTTCCTGAGGCAATGCTTGGAAATTGCAGGAAAGTTATGGTGCGAGCTGGAAGTGCTCATCCATTGAGGGCTGAAGCCTCTACTGCAAGGGTTGAACCCTGAATGGAAGAATCCTGCAGGCATTAGCCAATATTGGAAATTTGATGGATAGGTAAGCATAGCAACAACCTGGAATGGAACGTCGCCCTCAAAGACTGGTGGAACAATTTCTGAAGTTGAAGCCACTTAAGTTTAGTGGAATAGGAAGTCCTGAGGAGGCGGAACATTGGATTGATGGAATGGAATGAATTTTCCGGTTGTTGGAATGCAGTGATGTGAGAAAGGGTAAGAGACCCTATCCTGGTCAAGGTCAGACTTGGAATGTGAAGAAAAAGAGCAATTTTGGAAATTTTGGAAGAGCTAAGGATGGCCTAAATATAGGGAAAGCACCCTATCAGCCTGATGTTTGTCGAAGGTGTGATGGGCAGCATGGCCCAGGACCTTGTAGTGGACGACTGAGATGTTATGGTTGTGGACAAGTAGGTTACCTTAAAAGAAACCACCCACAAGAAAGGTCGCAAATGAGTGTTAGCTCGATGCGACAAGGACAACACAGTGCTGTTAGACTAAACCTACCAAGGAATCCTCAGAGGCCACTAGCACAAGGAAGGGTGTATGCAGTCACCCAAGAGGAAGCGAAAGCTTCCAGAAATGTTATATCAGGTACGATTTTCATAAATGGCAAGAAGGCATATGCATTGTTTGACACGGGTGCTACGCATTCATTTATATCTGAAATATATAGGCAATTGAGTGAAATAGAAGTTACGCCTCTTGAGAGACCTCCCCTTTAAAGAATATGGTATTGTCTACGATGACGTGTGCAAAATGTAAGATAACTATAGAAGAGCAAGACATGGAAATAAACTTAGTCGTAACGGCTATGTATGACTTTGATGTTATCATAGGAATGGACTGGCTCCATAAGCATAGGGCTAAGGTGGATTGCTATAGGAAAGTGATCCAGTTCATGTTGCCTGATCAGTTTAGTTTCGAATTTTTCGAAGGACGGATAAGCCCCTCTATAGCCGTTATTTCGATGGTAGAAGCTTGTGAACTACTTGACGAAGGATGTCAATGATACCTAGTAGTGGTAAGAGACCTTACTAAGAAAGAAGCTGAAATCGGTGAGATTCAAGTAGTTAGGGAATTTCAAGATGTGTTTCCTGAGGAGTTGCCTGGATTACCACCAGAGCGGGAAATTGAGTTTGAAATTGAACTAATGCCTGGAACAGGACCTATATCGAAAGCCCCGTATAGGATGGCCTTAGTTGAGTTGAAGGAATTAAAGGTGCAACTACAAGAGTTGCTTGACAAAGAATTCATTAGGCCAAGTGCTTCACCTTGGGGTGCACTAGTCTTGTTTGTGAAAAAGAATGATGGGTCGATGCATTTGTGTATTGATTATAGACAGCTGAATCAAGTGACTATAAAGAATAAGTATCCTTTTGCCTAGAATTGATGATTTATTTGACCAATTGCAAGGAAGTTCAGTCTTTTCTAAGATTAACTTGAGATCGGGATTCCATCAATTAAAGATTAAGAAAAAAGACATTCCTAAGACTGCATTTAGGACTCGTTATGGACATTATGAGTTCTTAGTTATGCCTTTTGAATTGACAAATGCACCAACTGCATTCATGGATTTAATGAATAGGATATTTAAGCCTTATTTGGATCAGTTTGTGATTGTTTTCATTGATGATATCCTGGTATATTCTAGAGGACCTAAAGAGCATGAGCAACACTTGAGTATAGTTTTGCAAGCTCTAAGAGATCATAAGTTGTTTGCCAAATTCAGCAAGTGTGAATTTTAGCTGGATCGGATAGCATTTTTGGGACACGTGGTGTCAGAAGGAATTTTAGTGGACTCGACGAAAGTTGAGATGGTAATAAATTGGCCGAGACCGACGACACCCACTGAGATATGAAGTTTCTTAGGATTGGCTGGTTGTTATAGGAGATTTATTGAAGGGTTTTCACAACTAGCAAGCCCCTTAACAAAATTGACCCGAAAGAATGTAAGATTTCAATGGAATGGAGATTGTGAAAGGAGCTTTCAGGAACTTAAAAGAAAATTGACTTCAGCTCTAATCCTGACTATACTGTTAGGGTCTGATGGTTTTACAGTATATAGTGATGCATCTCACAAAGGACTGGGATGTGTTTTGATGCAGCATGGCAAGGTCATACCCTATGCATCGAGGCAATTGAAATCTCATGAGCTGAATTACCCAACGCATGATTTAGAATTGGCAGCTATAGTGTTTGCTTTAAAGATATGGAGACACTATATGTATGGAGAAAAGTTTGAAATCTATACAGATCCTAAGAGCTTAAGATATCTATTTTCACAAAAGGAATTGAACATGAGACAAAGGAGGTGGATGGAGTTATTGAAAGATTATGACTGTGAGATACGATACCATCCAGGAAAGGCAAATAAAGTGGTAGATGCCCTTAGTTGAAAGTCGGCTATGGACATGGCTAGTCTAAGAATAACATAGTGGAATCTATTAAAGTCTATTGTGGATTCAGACTTTAAATTGGAGATGGATTGCCTTACTGGTATGTTTACTGCATTAAGGATTGAACCCAAAATTATCTAGAAAGTTAAGATCCTGCAAGAATTTGACCCGAAGATTATGAAATTAAAAGATGCAATGTCTTTAAGGAAAAGACCAGAATTTCAAGTCTCTGAAGATGGTGTGATAAGATGCCAAGGATGAATTTGTGTTCCTGACAATGAAGAAGTGAAGAAGGAAATTCTGTTGGAGGCACATAGGAGCAATTATAATATTCATCCTAAAAGTATAAAGATGTACAGGAATTTGCATCAGCAATTTTGGTGGAATGGCATGAAGAAGGATATAGCTAAGCATGTTTCTCAATGTTTAACGTGTTAGCAAGTGAAGGCGAAACACTGCAAACCCACAGGACTATTGAGACCATTGGATATACCAGAGTGGAAGTGGGAACATGTAATGATGGACTTTGTGCAAGGACTGCCAAAGACATCAAATGGTCATGACTCTATTTGGATAATAGTGGATCGTTTGACAAAATCTGCTCATTTCCTAACTATCCGCGTAGACTACTCGATGAGTAAACTTGTTGAGATGTATGTAAGCCAAGTAATACGCTTGCATGGTATTCCTGTAACGATCACATCTGATCGAGACTTTAGGTTTACTTCAAATTTTTGGCGAAATCTTCAAGATGCCTTAGGGACAAAGCTTCAATTTAGTACTGCTTTTCATCCTCAAACAGATGGACAAACAGAAAGAGTGATTCAAACTCTAGAAGATATGCTGAGAGCATGTGTTATTAACTTTAAAGGAAATTTGGATGAGAATTTACACCTAATAGAGTTTGCCTATAACAATAGTTTTCAGAAAAGTAGACATGGCTATGTATGAGACATTATTTGGAAGAAGATGCAGGACCCCTATCTGTTGGAATGAAATAGGTGAAAGAAAGCTGAAAGGACCTTAGATAGTACAAGTTACTACAGAAGCAGTTGAGATGATCAGGAAAAGACTTAAGACAGCCCATAATAGGCAGAGAGATTATGTTGATAGGCATAGAAGGCCTTTAGAGTTAAATGTGAGAGATCACGTATTTCTTAAGGTATCTCCAATGAAAGGAATATCTCGATTTGGGATGAAGGGTAAGTTAAGCCCTAGATTTGTTGGACCTTTTGAGATACTTGAAAAAATAGGAGATGTAGCGTATCGTTTGGCGCTGCCTCCTAAATTGGGAAATTTACATGATGTGTTTCATGTGTTGATGTTGAGAAAGTACCAGCCGGATCCTTGTCACATACTCGATCATGAAGCCATCAAAGTAGATGAGAAAGTAAGGTACATCGAAGAGCCTATGCAAGTACTAGATCGAAAGGAGCAAGTTCTTAGGACTAAGGAGATTCCTTTGGCTAACATATTGCGACATCATGATGTGGAGGAAGCCACATGGGAGAGTGAAAACAAGATGAGGGAAAGGTACCCTCACTTGTTTGAGGAGACATAGGCAATGTCTAATTTCGAGGACGAAATTCTCTAAGGAGGGGAGAACTGTGGCATCCTAAAATCTCGTGACCACCTCTGCAGTACCATGAACCATGACTAGGTAATGGAAGTGCCGTTTGATTTTGTATTAGCCATTGAATTAATAAATTTCAATTAATTTAAGGCCGAGCATTGTAATGGATGATTGTTCGGATGGAGATTGTCTACAAGTGACCCAAGGATTTTATTAAGGTGCAAATTGACATAGAAATCTTATTCTTGGTGATGCACTTTATAAGTAGAATTTTATTGATTTAAATTACAAATTTTTGTGGATTTATAAGTTGAAATTAAGTGTTAATTTAAATGAGAGTTAAATGGAATATGAATAGGAGAGGATGGACTGCTTTTTAGGCCCAAAGACCGTCCAACCAGCCCACGCCAGCCCCCTATTCGACCGGCCCATGAAGGCCCAAGACCGGCCCAACATTGAAGCCCATAAACCCTTGCATGTGAGTTGCCAAGTGGCATGGAGGAGAAGCCAAGTGTGGCTGCCCCCATTGGCTTCCTTGGGCGGCTTCATGCAATCAAATGATTGCAAATGATTGTACGGGAAGAAAGCTAAAGAAAGGGAGGCGGATTGATAGAGGGGAATCGACCAAGAGAGAGAGAACGTGTCATCCAAGAGAGAAAGGGAAACCGAGAGAGAGGAAGAGGGAAAGAGAGAAAGGAAGAGGACCGTCCGCCTAGCTCGCCGCCATCCATTCGCTGCTTTGCCACCGTTCTTGTTGCTGTTTGTGCTTAAGTTTAAGGCAAGTGAAGTCCTAAAACCTACCCCTTACATGGCTGTGTGTATATGTAGTAGATGGTAAGTCTTGGTTGTGGTAGCTGGGATGAGATTTCGGAGCTTTGAAGAGAGATTCGTTGGCCATGCATGCTGTTTCTAGAAAGACCAGTCCGACCATCCATGATTTTGTGTGCTGCATGTGACTTTTAGTTGGAATCTTGTTTCAATTTCTTCATGAAAGTTGTAGAGGACACCTTGAGAAACAACATACTAAAATTTGAGTCAAAACAAACAAGTATTGGTTAGTGAAATGATTTTTCTTTGGAGAAATTAGATCTGGAATTCATTGTGCTAACCTTTAGAGATTTCGTGGTCTGTAAAGTAACTTTCTTGTGAAAATATCACTTTAATCTCTTAATGAAAGTTGTATTGTACTTCTTGAGGTAGAACATATCAAAAATTTAGAGGAAATGAACAAAACTAGGTTGGTGAAATCGTTGTTCTTTGAAGAAACTGGATCTGGGAAAAACGTTACCTCAACCCAGTATGATTTCGTGATTTTTATAAAATCATACAGTTAACATTTTTTCGTGTGTCCTTAATGAAAGTTGTAGGTAATATTATGAGAAATAACATACTAAAATTTTAGAAGAAATGAACATATTTAAGTCGATGAAATGAGTTTCTTTTGAAAGATGATAATCTGGAAAAGATGACACCGAGAACAGGGGGAAATAATCGTCTATATCTATTAACCTAGAACGATTTGGGTTTTGATTTCTTCATGAGATATTTACATCTAGGACTTTTCTATAACATGTCAAAATTTCAGAATTTTGGTGTGGCATCCCAAAAATAGCTCATGGCCATGTGTTTTATAAGTAGGAGTTTATTGATTTATGATTTCAAGATTTATGGCCAAGTGAATAAGAATGATCTGGTATTTATATAAATGGATAATTATTGTTGTTGGAAACGCATCCTATGTCCATGTGAGACCAAGGATTTTATTTGATGATGAAATTATGTTTTAGGCCATGAATTTTATAAGTTAGATTTTGTTAAACTATGTTGCAAAGTATTATGGCCATTTAAATTTGTAATTTTGTACCTTGTATAAGTGGGATTAAGATGGATTATCAAAAATAAATATGGGCCATTTAAGTTTGGACCTTAGGCCCAAGTGAGTTAGGCCTAAAGTGGGCCAAGAGGCCGGGCCCATAGAGCCCATGAGGTTGTCGACGCATGGAGGGGGGAGGAGGAGCCGCATGGCCGCCTCCAAGTGTCTTTGGCAAGGGAGACACTTGTCTCCTTCTTGGGGACAAGTGTCCCCCATGCAAAATGAAGATGCATGCAAGCTTTCTTTTCAACTAAAAGGGGAATAAAGAGAAGGGAAGTGACTGGTTTTGAGGGGGTGAGAGAGAGAGCTGTCGAGAGAGTGAGAGAGGGAAACCAAGAGAGGAAGAGGGAGGCCGCGCGAGGAAGAAGTCCGCCCGTTAATTGCCGTTTTGCCTTTGTTTGTTGTTGATTTGTGCTTGAATCTAAGGCAGGTGAATTCCTAAAACCTACTCTTTGCATTGCTGTGTGTATGTGTAGTAGATGGTAAGTCTTGGTTGTGGTAGATGGGATGAGATTTCGGAGCTTCGAAGAGAGATTCGTTGGTCATGCATGCTGATTTTGGAAAGACCAGTCCGACCGTCCACGAGTTTGTGTGTTGCATGTAACTTTTTAGTTGGAATCTTATTTCGACATCTTCACGAAATTTGTAGAAAAAATTCCAAATTACAACATACTTAAATTTGAGTTAAAATGGTTACGTTTTGAGGGGTAAAACCTTCCTCTATGAAAACGCTAGATCTGAAACTGTTTTGTTGACCTCTTGGTGGTTTTGTGTGTTTCATGTCACTTTTTACCGAGAATTTCACTTCTACTTCTTCACAAAAGTTATAGAGAACATCTTGAAGACTAACATACTCAAATTTGAGGTAAAACGGAAAAGTGTAGCCTAGTGAAACGATTTTTCTTTGAAGACGGCAGATCTGGAAGTATTGTACTGGACTCCAGCGACTTCATGGACTATAAAGTGACTATCCTTTGAGAATCTCACCTAGACCCCTTAATGAAAGTTGTAGTGGATCTTGAGGCAAAACATATCAAAAATTCAGAGAAAATGAAGGAAGATAAGTTGGTGAAACCTTGATTTTTCGGAGATAGTTAAATCTGGACTGTTCGGTACTAGGAACAGGGGCTTCGACCGTCCATAGTTAATCATCTAGGACGAATCTGGCCTTGATTTCTTCATTAAAAACCTACCTTAGGGTCTCGAATATCACTTGGTAAAATTTCATAATTTTTGAAGGTCATTCGGGTATTTAAATTGAAATATTTCAAGAACCACGCAATCTGATGTGTCCGAATTTTGCAAGCTGTAATGTGTGAGCTATATCTTTTTGTGTGAAGTTCTTTTGGGCATGTGTTCTGCATGGAGTTGCTACCTTTGTGTCTTGACTATCACATGTTTAGATTTTATAATTTTTGAAGATCATATGGATATTTAATTTCTATGTTTTCCGAAATTGTGCAAGCTGGAATTTGGTAAATTTCAAAAAGTCATGATGTATGGATCATTCTAAGTTGCAAGGACCCCATGAATTGTGTTGTCATAAGTGATTGGATCTTACTGCATATATTATGATGATTGGAAATGCATATAAGAATCAAATGCTGAAAATGATCTTCTTGCCATCATATTATATGACATGTTAAAATTGAGCTATAATTGTAAATGTGAACTATGATAAATGAGAAGGCCGTCGGAGGTGTGAGTCGACGATGCCCCGGGAGTGTCGGGATGCCCTGTTAAGGAGTGTAAATGCTGGATGCCCGGTGGCCTAGTGGCATAATTTCAGAGGGTCCTCGGGAGTTTCGAGATGCCCGGTGGTATACGGTACATAATTCCAGGGGAGATGCCTGGTGGTATGGTGGTACGTAATTCCGGAAGCCCTAGAGGTGTGTGCCGGGGGGATTCCTCGTGATGCTAGTTGGGATACAAGATGCCCGGAGGTGTGTGCCGGAGGTTCCTCGTGATGCCAAGTTGGATGCGAGCAATAAATTGTGGGATGCAAACATCGATCCCTGGGAAGAAAAATAATGAGATCCTTGTGAAAGATAAAAATTGAAATTGAATCATGTGCGTGGGTGTATGCATATGGCATAATGCATGATCTGTTTATGAAAGTAAATTAATGCTATATGATATTGAAAATGCGATCATGAAGGCATGAATGGATCTCATGGTGATGTATGCTTGATAGTATGGATGATATGAGTGCATGGTGGTATATGCACATATGGCATGGTGATATATGCATGAATGCTTGATGATGAATGCATGGTGGTATATGCACATATGGCATGGTGATATATGCATGAATGCTTGATGATGAGTGCATGATGGTATATGCACATAGGGTATGGGTATGTATGAATGTTTGATGATGATGACATGATGATATATGTATGGTTGCGAGGTGAGGTATGCTTGATAGGCATGAATGATATGTGCTTTGTTATGACGCCTTGATTGTTCCGTTTGACGCAATGAGTAGTGTGGTGGACCTTTACTGCTGAGTGGTTGTACTCACCCCTTATGAGGAATAACATTTCATACTAGATAAGATACCTCTACTGCCACTGCCACCAGTAGATGAATTGAGTGGTTGGATATGACCGCAAGAAGGAGGATAGCAAAGTAAGGAACTTTTGGACGCTGACACTAATCGATGGACTTTAAGTATACGACTGTTGGAAGAGATGTCGGTCATCTTTTGAAGTATAGCCAAGTATAAAAAACATTGGCATTTTGATGTACCGATGAATGATGTCCATCTGGTTTAAGTTAATAAAAAGTGTTTGGCTTTTACCTATAAAAGTTTAGTAGGTGGGCATCATTTTCTAAATATAGGGAAGGGAGTTGTTGGATGTGCTTCCACCATATGAACTGCGCAAGGGATCGATCTAAAAGATCTAAACCCCCACGGTTGTATGGACCCACTGCGAATGAAACGGTATCAGAGTGACATGTGATTAGGGAAAGAAGAAAGGTAAGCGGACTGTGGCGACCCGAACGGTTTGGGGGCTATCGAGGGGTGCCACATTTTGGAGTTCATTTTGGTATTTAATTTAAATTTCTTCAAAAACTGTGCAAGTTGAAATATTGAAGTTTTGAGAACTGTGATCCATGGACCGTGCTATTTTGTGTGAGATTCTTTTGGCATGGAGTTATTCATGAGATATCTACCTTTAGGTCTCGTCTATAATGTGTCAAGCTTTGAGAATTTATTAATGCCATTTACTAATTTTTCTGGAGTTTTAATTAGGGGAATGCATTCTATTTTATTCGAAACATTGATGTGTTTTGAAAAATAAATGAATTTATCCATGTGATGTAGTACTTTGAGTGGTTGATCTTGCTGCATATGTGATGACATATGGCATGTTATATGGCATGAAAGGTTGGTTGAGACCCTTGATATTATTGCATCAAATGCCATGTTGAAATTGAGATACATGTGTGGATATAACATGAGAAAATAACGAGACTATCGGAGGTGTGAGCCGACAATGCCCCGAGAGTGTTGGGATGCCCAGAGTGTCTGTGCCAGATGTCCCCGGGAGCGTTGGGATGCTCGGAGTGTGGGGGTGCTAGAAGCCTCGGAGGTGTGTGCCGGGGGGATACCTCTTGATGCTAGTTGGGATATGAGATGCCCAGAGTGTAAGGGTGCCGGATGCCCGAAGGTGTGTGCCGGAGGTTCCTCATCATGCCAAGTTGGATACGAGTGATAAATTGTGGGATGAAAACACTGGTCCCTGGAAAGATAAAAATTGAGACTGCACATATGGCATGGATATATGCATGAATGCTTGATAATGAGTGCATGGTGGTATATGCACATATGGTATTATGATATATGCATGACTGTAAGGTAAGTTATGCTTGAATGCATGAATGATATGTGTTTTATTCTTGATTGTTCTGTTTGACGCATTTAGTAGTGTGATGGATCTTTACTGCTGAGCAGTTGTACTCACCCCTTTTGGAGATTAACATTTCATATCTGAAAGATGCCTTTGTTGTCAGTCGCATGCGGTACTTACTATGGCATACCTACTGATGTAAATGTGGAATGTATTGAGCATGTCTGTGTCGGTGCTCCTGGTTTATTTTTTGTTCGAGTCCATGTCCTGGTGATGTACGATGTGGGTCGAGCTGATGGCCCGATTATCCAGGAGTTTATATCTGTCCATATCTGACATGATGAGAGATGTTAGGAATGTTATCGCCGCCGCCACCCGATGCACCGGATTGGGTATGATGCCGCGTATAGCTGTTGGGAGCTGACACTTTTTAGAGATAGCCGACGCTCATTCATGGAGGTTGGTACATGTTCGATGTAGAATTTGTCGGAGAAATCTTCTTGAAATGTTTTGAAGCTGACAAAACGTTTCCATCAGTCTAGTCTCAAGGTTACTGTTTAAAGTCTGAAGACCTCCGGACAGCCAGACTCAAGATTCAAAGTCTATCCTCAATGATAGTTACTAATCCGTTGAAGAAAGGCTATCCAGAATTGGATGTTTTATTAAGGATATGACCTTCTTGAGTGGAGAAGATCTCTTGGCTGGATATGACATAACGGAATCCTTTTTAATTGATCGAGAGATTGATTCGAAGATTAACGATCCGTTGATTGGCGAAATATTCGTGGAAGGTTCTACTTATGGAAACCGAGATCCTAATTGTATGGGCGAACAAGATTGATGGGCTATCATCATGTTCCTTTAATAGCTCGAATGATCTTCCTAATTGATTCCGTCCAACGGGTAGATTGGAGGAATTCCTTTGGTAAGTGCCAACGGGTATGATGGCGTAAAGGAGTATATAAGGAAGACGTTCTAAGTTGTTCGAGAAGTGCGCGATAGAAGAATTCTAAAGTCTGAAGCTCCTTGTTATTTAGTCAATTCATTTGAGCGAAAACTTGTACGCAAAAGAGAGTTTATATTTGTAAGAAACCTTGAGGAAGTGTGGTAGAACATCTACACTGTGGAATCAAGGAAAAGCTGTGCTGTAACATCTCTTTTGTTCATAGTGGAATCCAGCCGATAGGCTGTTAGTGCGGAAGAGTGGACGTAGGCTTGGGATAAGCCGAACCACTATAAACCTTGTGTTTAATCTTCTCTTCCCTACTCCTTACTTTGCTTTGATCGTAATTCATTTTGATTAAGCAAAAGAGTACTTCATTTATATCAGTTGCCTAGTATTGCTTCCGTATCTCGAGAAATTGTTTTTACACCTATTCACCCCCCTCTAGGTGTTTATACCAGCTACACCAATTGGTATCATAGCTCGTGTACTCACTTTGTTGAAGTGTTTTACTTCACAGTTAAAGATCCATGGCTAGTATGTTGGCTCCAGGGCTGGTATAAGGGCAAAGCAATACCAGACCATCTTACTTTGATGGAAAGGATTACAATATATGGAAAAACAATATGAAGGCGTTCCTAAGATCAAAGGATCCTCTGGAATGGGATGTTGTAGAAAAAGGAATCATTCCTAAAGCTGCACCTGTCTCAGAAAGATGAAAAGATATTGTGGAGTCTAGTCAAATGACTTAGGAAAAGATAATCAAGAGACAAGCTCTTGATGCAAAAGCAATTTATTCTTTATATTGTGCTCTATCACCTACTGAATATAACAGAATATCTTCTTATGTTACAGCTAAAGAAGTCTGGGATAGATTACATATTACCTATGAAGGAACCGATCAAGTGAAAGAGACCAGAATCAACATTCTCCTCGGTCAATACGAAGCCTTCATAATGAAATCAAGAGAATCTATAACTGACATGTTTAGTCGTTTTACAAATATTGTGAATGGTCTTGAAAATCAAGGTCAACCAATTTCTGATCTCATGAAGGTAAACAAGCTACTGCGTGGACTTTCCAAGGATTGGATTCACATAAAGACCTCAATCAGAGAGACCCAAAGAATCATGCCACTATCTGTTGATGAGTTAGTCGGAACTCTTCAGTCTTATGAAGTTGAACGAATCAATGAAGACGAAGACCCTAAAGGTAAGAAATCAATTACATTAAAATCCAATGATGATTCTGATGTTACAGATTTTGAAGACGATATGGACGATGAGGAGCTTGCTCTCATGATAAGAAGATTCAGAAAGCTGAACAAAAAAGGAAGAAGATTCAATCCAAGGAAACAAAGTTTTCAAAAGCAACAGACTAAGTCTGTTGAAGATGATGAATCAAATAAAGATGTAGTCTGCTTTGAATGTAAGAAAAATGGACACATCATACCCAACTATCCTCTTCTGAGGAAGAAGAAAGGAAAAGCTGAAAAGTATCGAAAGGCTCTTAAAGCAAAAACCTAGAGTGATACAGAATGTGAAGAAAGTGATGATGATTATGCCAACATATGTCTGATGGCAAAAAAGGATTCAGATTCAAACTTCGAGACAGACTCAGATTCAGACAGTGAATTTGAGGTGAGTAACTTCAAAATCCCTATTAAAGTTTCTAAATACATTGATGAGTTGTGTTTTAGTCTTAAGACTTCTCTTAAAAGGATTTCCGAACTCAAAAAGGAAAATTCTGCCTTAAAACAACAAGAAAATGTTTTGAAAGAAAATGTGAAATGTTTAGATATGAATGTTTCTTCTCTTAGAGAAAGTGAAGATAATCTTTCAAAAGAAAATGCATTCTTGAAAAATGATATCTCAAATATTTCCAAAAGATTTTCGATAGGATTTGAGAAACTAGAAAAAATGCTTTCTGTTCAAAGACCTTATTTCAATAAATCTGGTTTGGGAATGACTGCTGAAACCATTCCTTTAATTGATTTTCCTAAAGTGAAGGAAAGAATCAAACAAAGACCCTCAAGAGATGCTTACAAAAATCATTTTAAAATGACCTTTGTAAAACCAGTAGGTCGCAATGCTCTCAGATGTTCAAAGTGCAATAGTGCAGATCATTTTGAAAAAGAATATCTTATGGTTTGGAAACCTGTCAATAAAGTATGGGCAAAAACCGCATATTATACTAACACGAATGGACCCAAGAAAAGATGGGTACCAAAGAAAGTTTGAGTTTCTTTTTTAAATGCAGGTCACTATCAAGAAAAAAGTAAAATGGTATCTGGATAGTGGATGCTCAAGACACATGACAGGAGACTCAAATTGTTTCATAAAACTTGTTCAAGTAAATGGTGGAAAAGTCTCATTTGGAGGAAACAGCAAAGGAAAAATTGTGGGATTTGGAACTGTGAAGATTGGAAACCTCACAATAAGCAATATTTTTTATTTGAATGACTCAACTAAAATCTGCTCAGTGTTAGTCAGCTATGTGATACCGATTTCAAAATCTACTTTCAAGAGGGTATATGCTCAGAAACTAGTAAAGACTTTACTCAGTCATTTATGGGACGAAGACATGGAAATATCTACCTCTTTGATGTGAAACCAGGTGAATCGCAATGTTTAATTTCAATCCAAGACGAAGCAAGCTTGTGTTATAGAAAGCTTGGGCACATCAATATGAAGTAGATAGCCAAAATTTCAACAAAGAAGCTTGTTCATGGTCTACCCAATTTATCATATCAAAAGTCTAAACTATGTACACCATGCATATTGGGAAAACAGGTAAGAAATTTCTTTAAACCAATAAATCAAGTTTCCACTAACCATGTACTGTAGCTTCTGCATATGGATCTCTTTGGACCAACCAGAACACAGAGCATTGGAGGTAAAAAATATTGCTTAGTAATCGTGGATGACTACTCACGATTTACTTGGGTGTATTTCCTAGCAAGTAAGTCCGAAACTTTCTCTTACTTTGAAAAATTTGCTAAAAAGGTTCAAAACGAAAAATGATATGTTATTTCAAGTATAAGAATAGATCATTGAGGTGAATTTGAAAATCAAGATTTCACAAAATTTTGTGATGAATCTAGTTTTCAGCATTTGTTCTCCTCTCCATATACTCGAGAACAAAATGGAGTTGTGGAAAGAAAGAATAGATCGCTTCAAGAAATAGCTAGAACTCTTATAATTGAAAGCAACATCTCCTCACATTTTTGGGCTAAAGCAATTTTTACAGCATGTTATATTATCAATAGAGTTTTTCTAAGGCCTATTCTAGAAAAAAACCCCCTATGAATTATTCAAAGAAAAGAAGCATATTGTTTCATATTTTCATGTGTTTGGATGCAAATGTTTTATACTGAAAAATGCAAATGATCGAGTTGGTAAGTTTGAAGAAAAATCAGATGAAGGCATCTTCCTTGGATATTCAACCACAAGCAAAGCGTACAGAGTCTACAACAAAAAGACTCAAACTGTGGAAGAATCAATGAATGTCAAATTCCAGGATTCTATACAAAATGAATCTATTCAGACTCATCTTGAAGAACTTGAACCTACTCCAAACTCTGCAAAGTCTAAATCTCAAGAAGCATCTCAGACTTTGAAGGACCAGCAGCAAGTGACTGTTGAAGATTCAAGTGAAGGAACTGACCATCATTCTGAAAAATTAACCAGCAACTGGAAGCATAAGTCCAGTCATCCTAAAGATCTTATCATTGGTGACATTAATGAAGGAATTTGCACAAACAAGATCCAAAAGGCGCGAAGAGTCTAGTGCTGTGGCTCTTATTTCTGAAATAGAACCCAAAATCATAGATGAAGCTTTATCTGATGAAAGCTGGATTGAAGCCATGCAAGAAGAGCTCAGGCAATTCAGTATCAATGATGTCTGGGAATTGACTCCTAAATCGAAAGGTAAATCAGTTATTGGAGCTAAATGGGTTTTCAAAAACAAGATGGATAAGAAAGGAAAGGTCATAAGAAACAAAGCAAGACTCGTGGCCAAGGGATACACGCAAGAAGAAGGGATAGAATATGACGAGACTTACGCACCAGTAGCAAGGTTAAAAGCAATTCGTTTATTACTTGCATTTGCTTGTCATAAAAATTTCAGGTTATTCCAAATGGATGTCAAAAGTGTCTTCCTAAATTGATTCATCCATGAGGAAGTCTATATGGAACAACCACCTGGGTTTGAAGACCCAAGGAAACCAGACTCAGTATTCAGACTCAAAAAGGCCTTATATGGCTTAAAACAAGCACCTCGAGCTTGGTACGACAGGCTGAGTAAGTTTTTAATTCAAAACGGTTTTGTGAAAGGTAAAGTTGACACTGCTCTGTTTATCAAAAGAGAAAGCAAAAGTTTTGTGCTAGTTCAAATATATATCGATGAATTCGAATCTCCTAATGAAAGTCTGTGCAAGAAATTCTCTAAGACTATGCAGGATGAATTTAAAATGAGCATGATGGGTGAGTTAACCTTCTTTCTCAGGCTTCAAGTGAAACAACTGAAGGAAGGAATTTTTATTCGTCAAGAAAAATATGCTAATGATCTCGTCAAAAAGTTTGGTCTGAACAATTGCAAGAAGGCTGAAATACCAATGTTAAGTTCCTTGAAGATAGACAAAGATGAAGAAGGAAAGAAAGTCGACCAGAAGCTATACAGGAGTATCATTGGCTCACTTCTTTATCTTACTGCTTCTAGACCTGACATTTTGTTTAGTGTTTGCATTTGTGCCAGATTTCAAGCAGACCCTAAAGAATCTCATTTAAATGCTGCAAAGCGTATTATTAAATACATTACTTCAACTTCAAGCATCGGCCTATGGTATCCTAAAAGAGGAGACTTTACTCTTCTTGGATACTCAGACGCAGATTTAGCCGGTTGCAGAGTTGATAGAAAGAGCACCTCGGGTACCTGTCAACTACTTGGAGGTAGGACAGTGTCTTGGTTTTCAAGGAAGCAGAGTACAATAGCTCTCTCTACAACAGAAGCAGAGTATGTAGCTCTCGGTAGTTGTTGTTCACAAATTCTGTGGATAAAACAATAGCTAAGAGACTTTGGAATTGAAGATTCATGCACAAAGATTAATTGCGACAACACTAGTGCAATCAATCTTACCAAAAATCCAATTCTTCACTCAAGAGCAAAGCATATAGAGATTCGACATCACTTCATTAAAAATCATGTTCAAAATGGAGAAGTTTCGATTCAGTATGTTGATTCAAAGAACCAACTGGCGGATATATTCACAAAACCTTTGGAGAAAAACCAATTTGAAATTATTCGCTCGAGACTCAATATTTTGAGGTATGAGGAAATCAAAGTCTAGAGACTTTCAGACTCAGATAAACAAGACCTTGACTGTATGTTATTCTCTCTCTTGAATTTCATCTTGAAAAGGTATGATCATCAACTATGTTTGATTATTGCTATATTTAATTGACAAGACTATTGCGACGTTTTGCTTGTTAAAAGGAAGTTATTTTTTGAAATGACTATTTTCGCGGAAATGGCAGTTATGTTGAAAAGGCATCTTTTTATTTTCCTTTGTGACGGTCCGTATGCCCCCTTTTAAAACCGATTATGCACTGTTGCTTCTTCTTCGCTTTACTCTCCAAAAACCCTAAAAAGAACCGATCTTCCATTCCTGTTTTCTTCTCTTGCCTAATCTTCGAAAAAGTTTTCATTTTTCTTGGGAAAGTCAAGCAAGGAGTCTTTCAAAGAGTGAGAAAGATGTCGTCTTCAAGAAAGTGTTCGAGGATCGCAAGCAGGGGACCACGGCGAATGAGTGAGGGGCCTACTCACTTCGATCTCACCGAGGAAGAAGAGTCTCCAAATCAGCAACAGAGCCCACAACATTCTCAGCAGCGTCATTCTCCACCATCTAGTCCTCAAAATGTTGGTCATCAACAAGAGGAAGAAATCATTGAAGACACAGATCCTGTAATAGTTCAAAGGCTCTCTTTTATTTATAAGTTTTATCGTGCTTTAAAAGGGACTCGTACTCCATTGAACTACGTCGATGATTTTCTTAAAGGAAAAAGATATGGGAATGAATATACCTTTTTGCGAAAAATAGACAGTTTGGGAATTGCTCGTAAAGGGGTGGCAGAAGAATCCCTTGCAAATATCGCAAGTGATCCTCGTGATTGGGGATTTAATCCGATAGATGGGAATGATGATGACAAATTGTACAGCCAATTTCAACCAAGGATGGGTATTGCGGCGGAAAATCGAGGAAAAAGGAGAGAGTTGTTTAGATTGAAGGAACAGAAGGATTTATACTCAAAATTGCTGAAGCGTGGGGTGATAAACCCTAGCAGTGTGGATTTTGATTTTCTGGATGCTGTAAATGTGAACTTGAGAGAAAAGTTTAGTTTTCTTCAACTTGAGCAGTTCTGTTCTGACACCACAGAAGCTTACGCTGAATTAACTGCTTATTTATATTCGAATCTTAGTTTCCTGGATGCGAATAGATTCTCTTTCAGTGTCAAAGATCAAGACTTTGTAGTGGATATGGATATGTTGGCAGATGTGTTAGGGGTTGAGAGAGGAAGATATCAACCGATCAAAGATTCTATTGCTCGTGCTACATTAGAACTTGTTAAGGACAGGAGAACAAAGGAAAAGATTTCCTACCTAAGGATGAGTGCGTTCAACATTCTGCTTCACAAGATTGTGATCAATTGCGTCAGACCAAAATCAACTTCCAAGACTGATGTTTCAAGTTCAGAGGCAAAGCTGATGTCTGCCATTCTCACTGGGAAAATGTTTTCTCTTCCTCACACTGTTATGTTCCACATGTATAGAGCAGTGGTGAAAGACAGAGGTCAACTTCCTTATCCAAGTCTTGTGACGAAGTTATTCAGACATATGAACATTCAGCCTCCACAAATTCTTTGTGCTCGATCGTGTGATCATATGGTGGTAGGACTGAAAATGGTGACCAAGATGTGTCTGAAGGAGCTAAGCAAGGCGTTGGAGAAATTTAAGGAGAAGACTCATGTAAAGTTTCATCAAACCTCTTCTGCATCAAAAAGAAAAGGAAAGGAGCCCATGGTTGCTCCATCCAAGAAAAGGAGAGCTCTCATCGTTGAAGATGAAGATGATGAGGAAGACATCACCATCTCTGCAATGGCGTTGAAACATCTGAGCCATTCTGCTCCAATGAAAGACTCAGAACATAGGACTTGAGAAAGAGAAGAGAAAGAAAGAAAGGAAAAGGAAAAGGAGGGGAGAGAAGCATAAGAAAAGGATGCTGAGGAGGCAAGGTATGAAAAAGAAGAAGAAGAAAGAGCTCTTGGCGAAAAAGAAGCAGAAGAAGAAGAAGAAGAAGAAGAAGAGAGATTGAATCAAGAGGAAGGAGAGCCTGAAAAATACTCTTCTCCACCTGAGGGCATAGAAACAGGGGGAGATAATGAGAAAAGAGGGATGTTAGCTGCTACCAGTGAGGGAGTCAGCCGCTCTCCATGTGGCATCCCAGAAATTCAAAGCCGAGCCATAAGGTGTGTTAAAGTCTTTAATTAGGTGATAGAATTTATATGGCTTGTGTTTTAGCCATTAGTCTTTTAAATTAAATGATTTGTGCTTGTGATTGAGGAATTTAAATTTAATAAGATTAATAATCTATGCTTGGCCATATGATTTAAATTTCAATGAGCAAGAATATCCCAAGACTTTGGCCAAGATTGAAAATTGAAATTCAGAAATATTTATAGAATGAATTTCAAAAAAAAAAAAAGGGAAAAAGAGGGTTATTTTTGGAATGGGCCTTGGACCCATTAGCCTAAGCCTAGTGGGCCGAATGGCCGGCCCAAATGGAAGCCCAAAGGAGGTTTCGACCAGCCCAAGGGAGTGGCCGGATGGGCCTAAGCCCAAGCCCCTTCAAATTCAAATTTAAAAACCCAAAATGACAAGTGGCAAGGGACAAGAGCATGCATTGGTGGGATTATAGGCAATCTCATGATTGCTAATCATGGGATTAAGGGGATATAAAAGGGATGAGGAGAGAGAGTGGCCAGATTTCTTGCTCCATTTTCATCCAAAGAGAGAGGTGTGCGAGAGAGAGAGAGCTCGAGCGGAAGAGAGGGACCGAGAGGGAGAGAGAGAAGGCGGAGCCGAGAGGGAGGTGCCGCCGTGTGCTCGCCGTTCGACCGCCTTGTCCGACCACCGTACGCCGCCGTTCATCGCCGTTTGTTCACCTTTAAGGCAAGTGGAGTCCATAACTTCTCTTGCATGTTTGTTGTGGTGTTTGCATGTTAGATTTTAGGTGTGATTTGTGCGAAAAACCGAGGTAAGAGTTGATTGTTTGCAAACCGTGTGACTGTTCTTGTTCGGTTTGTTGGAGTCAGTGGCTTGTTCGAGTTTGTATGGGTATTTGGAGTTCGATTTTGGCTTCGTTGTCTTCATGAAAGTTGAAGCTGACATCCTGTACTATGACATACTAAAAATTCGTAGAAAACGATGGAGAATTGAGTAGTCAAAAGTTCTATTGTACGGAGACTTTAGATCTGTGAAATTTTCACTGACCTCTTGTTGATTTCTTGGTTGCATGTTGATTTCTGTTGGAGATATCACTTTTTTGTCTTCTTGAAAGTTGTAGGAAACACCTTAAGCTACAACATAATAAAATTTGAAGCAAAAATAACAAGTATAACTTGGTGAATCGGTTAGATCTTGGAGATGATCGATTCTGATGAAGTGTACCGAGACACCCGAGACTTCATGGACTTAAATGGTGACCATACTCTGGTTATTTGACCTAGATCTCTTCATGAAACTTGTAAAGGACACCTTGTTACATAACATACTCAAATTTCAGAAGAAACGAAAGAGAATTGATGGGTGAAAACTAAGAAATTCGGAGGAGTGTGTTCTGGACGTCGCGGTCGTGGTTCCAGAAGCTTCGTAGGGTTGTAGAAATTAATCTAAAAATAATTTGGCTTATATTTCTTCATAAAAAGTGCACGAAAATGTGTTGGCTATCACCCTGTAAAATTTCGTAATTTTGGAAGGCCATATGTGTATTTTAATCGAAATTATTTGGAAACTGTGTAAGTCTGGCCATTGCCCGATTATAAGGTGCTATTTCATGGAAATTGTGAAATTTATGAGAAATTCAATTTGGCCATGAATTTTATATGAAATTGTAACCTATTAGTGATTGTTTGAATATTATGATGTTGGGGAAATCATAAATATTAAATATTTATTTATGGAAATAAATAAGTATAATAATAAAATAAATAAATAAATAAATAAATAAAATAATAGACTATTTTATTGGCCATAGATTTTATCTAATTAGTTCATGTTATTATGTGATAAAGTCTTGGTATGGGTGTGACATTGAATTGAGATGTATATGTGATGAAATCTTGGTATGTGTATGACATGGGATTGAAATGTATGTACGTACTCAATGTTGAGCATGATCTTGAATTGTCATCACATCATATGGCGTGATAAATTGAATCATAATAATATGAATTGAGAAGACCGTCGGAGGTGAGCCGACGATGCCCCGGGAGTATCGGGATGCCTGGCTAGAAGGGTACGGCCGGTTGCCCGGTGGTCATGAGTGGCCGAAAACCGGAGGGTCCTCGGGAGACCGAGTGGTATCGAGATGCCCGGAGAGTGGGGGAGCCGGAAGCTCGGCATGGTAATTATGCCAAGGGATACCTCGCGACGCCGGATTGGGTGCGAGATGCCTGGCCTGAAGGGTGCGGCCGGTTGCCTAGTGGCCTTAAATGGCTGGATACCGGAGGGTCCTCGTGATACCAGTTGGGGTACGAGATGCCCGGAGAGTGGGGGAGCCGGATGATCTGAAATTGTATCTTGGATACGTGTGGGACGCAAACATTGGTCCCGGGAATGAGAAATATGATGGTCCAAGATGAAATTGGAATTAAATCATGCATGATAATACATGATGATGATATATGCATGATGATATGCATGATGATATACATGATGATACTGACATATGCATGATGATGTGTATGATGAGGATGATATATGCATGATGATATGCATGATGATGTGTATGATGAGGATGGTATATGCATGATGATATGCATGATGATGTGTATGATGAGGATGATATATGCATGATGATATGCATGATGATAATGACATGTGCATGATGAGGATGATATATGCATGATGGTATGCACATGGTTACAAGGTAAGTAACGCCTGCCATGCATGTATGAATTGTATGGTGCATTGAGTCGTTATTGGATTTCCTCTTCTGCTGAGTAGTTGTACTCACCCCTTTTGGGGATAACATTTCAGATTAGAAAGATGCCGCTTCCTACCGTCACGCGAGGCACCTTCTATGGTATTCCGTCAGATGTAGAAGTAGAATGTACGGAGATCGACTGCGTCACTATCCCTAGACTAACTTTTGTGCGAGTGCATGTGCTGGTCATGTACGACGTGGGCCTGGCTGAGGGCCCAGTTATCCAGGAGTTTTTTTCTGTTCATGTCCGCCGAGACGGAGTGATTAGGGGGATGTTGCCGCCACTACCACCCGATGCACCTGGATGGGTGTGATGGTTGTGTGAAGGGTAGAGAGCTGGTGTCATCTTTTTGGGGAGTAGCCGCCACTGTTGGATGGGGGATGTCATGTGATTTTCTTTAGGGGTCGTAGTATCTTTTTGGGATGAGGCCGAGTGTGGCTGAAAATCTTGGTCTCCTTTTGTTGTATCGACCCGTGAAAAACCCATCACGATAATATGTAAATAAAAGTGGCATGGCTTATCTTTTAAATCCTGACGTTTAGCTAGTGTGTATTGGTATCATGGTTAGTAAGGGGAGAGATGGAGATGTTTAATTTGCTTCCGCTATGAGTCGCGTTGGGACCGATCGTTTTTTTTTTTTTTTTTTTAAAAGCCTGTGATTAACGGCGCTTGTTTTAAGTACAAGATATAAAGATGAAAGAAAGTGTAACATCGGCGCTGGTGACGACGCCGAAGGGTTCGGGGTGTCACACTCCAGCCGACCCGGAAGACATTCATGCCTCTCATTTTTCTGAAGAAGAACATGATGCTTCATCACCAAATCTGCGTGATTATTCTGATATGCCATCATTTGTAGATCATGCTGAAGCCAGTATGCAGACCGACAGCTCAGCAGATTTTCGCAGAATTATGGATATTCTCTTGGAGATGCGCGGTCAAATTTATGCTCTAGGATGCAAGGTTCAAAGCTTGCAGAATGCAGGTCAAATTTCTTCAGTTTCTTTGAAAGATCATATCCAAGCCCTCTCTGTTCAGATTCAGGCTAAATCTAAGGGTGAGGAGGTTGCACAACTGAAGGAAGACTTGAAAAAGCTGGAAGGGATCGTTTAATCCATGGGAGATTTCCAGCTTGTCCGCGTTCCCAATCAATCTTGACTTTATTCCATTTTCTTCTCAACCTTTTTAATGCTGACAAAAAGGGGAGAAAGATTTGAATCAAACTTTGAATTTTTAATCGTTTGGATTTGATTTGGATTGATGTTTGACTTTAATTTTGTGTCTAGATGTGAATTTGGATTTGACTGCTATTGACTGCTATTGATATCTTACGGATGGCTTTATCATATTCAAGACAAACCTATTTTCTGTGGTTGCAAATTCTAGTGTTATTCATTTAGTCATTTATCTTTATAAGATATGTATATTTGTTTGAGAAATGTTTTGCAGGTCAAAGTTATCCAAATCTGCAGGAAAGTTTTGTCACCATCAAAAAGGGGGAGATTGTTGGAAAAATCTTCTTGAAATGTTTTGAAGCTGACAAAACGTTTCCATCAGTCTAGTCTGAAAGCTAGCAGACTCTACTGTTTAAAGTTTGAAGACCTCCGGATAGCCAGACTCAAGATTCAAAGTCTATCTTCATTAACAGTTTCTAATCCGTTGAAGAAAGGTTATCCAAAACTGGATGTTTTATTAAGGATATGACCTTATTGACTGGAGAAAATCTTTTGGCTAGATATGACATAACAGAATCCTTTTTAATTGATCGAGATTGATTCGAAGATTAAGGATCCAATGATTGGTGAAATATTTGTGGAAGGTTCTACTTATGGAAACCGAGATCCTGATTGTATGGGCGAACAAGATTGATGGACTATCGTCATGTTCCTTTAATAGCTCGAATGATCTTCCTAATTGATTCCGTCCAACGGGTAGATTGGAGGAATTCCTTTGGTAAGTGCCAACGGGTATGATGGCGTAAAGGAGTATATAAGGAAGACGTTCTAAGTTGTTCGAGAAGTGCGCGATAGAAGAATTCTAAAGTCTGAAGCTCCTTGTTATTTAGTCAATTCATTTGAGCAAAAACTTGTACGCAAAAGAGAGTTTATATTTGTGAGAAACCTTGAGGAAGTGTGGTAGAACATCTATACTGTGGAATCAAGGAAAAGCTGTGCTGTAACATCTCTTTTGTTCATAGTGGAATCCAGCGGATAGGCTGTCAGTGCGGAAGAGTGGACGTAGGCTTGGGATAAGCCGAACTACTATAAACCTTGTGTTTAATCTTCTCTTCCCTACTCCTTACTTTGCTTTGATCGTAATTCATTTTGATTAAGCAAAAGAGTACTTTCTTTCTATCGGTTGCCTAGTATTGCTTCCGTATCTCGAGAAATTGTTTTTACACCTATTCACCCCCCTCTAGGTGTTTATACTAGCTACATCAAAATCGAGTCTTTTTTGGGGTGGTAGACAATTATAGTTTAAATCTTGGCCTTTTTGTTGTATCGACCTTGATATCCATCATGAAAATATAAATAAGAGTGAATCGGCATTATCTTTTCTTATGGTGCGTAGTTGGTGTGTATTGTATTAGGGTTACTGGAGGGAGAGATGGTGAGACTTGTTTATGCTTCCGCTAATAAGTTACGCTGGGACCGCTTTAAAAAAAAATCCCTAGTCAAAGGGTATCGGTCTGTGAAGTTATATGAGATCAAGTAATTAAGAGAGATCACCTATGGCGACCTTAGGCGAATCGGGGGTGCCACACGCTCACCCTCTCTCTCGGTCTCAAATTTTCGTTTGGTTCTTCTTCCTCTACCCTTAATCCCGAACCCTTTTTGTTCCTTTTATTAATTGGTTAATTAATCTCTTGCATGCAGGATTTTAGGTGGCTGAAGCTGCAATGGACAGGTGGAGGAGGCGAGGACAGGTGGGTGGGAGCATGGCTTGCATGCTGTCCCGGATGCTCTCTCTGCTGGGCACCGAAGAGGGAGAAAGAAACTGAACACTGACATCAATACGGGACACGAATATGACAGCCGACATGCCGCTTCTCAAAAAATGTAGAATTTTCACATGTTGAGATACATTGTATATTAAATGTATATTTTTATATATACACTAAATTATCATTTATGTACTTATTTGATTCAAATTCACACATAAATAACTAATAAAAAAGACCAGAATAAATTTACATTAAAGGCATTAATCCACCATTTATTAATATTATTCATTGTTCCAATTTAACAAATTCAACTCCATTCCAATAATTCATAAAACTTGGAGAAAAAAGCTAGCAATTCACATTCTAGACTTGCGTATCCAATGTGTCAAAAGAGAAGAGAAAATAAACTTGAGGGGTGAATTATGTATCACGGTAACTAAAAGTCATAAGAAAAATAAGATTAAGTTTTCCTTCTTTCCTCATTTATTATTTTTACTATTGTGTTTTATTTTTCACATATGTATATTTTGACATCTCGTTTATTGAAATTTTTAAAATTGATCCAATGTGTCAAAATCACATGTCGAAAACTCCCATGTTGGAATTTCGACAAGAGCGTCGAGAAAGTTGATCAAGTGTTGAATTTTTCGACACGTGATAACTAAGTGTTGGAAAGTGTCTAGGAATGTCAGATACACATCGGAGTATTCGACACGACACTAAAGTTCCCAGAGAGTGTCGGTACTTCTTAGGTGCAGAGCGGTTAACTTGTCTATTCTATTAATATTTTCTTTTCTAATTAATATTTTCTTTTCTATCGGTTTAGGTTCTAAATCACAATCCAATTTACATGCAAGGGAAGTAAAACATTCGAATACAAAAATCACATTTTCATCTAGTAGTCTGAAAAATAAGTCTTTGTAAGTAGTTTCACAAAATCTCTGTATCGATCCCAAGGAAGGCATGTGATGGATCCGTCCTCTTTAAGTAGCGCTTTGGATAGATGAAGCAAGCAGTTGGTGGAGTGCGAGTGCTGGCCTGGAACTCAGTATGGACTAACAAACGGCCTCCATTTTCAAGCACGAAAAAGGGGGCACACTTTAGTCTTATGAAGTGGAGCAAATCAACAAGGAAGAAGATCATAAAGGAAAGAAGTCAATTGCTTTGAAATCTAACGATGATTATGATGTTATAGATTCTGAAGATGATATGGATGATGAAGAGTTAGCTCTCATGATAAAGAGGTTTAAGAAACTGAACAAAAATGGAAGAAGATTCAATTGGAAGAAACAAAGCACACAGAAGTTTCAAAACAAATCAACTGAGGATGATGAAGCCAATAAAGATGTGATCTGTTTTGAATGCAAAAAAAAAAGAACACATCAGACCCAATTGTCCCGTGTTAAAGAAAAAGAAAGAAAAAGCTGAGAAATACAAGAAGGCTCTCAAAGCAGAGATATGGAGTGATACTGAATGCAAAGAAAGTAATGAAAATTCTGTCAATATTTGTCTAATGGCAAAATCAGCATCAAACTCAAACTCCGAAATGGATACAGACTCAGACTTAGACAGTGAAATCGAGGTAAGTAATTTAAAAATCCCAACTAAAGTCTCGAAATACATTGATGAACTTTATCTTAGTATCAAAACCTCTCTCAAGAGGATTTCCGAGCTAAAAAGGAAGAATTCTACAATGAAGCAACAAGAAAAAAATTTGAAAGAAAAGTTTGAAAGTTTAGATAAAAGTTTTGTTACGTTAAAAGAAAATGCAGACTCTCTTTCAAAAAAAAATACATTTTTGAAAAATGACATTAAAAATATTTCAAAAAGGTTTTCAATAGGATCTGAGAAGTTGGAAAATATTCTTTTAGTTCAAAGACCTTACTTTAACAAATCAGGCTTGGGAATGACTTCAGAAACTATTCCTTTAATCGATTTTCCAAAAGTAAAGGAAAGAACCAAACAAAAGCCTACAAAAACTTTTTACAGAAATCATTTTCATAAAGTCTTTGTAAAACCTATTGGGCGAAGTGCTCTCAAATGTTCTAAGTGCAACAGCTCAAAACACGTTGAGAAAGAATGTCCTATGATTTGGAGACCTGTTAAGAAGGATTGGGCAAAGACTATTTATTGCGTTAACTCCTCTAGACCCAAGAAAATGTAGGTACCAAAGAAAGCTTAAGTTTCTTTTTTAGTAGCTGCTCAAGGCATATGACTGGAGATTCAAGTTGTTTTATAAAACTTGTGCAAATAAATGGTGGAAAAGTCTCTTTTGGTGGAAATAGTAAATGAAGAATTGTTGAGTGTGGAGCTGTAAAAATTGGAAGTCTCACAATCAACAATGTCTCCTTGGTGGAAGGACTTAAGAACAATTTGCTTAGCATTAGCCAATTGTGCAACACTTGATTCAAAATCAACTTCCAAGAAGGAATATATTTGGGAACTAGTAAAGATCTTTCACAATCTTTTACTGGACGAAGACATGGCAACATCTATCTTCTAGATATAAAACCAAAAAAACCTCAATGTCTAATTTCAATTCAAGATGAAGCAAATCTTTGGCATCAAAAGCTTAGCCATGTCAACATGAAACAGATTGCCAAGATCTCTACTAAGAACCTTGTTCGAGGGCTGCCCAACTTGAAGTTTCAAAAATCTAACTTATGCACAACATATGTATTGGGAAAATAGGTTATAAGTTCTTTTAAACCAATAAATCAAGTTTCTACTAATCGTGTTTTGCAGCTTCTGCATATAGATCTCTTTGGGCCAACCAGAACTAAAAGTATAGGTGAAAAGAGATATTGTCTAGTAATCGTGAATGATTATTCACGATTCACTTGGGTTTATTTTTTGGCAAGTAAGTCTAAAACATAATGGATATGATATTTCAAACATACGAACAGACCATGGAGATGAGTTTGAAAATCAAGGCTTTGCAAAATTTTGTGATAAATCAGGTTTTCAGCATGTTTTTTCCTCTCCATACACTCCAGAATAGAATGGAGTTGTGAAAAGAAAGAATAGATCTTTGTAGGAAATGGCAAGAACTCTTTTAATAGAAATTAGTATTTTCTCTCATTTAGGCTGAAGCAGTTTCTACAGTATGTTATATTATTAACAGAGTCTTTTTAAGGCATATTATGGAAAAACTCCTTATGAGTTATTCAAAGGAAAGAAGCCAATTGTTTCTTACTTTAATGTATTTGGTTGCAAATGTTTTGTTTTGAAAAATGCAAATAATCGAACTGGTAAGTTTGAAGAGAAATCAGATGAAGGAATCTTCCTTGGATATTCAAGCACCAACAAAGCTTACCAAGTATTTAACAAAAAGACTTAGTCCGTGGAAGAATCTATGACTATCAAATTCCAAGACTCTTTGTAGAATCAACTAATTCAGACTCATCTTAAAGAATCTGAACCTGCTCCAAACTCTACAAAGTCTACTTCCCCTAAATCAGCTCAAACCTCTGAAAATCAACAACGAACGAAAACTGAAAAATCAATTGAAAATGAAGATCAGCAGACTATTAGACTGACTAGTAACTAGAAGCATAAGTTTGGTCATCCCAAAGAACTCATCATTGATGATATTGATGAAGGGATTCTCACCAGATCCAAAAAGCAAGAAGAGTCTAGCACCGTGGTACTTATTTTTGAAATAAAACCCAAAAGCATGAAGAAACTTTAGCTGACGAAAGTTGGATTGAAGCAATGCAAGAAGAACTCAGGCAATTCAGCATTAACGATGTATGAGAATTAACTCCTAAACCAAAAGGGTAAATTCATTATTGGACCTAAATGGGTTTTCAAGAACAAATTGGACGAAAAAGGAAAAGTGCTAAGGAACAAAGCAATACTCGTGGCCAAAGGATATACGTAAGAAGAAGGGATAGATTATGATGAAACCTATGCACCAGTAGCCAGGTTAGACGCAATTAGATTATTACTTGCTTTTGCCTATTATAAAAATTTTAGGTTACTCCAAATGGACGTCAAGAGTGCATTCCTAAATGGATTTATCCAAGAAGAAGTCTATGTGGAATAACCTCCTAGATTTGAAAATCCAAAAAGACCAAACTCAGTATTCAGACTGAAAAATGTTCTATATTGATTAAAACAAGCACCTGGAGTTTGGTATGACAAGTTAAGTAATTTCTAAATGCAAAATGGTTTTGTCAAAGGAAAAGTAGATACCACATTGTTTATTAAAAGGGAAGGTAAAAACTTTCTGCTTGTTCAAATTTATGTTGATGATATTATATTTGGATCTCCTAACGAAAACCCGTGTAAAAAGTTTTCAAAGTCTATGCATGATGAATTTGAGATGAGCATGATGGGTGAATTATCCTTCTTTCTTAGATTACAAGTGAAACAATTGAAGGAAGGAATTTTCATTCACCAAGAAAAATATGGGAAAGAACTTGTTAAAAAGTTCGAATTGAAGAATTACAAAAATGATTGAAATTCCAATGTCTAGTTCTTCGAAGCTGGATAAAGATGGAGGAAAGAAAGTTGACTCGAAGCTCTACAGGAGTATTCTTCATTCGCTTCCTTATCTTATTGCTTCTAGACCTGACATTTTGTTTAGTGTTTGCATTTGTGCGAGATTTCAATATGATCCAAAAGAGTCTCATCTAAGTGCCGCAAAAAGCATCATCAAATATATTGCAACTACTTCAAATTTAGGCCTATAGTATCCCAAAGAATGAGACTTTACCCTCCTTGGATATCCTATTTCCTATTGCTAGGAAATAGGACAGTATCTTTATTCTCAAGGAAGTAAAGCATTGTAGCTCTTTCAACAGCTAAAGCAAAGTATGTGGCCCTTCGAAGTTGTTCTCAAATCTTATCGATAAAACAACAACTGAGAGACTTTAGAATCAAAGACTCATGCACCGAGATCAAATATGATAACACCAGCACAATCAATCTAACAAAGAATTCAATTCTTCATTCAAGAGGAAAGCGCATAGAGATTCGACATCACTTCATTATAGATTATCTTCAAAGTGGACAAGTAATGATCCAATTCATTGATTCGAAGAATCAACTGGCGAACATATTTACAAAGCCACTGGAGAAAAGCCTATTTAATTCTATTTGCACCAGATTGAAGATCACATCTATTATTCATTAAAGTCTGAAGGTGTTCAAACTCAGAAGACCAAGAGTTATGACTGTAAGTTATTTCTATTCCAATATTTTAAACTTGAAAAGGTACGGTTACTTATTAATTGTTAATTGATTGAAATTATCTTTCCAAGTTTTTCTTTTTCAAAAAGATAGTTATCAATTTTTAAAAGACAGTTATTTTCAAAAAGGAAGTTATTTTTTCGAAAAGGTATTTTTATTCTTCCTTTTATGTCGTTTCGTTTACCTCGCTTCACTTGCTTTATATACTATCGAGATTTGTCTTCTTTGTTTTTACACTAAAATCCTAAAATACAAAATTCCCACTTGCTTTCACTTTCACTCTCGATTTGTCCAAAAGTTTTCACCTTTTTCGACCAAGTTTGTGAATTTCTCCCTTGAAGCAACAATGTCTTCAAGAAAGTCTTCGAGAATTGCAAGCAGGGGATCACAACACATGCCTAAGGGTCCTATGCATTTCGATTTGAATGAGGTGGAAGATTCTTCTCCACCATAATGACTAAGTAAGCAACAACCTTCTCAGCAACGTCAGTCTCCTCCACTAACTCAACCAAAAGAAGAAATTTTTAAAGAAGTTGAACCTGTAAGAACGTTAACTCCTAAGGTTACTTTCAAGCTTTATTTTAGTTTGAAAAGAGGAGGAACTACCATGTCATTGATCGATGAATACCTAAGAGAGAGGCTATAAGAATGAAACTATATTTTTCCGTGATATGGAGAAGATGGGTATTGCAGAAAAGGGATCGGCTGAGAAAGCCTTTGCTAATTTCCCTAATGACCCGTGCTTTGGCACTGCTAATCAACCACAAGGACTGGATGATAATGACCGTATGTTTACCCACTTTTAGCCTAGAACAGGAGTTGCTGCAAATGTTGTTTGTAATGGTTCAAGTCTTTATTCTGAATCTACCACTACTTATCCAGAACTCACTGCATACTTTTATTCGAACTTATCTTTCTTAGATGCAAATAGTTTCTCTTTCACAGTGAGGGACAAGGAATTTTTGGTGGATATGGACACTTTGGTTGAGGGGGCCACCTTGGTCCCCTTGACTTAGCCCCACATGAAAGCTGGCTTCCTCAACAAATTTCCTAGCCTTAATCTTCCTCTAGAAGCTTTGGAGATGGTCCAAAGGTTGTGTCCAAGTGGGTTACGAATTTTGATTGGATTTTCCCCAAATTGGACTTCACTTGCCTCTTGGATCAACTCAATTCAGCCTCTATAAATTCAACCAACATATCTTCAATCAAATTGACATTTTTCCTCACCAATAGAACCTACTTGCATCCCAATTTCGTGATCAAAAATAGTCCTCTGAATTTTCCAATCGAAAACGGCCTTGTCAACTTTTTCCGCTGAAATCTTGGTTTTCAAAAAAATCTTCAGAGGGTGAGTCAACATTCTTAAAATGACTTGTGACATGATATAACTTTCAATTTCTAAAATTGGATTCAAATTCGCGGTTAATTTCAATTTGACGCGATTTTTGTGTGACATAGGCTACCAAGTAGTTTTCAGAAATTTTTAGCGCAAATGACCCGTGGTCGATTTTCTTTTTAACCACAATGAACCTCTTTGACACATTGGTGACTCTCGATAGTCGTGAAAATCTCGAGATTTCAAATACGGACACAAGCTACCAAAACGACAGAAAAATTAGTCTAGCACCGGTCGACGAAAATTTTGTAATTTGGTGGAATCACCCACATTTGGCCACACATTTCAGTATAACTGACCTATCTCTAATCTTTGATTGATTTTTAACTATGTCGTAATGACCTCTACAGATGAGCACGGTCAAGTAGCCGATTCTTGGTCGAATTCTCTAGTTTATTGCATTAAAGTTCCTTAATGACTTCCCCCAAATAGTCTAGTTCTCTAAGGAGTGACCAGCTCTGAGAATAGTGTTATAGGCGCGTCGATGAAAGGCCTGATTTATTCAATTGAAAACAGAATTGAAAATTCAGGCCATCACATATAGTATTAATTGTTTACTACCCCATGAAATGTATTTAATGTTTTCCTTGATTGCTAATTGTTATTTTAATGATTGCGCACTCGTGTGATCACCTCACATGTTAGTGGATAGGTATAAAATCAATACAAACTACCTGGCAAAAATCTTTTTAAAATGAACAAGGTTAGGTACCAAAAGGGCATCAATTAGTTAATTAGTGTAATCAAGTCCCTGACCCTAGATTCTCTGGTTGTGTAGGAAGTGTGGCATACTCCCGTGAAATCGACAATCGATTCTTATGAGGCTACGCAGCATGCTCACGAATGTAAGCAAGTCAAAATAAGGTGTGCAGAATCGATATATGTGAACTGGTGAAAGCTCGGAGTTCACTCGACATTCTACCTCTCTAACTCCATCTTTTCTCTTACTTGACTACCAGGGAGATAAACTTAGTCTAGGAGTTGGAGAAAAATCACAACCCATTGAAGAGAGAAAAGATTACACATGATATAGCGGTGTAAAATAACGCCCGAAAGGAGCTCAACCTGCAACTTAAAAGCACCAAAGTTCTCATCAATCATATGAACAACCTTGCTGATGGCTAGATTACTATCCTAAACCGTTTGAAGGAGGAGGAGCAAGCCGCATGTAAAGTCATGTACAACTTAGAAAAGGCAAGTGCCCTAGCGAGAGAAGGGAACTAATGTCTTGAATCCTCTCTTTCTCTCGCTATATCCTCGACTTCAAAAGATATCTAGGTCTAGAATATACCATCTAGCTAGGGTAGTAAATATATTGTTCATATAATGGTGTACCCCATTTTGTGCATTATTCATTTCCTTGTGTTTCCGATATTGTTGGATAATACTTCTGTAAAAATTTTCCATTTATCGCTCGAGGTAGCTCCTTACCATCAATTTCCATCAAATGATAAGCATTCCACAAAAAACCTCAATAATAATAAATGGTCCTTCCCAAGTTGGCGACCATTTATCACATCTTTCATTATCCATGCCGGTTGCAGTGGAGGTTGAGCCAATGCTCCTTTATGAAATGCCGTCTAGATGTAGACGTTGCCATGCCCAAAGGAACAGGATGATGCCCGATTATGCTAGATGACCACCGACTATTGAGTTGGCTAGAGCCGTTAGGTCATAAATAACTGGAACATGCTTGAGTGATTGAGATAGCCACGCCTCATTATGGGAAAAAATTGTGTGGCACGGAATGGGACGTATCATAACGCTTTGGCCTTATAATCAGGACCATTGTGATTGATTGAGATATGAAATTAATGTGTTCCAGTTATAAGATATGTTTGTTATGTGCATATGGTATATGTGATGTACTAATATGCAGGGAGGTGCTGAGGCAAGGTAAGTCCTATATGGTGCATGTGTAGGCTGCCTCTAGATGAATTCTCGTCCGAATCAAGGTTTAAGGTGTAGACTCGCCGAAATTTATATCATCCCGTCGTGGTTAACCCTTTTTCAGGTCCTTAGATAGAGATCCGTCACGTCCATTTTGGGTGTCCACGGGAGGTGGAGACTGAGACTACTCTTCCACCCATCCACAGGACCACCTGGACCCATGAGCTTGTGGTGACAACTCTTTGGGTCAATGAGGGCCTACCTCACTTGGTACCTCATCACTTCAAAGCGTGGTACCTTAACAAGCCTAATGGGGTTCGGGAGGGTCCTTTGGAGGGTTTTGACAAGCCTACCGTCGAAATTGAGTGTGAGGAGGTACTCCACCCCATCATGGATATCAATATACTGGATGATATCGGGTGAACCCGGGGCCTGAGGCTGAAGGGTCCGAAGTAGATGTAGCAAATCCTTTGGACATCAACATCCTAGATGGTGTTGTGGTAGACCCAAATCCCAAGTAGGTAGGGTCCGGGGTAAGATTGGCTCAGTAGCTTCTTTTGAGTATAGACTCCTATATATAGACCCGCGAGATTGACCTGATATGTTTATAAAGTGTGTTTTGTGAGAAGGTGTTGGCATGTGCTTTTACTATCCCTATGTTGATTAATGTCTAGGGTTTGTTTAATTCCCTTCCGCATGTGTATAAAACAAATGGGTCGGTGATGCGTCCTGGGAATGTCAAATTTTAGTCGACCACCAAAGGGCGTGCACGTGCCCGAGGTTTGGGGCGTGACATCCCCGCCCAAAGTGGTATTAGAGCTGGTTAATGTCTGGAGTGATAAGGTGTGATGGGTGTTAGGATAGTTAGTATGAAAGGTTTTTTCCTTATGCTGACGCCTATAATTGATTGAATGATTGTTTTGTGTGGATCGCTCAAATTTCTAATTCTATATGGAATTGGAAAGCAGGTTCTAGAAAGAGTCTGTATCATGAGCGATCTGGAGCAGAGGACTCCTTGGAAGAGGACTGTCGTGTCTGTCACTCGGGGTAAGACACTGACTAGGGTTGGTACACAAGAAAGAGCGCCGGCTCAAGCTAGCGCGAGTGTCAAAGTACTGCCACCGGCTGGTACTGGTGTAGCAACACCCGACGATCCTAGAATTGATGGGATCATGTAGGCGCTTGAGACCTTAGGAAACTTGATGGGACAGCAAGCACATAATCAAGCTGCCACTATAGCCACCGCCACTGTTACCGCCAATGCCACTGCCACTGCCATAGCTACACCTGCTGAAGTCCCACCTGGGAATATGATCGGGGAGCGACCGATGCATAAGCTGATGGAGTAATTTCTGAAGTTGAACTCACCGAGGTTCTCAAGAGCAGGCGATCCCGAGGCTACAACCCTCTAGATCCAAGAATTAGAGAAGGCCTTCGCTCTACTAAGGTGTTTGGAGGAAAACAAAGTAGTCCTTGCGGTCTATCAGTTGTAGGGAAATGCAAGCACCTGGTGGAGGGCCACCGGAAGAAGAGTGTTTCCTGAAGGTGTGGTCTTGGTGTGGAACGCATTCTTTGAAGTCTCTAATGGAAAGTACTTCTTTGACTGCGCCAGAGAACAGAAGATGGCAGAGTTCCAGCGCCTTCGTCAGGGTCTGATGTCAGTAGACCAGTACGAGGCAAAGTTCGCTGAGCTGTCCCATTACGCCCCCGGACTTATTGAGGATCCAGTAAATAGAGAAAGGAGATTCTGAGATGGATTGAGACCGGAGCTAAAGGATCCGTGGGTGCCGTTTAATCTGAAGGATTACAACGACTTATATGAAAGGGCACAGCTGATCGAAAGAAACCTGAATGAACAAGCCACCACATTTAGTTTGCGGTTCAGGTCCAACAGAGATGGTAATCTGTTCGAGAAGAAGCCGATGACTAAAGGTAGATATCCTATTCCGCCCAACAAAAAGGGTGGGATTAGAAAATCAGCACCCAACCTGAATGGCATGCGTCGTTTCTGCAGAAGACAACATGGATCGGCCCCTTGCTTTACTAGAACAGGAGCCTGTTTTAGATGTGGCCAGCTAGGCCACCAGATCAGGGATTGTCCGCATAGACTAATAAGATCACAACCGCTGCTACCAACAATGGGATAGAACTGAGGAAGTGCGCAGGGCGAAATGAACAGGCCTCTAGCACAAGGAAGGGTGTATGCTATCACCCGACGAGAGACAGAGGACTCACCTAACGGGGTCACAAGTACGGTCTTGTTGAACAACCATGCTGCTTATGCTTTATTTGACCCTAGAGCTACGATTCATTTATTGCTGAGCAGTCATTAGTATATCTACCCTGTTAAAAGATAAGGTGTTGTCTGTAGTAGGCTGTCCTGGTTGTAAGTTAGTTATTGGTGAGTGAGAGGAAATGATAGTTTTGATTGTCCTGGCCATGTTTGATTTTGATGTGATCATTGGCATGGATTAGCTCACCAAGCAACGAGTTATTGTAAACTATTATCATAAATAGATTCAATGTAACCCGTTAGTGGGTGAAAGTTTCGAGTTTATTGGGAGTCAAGAAGGACCTTCGATTACTTTAATCTTGTCGCTTGAGGAAACTCGTTTATTAGAGGTAGGTTGCCAAGGTTATTTGGCAACTGTTGTGGATACGACAGTTGAAGAGTCGAATATGGAGAACATTGCCGTGGTACAAGAGTTTTCAGATGTGTATCCTCAAGAATTACCTGGTTTGCCCCCAAAAAGGGAGATTGAGTTTGTAATTGGGTTAGCCCCTGGGACGGAGCCAATTTCCAAAGCTCCTTACCGTATGGCATTGTCAAAGTTGAAAGAACTAAAGGTGCAGATGCTGGAGTTGTTGGCTAAAGGATTTATATATCCTAGTGCATCACTTTGGGGAGCACCAATTCTGTTCATGAGGAAGAAGCATGGTTTGTTGCGCCTTTGCATTGACTATCAGCAACTCAATCAGGTAACGATCAAGAATAAGTATCCGCTACCGAGGATTGATGACCTGTTTGACCAACTACAGGGATCTTCAATATTTTCTAAGATCAACCTAAGGATAGATTACCACTAGCTAAGAATCAAGAAGGATGACTTTTCATACGCGTTACGGCCATTATGAGTTCACTGTAATGCAGTTTGGTTTGACCAACACACCAGCTACTTTTATGGATTTGATAAATCGAGTATTCAAGGAATATCTGGATTAGTTCGTGATTATGTTCATCGACGACATCCTAGTCTACTTGAGAAGTTCAGAGGAGCATAAAGGACATGTAAGGATAGTGCTTCAAACTTTGCGAGAACATGGACTATACGTCAAGTTCAATAAGTGCAAGTTTTGGTTAACTCGTGTAGCTTTCTTAGGTCACGTGATTTATGGTGAATGGATTTCCATGGACCCGACTAAGATCGAAGCCATGATCAACTGGCCAAGACCGACGACAGTGACAAAGATCATAAGCTTTTTGGGATTGGTAGGCTATTATAGACGATTCGTGGAAGGATTCTCTGCAGTAGCCATGCCGCTGACCTAATTGTTGAAGAAAGAAGAGAAGTTTGTACGGACATATAAGTGCGAGTGTAGTTTTCAAGGGCTTAAGTAGAGGCTGACTACCACACCCGTGTTGACGATTTTGTTTGGTCCTAGAGGATATGAGATCTAGAGTAATGCATCATTGAGAGGACTCGGTTGCGTTTTAATGCAACATAGAAGAGTGGTTGCATATGCGTCCGTCAGTTGAGGCTTCATGAATTGAATTACCCAACGCATGACTTAGAACTCGCAACGATTATCTTCGCTATGAAGATTTGGAGACATTACTTGTACAGAGAAAGGTTCAAGATCTTTACAGACCATCAGAGTCATTCTCTTAGAAGGAGTTGAACATGAGACAGCATTGTTGGATGGAACTTCTCAAGGACTACGATTATGACATCATGTATCATCTTGGAAAAGCTAACAAGGTTGCAGATTCGTTAAGTCGAAAGTCTTTAATTGTGCAAATGGTGATTCAGGAATGGATTCTACTTGAAGGAGCTCAAGATTTGATTTTCAAATTTGAGATAGACCACCTTTCGTAGTCTTATGGCCACCCTCATAATTGAACCGAAAGTGCATATAAGAATTAAGACATTGCAGTTGACAGATCTAGAGATCCAAAAAATTTTGCAAGAAGAAGCGGAAAAAAGAAAGGTTGACTTTTAGGTTTTTGAAGACGAAATACTAAAGTTTCATGGACGATTGTGTTTACCTAACGATGCAAAGCTTAAGGAGGAGATCCCATCAGAAGCTCATTGTAGTAATTACAGCATTCATACAGGCACTACAAAGATGTATCATAATCTACTTCAACATTTTTTATGGACCGTTATGAAGGCAGATATCGCCAGACATGTCGTCAAGTGTCTGACATGCCAACCTGGAATACTTTTGCAACCTCTTTAGATTCTCCAGTGGAAGTGGGAACACATCACAATGGATTTTGTGATGGGATTACCAAGGAGTTAGAGAGGTAATGATTCTATATGGGCTATAATTGACAGATTGACAAAGTCTGCTCACTTCATCGCCATACAAAAGGACTTTGCAGTGGATAGATATGCTAAGTTGTATGTGTGACAGATAGTTTGACTACATGGAGTACTAGTGATTATGACATCTGACCGAGACCCAAAGTTTACAACAACCTTCTGGAAAAGCTTAGAGATTGCCTTAGGAACGAAGTTGCAGTATAATACGGCCTATCATCTGCAGACGAATAGCCAGTCTGAGAGGACAATTCAAACCCTCGAGAACATGCTGCAAGCTTGCGTGTTGAACTTCAAAGGAAGTTGGGAGGAACAGCTTCATCTAGTTGAGTTCGACTACAATGACAATTATCAACAGAGCGTCCAGATGGCACCATTTGAAGCATTGTATGGCAGAGCATGCAGAACTCCAATCTGTTGGGACGAAGTTGGAGAATGTAAGATTACCGGCCTTGAGTTGGTTCAACAGTCAATGAACGCCATCAAAGTTATTCGAGAAAGACTTAAGACTGCTCCGAGTCGCTAGAAAAGTTATGCAGATAAGCGGTGAAGACCATTGAAATTCCAAGTTGGTGAACACATCTTCCTTAAAGTGTCATCAATAAGGGGTACTTCACGCTTCAACAAGAAAGGGAAGTTAAGTCTGAGGTACATCGATCCCTTTGAAATTCTAGAGCAAATAAAGACTTTGGCGTATCGTCTTGCCTTGCTACCGAGACTTGCTCGGGTGCATGACGTCTTCCACATGTCGATGTTAAGGAAGTATGAACCTTACCTAACCCACGTACTGAATTCTGAATAATTAGACGTGAACAAGAGAGTGCCGTACATGGAGAGACCGGTTTAGATAGTAGATTGAAAGGAGAAAGTGCGACGCAACAAGACAGTCTCTTTAGTCAAAGTGATCTGGCAACATCACGGAGCAGAAAGAGCGACGTGGGAAAGTGAAGAATCGATGAGACTTCAATACCCCTACCTTTTTTAAGAAGAATTGTAATGGTTTAAATTTTGAGGACGAAATTTTTATAAGAGGGAAACAATTGTGACATCCTGAAAATTCGACCCTATTTTGATAATATGGAATGGGCTTTTCATCGATGCGTCTATGGTCCTTTTTTCTCGGAGCTAATCACTCTCGAGTTAAGTGATCTATCAGGCGAAACAGTTAAGAGGTATAAATACGACAAGCTTGAGAATTCAATAAGAAATCGATTGCTCGACCGTGATAATCGGCAAGGGTCAATACAGCACCGTTATAATTGATTAATGATCGAATATAGGCCGATTCGATGGAAACACGCAATTGAATGGTCGGTGATTCCACCTTATCGCAAAATTCACGTCAAACGGCACTAACCCAATTTTCTGTTGATCCTATACTTAATACCCACAAATTGAAACCTTGAGATTTTTACAACAACTGAGAGTCGTTGACGTGTCGGAAATGCACAAATGTGGATCGAAATTATCAACCACAAGTCAAATGCACTAAAATCCTACCCAGTAGGTTAGGTCCGATCAATTTTAACCACGAAATTGAACTCGATTTCAGGAATCAAACGTTCGAGCATGTCACGATTTATTTTTAGGACCTCATCCCATCTTTTTGGAAGATTCCGTCAAGCAAGGAATTTTTACAGAAAAATCAATTTCGGCAAAAAGAATTGGAAGAAATTCGTATGGGCTGATTTCGTGTGATTTTTGGCCTTCAAAATGGCTTACTTGGTGAGGAATTGAAGAGAAAACACCCATTGGTTGATGCCTTGACCTTTGAGGGCTGAATTAGAGGAATTTTGGGACCAAATTGAAGTAATTTGTGAAAAAATGGTGGAAATTCGTAGGGGCTGCTCCCTTGGGATTTTTGGCCTTCAAATTGAATTGTTTTGTGAAGATTTGAGGGAAAATCAGCCATTAGAGGAGGCCAAGACTTCAAGGGGGGCTGAAGACTTTGTGGTTTGCACTTAGGTGATAGATATTTCCTCTTGGACCCCAATTGGCCAAAAATTGGACTTCCTTGGCCCTTGTCCCCCTCCCCCCTTCTTCCCCCTTCCCCTTCTCCCTTCTTATGTGACAAGCACCCTTTCCAATAGAACAACTGCAGCATCTTCTTCTTCTTCCTCAATACTTCAACACCAATTCCACTGCAAGGTCGGCCACATACCTCCTTAGCCAACCTGCCAGCAGCAGCGAACTAGCCACCACACGTTCACCTAGCCAATCCCGCGCCACCATCCCACCAAGCCGAGACGCAAGCCAACGACACCAGCCCCACCTCACCTTCATGCATCCAATCCCATGACCAGCTCTGCCCGTCGCTATCGTATGTCGCCAGCCGTCCGCCATAGCCAATCGCTCGACCCTAGCCGCGCCATCTCAGCTCTCCCTCAACCTAAATTGCCGACCACAGAACCGAAATCCCAGCTCAAGCTATGAGCTTGTGGACTGTTTTTCAGCCTCATCCAGCCCTACGTTAAAGATGCCATAGACATGGGATCTCACCGCCGTCACGTCGCCGTCGCCGTGAACCCGTCACCTCACTAATCTAGTGAGTTAACACCCTAATCTTGGATTAGGAAGTTAATTGCACTTAGGGGGATTAGTTTAGCCTTAATTAAGATTAGTGTAATTTAATTAGAGTAACTAAGTTAGTTAGGTTAGTTTGGCTAGTGTAACTAGTTAGGTTATTTAGTTAGCCTAATTAGATTAATTAGTTAGCCTAGCTAGATTAGTTTAGTTAGTTCAATTAGATAAGTTCGGTTAGATTAATTAGATTAATTAAGTGCTTTAGTTCAAATGATTTGCAATTTAGTTAATTAATTTTAATTAGCGTAAATTATACCGGGATAGCCGCTTAGTGGAATTTTACTCTGATCGCCGTGGTTGAATTGATTTGTGAAATTGATTGCTAAATTATGCAATTGAGTGCTTGGTGATGATTTTTTATTATTATTGCAAAAATCTGATTTTACAATATTTAATTAGAAAAATACCAGGTGTCAGGTTTTGATGCCAAAAATATTTTATGTACTATATAAAATCGTGGAATTTTAAATGGGAGAATATCATGTTTTGTGGATCAATTTAAATGTGTGGCCACGCACAATTATTTTATCGGATATTTTTAATACGAAGAAAATTGATCAGATCCATTATTTGAAATGGAAGTATTTGAGTGCAAAGCACGGTGTTCTTGGCCGAGCATGGATGTGCGTGTGGTCATTATTGGAACTCGTCCTGATGCGTTCACGCAGGACAATGCCTGATTAAGTTCAGATGCCCTTGACAACGGATGCCAGTCGCAGTGGAGGCTGGGCCAATGCTCCTTTTGGGAATACCATCTAGATGTAAACATTGCCGTGCCCGACGAAGCGGGACGATGCCCAATTATGCCAGATGACCGCCGACTGTTAAGTTGGCCGTGGCTGTTGGGTCGTAAATAACTAGAACACGCTTGAGTGATTGAGATAGCCGGGCCTGATTATGGGACAAAATTGTGTGGCATGAAATGAGACGTGTCATAATGGTTTGGCTTTATAATTAGATACCTTGTAATTGATTGATATATGAAAATGATGTGTTCTAGTTATAAGATATGCTTGTTGTGTGTATATGGTATATGTGATGTACTAATGTGCAGGTATAGGCTGCCTCTAGGTGAATTCTCGTCCTAATCGGGGTTTAGGGTGTAGACTCGTTGAGATTTATCTCACCCCATCATGGTTAACCCTTTTTCAAGTCCTTAGATGCAGGTCCCTCACGTCCATTTTGGGTGTCGATGGGAGGTGGAGACCGAGACTACTCTTCTTCCCATCCACAGGACCACTTGGACCCATGAGCTTGTGGTGAACACTCTTTAGGTCAATGAGGGCCTACCTCACTTGGTACTTCACTTGGTACCTCATCCCTTCAAAGCATTGTACCTTAACAAGCCTAACGGGGTCCAGGAGGGTCCTCTAGAGGTTTTTGGCGGGCCTACCGTTGAAACCGAGTATGAGGAGGTACTCCACCCCATCATGGATATTGATATCCTGGATAATATCGTGGTGAACCCAAGGCCCGAGGCTGAAGGGTCCGGAGTAGAGGTAGCTGATCCTTTCAACATCGACGTCCTAGATGGTGTCATGATAGACCCGAATCCCGAGTAGGTAGGGTTCGGTGTGGGATTGGCCTAATAGCTTCTTTTGAGTATAGACTCATGCATATAGACTTGCAAGGTTGACTTGATATGTTTATAAAGTGTGTTTTGTGAGAAGGTGTTGGCATGTGTTTTTACTATCCCTGTGTTGATTGTTGTCTGGGGTTTGTTTAATTCGCTTCCGCATGTATATAAAATGAATAGGTCGGTGACGCGTCTTAGAAACGTCGCAATTTTAGTCGACCACCAAGAGGTGCGCGCGGGCCTGAGGTTCGGGGCGTGACAGTTACATTAATGACTACGCACCCGCATGATCACCTCACATGTTAGTTAACGGGTTTAAAATCAATCCGAATTGCATGCCAAAATAATCTTTTTAAAATGAACAATATTAAATACCGAAAATGCACTAAATAGTTAAATAGTGTAATCAAGTCATCGACCTTATATTCTGTAATTGCATAGGAAAGGAAGTGCGCTCACATACTTAGTTCCTAGTCGACTCTAATAAGCTATTAGCAACTCCTTTTTTAGAAAATTTTCATAGTGTCAATTTGAATACATAATGTTACCTGAGATATGGGCTTAGAAGAGCCCCCCTCTTAATCATGGGTCATAGGCTCATTTTTTTAGGCACTATCCCTAAACTTATATTTCCCTCCCTAACAAAGGGTAGGTCGTTACATCGATTTGGAAGATCCTAGTCGAGACCTATTTGCTTCATCCTAATGTTACTTTATTAGTGTAAGAATCATGGGCTTCCCAAGTTCATGAATATGTATGATACAATTTAGCTATTGAATTTGTTGGGACCAAAAGGATAAAAGTGTTAGGAAAATCCCTTATGATGTTTTGAAGATGACAAAATAAATCAAAGACTACTAACGTGTTTAATGGTTGAGTAATAGACTATGCAGATGATAGAACATGTAAATGATATTGTCAAAGTCTACACTTGGAAGAACCAGAAGACTTAGCCTAACACTTGTTCAAAGTATATTCTAAAGATTTCCAAAACTTTTGTATCAAGATTTGAAGACTGCCAGACTTTAGTGTCAAAATCTGTTCTACATCAAAAGTTTGCTCCCTCTGACAAATTCCAAATTGAACGTGAATGAAGAACCAGAAGACAAATTCTATGCTAAAGCTGAACTTATTCAGACTGTGTCAAGACCTTAAAGCTAAATATGTTCAAAAGCAGAATATGTTCAGACCCAAATTATGAAGTCTATTGCACTCAAATTCATATTGTAAAGTCTATTGCACTTAGACTTTACATGCAGATTCGACAGAACGTAACACAAGCCACAGTCATATAACGGTTAGTAATTTGGTTTGGATTCCACATCAAGATAGATTTGATTGACTCAATTTAATTAATTGACAATTGGATCTTGAAGACAAGAACTTATGGAAACCAAGATTATGTTTGTATGAGCGATCGAAATCAATTTGGGATTCTACTTTTGTCACTCAACGGCTACCAAAACTTCTAGATACAGATCTATCCAATGGGTAGATTAGAAGACGATCCTCGAGATACTATCCAATGGCTAGTTTGGAAGTGGAGGAGTATTTAAGGAGATTAAGGACCGACGGGCAAGTAAGAGACAAAGCGTAGAATTTATAATTCCAAAATCTGAGCAATCTTCAATCATACACTTGTTTCTTATGAGCTTAAACGTTTGTGATCGTGAGAGAAATACTAAAAGAGTGACTTAGTGAGATGGTGTAATCTACTACTAAGTGTTTGCACTCAAAGTTGTAATCTCTGGTTGATTGCATAGTGGAATCCAGCCAAGAAGGCTATTAGCGTGGAAGAGTGGACGTAGGCTTGATCTAAATCGAACCTCTATAAACCTTGTGTTCTTATTCTCTTCCATGAAACTTTTTATTTTGTTCGTAATTCTATTTAACTACTAAAGTCTGATCTCGCTCAAAGTCTGCTGCTCATCAAACTCAGTTTCAAAAGTCTATTGTTATTTAGACTCAGGTTAAAAGTAAAGGCTTTCACTACATTTTCCATAATCTATTTTTACACCTATTCACCCCCCTCTAGGTGTTCATACTAGCACTTTCAAAAGGAGCCTTGAAGGAATTGGTGAGGAGAGAGTAAAAACACACAGAGATATTATAATACTCAAAATGCCTTGCGAAGGCTTGATGTGGAGTACACACCATACACTTATAAACAATACAAGTTTTGCTAAGTTTGAAACTCTCTTTATCTTTCTATATGCTTCAAAAGCTCTCTCACTCTTCCTAAAAAAATAACTAACGTGAGTACATGTATTTATAAATGTCCCCACCGCCTGGACTCCACTGCCTTTGACTTCAAAGTACAAGAAGTAAAGTTGAACTTTTCCTCTTGTTTGCTGGCTTCAGTGTGAATGGGAGTTGCTGAAATTTTATCCACGGCCAAGTCTAGCTTCAGCCTTCATGCAAGCTGTATTCTCCTTGCTATTAATGAAGTCGGTGAAGAGAAGTAGGATTCCCACTGCAGCTCCTTTTCTTGATCAACGTATGGACTCTTGATGAATATTTTTCTGTGGCGGTTTGCAAACCGCCATACTCCTAGCTTTCACACACTTAGCCAAAAACCAATTAAAAGACAAATATGCTAATTTCTTCTTGAATCAAAAAGCAAACTCAATTTTACTCTTTTCAATAGAATTTCATTGAAGACACTGAACCGGTGAAAGCATACTTATACACTGGTCTCATTGCTTCGGGGGCAGCACATACGCATAAAGCACAAAGAACGACTGTATGAGAGCGAGCATCAGACCCAGGAAAGCCGACACTGCCGAAATCAAATACCAAGGAGAACCAAAGTACTTGCTCTTAAATGATGTCCAGCTCACACGCCACCCTGTTCTATGTGTTCTAGAGTACCTGTTCAGATCCTCCATCACTCCGGCCAAATGGCACTTACTGATATCGAAATCCAAATCCTTCCTTAAGTCATTGAAGAAGCTCGCAACATCAGCGTGGGTCCCGTAGTAATTCTCCAGCACCTGGTGACCCGATAAGTAGCTCACGTCCTCCGCAGTGGGCATGAGGCACCCAATGAAGGTCACATAACTAGTGATGTGCTGCGGGCAGTAGCAGTAGCACTGCTCGAACGCAACACAGTTGAGGAAGAAGGAGCTGGCCGGGTCGTCAATTGTCAGTGGGGGGATCTCAAGTACTCCATCCGTGAACTGAATTCTAAGCCACCCATTGCATTTTCTTGGCTTGAATTTCATTCCTGCACGCTGGAGCTTCGTCACCGAGGGGATCAGCTGCAGATATCCGTGGTCAAATTCCCTTGGCTCTTCCACAAGGAGGTCACTGAGGCTCAGCTAGATCAGGCGGAGCAAGTGCTTGACGTCCCAGACTCCGTAGTACTTCTCGAGGTCCTCCGGTGGCCACTGCATGGTGTAGTTGAAGAACCGCAGTGTGAGCTCAATGCACAGGGGATCATCGATGCGCTTCGACATATCGTAGAGGGTTTGGAGGATGAAGAAGGGGATTTGGTTCTCAAGATAGAGGAAGTCGCGAATGAACGCAGTGAACATCCAATACATGTTGAAGAGGGGATGGTCGTGTTCACGATGGATGATGCCATCAATCACCCGGAACACCTCGATGATGAAGCAACTATCAAGGACCATCATCTGGATTAGCTCAGCGCTCCCAAAAATAAGTGGCTCAGTGTAACAATCTCGAATCTCCTTTTCCTTCAACACAATGGCAGTGAAGTAATGGTTGAAATCCACTCCGGAGCTTCTGGTTCGGCAAGAACAGCCGCAAAGAACCGTGGCTTGTGCTCTTCAATCATCTTGACGCATTCACTTTCATGGGGGTACGGGCCGATGGCCACGATGCGGGGCTTGTAGGCCTTGGGGTTGAGCTCCTTAAGGATTGCAAGGACCCCAAAGATGCAGCAGGAGGAATCGCCGGCCGACTGCTTCAGATGGGTCGGCTTCTGGATGAGACCCGGATCGCATATGGATGACCAGTCGTGCATCAGCTCCGGTGCCACCGGCTCCGGTGGCACCCTGACCACATGGTGGGCGCTGGCATGACTGTTCACAGGGTTGGGATTGGCTCCTCCGATCATTTGAAGCTCCACCTTAGCCAGTGTACTGCTCTGATACCAGGTTTTCACAGGGACAAAATGATGGTTTTATTAATATGATGGGCCTAAGTTGGCCCGTCCGCCCATGTTAGGCCTAAAAGCCCGGCCCACAAGATTAGGGCCCACCGATGGAGGGATATGATGAAGGGGTACATTTTCTTTTTTGAGGGGACGTATATAAGGGAGAAAAGAGAGGGAGAAACTTACATTTTGGCATATTACGTACGTTCCTCCTCCCTCTCTCCCTCCAAAAGAAAAACAAACGCAAAAAGGCGATGCCATCTTCCCTTTAATGCCAATTGACGTTATCGGATCGAACAGGATCGGTTTTCTCTTCCTTATATCGGCATCGGTGTTTAATATGTGGCTAACAAGGTACGCTCGATTCCGTGGTATGGTTTAGGATCGGTGATACATGTGTTTTTCCTGGGCTCGTCTTCCGCACAAGTTTAGGGGTTCGATTTAGTGTCGAATTTGGTTTTTGGGAATCCGATAATCCCAACATTGGTATCAGAGCAGTAGTTCTTTTTTCCTAATCATTTTCATGTTTTTTCTGACCACTTTCATGTTTATGGATGTTTTCTTATTGATTTTTTCGTGAAATTAATTGGCCGACGCCAATCGGGCCGAAAAAGCCCGTCACCTGAGCACTGTTCATCCATTTCTTTCGAGTTTATTTCTGTAACTCGAAATCGATTTCTGATGGCGTAGAATGGAAGGTCTCGTCGAGACGATCGCGACGAGTGGCAGAACGTCGCCAACAGCCGCGGGACACGCCTCCACATGCAGCAGGAACGAACCGTTGCACTCGCCGATTCGCTAGGGAAGGCAAGTGCGTTGCACACGCGCGTGCGAGGCACATGCTGGGTCGGTTCGTCCAACCCGGCCTAACCGGTTCGACCGGTCCGTCCAATCCGACCGGTCCGACCGGCCCGAGGCCCGCCCAACGACCGTTGACCGTTGATGAACGTTGACCGTTGACCACTGTTGACCATTGACCCAAAAAATAAAAAAAGGAAGAAGGAAAAGAATGTGTTTCTTTTTCCAATTAAATCTATGTGGATTATATGTGATCCCTTATTTGTTCTGCATTTGTTGCCGAAACAATGCCTCCCCTGAAGTTGCGCACGCCTATTCGCGCAATTACCGATGAACAAAAGGAAAGGCTCTCTAAGTTGATAGCGGAGCTGACTGATCATCGATGGGAGAGTGGTGACTTAATTGATCACGTCCTTGAAGTCAAAGGGAAAATTCAAAAGGTCATATGGAATGGTCATCCCTTGCCACAGTCTGAGATGGTGCAATTTTTCATGAACACCCTTCCACCAAAATGGAAATGAGTGTTGAATCACATATGGGATGTCAACAAAGCTTCTTCATATAGGAAAATTGTGATGGATTTTATAGATAAATATTATTGGATTGTTACAAGGAAAAAGATCAAAAAATTGAACAAAATGGGATCTTTTCCAATTCGTGTATTGACTTGGTGTTAGATATATTGGCTGGACTTTGTTAAATGTGCTTTGTGAACGTCTTATGTAATGTTTACTACCTAATTGTTATTGATGTAGCAACTGATATGTTAGTTGTATTATATGAAAGCATTATTATTCTATTGGATGTCAAATATTATTTGCTTTGTGCTAATGTTGATTGCTGTGGGTAGTTCATAGAAGGTTTTGTAATTTCATATAATTTATTTTGTATAAGACAATTATATTAATGATAGTTTTAAGTTAGGATTTTTGGAGGATGATTGGAAACATAGTGACTTTTTGATTCTAAAACCTTACTTGAAATTGTTCATTAATATGATGGGTCTGTGCAAAATGGATGCATAAATGATAGGCATTAATTATTCATGCATATATGTTTGATGTGTTCAGATCAATGGCTTCAGCCACAAAGAGCATAGTTGCCAAGCTGAACAAAGGTGAAAAGCTCAATGGTGACAACTATGAAATTTGGCACATGAAAATCCAATATGTGCTAGAAGAGCAAGAAGCATTAGAAGCTCTTAACCTGACCATGGTAGAACCTGAAGAAGGAAACACTGCACAACACAAGAGAGACAATGAAGCTTTTGCTACATGGAAAAGAAAGAACTCTCTTGCTCGCATTACGTTGCTAAGTAGCATGGAAAATGACGTCATGCGAGAGTTTATGCATTTGAGAATGCCAAGGAAATGTGGGAAGCATTGGCAGCAAGATTTGGTCATACTTCGATGACCAAACTAAAGCAACTCACTATTAGGTTTGACTCTTATAAGAAGCCTCATGGTCAGACCATGAAACATCTTAGTAAGATGTCAAACATTATTAATGAGCTGAAAGATGCTGGCCATGTCCTCACTGATGAGCAGCAAGTGCAAACAGTGATTCGTTCCTTGCCTCAGAGTTGGGAGCATATGAAGGTGCACCTGATCCATAATGAAAATATCAAAACCTTTGAGGATGCAGTGCGTCATCTTGAGCTGGAAGAGGACCGCCTCTTGGTGGCTAAGCCGGAAGCTGAAATCTATCATGCTGGTTCTAGCTCACATGGAGCTTCGAGCTCCAAGCGCAAACGTCCTAATTGGTTTGATAAAGGGAAAGACAAGGAAACAAGTCCTTCAGGGAAGAAACCTAAGTTTGACCAACATGAAAGAGGAAAGCATCCTCGAATGAAGAAGTTTACAAGGGTGAAATGTTACAACTTTAACAAGAAGGGTCACTATGCTCGCGACTATCGTGAGCCAAAGAAGGTATACACCTCTTGTACTTTTCAGAACTTTACTTTTGTGTCGAGTTCTGTATTATTAACTAAGTCTAATCCTTTGTGACTGTAGATTCAGGAGCGATAGACCATGTAGCGAAGGATAGAGAATCCTTCATGGAATTCCGATGAGTACCAACTGGAACTAAGTGGATCTATGTGGGAAACAACTCCAGAGCTGAAGTAAAATGAATTAGCACATGCCAACTAAACATGCGTGGTGGACACACTTTGTTCTTATATGATGTATTATATGCTTCGGAGATTCGTCGGAATTTAGTGTCTGTTTTAGTGTTGGTCAAGTTAGGTTTCAATATGAACTTCCATAATAGAGATGTGGATTTGTATTTGGATACAAACTACTATGGTTGTAGTTATTTTCTGGATGGTTTCATTGTATTAGATATTGACTATGTTAATGCAAATGTTTGCTAGTCTCTTCTCACGTCTCCTAATTCATATGATAATGATGTGAATGTGTGGCATGCTAGACTTGGTCATATTGGCCAACAACGTATGAATAGACTAGCCAAAGAGGGCTTGTTGGGTAACAATGAAAAAGTCGATTTGTCCATATGTAAGCATTGCCTAGAAAGGAAAACGATAAGGAAACCATTTGGAAAAAGTAAAAGAGCTTAATTTCCTCTGCATTTAATCAATTCTTATGTCCGTGGTCCAATGAATGTGAGAGGAAGGCATGGGGTTTTTTATTTCATCACTTTTATAGATGATTATACTCGATTCGGATATGTCTATTTGATTTCTCATAAATCTGAAGTATTAAGTTGTTTCAAAAGATTTATGAACTTGGTAGAAAATCAATTAGACAAGAAAATAAAAGTATTAAGATCTGATCGAGGTCGAAAATATTTATCTAATGAGTTCAGAAAATTATGTGATGAAAAAGGAATAAAAAGACAGTTGTCTATTCCATATACTTCTCAATAAAATGGTGTTGCGGAAAGAAGAAACAGAACCCTACTAGAAATGGTTAGGTCCATGATGGCACATGCTAACTTACCTATCGCTTTTTGGAGTGATGCGTTGTTAACTGCTACTTATATACTTAACCGAGTGCCTTCCAAATTGGTTACTCCCACTCCATATGAGTTATGGACAGGTAGAAAACTGAACTTAAGTTTTCTTAAGCCATAGGGTCGTGCTGCCTATACTTATGAGTCCTCTCACAAGTTTGGGAAATTAGGTCCCACACGAAAGAAGAGTATTTTCATAAGATACTTGGAACACTCGAAAGGGTATGTGTTCATAGGTGAGCAGAAAAGTGAGAGTATAACTGAATTTAAATCACGGGATGTCACATTCTTAGAGGATGAATTTCTTAAGAAGGGCGAAATATGGGAAGATTACTCCCTATTTGAAACCTTGGATCAAGATAATGATGTTAGTGGAGTTTGTCTAAGTAGAAGTAATATGAGAAGTGATGAATTGAATTCAACTCATTCTCAATTGCAATCGCATGATAAGATGACATCATCATTATCTAATCCTAGTGGGAGCATAATGGGGAATGATGTGCAAAGTGTACAATCTCCCACACGGCGAACAAGTCACCAAAGTATTCCCCGTCAACGTTTTGACATTGAAAGGGAAACTTTTATGATTGCTCCACAAGATGAGGATGAGCCAAGAAATATTAATGAGGCTCTAAATTGCCCTAGTAAGGAAAAATGGATTCATGCAATGGAAGAGGAAATGGAGTCAATGAAGTCAAACCAAGTTTGGGAACTAGTTGATCTTCCAAAAGGATGCAAAGCTATTGTGAACAAATGAGTTCTCAAAATAAAGCAAAAAGCTGATGGCTCGATAGAAAGGCATAAGGCTCACCTTGTAGCAAAGGGGTATAACCAACAAGAAAGAATTGATTATGAAGAAACATTTTCTCCTGTAGTGAGATTTACCTCTATTCGCATTATTCTGGCAATAGTGGCTAGTATGGATGTTGAGTTACATCAAATGGATATAAAGACTGCTTTCCTAAATGGAGAATTAGAGGAAAAAATATATATGGAACAACCTGCTGGTTTCATAGTGAAAAGCCAAGAAGAAAAGGTATGTCGTCTTTTGAGATAAATATACGGCCTTAAGCAGTTATCGAGACAATGGTATATACTTTTTCATAATGCCATAATGGCATATGACTTTACAATGATAGATGAGGATCATTGTGTATATATCGAAAGATCCAAAGATCAATTTGTGATCATATCATCATATGTTGATGATATACTAATTGCCGAAAGCAATATGGAGTTTGTTGATACTGTAAAGAGTTGGTTGTTTTCCAACTTTAAGATAAAGGATATGGGTGAGGCTGCATACATTCTTAGAGTTAAGATTTCAAGAGATCGTTCAAAGAGATCGTTATCTTTTTCGCAAGAAACATATATAAATAAGGTTCTTGAACGATTTCGTATGCAAGATTGTAAACCCATAGACACTCCTATTGCAAAAGGTGAAGGATTGAGCCATAGACTGTGTCCAAGGACTCCACAAGAGAAGGAACAAATGAAACATGTTCCTTATGCTAGTGCTGTTGGGAGCTTGATGTACACTATGATGTGTACAAGACCTGACATATGTTTTGCATTTGGAATGGTGAGTAGATACCAATCCAACCCAGGTCAAGCACGTTGGAAGGCCGTTAAGAGAATAATGAGGTATCTGAAGGGAACTGCTAATTACAAGTTGAATTACCAAGGAAAAGATTTGCGACTTGAAGGCTATTCAGATGCTGATTGGGGAGGAGATTTAGATGAAAGAAAATCTACCTCTAGATTTGCTTTCTTACTAAACAATGGCGCCATATCATGGAACAGTAAGAAGCAAATGCGTATAGCCTTATCCACGATGGAAGCTGAGTTCGTGGCATTATCAGCAGCGGTACAAGAAGGAGTTTGGCTTAAGAGATTTTTGGATCATTTAGGTGTTATTGAGAAAGCTGCAAATTCATTATTGGTTAACTATGATAGCTAAGCAGCTATAGCGTACACCAAAGATCCAAAATATCATTGCAAGACCAAACATATAGATACCAAGTATAACTTTGTCAAAGATATGGTTGCACGAAAGGATGTGAACTTACAGTACATATCTACGCATAGAATGGTAGCAGATTCTATTACAAAGTCAATACCTAGAGATGTGTTTTGTGGCCATATGAAATTTCTAGGATTGCATAGAGGCTGATGTACTGAATATTGTAATTTCCTTAAGTGTTCACATTTGATGAATTTGTGTTTTCATCATTAATGCCTATGAATCTTTCTTTGATCTTTATGCATCTTAATGCTTAGTGCATTACTTTAAGTTGAGAAAGTATGTTGGACAGATGTAAGATTGACGCACTCACACGGGCAATCGCCTCTATTTGCTGTGTGATAAATAGAGATGAGACTATTTTTAAGCTTATTATCTAGGTGATAATCTAGAGCTCAAGCTTAAAATACGTATGTCGCCTTAACTGAGTGTTAAGATGAGGACATAATATTTAATATGTCCAAAAGTAAAATACCCCACATATTTTACATTATCTGTCTAAGATGCCAAATGTGAGTTCTGATTAATTTTGTGAATGAGTAGATACGTGAACTCAAGTTAGACATTGGGTATGTCTGAACTATCATCTGTACGGTATTGAAGGTGTAGACATACGCTCCATGGGAAATGAGTTAATACTGTAATACGTATTTCATACTATGTATGCATGAGACGACCAATAAAAGTGGCAAAAGGTTGATCTTAACTTTTATGCCGTGTGAGACTCTTGAAAAAAAGAGTTCCTCAATTTTAGTGCTCTCAAGACTCTTACTTATTCCCAAGATTTCTATTTAATGTTTGCTATCTTAGGATGTTGCTAATGGTCATGAGTTGATTCGATCTAATGAGGCATTTCTAGAAAAGCAAGCTGAACTGAAATTGAGAGTTTGAAGGAAAGAGGAAGATCGAATTTGGAGAATCACATTGTGAATTTGTATTCACTGGTCGATCAATTATGACTGTCTTTGGGATAATTATAATTGTGAATACAATATATAATAACTGTTTAAAAGAGATCAAGAGAAATATAAATGTGATTGATCGATCTAGGGTACTGCATACTAAATCTACTAGAGTGTGATGCCCGTTATGAGCTGTTATGTATTCCTAACAGATGTATAGCAACGAGCTCTCAAAGTATACTGATCACATGGATTATTCACTGGTATGAATGCTGAGGAGAGGTAAAGAGAATCTTGTTCGGCCCACCATATGCGAGTGGGAGATGATGGTTTTATTAATGTGATGGGCCTAAGTTGGCCCGTCCGCCCATGTTAGGCCTAAAAGCCCGGCCCACAAGATTAGGGCCCATGGATGGAGGGATATGATGAAATGGTACGTTTCTTTTTGGAGGGGATGTATATAAGGGAGAAAAGAGAGGGAGAAATGCACATTTTGGCATATTACGTACGTTCCTCCTCCCTCTCTCCCTCCAAAAGAAAAACAAACGCAAAAAGGCAATGCTATCTTCCCTTTAAGGCCAATTGATGTCATCAGATCAAACGGGATCGGTTTTCTCTTCCTTATATCGGCGTCGATGTTTAATCTGTGGTTAACAAGGTACGCTCGATTCCATGGTGTGCTTTAGGATTGGTGATACATGTGTTTTTCCTAGGCTCGTCTTCCGCACAAGTTTAGGGGTTCGATTTAGTGTCGAATCCAGTTTTTGGGAATCCGATAATCCCAACACAAAAGATAGGGAAGAGTCAACCTCGTTGGCCATGGGACAGCGAGCTTCGGTGCTCCTAGAGATGATGCTGCAACTGCAATGAGCTTTGCGGCACGCTTAGTAAACCGACCCTGTGGGAGCCAACTAATCAGACACGAGTGTAAGGCGTATCTAATTTTCCATTGAAGCTTTCTTGGCTTTACTAGTGAGCGACCAAGAGTCCTGCAACTAATGTAAAGCAAAGGGTTTGCATCAGTTTATGCCGAGAACAAGACAGAAAATTACAAAATAGAACTCCCCCAGTTTTTCTTGTCTTTCATTGAGCCTCAGAAATTTAGATCTGATGAACTAATTAGTGATATCATTGGGTTCTGAGTTTACAGGAGGAGAGATCAGAGAAGAAGGACGAAAGGTTCCAACGTGAATTGGAATTAGAAAGCTATTTTGGTGATGACTGCAGATTCGGCTCATTTTTCACCCACTTTCTCGTGACATCATTGATCATTGTCCAAAAGGGATTCGGCTCACGATGACGTGGCATTGACTGACAACTTGCATTGTTTTGGTGACAAAGCGACCAAAATTCCTTCTTGATAAGGTCTCTATCTATAAAATCGGTGGCTCGGCCCAAAAGGATATTCCAAATTTGATATACATACCCAAAAACCCCTCAATGGGTTCATAGTCATATTGAACATAAACAATTATTCTCCAATACCAAAAATTCAATCCATAAATCAATATTGTAAGCCAAGCAAATAACATTAGGCAGCATAACCCATCATCCATTTCCTATCCATTTTTCAGATCATCATAAACACTTCCATAAATCAATAGCAAAGCAATTTTATATATATTACTCCACAAACTTTATATAACACACTTTTCAAAGGTTCATAATTAACCAAAGAGTAGCAAATGCTCGATTGAGTTTCTCATATAATAAAAATGCTCTTCTCAATTCAATATATATACATACAAACTTCAAGACATGGTTTTACAAAACCAAATAAGATATAGTACCACTCACATCGTGGCCTACGACCAAACGACAAACGATACTCATATTGTCAAACTTATGGCCCTATTAAATAATCGAGGAATAATGTTAAAATCAAATAAAATCCCACCTAAACTATTAAACAACTAAACTACTCCAGCAAAAAGACTCCTGCGCACTAACAAATCACATACCCAAAGTGATTAGTCAACCCATTCGCAACGTGGAATTTGAGCATAAAACTTGATTGTGCCATAACTTTCTTTTTTGAAACCCATTCCGAATGTATTTATAGTCAATAGGAAGCCTTTCAAACATACTACAAAAATCTCAACTTGACCGTCCAAAAATCAATCCCAAAATAAATAAATAAATAAATAAATAAGGGCGCAAAGCTACTGGACAAGCACTGTTCACTGCACTTGGGAAACTTTGAAATTTTGTTTCAGGTGAACCGTAAGCTCAAATCACGATCCATAAAATCCCAAGTCTCCACAACATCCTAAACTATCAATTCTATAAAACTACACGGCTTAACGACTCAAAAATTGGATTTCGCCACTCAATTTTCTCAAAATTTCAAATATGAGCCATAAACTAGGAAATACTTCGATTGGATGAATGAGGGGCTTAAGCTTTTACCGGGTATTGCGTTATAGAGTCAAGTCAGCTTGGCGAGGAGTCCACAACGTGCATGTGCCAAACCTCTTCCTCTTCCTCCTCCTCCTCCTCTCTTTTCCTCTCTCTCTCTCTCTTCTGCTCTCTCTCTCTCTCTCTCGATGAAAGTGGGTCGGCCCCTATAAAAGAGTACGCCCACTTCTTTTTCTTTATTGACTGGTCAACACTTATTTTCTTTTTTTTTTAATTCCTTACTTAACTTGTCCGACCAATACATTACAAGTGACCTCATCCCTAGGTCATTGACGCGTTTGTGAATAGTCCCCTTGCATTACCATCGCCCCCGTCCTCCAATGGCTTCTCGTCGTGCTCATGAACTTCGTTCGTCGTATCATCATCAACAACGGCTCTGCGCTTTGGCTGAGGAACGACGGTCTCGGCCCTGTCGGCAAAGTCCACGAGAAAGCTGAACACCGAATCGAAGACCTCAGAGATGTCACGGCTCCTCTTCCCGCTCTGGGAATCCGACGGAGACATAGTGATGATCGAGAGTGAATGGCTCAACGGCGGTGGACGAATTTGGGAGACGTGCTCTGGGTTTAAATATTGAAGAAGAATCATTTCTCGAGGAATGGTTCACAAGTTTTGGCCATGGAAAAGTTCACGCGTATTCGCTATTAGAATTGGGACTTCATTTAATAGTAATCTTCGGAACAGTTATCAATAATATACAAAATCTTTTATGACATTAGAGAAGGAGAATCCAAGTTCATATTTTATTTTATTTTTATCTTTATAAGGCCCAAAGTGTCTCTCCTATTGTATATTTTTGCTTATATGTTTAAGTTACATTAGTATATACGGGCGGAATCTAACATATCAACATTTCATTCCTATAATTATTTATTCGTTGGGGAAGGTTTGCCATGACTTTGAAATCTTTTCTACTTACCATGCCCATTTCAATAATTCATAAAACTTGGAGAAAAAAGCTAGCAATTCACATTCTAGACTTCCGTATCCAATGTGTCAAAAGAGAAGAGAAAATAAACTTGAGGGGTGAATTATGTATCACGATAAGTGAAAGTCATAAGAAAAATAAGATTAAGTTTTCCTTCTTTCCTCATTTATTATTTTTACTATTGTGTTTTATTTTTCACATATATATATTTTGACATCTCGTTTATTGAAATTTTTAAACTTGATCCAATGTGTCAAAATCACACGTCGAAAACTCACATGTTGGAATTCCAACAAGAGCATCGAGAAAGTTGATCAAGTGTTGAATTTTTCGACACGTGATAACTGAGTGTTGGAAAGTGTCTAGGAATGTCAAATACACATCGGAGTATCCGACACGACAATAATGCTCCCAGAGAGTGTCGGTACTTCTTAGGTGCAGAGCGGTTAACTTGTCTATTCTATTACTATTTTATTTTCTATTGGTTTAGGTTCTAAATCACAATCCAATTTACATGCGAGGGAAGTGAAATATTTGAATACTAAAATCGTATTTTCATTTAGTAGTCTGAAAATAAGTCTTTGTAAGTAGTTTCACAAAATCTCTGCATCGATCCCAAGGAGGGCATGTGATGGATCTGTCCTCTTTGAGTAGCGCTTTGGATAGATGAAGCAAGCAGTTGGTGGAGTGCGAGTGCTGGCCTGGAACTCGGTCTGGGCTAACAAACGCCCTCCATTTTCAAGCACGAAAAAGGGGGCGAAACATAGAAAGGAGCTTGCGGAACCAAAAGGCAACAAGTTACACAAGCCTGTCTTGCTCTTCTTGGAGGAGCTGTGGCCCGATCGAAAGACACTTCTCGCCTCTCAATATACGCCTTGAAATATATATTGTCAATTCTATCAATCGCCAGAATCACATTGCACCTTATAATTACACCACCAAAATGGGGATTCATTGCTCCCCAAGCACCTTTCCAATGTTGCCATCTACGTTGATCGCTTCATTCCGAGGAGGACCAACTAGAAATTTCCACTTTCTCTCTCTCGACTCTGCAAGTTTAAATGTTAAGTGCAGGCTATTTGTTAGAAATTTTTGTGATAAAAGATGCTGAAAAGGAGCGCCTATCAAAGGAAGTAAGTTTTCTCTTTTGTTTCAAAAGCTTGGGCCTTTCATAGCATAGTCGCCTGTAAACGATGCTCTTGAAGGCCCAAGGCCCATTTTCAAGTAACTTGCGATGTGGCTTTGGATCAAGCCTGCCCTCTTTATTTCTACGGCTGCTCCTCCAGTCCAAGTACATGGCCCACTTGAGCACGCTCCAATACCATACCGATGACACTTTGAACGTGGACACCAAATTTTAGTAATAATGGGTGTAATGAAAGTTTTAAAATTTATTACGAAAGCACAATTGAAGAAAATGAAAAGGACAAAAGAAAAATGGAAAAAATGTTAAAAGTGTTGTAAAATATTGCATTGCAAATATATAATTGAGAGAATAAAGAGATTGAGAAGAGAAAGCAGGTAAACACCAAAGATAGTAGAGAAAGTCAGAGGAGAATATTTTATTTCCAGTATATCACTGTTTCACTGTTATATCTGTTGGAGAAAACTTCCTTAATTGTTTTGAAGTTGACAAAACGTTTCCATCAATGTCGTGTGAAGACTTGTAGACTCTATCGTCAAAGTCTAAAGACCTCCAGACTCAATATTTAAAGTCTACCCTCACTGATAGCTTCCAGACCGACAAAGAAAAGATTTATCCAACGATGAAGAAGTTATCCAGATGCAAGTATATCTCTAAGGATTTGGTTCGTACGGTTGAAGAAGATTTCATGGCTAGAGATAGCATCTTATAATCAATTATTCTTATTGAAATCAATCTGAATAATTAGATCCGTTGATTGGCGAAGTATACTTAGAAGGTTCTACTTATGAAAACATATATCCTAATTGTATTGGCGAACAGGATTTGTGAGCTATCATCACATTCCTTAAATAACTCGAGATCTTCCTAATCGATTCTATCCAATGGGTAGATTGGAAGAACTCCTTTGGAAGGTGCCAACCGTTATAATGGCATGGAGGAATATATAAGGAGGACGCTTAAGTTATTCAAGTGTGTGCGTGAAAGAAAAATTCTAAAGTCTAAAGCTCCTAGTTCTTTGCTTATTCATTCGCTGAGTTTAAGTTGTACTCAAAAGAGAGATTAAATACTTGTGAGACCTTGAGGAAGTGTCGTAGAGTCTCTACACTGTGGAATCAATGACATAAGGCTGTCAAGATCTCTTTTGGTTCATAGTAAAATCCAGCCAGTGGGCTATTACTGCGGGAGAGTGGACGTAGACTTGGTTCAAGCCGAACTACTATAAACATTGTGTTTCAATTCTCTTTCCCTAAACTCTTTACTTTAATTCGCGGTCTTATACAACTGTTTATATTCTTTTACATTTTCAGTCTACTATTCTCATAAAAGTCAAATTAAATTATTAAGTCTTGCAAAAACTTCTTTAACACCTATTCACCCCCTCTAGGTGTTCATACTAGCACTTTCAATTGGTATCAGAGCCTATGTACTCATTTAATTGAAGTGTTTTTACTTCTGAGTTAAAAGATCTATTCACCCCCTCTAGGTGTTCATACTAGTATGTTGGCTCCAGGTTTGATTGAAGGCCAGAGCAACACCAAACCTCCTTACTTCGACGGAAATGAATACGGCATATGGAAAAAGAAGATGAAAGCATTCCTAAGATCGAAAGATTCTCTAGAATGGGATGTGGTGAAAAAAGGAATCATTCCTAAAGCTGTATCAGTTTTAGAAAGAGGAAAAAAAGTTCAGATGCTAGCGAGATGATTTAAGAAGAAATAATCAAGAGACAAGCTCTTGATTCTAAAGTAATTTACTCTTTATATTGTGCGCTATCTCCTACTGAGTATAACAAAATATCTTATTGTGAAATAGCCAAAAGAAGTCTGGGATAGGCAGCACATTACCTATGAAGGAACTGATTGAGTAAAAGAAACAATGATTAATATTTTACTCGGACAGTACGAAGCCTTCAAAATGAAGCCGGGACAATCTATCACTGATATATTTAGTCGATTTACTGAAATAGTAAACGGTCTAGAATATCAGGGACAGCCAATCTCAGGACCAATGAAGGTCAACAAATTGCTGCGTGGACTCTCCAAAGACTGGAATCACGTAAAGACTTCAATAAGAGAAACACAAAGGATCATGCCATTTTCTGTAGATGAATTGGTTGGCACACTTCAGTCCTATGAAGTGGAGCAAATCCACGAGAAAGAAGATCCTAAAGGTAAAAAGTCAATTGCTTTGAAATCTAACGATAATTCTGATGTTACAGATTCTGAAGATGATATCAATGACGAAGAGTTAGCTCTCATGATGAAGACGTTCAGGAAACTGAACAAAAAGGGAAGAATATTTAATTAGAAGAAACAAAGCACACAAAAGTTTTAAAACAAATCAACTGAGGATGATGAAGCCAATAAAGATGTGATATGTTTTGAATGCAAGAAAAAGAGACACACATCATACCCAACTGTCCCGTGTTGAAGAAAAAGAAAGGAAAAGTTGAGAGATACAGGAAGGCTCTCAAGGTAGAGACATGGAGTGATACTGAATGCAAAGAAAGTAATGAAGATTATACCAATATTTGTCTAATAGCAAAATCAGCATCAGACTCAAACTTCGAAAGAGATACAAACTCAGACTCAGACAGTGAAATCGAGGTAAGTAATTTAAAAATCCCTACTGAAGTCTCGAAATACATTGATCAACTTTGTCTTAGTCTCAAAACCTCTCTCAAAAAGATTTCCGAGCCAAAAAGGGAGAATTCTATACTGAAGCAACAGGAAAATTTTTGGAAAGAAAAGTTTGAAAATTTTGATAAAAGTTTTGTTACATTAAAAGAAAATGCAAACACACTTTCAAAAGAAAATACATTTTTGCAAAATGACATTTCAAATATTTCAAAAAGGTTTTCAATAGGATCTGAGAAATTGGAAAAGATTCTTTTAGTTCAAAGACCTTATTTTAACAAATCAGGCTTGGAAATGATTTCAAAAACTATTCATTTAATCAATTTTCCAAAAGTAAAGGAAAGAATCAAAAAAAGGCCTACAAAAACTTTTTACAGAAATCATTCTTAAAAAGTCTTTGTAAAACCCATTGGGTGAAGTGCTTTCAAATGTTCTAAATGCAACAGCTCAGAACACTTTGAGAAAGAATGTCCTATGGTTTGGAGACCCATTAAGAAGGAATGGGCAAAGACTGCTTATTGCACTAACTCCTCTGGACCCAAGAAAATGTGGGTACCAAAGAAAACTTGAGTTTCTTTTTTAATTGCAAGTCACTAACCAAAAAAAAAAAGGTTAAATGGTATTTGGATAGTGGTTGTTCAAAGCATATAACTGGATATTCAAGTTGTTTTATAAAACTTGTGCAAATAAATGGTGGAAGTCTCTTTTGATGGAAACAGCAAAGGAAGAATTGTTGGGTGTGGAACTGTAAAAATTGGAAGTCTCACAATCAATAATATCTCCTTGGTAGAAGGACTTAATTACAATTTGCTCAGCATTAGCCAATTGTGCGACATTTGAGTCAAAATCAACTTCCAATAAGGAAAATGTTCGGGAACTAGTAAAGATCTTTCACAATCTTTTATTGGATGAAGACATGGGAACATCTATCTTCTAAATATAAAACCAGAAAAATCTCAATGTCTAATTTCAATTCAAGATGAAGCAAATCTTTGGCATCGAAAGCTTGGCCATGTCAACATGAAGCAGATTGCCAAGATCCCTACTAAGAACCTTGTTTAAAGGCTGCCCAACCTGAAGTTTCAAAAATCTGACTTATGCACGCCATGTGTATTGGGAAAGCATGTAAGAAGTTCTTTTAAACCAATAAATCAGGTTTCTACTAATCGTGTTTTGCAGCTTCTGCATATGGATCTCTTTGGGCTAACCAGAACTAAAAGCATAGGTGGAAAGAGATATTGTCTAGTAATCGTGGATAATTATTTACGATTCACTTGGGTTTATTTTCTGGCAAGTAAGTCTGAAATATTTTCTTACATTTCAAAGTTTGCCAAGAAAGTAATGAATGAGAAATTATATGATATTTCAAGCATACGGACAGACCATGGATGTAAGTTTAAAAATCAAGACTTTGCAAAAATTTGTGATGAATCAGATTTTCGGCATGTTTTTTCCTCTTCATACACTCCAGAACAGAATGGAGTTGTGGAAAGAAAGAATAGATATTTACAGGAAATGGCAAGAACTCTTTTAATATAAAGTAGTATTTCCTCTCATTCTTGAGCTGAAACAGTTTCTACAACATGTTATATTATTAACAGAGTATTTTTAAGGCATATTCTAGAGAAAACTCCTTATGAGTTATTTAAAGGAAAGAAGTCAATTGTTTCTTACTTTCATGTATTTGGTTGCAAATGTTTTGTTTTGAACAAATGATCAAACTGGTAAGTTTAAAGAGAAATCAAATGAAGGAATCTTCCTTGGATATTCAACCACCAGCAAAGCTTACAGAGTATTCAACAAAAAGACTCAGTCTGTGGAAGAATCTATGAATATCAAATTCCAAGTCTCTTTGCAGAATCAACTTATGCAGACTCATCCTGATGAATCTGAAACTGCTCCAAACTCTACAATGTTTACCTCTCCTAAAGTAGCTTAAACCTCTAAAAATCAACAACGGACGGAAACTGAAAAATCAACTGAAGATGAAGACCAGCAAACTGTCAGACTGACAAGTAACTGGAAGCACAAGTCTAGTCATCCCAAAGAACTCATCATTGGTGATATTGATGAAGGGATTCGCACCAGATCCAAAAAAAAAAAAAAAAAAGAGTATAGTGTCGTGGCACTCATTTCTAAATAGAACCCAAAAGCATAAAAGAAGCTTTAGATGACGAAAGCTGGATTAAAGCAATGCAGGAAGAACTTAGGTAGTTCAGCATTAATGATGTATGGGAATTAACTCCTAAACCAAAAGGTAAATCCATTATTGAAGCTAAATGGTTTTTCAAGAGCAAGTTGGATGAAAAAGGAAAAGTGATCAAGAACAAAGCAAGACTCGTGGTGAAAGGATATACGCAAGAAGGATGGATAGATTATGATGAAACCTACGCACTAGTAGCCAAGTTAGAAGCAATTAGATTATTACTTGCTTTTGTCTATTATAAAAATTTCAAGTTACTCCAGATGGACGTCAAGAGTGCATTCCTAAGTGGATTTCCAAGAAGAAGTTTATGTGGAACAATCTCCTGGATTTGAAAATCCAAAGAGACCGACTCAATATTCAGACTGAAAAAGGCTCTATATGGATTAAAGTAAGCACCTCGAGCTTGGTATGACAGATTAAATAATATTTTAGTTCAAAATGGCTTTGTCAAATGAAAAGTTGATATTACCTTGTTTATTAAAAGGGAAGGTAAAAACTTTCTACTTGTTCAAATTTATGTTGATGATATTATATTTGGATCTCCTAACGAAAACCTCTGCAAGAAATTTTCCAAGTCTATGCGGGATGAATTTGAGATAAGCATGATGGGTGAATTATCCTTCTTTCTTGGATTACAAGTGAAACAATTGAAGGAAGAAATTTTCATTCACCAAGAAAAATATGCGAAAGAACTTGTTAAAAATTTCGGATTGGAGAATTGCAAAAAGACTGAGATAACAATGTCTAGTTCTTTGAAGCTGGATAAAGATAAAGGAGGAAGGAAAGTTGACCAGAAGCTTTGTAGGAGTATTCTTGGTTTACTTCTTTATTTTACTGCTTATAAACCTGACATTTTGTTTAGTATTTGCATTTGTGCTAGATTTCAATACGATCCAAAAGAGTCTCATTTAAGTGCCGCAAAATGCATCATCAAATACATTGCAACTACTTCAAATTTAGATCTGTGGTATCCCAAAGAATGAGAATTTACCCTTCTTGGATATTCATTTAGCAGGTTGCAAAGTTGATAGAAAGAGTACATCTAATACGTGCCAATTGCTAGGAAACAACACAGTATCTTGGTTCTCCAGGAAACAAAGTACTGTAACTCTTTCAACGGCTTAAGCAAAGTATGTGGCCCTTGGAAGTTGTTGTTCTCAAATATTATGGATAAAACAACAACTAAGAGACTTTAGAATCGAAGCCTCATGCACCGAGATCAAATGTGATAACACCAGCGCAATCAATCTAATAAAGAATCAAATTCTTCATTCAAGAGCAAAGCACATAGAGATTTGACATCATTTTATTAGAGATCATGTTCAAAGTGGAGAAGTAATGATCCAATTCATTGATTCAAAGAATCAACTGGCGGACATATTTACAAAGCCATTGGAGAAAAGCCAATTTGAGTCTATTCGCGCTAGACTGGACATCACATCTATTATCCATTAAATTATGAAGGAGCTCAAACTTAGAAGTAAAGTCTGAAGGTGTTCAGACTCAAAAAGACTAAGAGTTACAACTATAAGTTATTTCTACTCCAGTATTTTAAACTTGAAAATGTACGGTTACGTACTAATTGTTAATTGATTGAAATTATCTTTCCAAGTTTTTCTTTTTCAAAAAGGCAGTTATCAATTTTGAAAAGACTGTTATTTTCAAAAAGGAAGTTATTTTTTCGAAAATGTATTTTTATTCTTCCTTGTATGTCATTTCGTTTACCTCGTTTCACTCACTTTATATACTACTGAGATTTGTCTTCTTTGTTTTTACACTTAAACCCTAGAATACAAAATTTCACTTGCTTTCACTTTCACTCTTGATTTGTCCAAAAGTTTTCATCTTTTTCGACCAAGTTTGTGAATTTCTCCCTTGAAACAACAATGTCTTTAAGAAAGTCTTCGAGAATTGCAAGCAGGGGACCACGACACATGCCTAAGGGTCCTACGCATTTCGATTTGACTGAGGAGGAAGATTCTTCTCCACCACAACGACTAAGTAAGCAACAACCTTCTCAGTAGTGTTAGTCTCCTCCACCGACTCAGCCAGAAAAAAGAAATTTTGGAAGAAGTTGAACCTGTAAGAACGTTAACTCCTAAGGTTGCTTTCAAGCTTTATTCTAGTTTGAAAAGAGAAGGAACTACCAGGCGTTGATCAATGAATGCCTAAGAGAGAGAGAGAGAGGCTATAAGAATGAAACTATATTTTTGCGCGATATGGAGAAGATGGGTATTGCAGAAAAGGGATTGGCTGAGAAAGCCTTTGCTAATTTCCCTAGTGACCCGCGCTTTGGCACTGCTAATCAACCACAAGGACTGGATGACGACAACCATATGTTTACCCACTTTCAGCCTAGAACAAGAGTTGCTGCAAATGTTGTTTGTGATGGTTCAAGTCTTTGTTCCGAATCTACTACTGCTTATCCAGAACTTACTGCATATTTTTATTCGAACTTATCTTTGTTGGATGCAAATAGTTTGTCTTTCACAGTGAGGGATAAGGAATTTTTGGTGGATATTGACACTTTGGCTAACATAATTAGGATGGAAAGAGCGAGTTTCCAATCAATTAGCGTGTCCATTGCTCATGCTACTCTATCTTTGGTGAAAGATCGAGATGCTAAAGGTAAGATTTCCTGCACTAGGATGAATGCCTCCAATATCTTGCTGCACAAAATTGTAATTAATTGCATCCCTCCAAAGTCAACATCCAAGACTGATGTGTCTCGGTCTGAAGCAAAATTGATGCATGCCATCAATATTAGGTACAAATTCTCTTTGCCTCACACCATCATGTTTCATATGTACAGAATAGTGGTGAAAGATAAGGGACAACTCCCTTATTCTGCTCTTATCACGCGCCTTTTTAGACATTTTAAAATTCATATCCCTACACCATTATGCTTGACAAACATTTCTCCAATGGTGATTGGATTTAAAATGGTCACAAAGATGCATTTGAAAGAGCTCAACAAAGTGTTAGAGCAGATAAAGGAGCAGTCTCCCGTCAAAGCAAAACAAAATCTGTTATAGCCAGAAGAAAAGGCAAGGAGCCTATGGAAGCCCCAATAAAGAAGAAGAAAACTCTCATCTTGCAGGATGAAGAGGATGAGGATGAAATGACTCTTTCAGCCTTAAGAAACTTGAAGAGTTTTGTCAGCTTTCAAGAGATAAGAGAAAAGCCAGAAGAAGGAGAAAGAGAAAGAGAAGAGACGGAGAAGGAAGATGAAGAACAGAGGAGGACAGAGGAAGGAGAAGAGGAAGAAGAAGAGAGAGAAGAAAAAAGAGACCAAGGTCAAGAAGACTTTTTTGAGCCAACTTTGGTTGTACCCTTATCAAGTGACTCTGAGATGGCTGACACTAGAACTGCAGGAGTACTCAATGCAGACAAGCATCGCTCTGAAGTTGAAGTTGCTCTAGAAGAAGATTTGCCTACTCCTCCTAAACGCAAACAAACAGGGGGAGCTGCTAAGCAAAAAGGTATTTCTTCACCTATCTTTACTAGTGATGTGAGTCGCTCCACTGCAAATCTAGAGGATGTGTATGCCTCTCACTATCCATAAGCATCCACTCACAGTCATGGCGGACAATTTGCTAAAGATCTCTCCATTCACAAAACTCCTGGAATAGACTCGGTTGGACCTAGTGCTACAACAACTCAAACAACAGACTTTTCGAGACTGCTAGAGATTCTATTGGAAGTGAGGAAACAGCAATATGCTTTGGGGTATGAGATGCAGGATCTCAAAAATGCTTTCATGGTCACTTCAATGTCTTTGTACGATCAGTTAAACGCCCTGAAGACTCAAGTGCAGACTACTGTGCAGGGTGAAGATTTCCAGTCATTGAAGCAAAGTTTTGAAAGGCTTGAGAAGACAGTGGATTCTATGGGAGAGTTCAAGCTTGTTCGCCTTCTAAAATAGCCATGATTCTGATTCTCTTTTCAAACAACTCTTTGTATGTGTTCTCTACTTTTTGCTGTTAACAAAAAGGGGGAGAAGTTTGATGTAGATTTGTGTTGATTTTTGTTTTGGACTTTTGGACTTAGCTTTTGTTTGGTTGTGATTTGGACTGGTTGATTACTATTTGATTTGATCTTTTGATACTTGCAGTAACTTAGGCCATGAAGATTATGGAAAGGATAGTTGTTTTACATAACTAACATGTTTTCTGTGGTTGCAGAACTATTGCTATCTACATCCTAATCCACTTATCTTTTATGAGATACTTTGTTTCGCTTAAGTACTATTTTGCAGGACAAAAGTGTTCAAATCTGCAGGAAAGTTTTGTCACCATCAAAAATGGGGAGATTGTTGGAGAAAACTTCCTTAACTACTTTGAAGTTGACAAAACGTTTCCATCAGTCTAGTCTGAAAACTTGCAAACTCTATCGTCAAAGTCTGAAGTTCTATAGACTCAAGATTTAAAGTCCACCCTCACTGATAGCTTCCAGGCCGACGAAGAAAAGATTTATTTGACGATGAAGAAATTATCTAGATTCAAGTATATCTCTAAGGGTTTGGTTCGTACGGTTGAAGAACATCTCACAGCTGGAGATAGCATCTCGTGATCAATTATTCTTATTGAAATCAATTTGAATAATTAGATCCATTGATTAATGAAGTATACTTGGAATGTTCTACTTACTGAAACCTAGATCTTGATTGTATGGACGAGCAAGATTGGTAGTCTATAATCACATTCCTTAAATAACTCGAGATCTTCCTAATTAATTACGTCCACCGGGTAGATTGGAAGAACTCCTTTGGAAGGTGCCAACGGTTATAATGGCATGGAGTATATAAGGAGGATGCTCAAATTATTTGAGTGTGCATGAAAGAAAAATTCCAAAGTTTGAAGCTCCTACTTCTTTGCTGATTCATTCGCTGAATTTAAGTTGTACTGAAAAGAGAGATTAAATACTTGTGAGATCTTAAGAAAGTGTAGTAGAGTCTTTACACTGTGAAATCAAGGACGTGAGGCAGTAAAGATCTCTTTTGATTCATAGTGAAATCCAGCCACTAGATTGTCAATGCAGGAGAGTGGACGGGCTTAGTCTAAGTCGAACCACTATAAACATTGTGTTTCAATTCTCTTTCCCTAAACTCTTTACTTTAATTCGCAGTCTTATATAATTGTTTATAGTCTTTTACATCTTTAGTCTACTATTTTCATAAAAGTCGAATTAAATTGTTAAATCTTGCAAAAACTTCTTTAAGACTTATTCACCCCCTCTAGGTGTTCATACTAACACTTTTAGCATGTTCATTAAGAAAACAAAAAACAAAAAATTACTTTACTCATGTTTTATAGTTTATGTCATATTGCCATGCCATATTATTTCATGTTAGATTAATAACATTGCATTGCACATAGATTAGATTCTCATTAAATAAAGTGACAACAAAAATTGAGTGATTGCGTGTTAATTAGAAATCATATCTAAGACTGTTGATGTAAATTCTGATATAACAATGTAAATACTTTCATTACTATGAGGTAAGTCCTGCAATTTATTTATTGCTTTACTTGGGTGTTAAATTGGTGATTTGCGCACACGCATGAACACCTCATATGTTAATGAGGTAAATTAAAATCAATTCAAGCTGCCTGCCAAACTTTTTTTTTTTAAAATAAAAGAGAAAGGTACCAAAAGAGCATTAGAGAAATCTAGCGTAATTAAGTCCCCGTACCTAAAGCCTCTTGTTCGTAGTAGTAAAATAATTCTCCAATTATTTTACTTAGGAGTCTAATCGACTTACCATAAACTGATTAGTGATGACTCCCTTTTGCATGCTAGATATTTGAACCTAAGTCGCAAATTGGTATGAGCTTGGGAGAGCCCGAGCTAAGTCTAGGCTTAGCAATCCATTAGCGTAATTTTAGGTGGTGCACCCGAAAATTTGGTCGCGATAGCCTTTGAAAATAGAGGTTCTATCAAAGCCAGATTATTGCATGATTGTGACTAAAGAACCTGATGGAAAACCATGGTATTACGATATCATAAACTACATTCAAACATAGGAATTTCCTAAAGGAAGTACTCGGGCCGATAGGAAATATATCATGAAGATGGCCTCAAAATTCTTCGTTAGTGGTGAGAACTTGTACAAAAGATCTTATGATTCAGCCTTACTACGGTGTGTAGACGTAGCTGAAGCTACTCAAATCATGCAAGAAGTTCATGAAAGAGTGTGTGGCCCTCATATGAACAGGCACATGTTAGTTAAGAAGATTATGAGATTAAGCTACTACTGGCTCACACTAGAAGGTGACTATATTCAACATGTTCAAAGTTGTCATTGTTGCCAAATTCACGGTAATAAGATAAATGTTTCTCCAACTAAGCTACACCAGTTTTCTTAGCCATGGCCCTTCTCAATGTGAGGCATTGATGTGATTGGTCCAATAAATCCTAAAGTTTACAATGGGCATCGATTCATTTTGGTAGCGATAGACTATTTCTCTAAATAGATTGAAGCTATGTCCTTTGCAAGTGTCATCACAAGCAATGTTGCGAAATTCATCAAACGTGACATAATTGCTCGCTATGGCATCCCTGAAGCAATCATTACTGACAACGGGATAAATTTGAACAACGAAATTGTTGATGAGTTGTTCAACGAGTTCAAGATCAAGCATTTGAATTCGTCCTCTTATCGCTCTCAAATGAACGGCACTATGGAAGCGACCAACAAGATTATTAAGAAGATCTTGGCTAAGACGGCCGAGAATTATTGAGATTGGCATAATAGGTTATCCTTCTCATTAATGGCTTATCCGACATCGATTCGCACTTCTACTAGGGCAACCCCTTTTGCTCTAGTGTAAGGCATGGAGGCAGTTCTACCCGTGGAAATGGAAATTCCTTCTCTAAGAATTTTATCCCAAGTAGAGTTATCTGAGGTAGAATGGTAGCAACAAAGACTTAAGCAATTGAACTTGATTGATGAGAAAAGACTGAAGGCACTTTGCCATGGTCAAGCTTATTAGCAGAGAGTTGCCAAATCCTTCAATCGAAAGGTACAACTGAGACATTTTGAGGTGAACAATCTGGTTCTAAGGAACTTGTTGTCGACCTTTCCCGGTCCTGGTGGCAAGTCTGCTCCAAATTATGGTGGTCCATATATAATGAAGAAGGTACTTCCTGGAGGTGCCTTGATCCTAGTAGAAATAGATGGTCGTGAGTTTCCACTCTAGTTAATTCTTATGTTGTCAAGAAATATTACCCATGGTAGAATTTGTTGTGTCATGTTTTGAACTACAAGCATTTTTATGATGAATAAATTGACTCAATGAGTTGCAAATTCAATTGTTCAAATTTGTTGCAAATCTTGCATTTTTCTTTCTTGATGAATTGTGTGAGATCAATTGAATGTGTCAAATGGAATACTTTGGAATGATAAAAGGCAAGTCATATTCCATACAATGTTTCATACACTGATCCCCAGTGAGTTATGTGAAAAATTCCATGCCCACAAGGAAAAAGGTGATCTCGCAAAGAGTACGTCAACCGAGGTGATGAGACGTAGTTTCTTCTTCTACCTAAAACACTACAGGTATACCCATTGTTTAGCCCATTTGAGCCCACTCACATGAAGAGCTTTTCAAATTATCCCTGTCAAGGATCATCCCATGTTGGGACAAAATTTGAAATGAATGGTAAAAAATCGATCTTCAAGAATTGCTTTCACAGTGTAACTTCTACAATAATTTAAAGTGCTTTAGGATGACGAAGAGCAGTTATTTCTTTATCATATACACTTTTATCCATTTGAGACTATGAATTAATTTCACATTAAACCCGGTTGGTGATCGTCCCCCACACTGGGGCAAGGTAAGAAAAATAAACCACTCAAGTAGCATGGTTTACAACGCTGATAAAAGATTAAGGTTGTGTGAGTCCAAAGAAAATAAGTGCAAAAAAAGGGCATGAAAAAACAGTGTGCCTGGTAAAAGTAAGGCCAATGCCTAAAGAGAAAAATCAAACATTTGATGTAATAAATCGTATCCCCAACAAGGCAAAAACTCAAATGTTGTTGCAATCAATGGAGTTTCAACATGGAGGAAAACCTTTGACGGTGGAGAAGAAAATTGGTGGAAATGTCAAAATGATCACCAACTTTGACCTCCTAAAAACTTTTTCAGCTTAATAATCATTTCGTTTCTCAACTCATGAACCTAGTCTACGTTACGTCCCTTGCAAAAGTCTCTTCAGATTAGCACACTTGAATTAACATAAAAGTTCATATGTTCGAAAGCATCGCTCAAAGAAGTGTGAGTAAGATAATTTCTGACTCATTTCGTATGTCTCTTGACTTGTAAACCCGAAGACAATTGCGAAATGTCATCTTTCAATGGCCTCGACTCAAAGAGTCCCTTTGTTAAGCCGTTGACCAAGCTCGCATTACAGTCCCTATTAAAGACCTCTAAGATTAGTAAGGTCGTACCACTTGCGAGATTGCTCAGACCCTTGTTTGGCATGACGACGGGGAGATAGAGCAATTATCGAAATCCTGCATCAAAGGTCAAGATGAAATGGCCATTTTAATGAGGATGAGTGAAAAGTCCTTTCAGACTGAAAGATCCTTCATTTGACACATCCATGACACTCATGTGTTCAGATTTGAATATTCTTTCGAAATTCTTCCCAATGGAAATTAAGTGATAAAAGATTGATAGAAATCATCATGCATGAAACTCCCTTGAATTAATGCATGTTTGTGATTACAAATACATGTTGCCTCTCCTATGACCATGTTTTGCAGGAGACATACACCGAGGACCAGAGATGTTACCAGGTAAGTATATCTCTATCCATATCTTAAATACTTGTCATTACACAGGTATTCCTCCTCAAGTGCATCGACACTTGACTTCGTCGAACTGTCCCCTAAAGATTTTTCTCCAAGATTTAGTCCGATTAAGGAGACCGAAGAAAGGTTCGGGTCCTGGTGAGATGATCTATGCTGCAATGCTAGGCAATCGGAGAAAGGTTCGGGTCCTAACTAAGCAAAACCTGATACGGGTCCTAGACGATATTTAGAGGAAGTTCTCATGAAAGTCAAGCAGCAATTGGCCCTGGAGCATTAGGATTTGTTCAAGCCGTCCGATAACCCAATCAAGCCTTTAGGTAGGGTACCCCAGGTAAGTATCAAATCTGTCGAAGTACTTGAGGTAAAGCTCAGGTAGCTCATCTTCTAAGCAAAATGCTTAAGGAAAAATTTGAGTATCTTCTCCAATTTGCAGAAATTGAGAATCTGTGAATTTCACCAAAATCTTTCAATCCGGTGTTGACATCTTAGTTTGGATCTGAATGTCACAAAATCATTTTCATTTAAACATTTCACTATGGATGTGAATGTTTGTCAATCTTTCTCATTATACCTTAGTCTAGATCTGGGTATTTCAAGCTCCAAAATTTTGACATCTCAGTCTGGATCTGGATGTCTTAATTGTTTTCATCTAAAATATTTTACTCTGGATGTGAATGTTTTCGATCTTTCTCGTTATACCTTAATTTGGATCTAGGTATTTTGAGCCCCAAAATTTTGAAATCTCAGTTTGGATCTAGATGTTTTAATTATTTTCATCTAAATATTTTCACTCTGGATGTGAATGTTTTTTTTTATCTTTCTCGTTATATCTTAGTCTGGATCTAGGTATTTTGAGCTCCAAAATTTTGACATCTCAGTATGGATCTGGATGTCTTAACTATTTTCGTCTAAACATTTCACTCTAGATGTGAATGTTTTTTCGACCTTTCTCGTTATACCTTAGTCTGAATCTAGGTATTTCGAGTACAAAATCTTGACATCTTAGTCTAGATCTGGATGTCTTAATTATTTTCATCTAAACATTTCACTCTGGATGTGAATTTTTTTTGACATTTCTCGTTATACCTTAGTGTGGATCTAGGTATTTCGAGTACAAAATCTTGACATCTCAGTCTGGATTTGGATGTCTTAATTATTTTTGTCTAAACATTTCACTCTGGATGTGAATATTTTTTCGACCTTTCTCATTGTACCTTACTCTGGATCTAGGTATTTCAAGTATAAAATCTTGACATCTCATTCTGGATCTGGATGTCTTAATTCTTTTCATTGAACATTTCACTCTGGATGTGAATGTTTTTGATCTTTCTCGTTATACCTTAGTTTGGATCTAGATATTTCGAGTTTCAAAATATTGACATCTCAGTCTGGATCTGGATGTCTTATTTCTTTTCGTTAAACATTTCACTTTGGATGTGAATGTTTTATGAGCTTTCTCGGTATACCTTAGTTTGGATCTAGGTATTTCGAGTTTAAAAAATCTTGACATCTCAGTCTAGATCTGGATGTCTCAATTCTTTTCGTTGAACATTTCACTTTGGATGTGAATGTTCTTCTCAGTCTCGATGTCTCAATTTATTACCTGTTAGACTCTTTAAGGAGCCTGAGTGAAAACTGGGTACTTGTGGAGTAAATGGGGATTTATCATGTACCTCAAGATGCTCTACCGCACTAATTGGTAGGTAAACTATAGGTACATTCCTTTCTTTCGCATCACACATTGGCATTAGCCTTTCCATGCATCATATAAATTGCATTTTAAAATGGGATTCATTTTCCAAAAAAAAAAAAAAAATCATTCAATGCATGTGCATGATCAAAATTGAGGTTTTAATTTGTCTTTGAAGGTAACCTCTAAGAGCTCACCTTCAAAGAGGGGTAGCTGTTGACACCTAAATTTTGGCAATCCAGTCATTTGTCTATTGCATAGAAAATTGTGAGTTAATTTTATCCCTGAAAAAATATTAATTGCATAGCATATAAATTTATGTGCATTTGCATTTTTTTTTTGCATTTATCTATTGGACCGGTGACGGATGGGTTCGAATTAGTAGTTCTAAACTTTAAAATGACAAGCCGAACTAGGCCTACGAAGTGAGCAAATTAGCCCAAGCACGTTTTTTTTAATTAATTACTTTGTGAGAAATTGAGATTTAACATGATATTACGATGGATTTTTGGAATTTGAGAAAATCGCATTGCAATCTTATCTTTAGCAATAGGCAATAAAATCAACTTATCTTTAGCAATAGGCAATAACACCACAAAATCATAACCAGCCCTAACCGGCAGAAATGGTCCACTCGCGTGTCTTCGAGTTTAAATCTAGAATCTTAATTGAATGAGTTCAGAAAAAATTCTCAAATTTGAATATGTTATAAATGACACATAAACGAACAATTTTCATGAGACAACTTAACCCAGATCTTTCTAGATTAAGCCCAATAAATCACTCAATCCAGTACAAAAAACTATGTCTGTTTCCAGAAAGTTTATTTTCCGAAATCAGTTTGGCTCCAGACCCAAAAATTGTCCGTTTGATCTGAAATTTGAATATGTTAAACTACAAGATGTGACAAACAACTTTTTCGAATAAACCATTTTGAAATTTGAACCCTAAAGGTTGATAAAAATTCCTAGAATCCCGAAAGGTCACAAATTCCAGCACAATCTGAGATTCTGTTTGCAAATGACGAAGATGAAATCTAATACTTTTAAATCTCTAAAAATCTTGAGTAAAATATATGTCATAGCTGAAGATGTTTTAAACATTTCTCAAGAAGGAACTAACCTCAAATTCGCAACCTATTTTGATCTATAAAAATGGCAAATGATGAGGGTCCAGAAACCAAATCCAAGAGAAATCCAGCAAATTGGGTTAATCCGCCTTCATTAGTGCTAATCTCACTAATTAGATTAACACTAATCTATATTAAGGCTAATCTAACCATCTTATATTAGCACTAATCCATCTTAAGGATAATATCAATTAGCACTAATTTAACTAAGCTAATTGATATTAATCTAATCTCCTAAGTGCAATTAACAGCCTAATCGAGGATTAAGAAGTTAACTCACCAGATTAGCAAGCCAATGGGTTTACAGCAACGCTGGCGTGACAGCGGTGAGATCTAGTGTCTATGGCATCACCAACGGAGGCTCAATCCGGGCTGAAAACGGCCCAACAAGTCACTACTGAAGGAGGAGAAACCAGTTCTGTACTACTTCTGCTTGAGCCACTAGTCAGGTGGCTATGGCGCAACTTGGCTGTCTCGGCTCGGTGGGACGAAGGCTGGACGAACAGGTGAAGCTACTGGCGAATTGGCGAAGGAGCTGGTTGAGTTCTAGCAAGTGGGGCTGCTCTGGACGTGAAGATGTAGCCAAGTGTTGTTGTCAGGGACTGTTTTGGCTTGGGTCGTTGATGAAGTTGCTAGTAAACATGAGTGGAGATGAGCTGCTGAAGGTGTGGGGTGATGCGTGGAGTTGGCGAAGCTGGAGGTGGTGCTGATGGGCTAGATGATGGAGAGATGGGCTAGTGGACGTGCAGCAAGAACAGAATGAGGAGAAGCAAAAACTAGAGGAAAAAAGAAAGAAAAATGAGGAAGAAGAGATAAGCAAAAGCAAGGGTCGGCCAAGGGGGGATACGCACAACAAGGAGGGGACAAGGGGGGACCAAGGCCTAGCAAGTCAAGGCTTGAGCCAATGAGAAGCCAAGCTCAAAATCCAAACACTTCAGTGTTTTTCATCCCTATCTTCAGCCAAATTTGTTAAGCCAACACCTAATGGCCAATTTTCTCCCAATTAACTTACAAACAAACCCAAATTGAAGTCCAAAAATGCCAGCCAATGTGCCTATACAAATTTCCATCTATTCCATCACAATTCCTCACCAAATTAAGTTATTTTGGCAGTCCAAAATTCTATGGTAGCAAGCCATACGAATTTCCCTTCCACTCTTCAAAAATTGAGCCAAGTTGGTGGTCAAAAATTCAACCAAAGGTGCCCATCCAAATTCTTAAATTCCTTTTTGCCGAAAACCGATTCTTCTACAAAATTCTAGACTCGTCAAAATTTCTCCGAAAGATTAGACGAGGTCCTAAAAATGAATCATGACACGCTCAAACGTTCAATTCTCAAAATCAAGCTCAATTCATGGTTAAAATCAACCGAATGTGATTTTAGTCCAATCCAACCTACCAGGTAGCTTTTAGGGATTTTGTTGCGGTTATATCCCTTAACGGCTTCTCTTAATAGGTTAGTTAACTCGTGACTGATCAAAATCTAAGTATCAATATCATAACACGAATTTTAGAATATTATATAATTATAAATACGAAAATTCCGGATGTCACACTATCAAATTTTGAATCGATTGCCCAAGAAAAGTCCCTTGAACGTTCCTTCCTTTCTTCACTACTTCTAAACCATTATGGAAGTTGACCATAGGGATATTGACTTTTTTCCTTATAAGAATGAAGATCATTGTTACCTTTTTGATCCCAACAGCATAACTTATTTTCAAGATTTCTGGGTTCGTATCCTGTCTCCAGTAGATCTTCCATTATGGCTGTCCACAAAGGGACGATTCTACCCAGGTTTTGAGGTATATTCTCCTCATTATTGTGCAAGACAATTTGACTTCTTTCAAGCCATTCCTATGCCCATTCTATTGACACCTAAAGAAAAAGAAGAGAAAAAGAAAAAATTAGGAATTAGGAATTAAAAAGAAAAAGAAGAGAAAAAGAGAAAAAAAAAAAAAAGACGCCTAGAGGTTGGGTCGGGCCGGATCCAGCATTAGCCCAGCCCGCCGCCCGCCTCTCTTTCCCTTGCACGACCTAGGCCCGTTTTCCCTTTGGCCCGGCCCACGCCGGCCTCTCCCTCTTAGTCCTTCACGCGTTCTGCAGAAAGCAAAAAGCAGAAGCACAGCGACAAAGGGCAGGGAGGACAAAGACTGGGGCAAAGCTCCGACCAGGAGTGGGTGGTCGGGGTCAGGCCGGCACTGCCAGCCAGCATCGCAGGGGGGGACCTCACGCACTAGCTGGTTCAAGCGAAGCACGCGAGCAAGAGGGAAAGGAGAGACAAAACAGGAGAGGAACGAGGCTGAGAGAGGGAGTGACAGAGAGAGGGCGAGCTCGAGAGAGAGAAAGAGAAAGAGGGCGAGCTCGTGAGAGTCCCGAACCATCACTGGAGGCCCGCCGTTTGTTGCAACAGCTCTTTCCGAACCAGAATCGTGTATCATCGAGTAGGCGCAGTTTTATTCTTTCCGGCAAGTGGAATAATGGCTGCTGGAGTTCATGGCCGGAGGTGGTTGACGCTGGTCGGAATGGACGACCAGCAAACGACGGCGATTCAGCGGTAGATGGGTCGCTAGTTGTTCAGGGCCGTGCCGTAGGTTTGGGTGAAGCTTCAATGAGGAAGCAAGGTCTCGGTGAAGGAGAAGCATCGGGGAAGAAGAAGTCCAAGGGCGAAGAGGGTTCGAGCAAGGGCAGAAAGGGAGAAAGAGAGGCTTCGGTGGCCACCGCGCCGCGCACAAATTCCGTCTGACGACCATGCCCAGCCGACATCTTCAAGCCTAGCAGGGAAGGAATCCGGCTTTTTGCTTTGGGCAGAGCTTGAAGAGGAAGACGAGACCGCAAATTCGGAAAGCTCTTCACTTTCTGATCAAAACTTGACACGCTCGTGCCCAAGATCGCTCGCAAAGATCCTGAGTCGAAGACATAGGAGGCGCGATGGCTGCGGTGGTTCTTCGGACAGGGGGATTCTTCTTCTTCTTTGGCTAAAAGAAAAACGGAGAGAAAAATGGGAGCAGGGAGAATGAGAGGAGAAGAGGGAAGCTTTATGCTTTCAATGGCGACTCTAATGCTCAAAGGCAAGAGCTCCCAAGACTTAAGCGAAAAGGGAATGTCTGCTCTGCTCTCTAAACTTTTCGACCCCTCCATCGGACGGCTTCAACCCATCAAGCCTCCATTTCTGCTTGCTTTTCGCAGTGGAGACAACTTCGTCTCGACCCGTCAAACCACACGGGGCGATGCTACCTATGCTTGCGTTCTGGGGTTCTCCTGCTGATGAGCCTGAACCTTCACGAATCTTTCAACATTGACTCACGAGACGAGGCCGTGCTTTTGCTATTCAGGTCTCGCTCGCAGGCCCCAAGCCAGAGCTTGTTCGCTTGATTAGGGTTCGACTGCACGAACTGGATGCGAGGCACCATATGCTCCGCCGGCCCATGTCAATCATGGCGAAGGAGCTCCTGAACGACCAGCAAATGATGGTGGTGGTCCGGTGATGGAGGTTCTCGGCCTGCTGTCAAAGAAGAATCATTTGCGTTTCCTGCTTTTCTAGTAGTAAAACCAAAGCTAATTCATCTCTGCATTCTTTGGTTTTCGAGTTTTGTACAATTATAACACTGACTTATACGATCCCCTAGTGCCAAAAGAACTGGAGCCCTCAACTCTATTTATACTAGGTCAAAAAAAGAAAAAAACTCTTTTTATACGATCGCTTGACCTGCAGCTCTCATCTCTATCCCATGGGCCATAAGTGTTTGTCGTTTCGTTTCTCTTATGCCGTTCACTATTTAATTTTAGTGTTAATTGTTAATTTTGTCGTTTCGTTTCTCTTTTTACTTGTGGCCTGATCGTCCGTAAGAAGAGAAGGGTTTTGGGCTGGTTTGTTGTCGGCTAGGTTATTTTTAGAGTTTGGGCCAAAAATTAAGAACAAGAGAAAGTGCTCTTTGGATGGTTTATTTAATTCCAAGTGGACTTTTAGGGTTAATATTTTTCATCCAATCTGATCCGATAGGGTTCGGGTCGGTTTACTTAGGTCAGGTCTCTTGACCCGGTCAGATTTCTCACATGTTAATATTAAGAAATATTAACGATATTAGTAAAAATTCTTTAAAAAAAAATAAAATTCCTAGAAAAGCTTAAAAAAATAGTTCTTCGATAATCTTTTCTTACAAGGTAGGAGCCTTTTGGTCTGAGATTGTGCTCAAAATTTAATAAGCCCTTAGGGCTTCACCTTAAGATTTCAATTGTCCTTAGAGACAAATGCCATTGATTGTACAATATTGATAGATTGATTTGGCTTCCCTTTAACCTAGCTAGGATTAACATTTATCTTTTCTATAGTGTCACACCTCGATCCTCCGAACGTGTGCCCATCCCTTCTGCAGTTGATTAAATAGCGACGTCCCAGGACGTATCGCTGACCCATTCATTTTAATACGCATGCAGAAGTAAATAATTAATCCCCAGACAACAACAAGATGGGATAGAAAAGTAGGGTCACGAATTTTGAAAACCAAACCACACTTATATACACATATAAAACCATGTCATTACAAAACTAGCTGATCTATAAACAAGGTCTACAAAACAAGGGGGGTAAAGACTACGATCTTCAAACATTTGAGTCGTCCTCAGAATAGACCGAAGACTCTAGATTTGACAAATTCGGATCCACCATCGAACCTTCAGGAAGATCTAACGTGCCTTTCCCAAAAGCAACCTCCAACACATACAGGGGGATCTCAGATTCGGGTATAGGACCCTCTCTCTGTCCATCCCGAGCCTGACGATATCATGATCTATATTGATGGGGTACCTTATGGGGTAAGACCTCATCAACCCAGACCACGGACCTCACCAGTTCATAGATCCATCCCCTTTGGCTCCCATGTAGTGGGATAAAACACTTATGCTCCATCACCTTCTTTGGTTGACCAAAACACTCGGGAGGAGTGGCCATCTAGGGACTTGAAAATGTTATCTCACAACGGGATGAGACGGCGTCTTGGCAAGTTCACCCTCTAAGACCCAACTACAAAGAAAAATATGCCCCAAGGACTGCCTAAGCACAAGTATAAGCCAGAGAACTTACCTTTGTCTCGGTTCCTTCAAGTTAGTACAATTTGCAAATTTATTGAATCACATCAACAAATCAAAGCATCAAAACAGATCGAGTCATCGATCAATCGAACCAATCGATTCCATGTCATTAAGACCATCTCTCGATCAATCCAATCAATACTATCTATCAAGTCCGATCACATCAAGGATTGCTCACCCTAAGCTGAAGATAGATAGAAATGCTCAACAAAAGCTGACAACCACATATACTACTCACTCTAAGCTGATGTATCGAGCCCGCAGGCTGATACAGTATACGGCTAATGCTCATCAAAGTTGTGCGATACTTAATTGCTCACCGAAGTTGTGTGATACTTAATTGCTCACCGAAGCTGTGTAATGCTTAAGGTATACTACTCACTCTAAGCTGATGTATCGAGCCCGCAAGCTAATACAGTATGCCATTATACTCAACCAACCATTTCGCCACTTTTATTATACCCGATAAAAATAATCATGTGTGGGTACACGGTCGATTTCAACCAAAAATATAATATCTTTACTTTCAAAACTCCCACCATTTATGTAGTCGATAAAAACATTTTTGGCGCTGTAAACCGACGCCCGGTGATTTTCTAATTAAAAACTGAAATTATTAAATCTTGAGATAAATACCCCAAAATTACAAATCGCACTCAATTTGCACAAACTGGCACTCAATTAAATAAACAAATCACACCATTGAAATCAGCACAAAATTTCGATCACCGGCTATCCTAGTCTAATTTTTGAAAAATAATAATAAATTAAATAATTACATAAAATAATTAATAAATACCCATAATGCACACTTAGGCCGGAAAAGCATAATTAAAAGCCGAGACGGTCTCGGAAAAATTCCAAAACTCGTTAGATAAATACTACAGCTTATCTTCTTGCTAATTACACTACTCTAGCCACCTAACATGCAATCCATTAAGCTAATTAACTTGCTAATCCAATCTAACTAACCACCTAAACCATACTTAGTCTAAACTAATCAACCATTAAGCATAATTAACTACCTAAGTAGGGATTAGTGAGTAAACTCACTTGCTTAACAATCCAACAGGACCACAACGACGGGGATGCGGAGAAGATCGATCAACTCCAAAACGGGACCATTAAGCAAGGTCTGAAAGGGCACCAAAACGGGCCAAACAATGGCTGCAAACCCAGGGGCTTCGTTTTCTGTTCAGTGGCCGAAGAGGCTGCTCAGCTCGGCTGAAACGGCAAGGCTGGACCGGCGAAGCTGCTACAGCGTGGATGGGCAACTTCGATGGCTGAACAGCTGTGGCACCCCTGAACAACTGAGGTCGCCACAGCCTGTCTATCTCTTTATCTCAATAAGATATCCCTTACTTTACTTTTATATAAAGGGTTTTATAGAAGGACCGAGGTCCTTAGGTATATATATATATATATATTTACTTCTTCTTTTTTTTTTTAAAATGGTCCCAGCGCAACTTATTTGCGGAAGCATAATTGAGTTTCACCATCTCTCCCTCCAATAACCATAATACAATGCACACCAACTACGCACCATAAGAAAAGATAAAGCCGAGCCACTTTCATTTATATATTTTCATGATGGATTTCTTGGGTCGATATAAGCAAAAAGAAAAGCCAAGACTTTTAACTACACTTGGCCACAACCCAAAAGATATCTCGACCCCTATATCGATCACATGTCATCCCCATCTACAAGTGTTGGCTACTCTAAAAAAACGACAGCTCTCACTCCTCACGCGAGCATCACACCCATCCTGGCACATCGGGCAGTGGCGGCGGCAACATCCCCCAAATCACTCCATCTCGGTGGACGTGGACCGACAAAAACTCCTGGATGATCGGGCCCCTAACCAGGCCCACATCATACATGACCAGCACACGAACCCGTATAAATGTCAGACCAGGGATAGTAACGCAATTGATCTCCGAACACTCTACCTCCACGTCAGATGGGAGGCCGTAAAAGGTACCCTGCGTGACCGGAGTGAGAGGCATCTTCCTAATCTGAAACGTTGGTCCCCAAAGGGGTGAGTACAGCCACTCAGCAGGTAAAAGATCCATTAACTACTCAATGCATCACACATTACAATCATAACATCATAGCATAGTACATATCTTTCATGCATTCAAGCATAACTTACCTTGCAGCCATGCATATGTCGTCATACCATATGTGCATACATCATCATGCACTCATCACCAAACATATCATACATCCATGCATACATGTCACCATACCATGCATGATTCAATTTCCACTTTTTATCTTTCAATTTGATCACCACATCTTTCTTTCCCGTGATCAGTAATTACATCCCACATTTTATCACTCGCACCCCAACTTGGCATCGTGAGAAACCTTCGGCACACACCACCAGGCATCTCGTATCCCAACTAGCATCACGAGGCATTCCCCGGGCACAAACCTCCGAGGCTTTCGGCATCCAACCATTTCGGGCATCTCAAACTCTCGAGGACATCCGGGCAAGTATTGTAATACAACCGGGCATTCGGCACCCCCCCATCCCGGGCATCCTGACACTCCCAAGGCATTGTCGGCTCACCTCCAACAGTTTCTTCATTCATCATAATTCATATTCACCAATTTATGTCTCACAATCAACATGGCACATGATGTAATGGCAACAGAGTCAAATTCAGCATTTGATTCTATATGCAATGCCAAATATCATCACATGTGCAACAAGATTTGATCACTTAAATCAGTATAATTCATGAGGCTCATCCAAAACAGAATAGTCATAAATTACAGCATTTTGAAATTCGCTCAATCCAACTTGCACGTTTTAGAAAATATTTTATTTAAATGCCCAAATGATTTTCAAAAATTATGAAATTCAAACATGTGATAGTCAAGACATAAAGACAGACATTTTGTGAAGAACACTGCACCAAAAGACCCTCATATCATGTGGTATAGACCGAACATCACAGCACCATTATCATAACCACTTAACTTGCACAGTTTTCGAAACATTTTCAGTTAAATAGGCAAATGAACTTCAAAAATTATGAAATTTGAATATGTTGCGGGGAATACATAAATAAAAATACTTCATGAAGGACACTTTGCCGAAAAAATTTCATACAAAATTATATGGCCCACGCATTGAAACTGACTAAGTCCGAACGCGTCAGATTACACGGTTTTAGAATTATTTCCGATTAAATACCCTAATGACCTTCAAAATTCATGAAATTAGACTATGTTGTAGTCAAGATCCTAGTATAGGTTTTTCATGAAGTAATCAAAGTAATATTCGTCCTAGATAATTAAATATAGACGATTAAAACTTCTGTTTCAATACCGAAGTTTCCAGATCTGACTACTTCCGGAAAACCAGGATTTCACCTATCTATTCTTGTTAGTTCTCTCTAAATTTTTGATATGTTAAACCTCAGTATTTTCTTTACATCTTTTGTTAAGAAATAGAAGTGAAATTTCAACAAAAAGATAGCCTTACAGTCCATGCATTCATCGAAGGTTGTTACCGAAATCTCCAGATCCAATCTCTCCGAAAAATAAAGATTTCACCCACTTACACTTGTTCGTTTTGTCCCAAATTTTAGTATGTTATACTTCAAGAATTCCTTAACAACTTTCATTTAGAAGTCACGGCCAAAATCCAACTCAAACAACACATGCAAACCAATAGAACATCCAAGGTCGAACTGTTTTCTCAAGAACAGTTTACTAGTCTCAAACATCCCTCTTAAGACTTCAACTTTTTACACCCTAAACATCCGAAATCTATCACCATTCAAGCACACATACTAGGCACGACATGCAAGAGCAGATTAAGGATCCCAACTTGCCCCTAAACCGAGCAAACAGCAAGCACACGGCAACTGGACATGGCAGCAACGAACGACGGACGATCGGCTTCCTTCTTCTTCCCCACGCTCACTCTCCCTTTCTCTCTCAATTTCTCTCTTTCCTTCGGTAACTCTCTCTCTCTCTCTCTCTCTCTCTCTCTCTCTCTCTCTCTCTCTCTTCGGACGAACCTCTCTCTCTCGCTTAGGCCAACCATCATTTCCCTTAATTTTTCTTCCCCTCAATGATGAACAATCATTAGATGTGCATGGGGAACACTTGGCAGCTAGGAGGGACAAATGGCCTTCTTCATGCAAGATGGGCCTCCATTTTTCAGCTGGGCTTTGGCCAGCCATGGGCCGACAGCTCCTCCTCCTCCTTGGGCTTCGCGGCTAGGCCCAAATGGCCAAAGGGTGGGGCTTCTTGTGGGCTGGTCTTGAGCTAGAATTTTGGCCCACACCTCATCCTAATAATCCTCCTTAAAACCTAAATTTTATAAACACCTAATTGGAATTTATAATTCATAAAACTTTATGACCTAACTTAATAAATTCCAATTCATAATCCACATAGCCAAAAAATAGAATTTTCCTATCAAATAATTAATCACCAAAAGCTTGGCCAAAGTCTTAATGCAAGACATGAATTAGAGCACCCCTAAAGATTGGCAAGGAATTCTAGGATGCCACAACGGCAGCGAGCTAAGCTCCGGTGACCTCCACATGGCTCAAGCAGCCTACTAGATGGCAAATAGGAGTGAACGACGCAACTTGGATGGCGGAACAGGCATAGCTTGCGCAGGACTCGCAAGCGAGCACGGACGCGCAACGGCAACATTCTGGCGGTCCGACGAGTGGCAAACGGCGTCGACGAGGGAGGAGGAGATGCTGGTCAGTTTTCTGGGTTTGTTGGAAGCTTCAAGGAGCTGGAATGGGGGACGGGGTCAACAGTAGAGGAAGGAGAAGAAAGGGGGGGACAGCTTTGGTTCATGAGGGAACCACCTTGGTCTTCTTCTATCTCTTTGGCCCCCTTGACTTGGCCCCACATGAAAGCTGGCTTCCTCAGCAAATTTCCCAACCTTAATCTTCCTCTAGAAGCTTTGGAGATGGTCCAAAGGTCGTGTCCAAGTGGGCTCCGAATTTTGATTGGATTTTCCCCAAATTGGACTTCACTTGCCTCTTGGATCAACTTAATTCGGTCTCTATAAATTCAACCATCATATCTTCGATCAAATTGGCATTTTTTCTCACCAATAGGACCTACTTGCATCCCAATTTCGCAGTCAAAAACAGTCTTCTAAATTTTCCGATCAAAAATGGCCTTGTCAACTTTTTCTGCTGAAATCTCGGTTTGCAGAAAAATCTTCGAGGGTAAGTCGACATTCTTAAAATGACTTGTGACATGACAAAACTTTCAATTTCTGAAATTGGATTCAAATTCGCGGTTAATTTCAATCTGGCACGATTTTTGCGTGACATATGCTAACGGGTAGTTTTCAGAAATTTTTAGTGCAAATGACCTGTGGTCAACTTTTTTTTTAACCACAATGAACCTCTTCGACACATTGGCGACTTTTGGCGGTCGTGAAAATCTTGAGGTTTCAAATACGGACACAGGTACCAAAACGACAGAAAAATCAGTCTAGTACCGGTCGACGAGAATTTTGTAATTTGGTGGAATCGCCAACGTTTAGCCACACATCTCAGTCTAACCGACCTATCTCTAATCTTTGATCAATTTTTAACTGTGCCGTAATGACCTCTACATATGAGCACAGTTAAGTAGTCGATTCCTGGTCGAATTCTCTAGTCTATTACATTAAAATTCCTTAATGGCTTCCCCAAATAGTCTAGTTCTCTCAGGAGTGATCAGCTCTAAGAATGGCGCTATAGACGCGTCGATGAAATGTCCGATTTATTCAATTGAAAATTCAGGCCATCACATATAGTATTATTCGTTTGCTACCCCATGAAATGTATTTAATGTTTTCCTTGATTGCTAATTGTTATTTTAATGATTGCGCACTCGCGTGATCACCTCACATGTTAGTGGATAGATATAAAACCAATCCAAACTACCTAGCAAAAATCCTTTTAAAATGAACAAGATTAGGTACTGAAATGGCACCAATTAGTTAATTAGTGTAATCAAGTCTCCGACCTTAAATTCTCTAGTTGCGTAGGAAGTGTGGCATACTCTCGTGCCTCACTTGGTTTCTAGCCAACCCCAATAGGCTAGTAGCGACTCCTTTTTGCAAAATTCTTAAGAATGCTGCAATGTTACGCAAGGTATGGGCTTGGGAGAGCCCACACCTAATCATGGGCCTTAGGTCCGTCATTTAGACAATACCTCGAAATCTGTTCCCTCTCCCCGAAGGGTAGGTCGCAACACATTCCTTATTCTATGGATTTCTCACCGCCAAAAAAGGAGGAATATGACTTGGAAGATCGAAGGCCTTTAATTTGTTGCATTGAAATAACCAAGATCATATATGCCAGGTATTCTCAGGATCTTCAAAGAGACTTCCAACCTTGTCCAGGTCAACTTCCTGAATGGGAGATATGGTGGATCAATTTTACTTACAGGGTCCATACGAAGAGGGTACGGTAAAAGCAGCCAATCGAATTCAGCGCAGGATAAAATTGAAACGGGCTTGTCGAGCTGCTGATCCTAGTTCTTCTATCATTCTAATTGCACCTGATAGTCATGCTTCTATTAATAATCTTTTGCCTAAACCGAGTGACACTAATCTTCCTCTTAAACTTTTGTCTAGTCCAAGTGAGCTCAAGGGGGCGAGTAGCACCGTCAACCCTCCCAACAGGTCAGACGAAGGTACTTTGTCTAATCTCTTATATGTTATTCATATTTCTTCTCACTTTTGCTTGCCTTTTACTTATAAAAGGCTATACATTTCAAATTCAGATGAAGAACCATTGGCCAAACTGCTGAAGAAAAGGAAGAAATCTCCTTCCACCTCGCCAAAGAAATAACTTAAATTACTTCCTGATGTCTCTATTTCCACTATTTTCGCTTCTTTAAGAAGATCTTTAGTAATTGATATTCCTCCACCTTCTGTCTCTTTGGAAAATACTTCTGCAGACGATATTCCAATTGCTCCACTTTCTTCGACAAGGTATTTTAGCATAACCAATGATAGGGTAAAGGATACTTCCATTGTACTTACTCTCCTTCTGAAACCTCTTAATGCCACCAACGATGCGCTTCCTCCTTTACTAGGATCCATTAATATCGTCAACGATGTGCCCACTTCTTTATCAAAGTCTTTTAATGTTGTCAACGATACTGTTCCATCTATTCCTATCTTCCATTCCCCTCCAGATCTTGGTGATCCAAATCCATTTGCGATAGTTGTCCACTATAAGTTCTATTTGATTGTTTTAATCTTCTGTACTTGGCAATGATCCCTTGTTTGCAAACAACAGCTGAACTTGCTATTATCACAGGCAACACTGATTGCACTGTAATGGGGACACATATCACCACTGGCAATACTAAACATTCCAAAGTCCCTATCACTCCGACATTTACTCATGCTCATGCTCCATTATCAAGTCCTAGTATGTATTTTTCTCATCTAATTTTTATCATCTATTTTTGCTGACTAACTGATTTAATAGTCCATTATAGCTAATTTTGTCATTGAGCTCTCTAGTCCAACTCGTAACATCCCTACCACCGAAGCTCCCATTGTCGTTGCTACTGAGCTTCCCAATCTTGGCCCTCCTATTTCTACTACTGGAATTTCCTTGCCAGCCTCTCAGATTAGAACCCATGTAGACAAATCTCCTCAATCTGAATATCAAACAACGACGACTTCTTCAGTTCCAGAGATGTTAGATAGGGCAAAGATGCTCTTGAACATTAATCCTTATGATTTATCACCCGGTATGCTTCTATTCCTTTGAATAAGGACAAGCTGAGACTGGTACTGTCAAGGTTCATAGACCTTAGAGCAGGAAGGATTTGCAGAATTTTGTTGAAATAGGAGACTTTTCACCAACTTGAAAATTTATGCAACCAGCTTAGTGATGGTGAAATCAGTGCATTCCTTCTTCAAGAACTTACAGGGAAATTCTGCAAGCTCTTAGAGGACTACCAAGATATATTTAACAAATATCGCTATCATCTGGATGAGATAGACAAGCTGACTCCGCCCAAGAATAGCAATATAGAGCCTGATAATGCCATAGCAGAGCCGAGTCTGGATGTGGTGGAACACAACAAGCCCCTTGAGATAGTGTCGAGAAGAATTAGCAATCTCAATGAAGAAGAAGCCCGACTCTTGAAGGCACGAGAAAATGTTCGCCATCAAAGAGAAATTGAGCTCAAGTAGGAAAGGAAGCTTTAAGCAAGGTTGAACTCTAAACTATTTGAATTGCAAGAGCTAAAGAAGAAAGAACATCTCGCGTTGGTGAACCGAGAAGTGTAGCACAAACTTCGCAAAAATATGCATATTTCTCATATGAGCCATCTTGAATCCAAGATCTTCCACCTTCAACATGATGTAACGGCTTTCTTGTATCCCAAGAAGCGATCTAATAAATAACTTATTCTTTTTTTCTCCTTTTTTTATATATAATCTCTCCCACTACTACACGAAACTTGTATCATCTGTGTCAAATAAGTTCCTACTCCTGTGTTCCCACATTCACACGAACTTCCTTCAAACAAGGATAACAGTTACTTGGTTAGGCCTATTTGTACCCAGTTGTTGTGTACTGATATTCCTAACGCTTTTACTCATCAAGACTAATATTAATTCCTCCATTACGGATGCTCATGCTGCCACACATTGCTTTAACAACCTTCAAACGTATGAAGCTCAAGGGCAATCGTTGGAGAAAACTCCTTTATTGTTTTAAAGTTGACAAAACCTTTCCAAAGTCTAGTCTGAAGACTTCCAAACTTTATTGTCAAAGTTTGAAAACCGCCAGACTTTAGGTTCAAAGTCTGCCCACATTGATAGTTTCCAGACTGAAGAATGAAGACTTATCCAGATGCGAGATTATATTTATTTCTTAAATGATTCGATTCTTATGACTTATGAATGATTTTATGGCTGGATTTAGCACCTACATGATGGATTATCCTTATTGGAATCAATTCCGATATTCAAATCTTTTGGAAGGTGAGTAAACTTGGAATGATCTATTTATAAAAACCAAGATCCTAATTGTATGGGCGAACAGGATTGACGGGCTTTTACCTCAATCATCTAACAACTTGAGATCTCCTTGATCGATTCTGTCCAACGGGTTGATTGGAAGAATTCATTTGGAAAGTGCCAACGGTCATGAAGGCATGAAGGAGTATTTAATGCGAACTCTCTAGTTATTTGAAAGAGAGTGTGAAAGAAAAATTTTGAAGTCTAAAGCTTCTTAGTTCCTTGTTATTTCATTCACTGAGCTCAAAGTTGTATACAAAAGAAAGAAACTCATAGTGAGACTTTGTGTGAGACCAGCAAAGGTTCTTCAATGTGAAGTTGAGATTGCAAGACTGTAAAATCTCTTTTGATTCGTAGTGGAATCCAGCTAGTCGGCTGTCAGCGTGGGAGAGTGGACATAAGCTTGATCTAAGCCGAACCACTATAAACCTTGTGTTCTTATTATCTTCCCTGAACTCCTTTATTTTGCTTGCAGTTTTACCTAACTGTTTAAAACTGAATTCATCTACAATCTGTTATCTTCTAAAGGCGAATTGCTTCTATTGAACTTTGCGAAAAAATTTATTAACACCTATTCACCCCCTCTAGATATTATTACTAGCACTTTCAATTGGTATCAAAGCTTGTGTGCTTATTTTATTAAAGTATTTTTACTTCTAAAGCTAAAGATCTATAGCTAGTATTTTGGCTCCAGGTTTGGTTGAAGGCCAAAGCAACACCAGACCTCCTTACTTTGATGGGAATTAATACAATGTATGGAAAAACAAGAAGAAGGCATTTCTAAGATCGAAAGATCCTCTGGAATGGGATGTGGTAGAAAAAGGGATCAATCCCATAGCTATATCAACCTTAGAAAGAGGAAAGGTAGCTGTAGATGCTGGCGAATTGACACAAGTAGAAATAACCAAGAGACAAGCTCTTGATGCTAAAGCCATCTACTCTTTATATTATACTTTATCTCCCACTGAGTATAATCGAATTTCTTCTTGTGAGACAGCTAAAGAAGTTTGGGACAAGTTGCACGTTACCTACGAAGGAATTGATCAAGTAAAGGAAACAAAAATCAATATTCTACTCGGACAGTATGAAGCCTTCAAGATGAAGCATGGAGAATCCATTACTGATATGTTTAGTCGCTTCACAGAGATTGTAAACGGCCTGGCATACGAAGGATAGCCAATCTCAGGACCAATGAAAGTCAATAAACTATTGCGTGAACTCTCCAAAGACTGGAATCACGTGAAGACGTCAATTAGAGAAACCTAGAGGATCATATCTATTTCAATAGACGAACTAGTAGGCACACTTCAATCATATGAAGTGGAGCAGATCAATGAGGAAGAAGATCCTAAAGGTAAGAAGTCAATTGTTTTAAAATCTAACGATGATTCTGATGATACAGATTCATAAAATGACATGGACGATGAAGAGCTAGCACTTATGATTAAGAATTTCAGAAAGTTGAATAGGAATGGAAGAAGATTCAACTGGAAAAAACAGAGCACTCAAAAGTTCCAATAGAAACCAACTGAGGACAATGAAACCAACAAAGATGTGATATGCTTCAAATGCAATAAAAATGGGCACATCAGACCTAAATGTCCCATGTTAAAGAAAAAGAAAGAAAGAACTGAGAAACACAAAAAGGCTCTCAAAGTAGAAACTTGGAGCGATACCGAGTGCGAAGAAAGTGATGAATAATATGCCAACATATGTCTGATGGCCAATTCATAATCGGACTCGGACTTTGAAACAAATTCTGATTCAGACTCAGACAATGAAGTTAAAGTTAGCAATTTAAAAATTCATGTTAAAGTCTTGAAGTATATAGATGAACTCTGTCTCAGTCTCAAAATATCTCTTAAAAGGATTTCGAGCTAAAGATGGAGAATTTTAAACTAAGGCAACAAGAAATTTCTTGGAAAAAAAAAATTTGAAAATCTGGATAAAAATTTTGTTGATTTGAAAAAGAAAAAAAAAATGCAAATTCTCTTTCAAAGGAAAATGCCTTTTTGAAAGAAGATATTTCAAATATCACAAAAAGATTTTCAAAAAGGGTCCGAGAAGTTGGAGAAAATTCTTTCTATGACTACTATTCCTTTAATTGATTTTCCCAAAGTTAGAGAAAGAATTAAACAAAGACCTACAATGGCATTTTACAAAAATCATTTTCAAAATATTTTTGTAAAACCCGTTGGCCAAAGTACTCTAAATGTTCAAAGTGTAACAACTCAAAACATTTCAAGAAGAAATGTCCCAAAGTTTGGAGACCTGTTAAAAGATATTGGACAAAGACTGTTTTTAATATTAACTCCTTTGGACCCAAAAAAATATGGGTACTAAAGAAAGCTTGAGTTCTTCTTTTGATCACTGGTCACTATTAAGAAGAAGATCAAATGGTATTTGGATAGTGGCTGTTCAAGACACATAACAGGAGATTTGAGTTGTTTTATAAAGCATATTCAAATAAATAGTTGAAAATTTTCCTTTTAAGGGAACAGCAATGGAAGAATTGTTGGTTATGGAATCATAAAGATTGGAAACCTCACAATCAACAATATCTCATTGGTGGAAGGCATGGGAACATTTACCTTCTCGATATATAATCAAAAAGTTCTCAATGTCTCATATCTATTCAAGATGAAGCAAATCTTTGGCATCGAAAGCTTGGTCATGTCAACATGAAGCAGATTACCAAGATTTCTTCCAAGAAGCTTGTTCGTTGTCTCCCCAACTTGGCCTAACAAAAGTCTAAATTATGCACTCTATGTGTTTTGGGAAAACGGGTTAGAAGTTCTTTTAAACTTGTAAATCAAGTTTCTACTAATTAAGCTTTGCAACTTCTGCATATGGACCTCTTTGGACCAACCAGAACTCAAAGTATTTGTGGAAAGAGATACTACCTAATAATCGTGGATGATTACTCTCGCTTTACTTGGGTTTACTTTTTGGCAAATAAGTATGAAGCCTTCTCTCACTTTTCAAAGTTTGCCAAGAAAGTTCAGAATGAGAAAGGATATGCTATTTCGAGCATACAAACAGACTATGGAGGTGAGTTTGAAAATCAAGACTTTGTGAAGTTCTGTGATAAATCTAGTTTCCAGCATGCTTTCTCTTCTCCATATACTCCAGAACAAAATGGGGTTGTGGAAAAGAAAAATAAATCCTTACAAGAGATGGCCAGAACCCTATTAATTTAGAGCAAAATTTCCTCTCAATTTTAGGCTAAAGCAATTTCTATAACTTGCTACATCATCAACAGAGTGTTCTTGAGGCCTATTTTAGATAAAACTTTATGAAGTGTATAAAGGGAAGAAGCCAAATGTTTCTTACTTTCATGTATTTGGTTATAAATGTTATGTCTTGAAAAATGCAAATGATCGAACCGGGAAATTTGAAGAAAGATCATATGAAGGAATTTGCCTTGGCTACTCAATCACAAGCAAAACATGCAGAATATTCAACAAGAAGACTCAACCGGTGGAAAAATCTATGACTGTCAAGTTTCAAGATTCTATACAGAATCAACTGGATCAGACTCAACTTGAAGAATCTGAACCTGTTCTAAACTTTACAAAGTCTACTTCCCCGGAAGTGATTCAGCTTTTGAAGAATAGCAACAAGCAGAACTAAAAGATTCAACTGAAGCAGAAGATCAGCAGACTCTCAAACCCTCTAGCAACTGGAAGCACAAGCCAAGTCATCCTACAGAACTCATCATTGACAATATTGATGAAGGAATTCGCACCAGATCCAAAAGGCGAGAAGAGTCTAGTGCACTAGCATTTGTTTCTAAAGTAGAACCCAAAAGTGTAGAAGAAGTTCTGTCTAATGAAAGCTGGATCGAAGCTATGCAAGATGAGCTCAGACAATTCATCATCAACGATGTTTGGGAGCTAATTCCTAAACCTAAAGGTAAGTCTATTATCAGAACAAAATGGGTTTTCAAGAACAAGATGGATGAAAAAGGAAATGTGACCAGGAACAAAGCAAGACTCGTGGCCAAAGGATATACGCAAGAAGAAGGGATAGACTATGATGAGACCTATGCACTAGTAACAAGGTTAAAAGCAATTAGATTATTACTTTATTTTGCTTGCTATAAAAATTTAAGGTTATTCTAAATGAATGTAAAAAGTGAGTTCCTAAATGGATTTATCCAAGAAGAATTCTATGTAGAACAACCACCTGGATTTGAAGATCCAAGAAAGCCAGACTCAGTCTACAGACTGAAAAATGCCTTGTATGGACTGAAGCAAGCACCTCGAGCCCGGTATGAAAGGTTAAGTAAATTCCTAACCCAAAATGGTGTTGTTAAAAGAAACATAGATACTACTTTGTTCATAAAAAGAGAGGGTAAAGATTTTTTGCTAGTTCAAATTTATGTCAATGATAAAATATTCGGATCTCCTAATGAAAATATATGCAAGAAATTCTCAAGATGTATGTAGGATGGATTCGAAATGAGTATGATGGATAAATTAACATTCTTTCTGGGATTGCAAGTCAAACAATCAAAGAAATGTATCTTTATTCACCAAGAGAATTATGCGAAAGATCTCATTAAGAAATTTGGATTGGAGAATTGTAAGAAGACAGAAACACAAATGTCAAGTTCTTTGAAGCTAGACAAAGATGAAGGAGGAAAGAAAGTAGACTAGAAGCTTTACGGGAGCATTATTGGTTCGCTACTTTACCTTACTGTATCTAAACCTAACATTTTGTTTAATGTTTGTATCTGTGCTAGATTCCAATCAGATCCCAAAGAATCTCATTTAAGTTATACAAAACGTATCATCAAATACGTTGCAACTACTCCAAAGCTAGGTCTGTGGTATCCTAAATAAGGAGACTTTACTCTCCTTGGATATTCAGACACAGATTTAATAAGATGTAAAATTGATAGAAAGAGTATTTCTGGTACTTGTCAACTACTGGGCAACAAGCTAGTATATTGGTTCTCAAGGAAGCATAGCATTATAGCTTTATCAACAACAGAAATAGAGTATGTGGCTCTTGGGAGCTGTTGTTCTCAAATCTTGTGGATAAAGTAATAGCTAAAAGCTTTGGAACTGAAGAATCGAGCGCTGAGATCAAATGCGACAACACCAGTGCTATTAATCTCACAAAGAACCCAATTCTTCATTCAAGGGCAAAGCATATAGAGATTCGACACTATTTCATAAGAGATCATGTTCAAATTGGATAAAATATGATTCAATTCATTGACTCGAAGAATTAGCTGGCAGACATATTCACAAAGCCACTGAAGAAAAGTCTATTTGAGTCTATTCGCACTAGACTAAATATTATATCTTCTACCAGTTAAAGTCTGAAGTTGATCAAACTTAAAATATCCAGAAATTACATATGTAAGTCAATATCTCCTCAATGCAGGTAATTTAATTTTAGCATGTAAATTTCGAAAAGGTACGTTGATATTTGAATCGTTACTTGCCTATTTTATTTTTAGAAATTATCCTTTTTGAATTTTTGAATTTTTGGCAGTTTTTATTTTCGAAAAAGCAATTTTATTTTTCCTTATGATGGTTCGTTTATCCCATTTTACTTTCTTTGTATACCGTCGAGTCTTTCTTCTTCATTCACCATTTTTCTAACCCTAGAATACAAAATTCTTATTCTCTCATTTCTACTCTCAAGTTTGCTCTATAAGTTTTCATCTTTTTCAACCAAACGTGTTCGAGAAATCCTCCTCGATTGTGAAGATGTCTTTCCAAAGGAAGTCGTCACAAATCTCAAGCAAGGGACACTAGAACATGCCAGAGGATCCTACACATTTCGACTTGACCGAGGAAGAAGATTCTACACAACAACAACAACATTTTCCACAACGTGCCACTCAAAATCCTCTGCATCAACCAGTGGAAGAGGAGATCATAGAAGATGTCGAACTTGTAAGGACATTAAAACCCTAGTTTCTCTTTAAACTCTACAATCAGTTGAAGTAGGGTGATATTGCCATGACCTTTATTGATGAATTTTTGCAAGAACGAGGATACCGAAATGAGACTATGTTTTTGCAAACGTTGGAAAGATTATGCATTGCACTTGAAGGAACGGCAAACAGGACGTTTGCTAACTTTCCAACTGATCACCATTTTAGTTCTTTTGATCAACTAGAGGTCAAGGACGATGATGAGAGAATGTATGCGAATTTTCAACCTAGAATGGGTGTTGCTGCTGATATGCGTGGTGAAGGAACGAGTTTGTTTTGTTCTAAGGATCACAAAAAGACTTACTCGAAATTGCTAAAAATAGGGGTGATGAACCCTCGATCTGTGGACTTTGATTTCATGGACTCATTGAAGGTAAACCTAAGGGAGAAACTAACTCTTCTTCAACTTGAAAATTTTTGCTCTAAGACTTCTATCGATTATCCTAAATTAACTGCATATTTCTATTCGAACTTGTCATTTCTTGACGCGAATAGATTTTATTTTACTGTTAGGGATAAAGATTTTGTGGTGGATGTGGACACATAGGCTGATGTTATTGGTGTGGAAAAAGAGAGTTTTCAGCCAATAAATGTGCCTGTTGGTCAAGCAACAATGTCTCTTGTTCGGGACAAACTTGCTGAAGGCGGCATTACCTATTCTACAATGACTACCTCCAATATTTTGCTGCATAAGGTTGTGATCAACTGCATCCGACCAAAGTCAACCTCCAAGACAGATGTCTATCGTTCTAAAGCAAAACTGATGTTTGCCATCAATAAGGGGATGAAGTTTTCGCTGTCACACACAATCCTAAGGCACATATACAAGACTATTGTGAAGGATAAGGGACAACTCCCTTACTTAGCTCCGGTCACTCAATTGTTTCGACACTTTCATATTCAGCTTCCAGCATCTCTCTGTGTTCAAACCATTGCTTCTATGGTTATAAGATTGAAGATGGTGTCAAAATGGAAACTGAAAGAACTCAACAAAGCTTTAGAGCGCTTCAAGGAGAAGTCCCCCAACAAAGCAAAGCAAGACTCTGTCGTACAAAAAAAGAAAAGGCAAGGAGCCCATGGGTGAACCAATCACGAAGAGAAGAGCCTTTATCCTACAGAATGAAGAGGATGAGGATGATCTCACTCTCTCTGCATTTGCCTTGAAAAATCTTCAGAGTTTTGTTAGTTTTGAGCAGCGGCAGGACAGAGAAGACAAAGGACGACAAGACACAGAACAAGAAAAAGAAGGAAGAGCGGAGGAAGGAGAAAGAGATAAAAGAGAAGAAAGAGAAGAAGAAGGAAGAGAAGCAGAAGAGGAAGAGGGTCAAGATGAACCCACTTTTGCAATATTCTTGTTCGAGGATTCGGAGAAGACTAGGAATGGAACTGCAGGAAATACAAGAGAATACGAACATCACTTGGGAGCTGAATCTGAGAAAGGTTCAAGATCTTTACAAACCATCAGAGTCTCAAATACTTATTCTCTCAAAAGGAGTTGAATATGAGACAGCGTCGTTGGATGGAACTTCTCAAGGACTACAATTGTGACATCCCGTATCATCCCGGAAAAGCTAAGAAGGTTGCAAATGTGTTGAGTCGAAAGTCTTCGATTGCACAAATGGTGATTCCGGAATGGATTCTACTCGAAGGAGCTCGAGATTTGATTTTTCAAATTTGAGATAGTCCACCTTTCAAGTCTTATGGCCACCCTCATAATTGAACCGGAAGTGCAGATAAGAATTAAGACATAGAAGTTGACAGATCTAGAGATCCAAAAAAATTTGCAAGAAGAAGCGGAAAAGAGAAAGGCTGACTTTTAGGTTTCTGAAGACGAAACACTAAAGTTTCATGGATGATTGTGTATACCTGATGATGCATAACTTGAGATCTTGTTAGAAGCTCATCGTAGCAGTTACAGCATTCATCTAGGCAGTACAAAGATGTATCAAAATCTACTTCAACATTTTTTGTGGACCGATATGAAGGCGGATATCACCAAACATTTTGCCAAGTGTCTGACATGCTAGCAAGTGAAAGCACGGCATTGCAAGCCTAGAAGGCTTTTGCAACCTCTTGAGATTCTCCAGTGGAAGTGGAAACACATCACAATAGATTTTGTAATGGGATTACCGAGGAGTTAGAGAGGTAATGATTTTATATGGGTTGTAGTTGACAAATTGACAAAGTATGCTCACTTCATCGCCGTACAAAAGGACTTTGCATTGGATAGATATGTTGAGTTGTACGTGTGACAGATAGTTCGACTGCATTGAGTACTAGTGACAATTACATCTGACTGAGACCCAAAGTTTACAACAGCCTTCTGGAAAAGTTTACAAACTGCCTTAAGAACGAAGTTGAAGTATAGTACGGCCTATCATCCGCAAACGGATGGCCAATCTGAGAGGATGATTCAAACCCTCGAGGACATGCTGCGAGCTTATGTGTTGGACTTCAAAGGAAGCTGGAATGAACAGCTTCATCTAGTTGAGTTCGCCTACAACAACAATTATCAACAAAGCATCCATATGACACCATTTGAAGCGTTGTATGGCAGAGCGTACAGAACTCTAGTCTGTTGGGACAAAGTTGGAGAGCATAAGATTACCAGCCTTTAGTTGGTTCAACAGTCAGTGAATGCCATCAAAGTTATTCGAGAAAGACTTAAGACTACTCAGAGTCACTAGAAAAGTTATGCCGATAAGCGGTGAAGACCATTGGAATTCCAAGTTTGTGAACACGCCTTTCTTAAAGTGTCACCGATGAGGGGTACTTCGTGCTTTGGCAAGAAAGGGAAGTAAAGCCCGAGGTACATCGGTCCCTTCGAGATTCTAGAGTGAATAGGGACTTTGGCATATCATCTTGCGTTGCCTCCGAGGCTTGCTCAAGTGCATGATGTCTTCCACGTTTTGATGTTGAGGAAGTATGAACCTAACCCAACCCAACCCACATACTGAATTTTGAATAATTAGACGTGAACGAGAGAGAGTGTCGTATGTGAGAGACCGATTCAGATTGTAGATTGAAAGGAGCAAGTGCTACGCAACAAGACAATCTCTTTAGTCAAAGTGGTCTAGCAACATCACAGAATAGAAGGAGCGACGTGGGAAAGCGAAGAATCGATAAAACGTCAATACCCCCACCTTTTTTAAGAAGAATTGTAATGGTTTAAATTTCGAGGACGAAATTTTTATAAGAGGGAAAGAGTTGTGACATCTTGAAAATTCGACCCTGTTTCGATAATATGGAATGGGCTTTTCATTGACGCATCTATGGTCCTTTTTCTCGGAGCTAATCACTCTCAAGTTAACTGATCTATCAAGTGAAACTGTTAAGAGATATAAATGCGACAAGCTTGAGAATTCAATAAGAAATCAACTGCTCGACCGTGATAATCGGTAAGGGTAAAAACGGCACTGTTATAATTGATTAGTGATCAGATATAGGTCGATTCGATGGAAACACACAATTGAATGGTGGGTGATTCCACCTTATCGCAAAATTCGCATCACACGGTACTAACCCAATTTTCTGTTGATTCTGTACTCGGTACCCGTAATTGAAACCTTGAGATTTTACGACAACCGAGAGTCATCGACAAGTCGGAGATGCACAAATGTGGATCGAAATTATCAACCACAAGTCAAACGCGCTAAAATCCCTAAAGCTACCCGGTAGGTTAGGTCGCGCTAAAATTGCATCCGATCGATTTTAACCACAAAATTGAACTCGATTTCAGAAATCAAACGTTCAAGCATGTCACGATTTATTTTTAGGACCTTGTCTCATCTTTTGAGAAGATTCCGTCGAGTAGGGAATCTTTATAGAAAAATCAATTTCGGCAAAAAGAATTGGAAGAAATTCGTATGGGCTGATTTCATGTGATTTTTTGCCTTCAAAATGGATTACCTGGTGAGGAATTGAAGAGAAAACACCCATTGGTTGATGCCTTGACATTTGAGGGATGAATTAGAGGAATTTTGGGCTACCAAATTGAAGTAATTTGTGAAAAAATGTTGGAAATTCGTAGGGGCTGCTCCCTTGGGATTTTTTGCCTTCAAATTGAATTGTTTTTTGAAGATTTGAGGGAAAATCAGCCATTAGAGGATGCCAAGATTTCAAGGGGGTTGAAGACTTTGTGGTTTACACTCAAGTGATAGATATTTCCTCTTAGACCCCAATTGGCCAAAAATTGGACTTCCTTGGCCCTTGTCCCCCTCCCTTCTTCCCCCTTCTCCCTCCTTATGTGACTAGCCCCCCTTTCCTGCAGAACAGCTGCAGCTTCTTCTTCCTCATCTCTTCATCACCATTTCCACTGCAAGATCAACCACATACCTCCTTAGCCAACCTACCAGCAGCAGCGAACCAGCCACCACACGTTCACCCAACTAATCTCGCGCCACCGTCACACCGAGCCGAGACGCTAGCCAGCGACGCCAGCCCCACCTCACTTTCACGCATCCAATCCCACGACCAGCTCCGCCCGTCGCTGCCATCCGTCTGCCAGCCGTCCACCATAGCCAGCCACTCAACCCTAGCCCGCCGTCTCAGCTCCGCCTCAGCCCAAACCACCAGCCACAAAACTAAAATCGCAGCTCAAGCTGTGAGCTTGTGGGCTATTTTTCAGCCTCATCCGACCCACCTTTGGTGACGCCATAGACATGAGATCTCACCGCCTCGCATCGCCATCGCCATGAACCCGTCACCTCCCTAATCCAGTGAGTTAACACCCTATTCTTGGATTAGGAAGTTAATTGCACTTAGGGGGATTAATTTACCCTTAATTAAGATTAGTGTAATTTAATTAGAGTAACTAAGTTAGTTAGGTTAGTTTGGTTAGTGTAACTAGTTAGTTAGGTGGTTAGTTAGGTTATTTAGTTAGCCTAATTAGATTAATTAGTTAGCCTAGCTAGATTAGTTTATTTAGTTCAATTAGGTTAGTTAGGTTAGATTAATTATATTAATTAAGCGGTTTAGTTTAAATAATTTGAAATTTATTTAATTAATTTTAATTAGCGTAAATTATACCGGGATAGCTGGTTAGTGGAATTTTACGCTGATCGCCGTGGTTGAATTGATTTGTGAAATTGATTGATAAATTATGTAATTGAATGCTTGGTGATATTTTTTTATTGTAAAAATATGATTTTATGGTATTTAAATAGAAAAACACCAGGTGTCGGTTTTTGATGCCAAAAATATTTTATGTACTATATAAAATCATGGGTTTTGAAATGGGAGAGTACCACATTTGAAGGTTCAATTTAAAGGTGTGACCACGCACAATTATTTTACCAGGAATTTTTAATATGTAGAAAATTGGCCAAGTTCATTATTTGAAATTGAGATATTTGAGTGCAAAGCACAATGTTCTTGGCCGAGTATGGATGTGCATGTGGTCATTATCGGAACTCCTCCTGATGCGTTCACGCGGGACGATGCATGATTAAGTTCAGATGCCCTTAACAATGGATGTCAGTCGTAGTGGAGGTTGGGCCGATGCTCCTTTTTGGAATGTCGTCTAAATGTAGACGTTGCCATGCCCGAAGAAGCGGGATAACGCCCGATTATGCCAGATGACCACCAACTGTTAAGTTGGCCGTGACCATTGGGTCATAAATAACTGGAACACACTTGAGTGATTGAGATAGCCAAACTTGATTATGGGACGAAATTATGTGGCACGGAATGTGACGTATCATAACGGTTGGCCTTATAATTAGAACCCTTGTAATTGATTGATATATGAAAATGATGTGTTCCAGTTATAAGATATGTTTGTTGTGTGCATATGGTATATGTGATGTACTTGTTGGAGAAATCTTAGTGAAGTATTTTGATGCTACCAAAACGTTTCCATCAGTCTAGTCTGAAGATCTCCGGACTCTGCTATTTAAAGTCTAAAGACCTCCGGACAGCTAGACTCAAGATTAAAAGTCTATCCTCATTGACAGTTGCTAATCCGTTGAAGAAAGGTTATCCAGAACTGGATGTTTCATTAAGGATTTGACATTATCGACTGGAGAAGATCTCTTGGCTGGATAAGATATAACGTAATGCTTTATTTGATCATGATTGATTCGAAGATTAAGGATCCGATGATTGATAAAGTATACTTGGAAGGTTCTACTTATGGAAACCGAGATCCTGATTGTATGGGCAAACAGCATTGATGGGCTATTGACATGTTCCTTTTATAGCTTGAATGATCTTCCTAATTAATTCCGTCCAACGGGTAGATTGGAGGAATTCCTTTGGTAAGTGCCAACGGGTATGATGGCATGAAGGAGTATACAAGGAAGACGTTCTAAGTTGTTCAAGAAGTGCGTGACAGAAGAATTCCAAAGTCTGAAGCTCCTTGTTGTTTAACATAATATCTTCTTGTGTTACCTCTAAAGAAGTCTGGGATAGATTACATATTACCTATGAAGGAACCGATTGAGTGAAAGAGACCAGAATCAACATTCTTCTCGGTCAATATGAAGCCTTCAGAATGAAGCCAGGAGAATCAATATCTGACATGTTTAGTCGTTTTACAGATATTGTAAATGGTCTTGAAAATCAAGGTCAACCAACTTCTGATCCCATGAAGGTAAACAAGCTACTGCGTGGACTCTCCAAGGATTGGAATCACATAAAGACCTCAATCAGAAAGACCCAAAAAATCATGCCTCTATCTGTTGATGAGTTGGTTGGAACTCTTCAGTTTTATGAAGTGGAACGAATCAATGAAGACAAAGACCCTAAAGGTAAGAAATCCATTGCGTTAAAATCTAATGATGATTCTAATGTTTCAGATTCTGAAGACGATATGGATGATGAGGAGCTTGCTCTCATGATAAAAAGATTCAGAAAGCTAAACAGAAAAGGAAGAAGATTCAATTCAAAGAAACAAAGCTTTCAAAAGCAACAGACCAAGTCTGTTGAAAATGATGAATCAAACAAAGATGTAGTCTGCTTTGAATGTAAGAAAAAGGGACACATCAGACCCAACTGTCCTCTTTTGAGGAAGAAGAAAGGAAAAGCTGAAAAGTATCGAAAGGCTCTTAAAGCAGAAACATGGAGTGATACAGAGTGCGAAGATAGTGATGATGATTATACCAATGTTTGTCTAATGGCACAATCGGATTCAGATTCAAACTCCGAGACAGATTTAGATTCAGAAAGTGAATTTAAGGTAAGAAACTAACTTCAAAATTCCCATTAAAGTTTCAAAATACATTGATGAATTGTGTTTTAGTCTTAAGACTTCTCTTAAAAGAATTTTCGAACTCAAAAAGGAAAATTCTGCTCTAAAACAACAAGAAATTGTTTTGGAAGAAAAAGTGAAATGCTTAGACAAGAATGTTTCTTCTCTTAAAGAAAGTGAAGATAATCTTTTAAAAGAAAATGCATTCTTGAAAAATGATAACTCAAATATTTCCAAAAGATTTTCTTTAGGATATGAAAAACTGGAAAAAATAATTTCTGTTCAAAGACCTTATTTCAATAAATTTGGTTTGGGAATGACTGCTGAAACCATTCCTTTAATTGATTTTCCTAAAGTGAAAGAAAGAATCAAACAAAGACCCACAAGAGATGCTTACAAAAATCATTTTAAAATGACATTTGTAAAATTAGTAGGTCGCAATGCTCTTAGATGTTCAAAGTGCAATAGTGCAGATCATTTTGAAAAAGAATGTCCTATGGTTTGGAAACCTGTTAAAAAGGTTTGGGCAAAAACCACATATCATACTAACACCAATAGACCCAAGAAAATATGGGTATCAAAGAAAGTTTGAGTTTCTTCTCTAAATGTAAGTCACTATCGAGAAAAAGGTAAAATGGTATCTGGATAGTGGATGCTCAAGAAACATAACAGGAGATTCAAATTGTTTCATAAAGCTTGTACGAGTAAATGGTGGAAAAGTCTTATTTGGAAGAAACAGCAAAGGAAAAATTGTGGGATTTGGAGCTGTGAAGATTGGAAACCTCACAATAAGCAATGTTTTTTTAGTTGAATGACTCAATTACAATCTGCTTAGTGTCAGTCAGCTATGTGATACCAGTTTCAAAATCAACTTTCAAGAAGGAATATGCTCAGGAATTAGTAAAGATTCTACTCAATCATTCATGGGTCGAAGACATGGAAATATCTATCTCTTGGATGTGAAACCAGACGAATCGCAATGCCTAATCTCAATTTAAGACGAAGCAAACTTATGGCACAGAAAGCTTGGGCATATTAACATGAAGCAGATAGCCAAAATTTCAGCAAAAAAGCTTGTTCGTGGTCTACCCAATTTATCATATCAAAAGTCTGACCTATGTACACCATGCATATTGGGAAAAGAGGTAAAAAATTCCTTTAAACCAATAAATCAAGTTTCCACTAACCGTATACTGCAGCTTTTGTATATGGATCTTTTTGGACCAACCAGAACACAGAGCATTGAAGCTAAGAAATATTGCCTAGTAATTGTGGATGATTACTCACAATTTACTTGGGTATATTTCTTGGCTAATAAGTCTGAAACTTTCTCTTACTTTGAACAATTTGCTAAGAAGGTTCAAAATGAAAAAGGATATGTTATTTCAAGTATAAGAACAAACCATGGAGGTGAATTTGAAAATCAAGATTTTACAAAATTTTGTGATGAATCTGGCTTTCAGCACTTGTTCTAATCTCCATACACTCCAAAGAAAAACGGAGTTGTGGAAAGAAAGAATAGGTCTCTTCAAGAAATGGCTAGAACTCTTTTAATTGAAAGCAATATCTCTTCACGTTTTTGGGCTGAAGCAGTTTCAACAGCATGTTATATTATCAATAGAGTTTTTCTAAAGTCTATTCTAGAAAAAAAAAAAAAAAAAACTTATGAGTTATTCAAATGAAAGAAGCCTATTGTTTCATATTTTCATGTGTTTGGATGTAAATGCTTTAAATTAAAAAATGCAAATGATTGAGTTGGTAAGTTTGAAGAAAAGTCAGATGAAGGCATCTTCCTTGGATATTCAACCATAAGCAAAGCGTACAGAGTCTACAACAAGAAGACTCAATCTATGGAAGAATCAATGAATGTTAAATTCCAAGATTCTATGCAAAATGAATCCATTTAGACTCATCTTGAAGAATCTGAACCTGCTCCAGACTCTACAAAGTCTAAATCTCAAGAAGCAGCTCAGACTCTGAAAGACCAGCAACAAATGTTTATTGAAGATTCAAATGAAGGAAGTGATCATCAACCTGACAAATCAAGCAGCAACTGGAAGCATAAGTCCAGTCATCCCAAAGATCTTATTATTGGCGACATTAATGAAGGAATTCGCACAAGATCCAAAAGGCGTGAAGAGTCTAGTGCTGTGACTCTTATTTCTGAAATAGAACCCAAAAGCATAGATGAAGCTTTATCCGATGAAAGCTGGATTGAAGCTATGCAAGAAGAACTCAGACAATTCAGAATTAATGATGTCTGGGAGTTGACTCCTAAACCAAAAGGTAAATCTATTATTGGAGCTAAATGGGTTTTCAGGAACAAGATGGACGAGAAAGGAAAAGTCATAAGAAACAAGGCAAGACTCATGGCCAAGGGATGCACGCAAGAAGAAAGGATAGACTATGACGAGACTTACGCACCGGTAGCAAGGTTAGAAGCAATTTGTTTATTACTTGCATTTGCTTGTCATAAAAATTTCAGGTTATTTTAAATGGATGTCAAAAGCGCCTTCCTAAATGGATTCATCCATGAGGAAGTTTATGTGGAACAACCACCTGGGTTTGAAGACCCAAGGAAATCAGACTCAGTATTCAGACTCAAAAAGGCCTTGTATGGCTTAAAACAAGCACCTCGAGCTTGGTACGACAGACTGAGTAAGTTTTTAATTCAAAATGGTTTTGTTAAAGATAAAGTAGACACTACTCTTTTTATTAAAAGAGAAAGTAAGAGTTTTTTGCTTGTTCAAATATATATCGATGATATTATTTTTGGATCCACTAATGAAAGTCTGTGCAAGAAATTCTCTAAAACTATGCAAGATGAATTTGAAATGAGCATGATGGGTGAATTAACCTTCTTTCTCGGGCTTCAAGTAAAGCAATTGAAGGAATGAACTTTTATTCATCAAGAAAAGTATGCTAAAGATCTTGTCAAAAAGTTTGGATTGGACAATTGCAAAAAGGCTGACATACCAATGTCAAGTTCCTTGAAGATAGACAAAGATGAAGGAGGAAAGAAAGTCGATCAGAAGTTATACAGGAGTATCATTGGCTCACTTCTTTATCTTACAGCTTCTAGACCTGACATTTTGTTTAGTGTTTGTATTTGTGCCAGATTTCAAGTAAACCCTAAATAATCTCATTTAAATGCTGCAAAGCGTATTATCAAATACATTTCATCAACTTCAAGCTTTGGTCTCTGGTATCCTAAAAATGGAGACTTTACTCTTCTTGGATACTCAGACGTAGACCTTGCCAGATGCAGAGTTGATAGAAAGAGCACCTCGAGTACCTGTCAACTACTTGGAGGCAGGACAGTGTCTTGGTTTTCAAGAAAGCAGAGTACAGTAGCTCTCTCTACAGCAGAAGCAGAATATGTAGCTCTTGGAAGTTGTTGTTCACAAATCTTGTGGATAAAACAACAGCTAAGAGACTTTGAAATTGAAGATTCATGCACAGAGATTAACTGCGACAACACTAGCGCTATCAATCTCACCAAAAATCCAATTCTTCACTCAAGAGCAAAGCATATAGAGATTCGACATCACTTCATTAGAGATCATGTTCAAAATGGAGAAATTTTGATTCAGTTTGTTGACTCAAAGAACCAACTGGCGGATATATTTACAAAGCCTTTGGAGAAAAATCAATTTGAAATCATCCGTTCCAAACTCAACGTTCTGAGGTTTGAAGAAGTTAAAGTCTAGAGACTCTCAAACTTAAATAAACAAGACTTTGACTGTAAGTTATTCTCTCTCTCGAATATCATCTTGAAAAGGTACGATCATCAACTGTGTTTGATTATTGCTATATTTAATTACATGACTATTGCATCATTTCCTTTTCGAAAAAGGAGTTATTTTGAAATGACCATTTTTCTGAAAAAGGTAGTTATTTTTTTGAAAAGGCATCTTCTCACTTTCCTTTACGACGTTTAGTATTCCTCCCTTTTCGACTGAGTTATATACAGTCGGTTCCTCTTCGTTTTAACTTCAAAACCCTAAAAAGCACCGATCTACCATTCTTGTCTTCTTTTCTTGTTTAATCTTCGAAAAATTTGTCATCTTTCTTGGGAAAGTCAAGCAAGGAATCTTTCAAAGAGTGAGAAAGATGTCGTCTTCAAGAAAGTCTTCGAGGATCGCAAGCAGGGGACCACGGCGAATGAGTGAGGGGCCTACTCACTTCGATCTCACCGAGGAAGAAGTGTCTCCAAATCAACAGCAAAGCCCACAACATTCTCAGCAGCGTCATTCTCCACCATCTAGTTCGCAGAATGCTGGTCATCAACAAAAAGAAGAAATCATTGAAGACGCGGATCTTGTAAGAGTTCAAAGGCCCTCTTTTATTTATAAGTTGTATCGTGCTTTAATAGGGACTAGTACTCCATTGAACTACGTTGATGATTTTCTTAAGACAAAGGATATGGAAATGAATATATCTTTTTGCGAAAAATGGAAAGTTTGGGAATTGCTCATAAAGGGGTGGCAAAAGAAACCCTTGCAAATATCCCAAGTGATCCTCGTGATTGGGGATTTAATCCGATAGATGGGAATGATGATGACAAATTGTACAGCCAATTTCAACCGAGAATGTGTGTTGCAGCGGAAAATCGAGAAAAAAGAGGAGAGTTATTTAGATCGAAGGAACAGAAAGATCTATACTCAAAATTGCTAAAGCGTGGGGTGATAAATCCTAGGAGTGTGGATTTTGATTTTCTGGATGCTATGAATGTAAATTTGAGGGAAAAGTTCGGTTATCTTCAACTTGAAAAGTTCTGCTCTGACACCACAGAGGCCTATGCTGAACTAACTGCATATTTCTATTCAAATCTTAGTTTCTTGGATGCGAATAAATTTTCTTTCAGCGTCAAAGATCAAGACTTTGTAGTGGATATGGATATGCTGACAGATGTGTTAGGGGTTGAGAGAAGAAGATATCAACCGATCAAAGTTTCTATTACTCGTGCTACATTGGAACTTGTTAAGGACAGGAGAATAGAGGAAAAGATTTCCTACTTAAGGCTGAGTGCGTTCAACATTTTGCTTCACAAGATTGTGATCAATTGCCTCAGACCGAAATCAACTTCCAAAACTGATGTTTCAAGTTCAGAGGAAAAACTGATGTATGCCATCATCACCGGGAAAAGGTTTTCTCTTCCTCACACTATTATGTTCCACATGTATAGAGCAGTGGTGAAGGACAGAGGTCAACTTCCTTATCCAGGTCTTGTGACGAAGTTATTCAGACATCTGAATATTCAGCCTCCGCAAATTCTTTGTGCTCGATCGTACGATCATATGGTGGTACGACTGAAAATGGTGACTAAAATGCGTCTGAAGGAACTAAGCAAGGCGTTGGAGAAATTCAAGGAGAAGACTCCAGTCAAAACTCATCAAACCTCTTCTTCATAAAAAAGGAAAGGAGCCCTTGGTTGCTCCATCCAAGAAAAGAAGAGCTCTCATCGTTGAAGATGAAGATGATGAGGAAAACATCACCATCTTTGCAATGGCTTTGAAGAATCTCAGTCGTTCTGTTCCAGAGAAAGAATCAAAACAGAGGACGAAAGAAGCAGAAGAGAAAGAAGCAGAGGAGAAGGAAGAAGAAGAAAGAGATGCTGAGAAGGAAAGAGTTGAGAAAGAAGAAGAAGAGAAAAGAGATCAAGAAGAATAAGAACCTGAGGGACACTCTTTTCCACCTGAAGGCATGAAAACAGGGGGAGATCAAGAGAAAAGAAGAATGTCCTCATATCCTACTACTAGTGAGGGAGTCAGTCGCTCTCCAGCAGATCCAGAGGATATTTATGCCTCTCAATTTCCAGAAGAAGGACATGATGTTTCATCGCCAAATCTGCGGGATTATGATTTACCATCGTCTACCTTTACTCCATCAGATCGTGCCGAAGCTAGTACGCAAACCGATAATTCAGCAGATTTTCGCAGAATTCTGGATATTCTTTTGGAAATACGAGGTCAAATTTATGCTCTGGGATGCGAGGTTCAAAACTTGCAGAATGCAAGTCAAGCTTCTTCGGGTTCATTGAATGATCAGATCCAAGCCCTCTCTATTCAGATTCAGGCCAATGCCAAGGGTGAGGAGGTTGCACAACTGAAGGAAGACTTGAAAAGGCTGGAAGGGATCGTTCAGTCCATGGGAGATTTCCAGCTTGTTCGCGTTCCCAAGCAATCTTGACTCTATTCAATTTTCATCTCAACCTTTTTTATGCTGACAAAAAGGGGGAGAGATGCAAAATTTGAATCAAACTTTGAATTTTTAATCGTTTGATTGGATTGTTTTGATGTTTAACTTTGTTTGACTTTATTTTTGTGTCTAGATGAGAACTGAATTTGAATTTGGACTTGACTGCTATTAAAATCTTATGGATGGCTTTATCATATGGCTTTATCATATACAAGACTAACCTATTTTCTGTGGTTGCAGATTCTAGTGCTATTCATTTAGCCATTTATCTCTATAAGATATGCATGTGTTTGAGAAATGTTCTACAGGTCAAAGTTGTCCAAATCTGCAGGAAAGTTTTGTCACCATCAAAAAGGGGGAGATTGTTGGAGAAATCTTAGTGAAGTATTTTGATGATAACAAAACGTTTCCATCGATCTAGTATGAAGATCTCCAGACTCTGCTATTTAAAGTCTGAAGACCTCCGGACAGCCAGACTCAAGATTAAAAGTCTATCCTCATTGACAGTTGCTAATCTGTTGAAGAAAGGCTATCCAGAACTGGATGTTTCATTAAGGATTTGACATTATCGACTGGAGAAGATCTCTTGGCTGGATAAGATATAACGTAATGCTTTATTTGATCATGATTGATTTGAAGATTAAGGATCCGATGATTGATAAAGTATACTTGGAAGGTTCTACTTATGGAAACCGAGATCCTAATTGTATGGGCGAACAGGATTGATGGGCTATCGACATGTTCCTTTTATAGCTTGAATGATTTTCCTAATTGATTCCGTCCAACGGGTAGATTGGAGGAATTCCTTTGGTAAGTGCCAACGGGTATGATGGCATGAAGGAGTATATAAGGAAGACGTTCTAAGTTGTTCAAGAAGTGCGCGATAGAAGAATTCCAAAGTCTGAAGCTCCTTGTTGTTTAATCAATTCATTTGAGTGAAATCTTGTATACAAAAGAGAGTTTATATTTGTGAGAAACCTTGAGGAAGTGTGGTAAAACATCTACACTGTGGAATCAAGGAAAAGCTGTGCTGTAACATCTATTTTGTTCATAGTGAAATCCAGCCGGTGGGCTGTCAGTGCGGAAGAGTGGACGTAGGCTTGGAATAAGCCGAATCACTATAAACCTTGCGTTCAATTTTATCTTCCCTACTCTTTACTTTACTTTGATTGTACTTCATTTTGTTAATCAAAAGAGAACTACCTTTCTATCGTTTGCCTAGAATCACTTCTGTATCTCAAGAAATTATTTTTGCACCTATTCAACCCCCCTCTGGGTGCTTATACTAGCTATCTCAGTACTAATGTGCAGGGAGGTGATAAGGCGAGGTAAGTCCTATATGGTGCATGTATAGGCTGCCTCTATGTGAATTCTCGTCCTAATCAGGGTTTAGGATGTAGACTCATTGAGATTTATCTCACCCCGTCGTGGTTAACCCTTTTTCAAGTCCTTAGATGGAGGTCTGTCACGTCTATTTTGAGTGTCCATGGGAGGTGGAGACCGACACTACTCTTCTCCCCATCCACGGGACCACCTGGACCTGTGAGCTTGTGGTGACCACTCTTTGGGTCGATGAGGGCCTACCTCACTTGATACCTCATCCCTTCAAAGCGTGATACCTTAACAAGCCTAACGGGGTCCTCTGGAGGGTTTTGACGGGCCTACCATCGAAACCGAGTATGAGGAAGTACTCCACCCCATCATGGATATCGATATACTAGATGATATTGCGGTGAACCCAGGGCCCGAGGCTAAAGGGTCCTAAGTAGAGGTAGCTGATCCTTTGGACATCGATATCCCAAATGGTGTCGTGGTAGACCCAGATCCCGAGTAGGTAGGGTCCAGGGTGGGATTGGCTTAATAGCTTCTTTTGAGAATAGACTCATGTATATAGACTTGCAAGACTGACTTGATATGTTTATAAAGTGTGTTTTGTGACAAGGTGTTGGCATGTGTTTTTACTATCCCTATGTTGATTGTTGTCTGGGATTTGTTTAATTCACTTCCGCATGTGTATAAAACAAATGGGTCGGCGACGCATTCTAGAAACATCGCAATTTTAGTCGACCACTGAGAGGTGTGCGCGTGCCCAGGGTTTGGGCATGAAAGTTACATTAATGACCACACACTCGAATGATCACCTCATGTGTTAGTTAACGAGTTTAAAATCAATCCGAATTGTGTGCCAAAATAATCTTTTTAAAATGAACAATATTAAATACTGAAAATGCACTAATTAGTTAATTAGTGTAATCAAGTCATCAACCCTATATTCTGTAATTTCATAGGAAATGAAGTGTGCTCACATACTTAGTTCCTAGTCGACTCTAATAAGCTATTAGCGACTCCTTTTTTAGAAAATTTTCATAGTGTCAATTTGAATACATAATGTTACCTAAGATATGGGCTTAGAAGAGCCCGCCTCTTAATCATGGGTCATAGGCACATTCTTTAGACACTATCCCTAAACTTATATTTCCCTCCCTAACAAAGGGTAGGTCGTGACATTGATTTGGGAGATACTATTCGAGACTTATTTGCTTCATCCTAATGTTGCTTTATTAGTGTATGAATGATGGGCTTCCCAAGTTCGTGAATATGTAATGACACAATTTAGCTGTTGAATTTGTTGGGACCAAAAGGATAAAGGTGTTAGGAAAATTCCTTATGATGTTTTAAAGATGACAAAATAAATCAAAGGCTACTCACGTGTTTAATGGTTGAGTAATAGACTATGCAGATGATAGAACATGTAAATGATATTATCAAGTCTATACTTTGAAGAACTAGAAGACTGAACGTAACACATGTCCAAAGTATATCCTGAAGATTTCTAGACTTCTATGTCAAAGTTTGAAGACTGCCAGACTTTAGTGTTAAAATCTATTCTACATCAAAAGTCTGCTCACTCTGACAAATTCCAGACTGAACATGAATGAAGAACTAGAAAACAGATTCTATGCTAAAGCTGAACTTATTCAAACTATGTCAAGATCTTAAAGCTAAATTTGTTTAAAAGCAGAATATGTTCAGATCTAGATTATGAAATCTATTGCACTCAGACTCAAATTGTAAAGTCTATTGCACTCAAATTTTACATCCAAATTCGATAGAACGTAACACAAGCCCCAATCATATTACAGCTAGTGATCTGGTTTGGATTCCACATCAAGATAGATTGATTAACTCAATCTAATTGATTGACGATTGGATCTTAAAGACAAGAACTTTCTATTCGAAGAAGCTCTACTTATGGAAACCAAGATTCTATTTGTATGGGCGATCAGAATTAATTTGGGATTCTACTTTTGTCAATCAACAGCTACCAAATCTTCTAGATACAGATATGTCCAATGGGTAGATTGGAAGACGATCCTTGACATACTATCCAACGGCTAGTTTGGAAGTGGATGAGTATTTAAGAAAACTAAGGACCGATGAGCAAGTAAAAGATAGAGCGTAAAATTTATAATTCCAAAGTCTGAGCGACCTTCGATCATATACTTATCTCTTGTGAACTTAAACGTTTGTAATCGTGAGGGAAATACCAAAGAGTGACTTAGTGAGATAGTGTGATCTACTACTAAGTGTTTGCTCTCAAAGTTGTAATCTCTTGTTGATTACATAGTGGAATCCAGCCAAGAAGGGCGTTAGCATGAAAGAGTGAACGTAGGCTTGATCTAAGCCGAACCACTATAAACATTGTGTTCTTATTCTCTTCCCTAAATCTCTTTATTTTGTTCGTAATTCTATTTAACTGCTAAAGTCTAATCTCGCTCAAAGTCTGCTGCTCTTCAGACTCAGTTTCAAAAATCTATTATTATTCAAATTCGGGTTAAAAGTAAAGATTTTCACTACATTTTGCAGAATATGTTTTTATACCTATTCACTCCCCTTTAGGTGTTTATACTAACACTTTCGAAAGGAGTCTTGAAGGAATTGGTGAGGAGAGAGTAAAAACACACAAAGATATTATAATACTCAAAATGCCTTGCGAAGGCTTGATGTAGAGTACACACCATACTCTTATAAACAATACAAGTTTTGCTAAGTTTGAAACTCTCTTTATCTTTCTATATGCTTCAAAAGCTCTCTCACTCTTCCTAAAAATATTACTAACGTGAGTACATGTATTTATAAATGTCCCCACCGCCTGGACTCCACTGCCTTTGACTTCAAAGTACAAGAAGTAAAGTTGAACTTTTCCTCTTGTTTGCTGGCTTCAGTGTGAATGGGAGTTGCTGAAATTTTATCCACGGCCAAGTCCAGCTTCAGCTTGTCTTCATGCAAGCTGTATTCTCCTTGCTATTAATGAAGTCGGTGAAGAGAAGTAGGATTCCCACTGCAGCTCCTTTTCTTGATCAACATATGGACTCTTGATGAATATTTTTCCGTGGCGGTTTGCAAACCGCCATACTCCTAGCTTTCACACGCTTAGCCAAAAACCAATTAAAAGACAAATATGCTAATTTCTTCTTGAATCAAAAAGCAAACTCAATTTTACTCTTTTCAACAGAATTTCATTGAAGACACTGAACCGGTGAAAGCATACTTATACACTGGTCTCATTGCTTCGGGGGCAGCACATACGCATAAAGCGCAAAGAACGACTGTATGAGAGCGAGCATCAGACCCAGGAAGGCCGCCACTGCCGAAATCAAATACCAAGGAGAACCAAAGTACTTGCTCTTAAATGCTGTCCAGCTCGCACGCCACCCTGTTCTATGTGTTCTATAGTACCTGTTCAGATCCTCCATCACTCCGGCCAAATGGCACTTACTGATATCGAAATCCAAATCCTTCCCTAAGTCATTGAAGAAGCTCGCAACATCAGCGTGGGTCCCGTAGTAATTCTCCAGCACCTGGTGATCCGATAAGTAGCTCACGTCCTCCGCAGTGGGCATGAGGCACCCAATGAAGGTCACATAACTAGTGATGTGCTGCGGGCAGTAGCAGTAGCACTGCTCGAACGCAACACAGTTGTGGAAGAAGGAGCTGGCCGGGTCGTCAATTGTCAGTGGGGGGATCTCGAGCACTCCATCCGTGAACCGAATCCTGAGCCACCCGTTGCATTTTCTTGGCTTGAATTTCATTCCTGCACGCTGGAGCTTCGTCACCGAGGGGATCAGCTGCAGATATTCGTGGTCGAATTCCCTTGGCTCTTCCACAGGGAGGTCGCTGAGGCTCATCTGGATCAGACGGAGCAAGTGCTTGACGTCCGGGACTCCGTAGTACTTCTCGAGGTCCTCCAGTGGCCGCTGCATGGTGGAGTTGAAGAACCGCAGCGTGAGCTTAATGCACAGGGGATCATCGGTGCGCTTCGACGTATCGTAGAGGGTTTGGAGGATGAAGAAGGGGATTTGGTTCTCGAGATAGAGGAAGTCGCGAATGAACGCAGTGAACGTCCAATACATGTTGAAGAGGGGATCGTCGTGTTCACGATGGATGATGCCATCAATCACTCGGAACACCTCGATGATGAAGCAGCCATCAAGGACCATCGTCTGGATCAGCTCAGCGCTCCCAAAAATGAGTGGCTCAGAGTAACAATCTCGAATCTCCTTTTCCTTCAACGCAATGGCAGTGAAGTAATGGTTGAAATCCACTCCGGAGCTTCTGGTTCGGCAAGAAGAGCCGCGAAGAACCGTGGCTTGTGCTCTTCAATCATCTTGACGCCTTCACTTTCATGGTGGTACGGGCCGATGGCCACGATGCGGGGCCTTAAGGGTTGCAGGGACCCCAAAGATGCAGCAGGAGGAATTGCCGGCCGACTGCTTCAGATGGGTCGGCTTCTGGATGAGACCCGGATCCCATATGGATGACAGTCGTGCATCAGCTCCCGTGCCACCAGCTCCGGTGGCACCCTGACCACATGGTGGGCTCTGGCGTGACTGTTCACAGGGTTGGGATTGGCTCCTCCGATCATTTGAAGCTCCACCTTAGCCGGTGTACTGCTCTGATACTAGGTTTTCGCAGGGACAAAAGATAGGGAAGAGCCAACCTCGTTGGCCATGGAAAGGCGAGCTCCGGTGCTCCCAGCGATGATGCTACAATTGTAATGAGCTTTGTGGCACATGCAGCGAACCAACCCGGGGGAGCCAACTAATCAGACACGAGTCCAAGGCGTATCTAATTTTCTATTGAAGCTTTCTTGGCTTTACTAGTGGGCGACAAAGAGTCATGCGACTAATGTAAAGAAAGTGGCTTGGAGAACAAGACGGAAAATTGCAATATATAATTGCACCAGTTTTTCTTCGTCTTCCATTGAGCCTCGGAAATGTAGATCTGATAAATCAATTAGTAATATCATTGGGGTCTGAGTTTACAGGAGGAGAGATCAGAGAAGGAGGACGAAATATTCCAACGTCAATTGGAATTAGAAAGCTATTATGGTGATGATTGCAAATTCAGCTCCTCTTTCACCCACTTTCATGTGACATCGTTGATCATTGTCCAAAGGGGATTCGGCTCATGATGACGTGGAATTGACCGACAACTTGCATTGTTTTGGTGACAAAGCAACCAAAATTCCTTCTTAATAAGGTCTCTACCTATAAAACCGGTGGCTCAGCCTAAAAGGATATTATAAATTTGATATACATACCCAAAAACCCTTCACTGGTTCATAGTCATATTGAACATAAACAATTATCCTCCAATACCAAAAATTCAATCAAGAAATCAATATTGTAAACCAAGCAAATAACATTAGGCAGCATAACCCATCGTCCATTTCCTATCCATTTTTCAGATCATCATAAACACTTCCATAAATCAATCGCAAAGCAATTTTATATATATTACTCCACAAAATTTATATAACACACTTTTCAAACGTTCATAATTAACCAAAGAGTAGCAAATACTCGATCCAATTTTTATACAATAAAAATGCTCTTCTCAATTCAATATATATACATACATATTTCAAGACATGGTTTTACAAAACCAAATAAGATATAGCACCACTCACATCGTCACCTACGACCAAACGACAAACGATACTCGTATCGTCGAACTTATGGCCCTATCAAATAATTGATGAATAATGTTAAAATCAAATAAAATCCCACCTAAACTATTAAACAACTAAACTATGCCTTAACTCTAGCAAAAAGACTCATGCGCGCTAACAAATCGCATACCCAAAGCGATTATTCAACCCATTCACAACGTGGAATTTGAGCGTAAAACTTGATTGTGCCATAACTTTCTTTTTCTGAAACCCATTGCGAACATATTTATAATCAATAGAAAGCCTTTCAAACATACTACAAAAACCTCAACTTGACCGTCCAAAAATCAATCCCAAAATCAATACATAAATAAATAAATAAATAAGGGCGCAAAGCTGCTGGACGCGCACTGTTCACTGTACTTGGGAAACTTTGAAATTTTGTTTTAGGTGAGCTGTAAGCTCAAATCACGATCCATAAAATCCCAAATCTCCACAACAGCCTAAACTATCAATTATATAAAACTACACGGCTTAATGACTCAAAAATCAGATTTCGTCACTCAATTTTCTCAAAATTTCAAATATGAGCCATAAACCAGGAAAATACTTCAATTGGATGAACGAGGGGCTTAAGCTCTTACCAGGTATTGTGTTATAGAGTCGAGTCAGCCTGGCAAGGAGTCCCCAATGTGCATGTGCCCTTTTTTTTTATTGACTGGTCAACACTTATTTTCTTTTTTTTTTAATTCCTTACTTAACTTGTCCAACCAATATATTACAAGTGACCTCATCCCTAGGTCATTGACGCGTTTGTGAACAGTCCCCTTGCATTACCATCGCCCCCGTCCTCCAATGGCTCCTCGTCGTCCTCATGAACTTCGTTCGTCGTATCATCATCAACAACGGCTCTGCGCTTTGGCTGAGGAATGACGGTCTCGGCCCTGTCGGCAAAGTCCACGAGGAAGCTGAACACCGAATCGAAGACCTCAGAGGTCTCACGGCTCCTCTTCCCGCTCTGGGAATCCGACGGAGACATAGTGATGATCGAGAGTGAATGGCTCAGTGGCGGTGGACGAATTTGGGAGACGTGCTCTGGGTTTAAATATTGAACAAGAATCATTTCTCGAGGAATGGTTCACAAGTTTTGGCCATGGAAAAGTTCACGCGTTTTCGCTATTAGAATTGGGACTTCATTTAATAGTAATCTTCGGAACAGTTATCAATAAATATACAAAATTTTTTATGACATTAGAGAAGGAGAATCCAAGTTCATATTTTATTTTATTTTATGTTTATCTTTATAAGGCCCAAAGTGTCTCTCCTATTGTATATTTTTACTTATATGGTTAAGTTTCATTAGTATATACGGGCGGAATCTAACATATCAACATTTCATTCCTATAATTATTTATTCGTTGGGGAAGGTTTGTCATGTATTTGAAATCTTTTCTACTTACCATGCCCACTATGAACCCTGGACAGTCAAGTGTAGAGCTAAGTAACACTGACATCAATACGACACGCCAACATGCCGCTTCTCAAAAAATGTAGAATTTCCACATGTTGAGATACATTATATATTAAATGTATATTTTTATATATACAATAAATTTTCATTTTATAATTATTTCAATCAAATTAATTCGATTCAAATTCAAAAATAAATAACTAATAAAAAAGACTAGAATAAATTTACATTAAAGGCATTAATCCACCATTTATTAATATTATTCATTGTTTCAATTTAACAAATTCAACTCCATTCCAATAATTCATAAGACTTGGAGAAAAAAGCTAGCAATTCACATTCCAGACTTGCGTATCCAATGTGTCAAAAGAGAAGAGAAAATAAACTTGAGGGGTGAATTATGTATCACGGTAAGTGAAAGTCATAAGAAAAATAAGATTAAGTTTTCCTGCTTTCCTCATTTATTATTTTTACTATTGTGTTTTATTTTTCACATATGTATATTTTGACATCTCGTTTATTGAAATTTTTAAAATTGATCCAATGTATCAAAATCACATGTCTAAAACTCGCATGTTGGAATTCTGACAAGAGCGTCGAGAAAGTTGATCAAGTGTTGAATTTTTCGACACGTGATAACTGAGTGTTGGAAAGTGTCTAGGAATGTCAAATACACATCAAAGTATCCGACACGACACTAAAGCTCCCAGAGAGTGTTGGTACTTCTTAGGTGCAGAGCGGTTAACCTGTCTATTCTATTACTATTTTCTTTTCTATCGGTTTAGGTTCTAAATCACAATCCAATTTACATGCAAGGGAAGTGAAATATTCGAATACTAAAATCGCATTTTCATGTAGTAGTCTGAAAAATAAGTCTTTGTAAGTAGTTTCACAAAATCTCTGCATCGATCCCAAGGAGGGCATGTGATGGATCCGTCCTCTTTGAGTAGCGCTTTGGATAGATGAAGCAAGCAGTTGGTGGAGTGCGAGTGCTGGCCTGGAACTCGGTCTGGGCTAACAAACGCCCTCCATTTTCAAGCACGAAAAAGGGGGCGAAACATAGAAAGGAGCTTGCAGAACCAAAAGGCAACAAGTTACACAAGCCTGTCTTGCTCTTCTTGGAGGAGCTGTGGCCCGATCGAAAGACACTTCTCGCCTCTCAATATACGCCTTGAAATATATATTGTCAATTCTATCAATCGCCAGAATCACATTGCACCTTATAATTACACCACCAAAAGGGGGATTCATTGCTCCCCAAGCACCTTTCCAACATTGCCATCTACGTTGATCGCTTCATTCCGAGGAGGACCAACTAGAAATTTCCACTCTCTCTCTCTCTCGACTTTGCAAGTTTAAATGTTAAGTGCAAGCTATTTGTTAGAAATTTTTGTGATAAAAGATGCTGAAAAGGAGCTCCTATCAAAGGAAGTAAGTTTTCTCTTTTGTTTCGAAAGCTTGGGCCTTTCATAGCATAGTCGCCTATAAACGATGCTCTTGAAGGCCTAAGGCCCATTTCCAAGTAACTTGCGATGTGGCTTTGGATCAAGCCTGCCCTCTTTATGTCTACGGCCGCTCCTCCAGTCCAAGTACACAACCCACTTGAGCACGCTCCAATACCATACCGATGACACTTTGAACATGGACACCAAGTTTTAGTAATAATGGGTGTAATGAAAGTTTTAAAATTTATTACTAAAGTAGAATTGAAGAAGATGAAAAGGAAAAAATGTTAAAAGTGTTATAAAATATTGCGTTGCAAATATATAATAGAAAGAATAAAGAGATTGAGAAGAGAAAGCAGGTAAACACCAAAGCTAGTAGAGAAAGTCAGAGGAGAATATTTTATTTCCAGTATATCACCGTTATATCTGTTGGAGAAAACTTCCTTAACTATTTTGAAGTTGACAAAACGTTTCCATCAGTTTAGTTTGAAAACTTACAGACTCTATTGTCAAAGTCTGAAGACCTCCAGACTCAAGATTTAAAAATCTACCCTCATTGATAGCTTCCAGACCGACGAAGAAAAGATTTATCCGACGATGAAGAAGTTATCCAGATGCAAGTATATTTCTAAGGATTTGGTTCGTACAATTGAAGAAGATTTCACGGCTGAAGATAGCATCTTGTAATCAATTATTCTTATTGAAATCAATTTGAATAATTAGATCTGTCGATTGGCAAAGTATACTTGAAAGGTTCTACTTATGGAAACCTAGATCCCAATTGTATGAGCGAGCAGGATTGGTGAGCTATCATCACATTCATTAAATAACTCGAGATCTTCCTAATTGATTATGTCCAAGGGTAGATTGGAAGAATTCATTTGGAAGGTGCCAATGGTTATAATGGCATGGAGGAGTATATAAGAAGGACGCTCAAGTTATTCGAGTGTGTGCGTGAAAGAGAAATTTCAAAGTCTGAATCTCCTACTTCTTTGCTAATTCATTCGTTGAGTTTAAGTTGTACTCAAAAGAGAGATTAAATACTTATGAGACCTTGAGGAAGTGTAGTAGAATCTCTCCACTATGGAATCAAAAACATAAGGCTGTAAAGATCTCTTTTGGTTCATAGTGAAATCCAGCCAGTGAGCTGTCAGTGCTGGAGAGTGGACGTAGGCTTAATCTAAGCCGAACCATTATAAACATTGTGTTTCAATTCTCTTTTCCTGAACTCTTTACTTTAATTCACAGCCTTATACAACTGTTTACAGTCTTTTACATCTTCAGTTTACTATTCTCATAAAAGTCGAATTAAGTTGTTAAGTCTTTTAAAACTTCTTTAACACCTATTCACCCCCCTCTAGGTGTTCATACTAGCACTATTAATTGGTATCAGAGCCTATGTACTCATTTAATTGAAGTGTTTTTACATCTGAGTTAAAGATCTATGACTAGTATATTAGCTCTAGGTTTGGTTGAAGGCCAGAGGAACACCAGACCTCCTTACTTCGATGGAAATGAATACAGCATATGGAAAAACAAGATGAAAGAATTTCTAAGATCGAAAGATCCTCCGGAATGGGATGTGATAGAAAAATGAATCATTCCTAAAGCTACATTAGTTTCAAAAAGAGAAAAAGAAGTTGCAGATACTAGTGAGATGACTCAAGAAGAGATAATTAAGAGACAAGCTCTTGATGCTAAAGTAATTTACTCTTTATATTGTGCGATATCTCTTACTGAGTATAACAGAATATCTTCTTCTGAAACAGCCTAAGAAGTCTGGGATAGGCTACACATTACCTATGAAGGAACTGATTGAGTAAAAAAAACAAGGATTAATATTTTACTCAGACAGTATGAAGCCTTCAAAATGAAGCTGGGAAAATCTATCACTGATATGTTTAGTCGATTTACTACACTAGTAAACGGTCTAGAATATCAGGGACAACCAATCTCAGGACCAATGAAGGTCAACAAATTGCTACGTAGACTCTTCAAAGACTGGAATCACGTAAAGACTTAAATAAGGGAAATACAAATGATCATAACACTTTCTGTAGGCAAATTGGTTAGCACACTTCAGTCCTATGAAGTGGAGCAAATCAACGAGAAAGAAGATCATAAAGGTAAGAAGTCAACTACTTTGAGATCTAACAATGATTATGATGTTACAGATTCTGAAGATGATATGGATGATGAAGAGTTAGCTCTCATGATAAAGAGGTTCAAGAAAATGAACAAAAAGGGAAGAAGATTCAATTGAAAGAAACAAAGCATACAAAAGTTTCAAAACAAATCAACTGAGGATGATGAAGCCAATAAAGATGTGATCTGTTTTGAATGCAGGAAAAAGGAACACATCAGACCCAACTGTCCCGTGTTGAAGAAAAAGAAAGGAAAAGCTGAGAAATACAGGAAGGCTCTCAAGGCATAGACATGGAGTGATACTAGATGTGAAGAAAGTGAAGAAGATTATGCTAATATTTGTCTAATGGCAAAATCAGCATCACACTCAGACTCCGAAATAGATACAAACTCAGACTCGGACAGTGAAATCGAGGCAAGTAATTTAAAAATCCCTACTAAAGTCTCGAAATACATTGATGAACTTTGTCTTAGTCTCAAAACCTCTCCCAAGAGGATTTCCGAGTTGAAAAAGGAGAATTCTACACTGAACCAACAGGAAATTTTTTGGAGAGAAAAGTTTGAAAATTTAGATAAAAGTTTTGTTACGTTAAAAGAAAATGCAAACTCTCTTTCAAAAGAAAATAAATTTTTAAAAAATGACATTTCAAATATTTCAGAAAGGTTTTCAATAGAATCTGAGAAGTTGGAAAAGATTCTTTCAGTTCAAAAACCTTACTTTAACAAATCGGGCTTGGGAATGACTTCAGAAACTATTCCTTTAATCGATTTTCCAAAAGTAAAGGAAAGAATCAAATAAAGTCCTACAAAAACTTTTTACATAAATTATTTTTAAAAAGTGTTTGTAAAACCTGTTGGGCAAAGTGCTCTCAAATGTTCTAAGTGCAATAGCTTAGAACACTTTGAGAAAGAATGTCATATGATTTGGAGACCTGTTAAGAAGGAATGGGCAAAGATTGCTTATTACACTAACTCCTCTGGACCCAAGAAAATGTGGGTACCAAAGAAAGCTTGAATTTCTTTTTTAATTGCAGGTCAGTATCAAGAAAAAGGTTAAATGGTATTTGGATAGTAGCTGTTCAAAGCATATGACTGGATATTCAAGTTGTTTTATAAAACTTGTGCAAATAAATGGTGGAAAAGTCTCTTTTGGTGGAAATAGCAAAGAAAGAATTGTTGGGTGTGGAACTGTAAAAATTGGAAGTCTCACAATCAACAAAATCTCCTTGGTGAAAAGACTTAATTACAATTTGCTCAGCATTAGCCAATTGTGCGACACTAGATTCAAAATCAACTTCCAAGAAGGAATATGTTCAAGAACTAGTAAAGATCTTTCACAATCTTTTACTGAACGAAGACATGGGAACATCTATCTTCTAGATATAAAATTAGAAAAATCTCAATGTCTAATTTCAATTCAAGATGAAGCAAATCTTTTGCATCGAAAGCTTGGCCATATCAACATGAAGCAGATTGTCAAAATCTCTACTAAGAACCTTGTTCGAGGGCTGCTTAATCTAAAGTTTCAAAAATATGACTTATGCACACCATGTGTATTGAGAAAACAGGTTAGAAGTTCTTTTAAACCAATAAATCAAGTTTCTACTAATTGTGTTTTGCAGCTTCTGCATATGGATATTTTTGGGCCAACCAGAACTAAAAGCATAGGCGGAAAGAGATATTGTCTAGTAATCATGGATGATTATTCACAATTCACTTTGGTTTATTTTCTGGCGAGTAAGTCTGAAACATTTTCTTACTTTTCAAAGTTTGTCAAAAAAGTACAGAATGAGAAAGGATATGATATTTCAAGCATACAGACAGACCATAGAGGTGAGTTTGAAAATCAAGACTTTACAAAATTTTATGATGAATCAGGTTTTCAGCATGTTTTTTCCTCTCTATACACTACAGAACAGAATGGAGTTATGGAAGAAAGAATAGATCTTTGTAGGAAATGGCAAGAACTCTTTTAATAAAAAGTAGTATTTCCTCTCATTTTTAGGCTAAAGCAATTTCTACAATATATTATATTATTAACAGAGTCTTTTTAAGGCCTATTTTGGAGAAAACTCCTTATGAGTTATTCAAATGAAAGAAGCCAATTGTTTATTACTTTCATGTATTTGGTTGAAAGTGTTTTGTTTTGAAAAATGCAAATGATCGAACTGATAAGTTTGAAGAGAAATTAGACAAAGGAATCTTCCTTGAATATTCAACCACCAGCAAAGCTTATAGAGTATTTAACAAAAAAAACTCAGTCTGTGGAAGAATCTATGAATATCAAATTCCAAGACTCTTTGCAGAATCAACTTATTCAGACTCATCCTAAAGAATCTAAACCTGCCCCAATCTCTACAAAGTCTACCTCCCCTAAAGCAACTCAGACCTTTGAAAATCAACAACGGACAAAAACTGAAAAATCAACTAAAGATGAAGATCAGCAAACTGTCAAACCGACAAGTAACTAAAAGCACAAGTCTAGTCATCCCAAAAAACTCATCATTAGTGATATTGATGAAGGGATTCGCACCAAATCCAAAAAGTAAGAAGAGTCTAGCGCCATGGCACTTATTTCTGAAATAGAATCCAAAAGCATAGAAGAAGCTTTAGCTGATGAAAACTGGAATGAAGCAATGCAAGAAGAACTCAGGCAGTTCAGCATTAATGAACTCCTAAACCAAAAGGTAAATCCATTATTGGAACTAAATGGGTTTTCAGGAACAAGTTGGACGAAAAAGAAAAAGTGATCAGGAATAAAGCAAGACTTGTGGCCAAAAAATATATGCAAGAAGAAGGGATAGATTATGATGAAACCTACGCACCAGTAGATAGGTTAGAAGCAATTAGATTATCACTTGCTTTTGACTATTATAAAAATTTGAGGTTATTCCAAATGGACATCAAGAGTGCATTCCTAAATGGATTCATCCAAGAATAAGTCTATGTGGAACAACCTCCTGGATTTAAAAATCCAAAGAGACTAGACTCCGTATTCAGACTGAAAAAGGCTCTATATGGATTAAAGCAAGTACCTCGAGCTTGGTATGACAGGTTAAGTAATTTTTTAATGCAAAATGGTTTTGTCAAAAGAAAAGTGGATACTACCTTGTTTATTAAAAGGGAAGGTAAAAACTTTATACTTGTTCAAATTTATGTTGATGATATTATATTTGGATCTCCTAACGAAAACTTGTGCAAGAAGTTTTCCAAGTCTATGCAGGATGAATTTGAGATGAGTACGATGGGTGAATTATCATTCTTTCTTGGATTACAAGTAAAATAATTGAATGAAGGAATTTTCATTCACCAAGAAAAATATGCGAAAAAACTTGTTAAAAAGTTCGGATTGGAGAATTGCAAAAAGACTGAGATACTAATGTCTAATTCTTTGAAGCTAGATAAAGATGAAGGAGGAAATAAAGTTGATCAAAAGCTCTATAGGAGTATTATTGGTTCACTTCTTTATCTTATTACTTCTAGACTTGACATTTTGTTTAGTGTTTGCATTTGTGCTAGATTTCAATATGATCCAAAAGAGTCTCATCTAAGTGCCGCAAAATGCATCATCAAATACATTGCAACTACTTCAAATTTAGGTCTGTGGTATCCCAAAGAAGGAGACTTTACCCTCCTTGGATATTCAGACGCAGATTTAATAGCTTGCAGAGTTGATAGAAAGAGTACATCTGGTACGTGCCAATTGTCGGGAAACATGACAGTATCATGGTTCTCAAAAAAGCAAAGCACTATAGCTCTTTCAACAGCTGAAGCAGAGCATATGGCCCTTGGAAGTTGCTGTTCTCAAATCTTATGGATAAAACAACAACTAAGAGACTTTGGAATCAAAGACTCATGCACTGAGATTAAATGTGACAACACTAGCGCAATCAATCTCACAAAGAATCCAATTCTTCATTCAAAAGTAAAGCACATAGATATTCGACATCACTTTATTAGAGATCATGTTCAAAGTGGATAAGTAATGACCCAATTCATTGATTCAAAGAATCAACCGGTGGACATATTTACAAAGCCACTGGATAAAAGCCTATTTGAGTCTATTCGCACCAGACTGAACATCACATCTATTATCCATTAAAGTCTGAAGGAGCTCAGACTTAGAAGTAAAGGCTAAAGCTAGGCCCGAACAGGGCCGGTCGAGCCCAGCCCAATTGGACTGAATCCGGGCGGGTTCGACCGGCTCGCCCGACCGAGTTAGACCCAAGTCGAGTCAAACTAGACCCAACCTAATCCAACCCAAAAAAAAATAAATAAATAAAAAATTAATTTAATTTTAAAAAAATCCAAAATCCAAAAATTATAGGGTTTGGTTAGAAATTGTCATGTATTGCCATTTTAGTGTAATTAGGCCTGTATTTGCTTGTACGTTGATTATATCGCATGTTTAATTTGCTTATGTTACTATGTTTAATTGCATGTGTTTAATTTTAGGGCAATTAGGATCTTAATAGCTATAATTATTACGTTAATGATTGCGCACTCGCATGATCACCTCAAATAGATGAGTATAAAATCAATCCAAATTGCCTGACAAAAAAAATCTTTTCTTTTAAAATGAACAAGACTAGGTACTTAAATGGCACTAATTGGTCAATTAGTGTGATCAAGTCCCCGACCCTAGATTCTCTGGTTACATAGGAAGCAAAGTATACTCTCATACCTCGCTTGGTTTCTAGCTGACTCCAATAGGCTAATGGCGACTCCTTTTTGCAAAATTCCTAAAAATATCCCAATGTCACACGGGGTATGAGCCTAGGAAAGCTCGTGCCTAATCATGGGCATTAGGTATATCCTTTAGGCAATACTCCTAAACATATTCCCTCCCCCCGAGGGGTAGGTCACAATAGTAAAGAGCACAGAAATTAATTCAAAGTATGTGACAAATTGATGCTCCCAGTATTGCTGTTACAATACAATATTCGAAGCATGGAAGGTGGAGAAAGTTTTCTCTAACAATTTCGCATCAACAAGTTTGATACTGCGTAACTCAAGTCAAGAAATAATATCAAATAAAGCATAATTATAGTTAAACACTAATTTAAAATATTATAGTCTGAGATTTGCTTGAAGGAGGATAACAGTCTTGGTATGATCATACCTATCCTTCAACCTCATCTACAAGATCTGAGGCTCTTGAACGGATAAATATTGAGTCTGCAGGATCTCATACAAATGACAGAGAATAAAAATCAGTACATTTGCTTTATCTTTTACATTTGAGGTTCCATCCTTTATAATTGCATTAGCGAGATATTGCCCTTTGAGGTGCATTTCCATGTCAATGCACCAGGATATATAATTTTTTACACTCACTTCTAGGATGTGGAATTTGGGCTTTTCAATATTTGCCATAATCCTTATAAAAATAAGTCCTTAAATTAATTAAAAGGATTTTCAAATATCTACTACCACTTCAGGAGCAGAATGATACTTTTAAATTTGAAATTTGGCTTTAGGCCTAGAAAAATAAAAATGAAGAATTGATATAAGAGATGAAGTATAAGTTGATTAATAAAAAGAACACCTACCTTGCAAAAATTACTTACTCAGTTGGTAGATCTTCGTGTTAATAACGTGTTGTAAACTATTGCGTTGCAAATATATAATAGAGAGAATAAAGAGATTGAGAAGGAAAAGCAGGTAAACACCAAAGATAGTAGAGAAAGTCAAAGGAAAATATTTTATTTCTAGTATATCACTATTATGTCTACAACAAAAACTAAGCTCATATTTATAGGAAAACAAGAATGTACTTATCATTAATATCAATGTATTGAATAATACATACGTTTGATAGGGATATGAACATTCATTGTATAGGGTGATGTACTTAGAATGTATGATACAAATGTACCATAATAAGTACATTAGATAAGATGAATATAAAGAATATTCATTCATGAATTTCATTCATTCATGTTTTTCATAACAAAAAAAAGGGAAAATGATTAAAGAAGAAAAGAAAAAAACAGAATCAATTGGGATTCTTAAATTGAGCCAGAATTAGGTTATTAAGTAAGTGCTTTTTAAGGGTGGTAGGCGATCAAAATAGGGAAGAGACGACCCGTTGAACCTTTGGATGGTGGGCTGTTGTACTCAGAGACGATGCTTTTGGTATATCCGTGGAACCAAACCCTGAGAAGCCAACGAAGCAGACACAGGTCCAAGGTGTTAGGTAATTTTCCAATGGGAACCTTCTTGGCTTTCTTGGACCGGTGGAGACCAAGAGTACTATGATTGAAGTAAAGAAAGGAGTTTTGAGGTGACCAAGAATAAGACATGTGAATTAAGAATTCGTTTAGATCATGTGTGGTGTGAACTGCCCCAGTTTCTCACTTTGAAGATGATAAAGTATGCTTGACCTTTTCTTTTGTAGAGCTAAGGAACTGATATGCTAAATTGCTAATAATTTATGGGGACTGAGTTTATAATTAGAATTGGAAACTATTTAAGTAACGGAATGTTGTCACGGATCAATTGATAGAGAACAAGGAACTTCAGTTCATATGGAATTTCTAATACTGAGGAGATTGTACGAATGCCTAGTTTGAGTGTAACCACCGTAAATTTGTAATTCATAAACTCTTTAAAAAATAATAATAATAAGGAAATTGATTGGAACGAAAACTTAACTTTATTTAATTTTAATTTTCCCCCTTAACAAACTTAAGGTGTTGAAGGTTTGATGGCATTGATGTAACTACGTTCTGATATGTACTATCTGCTGTATGTTAACGTGACTCGGTGAGTTGTATATCATGGGACCTCATCCCTAGGTCATTGACGCGTTTGTGAACAGTCCCCCTGCATTACCATCGCCCCCGTCCTCCAATGGCTCCTCATCGTCCTCATGAACTTCGTTCCTCGTATCATCATCAACAACGGCTCTGCGCTCTGGCTGGGGAACGACGGTCTCGGCCCTGTCGGCAAAGTCCATGAGGAAGCTGAACATCGAATCGAAGACCTCAGAGGTCTCACGGCTCCTTTTCCCGCTCGGGGAATCCGACGGAGACATGGTGATGATCGAGAGTGAGTGACTCAGTGGCGGTGGACGAATTTGGGAGACGTGCTCTGGGGTTTCAATAGCGAACAAGAATCATTTCTCGAGGAATAGTTCACAAGTTTTGGCCATGGAAAAGTTCACGCGTTTTGGCTATTAGAATTGAGACTTCATTTAATAGTAATCTTCATAACAGTTATCAATAATATACAAAATCTTTTATGATATTAGATCAGGGGAATCCGAGTTCATATTTTTTTTATTTTTTTTATCTTTATAAGGCCCAAAGTGTCTCTCCTATTGTATATTTTCGCTAAAGTTTCATTAGTATACACAAGATTATATTTCAAATGTTTCACTCATATAATTATTTATTTGTTGGGGAAGATTTGTCATGATTTTGAAATCTTTTCTATTTACCATGCCCACTATGATCTCTAGATAGTCAAGTTCAAAGCTAAATAGCACCGACACTAGTACGCGACAGGTGACACGACATAACACAACACATCGACACGGCATTTCTAAAATAAAATAAAATAAAATTATGATACTTTAGGACACGTTTTATATTAAATATATATTTTATATATATAATAAACTTCACAAATAAATAACTAATAAAAAAAACTAGAATGAATTTATGCTAAAGACATTAATCCACCATTTATTAATATCATTCACTATTTTAATTTGAAAAATTTAACTCCATTGTAATAATCCATAAAACTCGGAGAAAAGATAAACAATTCACATTCTAGACTTGTGTAATGTGTAAGAAGAAAAGAGAAAAAAAAAATTGGGGGTGAGTTGTGTATTACAGGAAGTAAAAGTCAGAAGAAAAGATAAAATTAAGTTTTCCTTCTTTTCCCATTTATTATTTTTACTATTGTTCTTTATGTTTTCACATATATACATTTTGACCTTGACCTCTTATTTATTGAAAAATTTTTAAATTGGTCTCGTGTGTTAAAATCACATGTCGGAAACTCACATGTCAAAATTTCAAAAAGTGTTGAGAAAGTTGACTAAGTATTAAATTTTTCGACACGTGTTGACCGAATGTCGAAAAATATCCAAAAGTGTTCGGAGTGTGACACGACACTAAGACTCCCGGAGAGTGTTAGTACTTTCTAGGTGCAGATTGGTTAACTTGTCTATTCTATTACTATTTTCTTTTCTATCAATTTCAATTCTAAATCATAATCCAATTTACATGTGAGGAAAGTGAAATATTTGAATTCTAAAATTGCATTTTCATTTAGTAGTCTGAAAAATAAGAGTCTTTGTAAGTAGTTTCGCAAAATCTCTGCATCGATCCCAAGAAGGAGGGCATGTGATGGATCCGTCCTCTCTGCGTAGCGCTTTGGATAGACGAAGCAAGCAGATGGCGGAGTGCGAGTGCTGGCCTGGAACTCAGTCTGGGCTAACAAACACTCTCCATTTTATAGCACGAAAAAGGGGGCGAAACATGGAAAGGAGCTTGCAGAACCAAAAGGCAACAAGTTACACAACCCTGTCTTGCTCTTCTTGGAGGAGCTGTGGCCTAATCGAAAGACACTTCTCGACTCTCAGTGTACGCCTTGAAGTATATGTTGCTGATTCTATCCATCACCAGAATCACATTGCAACTTATAGCTACACCACCAAAATGGGGCTTCATCGCTCCCCAAGCACCTTTCCCATGTTGCCATCTACGTTGATCGCTTCTATCCGAGGAGGACCAACTAGAAATTCCCACTCTCTCGACTCTGAAAGTTTAAATGTTAAGTGCAGGCTAATTGTTAGAAATTTTTGTGATAAAAGATGCTAAAAAGAAGCGCCTATCAAAGGAAGTAAGTTTTCTCTTTTGTTGAGAAAGCTTGGGCCTTTCATGGCACAGTCGCCTATAAACGATGCTCTTGAAGGCCCAAGTCCCATTTCCATATAACTCGCGATGTGGCTTTCGATCGAGCCTGCCCGCTTTATGTCTATGGCCGCTCCTCCAGTCCAAGTACACAGCCCACTTGAGCACCCTCCAATACCATACCGATGACACTTTGAACGAGGACAGCAAGTATCGGTAATAATGGGTGTAACAAAAGTTCTAAAATTTATTACGAAATTATAATTAAAGATGATGAAAAGGAAAAAAGAAAAAAGGAAAAAATATTAAAAGAAAAAGGGAAAAGGATTAAAGAAGAAAAGAAGAAAAAAAATCAATTGGGATTCTTAAATTGGATTGGGGCGATGGTGGTCAAAGAGGGTTGGCTGCGTGCGTATTGGCCAACCCTTGCATTGTGGCTGCGCCACCACCACATGCACAAGCGAGAGCCTACGAACCCTCGCCTGCTAGCCACGAGGACTAATAATGCTTGCTGATCCTGGCAACGGTCGCTAGCCTTTGCAAGCCCATGCCTAACTCCCCGCGAGGGTCGCCCATCCTTGTCGGCCAAGTAAGGAGGGGAGGTGCTGCCCCTTAATTTAATTTTACTTTAAGGTTTGGAAGAAAGTAATGTCACTCTGACATCATAGCACTTTTCATTAATATAATGGCAACATAGGAAATATCCTCGTCAGCGAAGTAAGTAGTGGAGGTGCTACCCCCTTAATTTAAGTTTTCTTTAAGCTTAGGATGAAATTAGTGTCACTCTATCTACTATAGCACTTTTCATTAATAAAATGGCAACATAGGAAAAAGAAAATTATATATATATATATAGAACGTTTGTATTTTCTATCACTCAAATCTGATGAAGCTAGTGGAGTTTTTCTTTTTTCTTTTTTTTTTTTTACATAATTGGATAAGTTTTAGAACTTGATTGTATAACTTAAAAGTTTTAGATTTATGATATAAGCTACTTCTAGGAATTGTGTTTGTTAACCCTAAGGGCACCGGTTAAAAGAGCGCTCCTTATACACATTTAAATAAGTTGAATCTTGACTTTAAACTCATCACCAGCCCATACCATGAGAGAAGTTCATGTGTCTGAGACAAGAACTTTCCTTGTTTGCAAAGTCTCATAAAATACGATATCTAAATACCTTGTTGTAGATTTGAAGGCATTCTTGTATAGATTTATATCCTCTTATCAAACGGGAGATAAGGACATCAATAATGTCTAACTTTCATACTATGCCCATTTAAGTGTTGTAACTCTTTTTCTGACCACTTGCGTGCCATAATTTTTAATAAAACGTTCACTCGAGTGTCATAAATTTTAATTGATCATTTAAGTGTCATAACTTTTTAAAAACATTCACCCGAGATCATTTTGAGAGAAGTCTCGTTTTTTGGACCTTAGATTTTGTATATCTAGCATCATATACCTTGTTCTGGCGAATTTGTTGTTATATAAGTCAAGTGAATTTGAGAGGATAGAAATGTGGTGAGTTTATTGGCAGAAGCCCATTGGGGCACAAAAACTTGTTCAAGAGCTTAGCGCAGTGCGAAAGGGACGATTTAGGAAACCGCAAAACCTGGTGAATGGAAAAGCAGCATAGAGATTGATTCCTGGAAGAGGACTACGACGTGCCTGAATTTCTTCACCGTTTGCACTGAGACCCTGTCGCTTATGATTCTCAAGGCTGAAAAAAGAAGGTTCCTCAGAGGATCAAGCAGTCATGCCTACCAGTCGTCACAACTTTCGCAGTCATGCAATAATGGAAGAACACGGTCAGTGGACAGGGCATCTTCTTCTTTGGCAAAGCTTTCCCAGAAAATAAAAAAACAGACGAAATTCTTTTAATTCCTCGGCTAGAAATTATCAATTAAAAAATGGAGCCAATCTTGCAGCATGTGAATGCATAACCTTCCCTCGAGCGTGAAGGCGGAAGGCTGGTTTGATAGGAGCTCAGTCTCTGCCATCTCAACGCAGAAGCTGAAACGCCGTGTAGATAACAATTTGGATGTGCTGGCGAGGAAGTTCAGGGGGGAAAATGGCACTTGAAAGTCGGGGGCCAAATCAATGTGGTGACCTCTGTTTCAGGAGGTCTCAAGACCTCAATCAAGCTGTGATATCCCAGACTAAGATGCCAATTTTTCTCATAGGACCCAATCAGAATACGTTGCAGCTTGCGCATGAGAGTGGCGCTGGTGAAATAGGGTGAGAAGCAACTTCGGTGAATCACTAATCGAGAAGGTCCGACAATCGGCATCCTTCTTATGGAAGAACATACTTTCTACAAGACCTCCGCTGAGGCAGGGTGTGTTTAGCTGCAAGGGACATTCACGTTAATGATGTGGGAGATCCTATTTGAAGACATATTTGGGTCATTCTAATGTTCCTGCATTAGTGTATGATGCAGTTCGCAAGTTCGCAACTATGTGAAGATGCAATTCAGCAGTCGAATTTCATTTCAGATGCCAAACCCAGGAAAGCATATAGATACACGAACTGCTAGGATTGCTATGGAGGACGCACGTATGCATAAAGTGCAAAGAAAGACTGAATGAAAGTGAGCACTAGAATCAGGAAGGCCGTCAGTGCTGAAATGAAAGACCACGGAGTACCAAAGTACTTGCGCTTCAATCCCGTCCACCGCACCCGCCACCGGTTCCTATGGTATCTGTTCAGATCCTCCATCACTCCAGCCAGATAGCTCCTGCTAATATCGAACCCCACGTCCTTCCCCAAATTGTTGAAGAAGGTTGCAACCTCTGTGGAGGTCCCGAAGTAATTCTCCACCACGTGGTGATCCGATAAGAAGCTCGCGTCGTCCGCGGTGGCCATGAGGCACCCCATGAAAGTCACGTAGCTAGTGACATGCTGCGAGCAGTAGCAATAGCACTGCTCGAACGCAACGCAGTTGAGGAAGAAGGAGCTGGTCAATTCATCGATCGTCAGCGGGGGGATCTCAAGCACTCCCTCGTTGAACCGAATATCGAGCCAACCGTCGCACTTCCTTGGCTTGAATTTGACTCCTGAGCGGCGGAGCTTCGTGACTGACTGGACCAGCTGTAGATACTCAGAGTCGAATTCCCTCGGATCTTCCGGAGGGAGGTTGATAAAGCTCATGTGGATCAGGTGGAGCAAGTGCTTGACGTCCGAGACATCGCAGTACTTCTCAAGGACCTCCGGCGGCCGCTGCACGCCATAGTTGAAGAACCGCAGTGCGAGCTTGACGAGAGAGTACTGGTCGTCATCAGCAGGGCCCTTCGACATATCGTAGAGCGTTTGGAGGACGAAGAAGGGGACTTGGTTCTCGAGATGAAGGAAGTCGCGCATGAACGCAGTGAACGTCCACAGCATGTTGAAGATCGGGTCGTCGGGGTCGGGCGTGATGATGCCCTCGATCACTCGGAACAACTCGATGATAAAGCAGCCGTCGAGGACCATCATCTCAATCAGCTCATCGCTTCCGAAGTTGAGTGGCTCAGAGTAACAATCTCGAATCTCCTCTTCCCTAGATGCGATGGCATTGAAGTAATCGTTGCAATCGACTCCAAGGTTTCTGGTTCGGGAGACGAGAGTGGAGAAGAACCGCGGCTTGTGCTCTTCGATCATCTGGACGCACTCTTCTTTCCCATGGTGGTACGGGCCGATGGACACGATGCGGGGCTTGTAGGCCTTGGGGTTAACCTCGCATAGCGTCCCAGGGACCCTAAAGATGCAGCAGGAGTCACTGCCGGCTGAATGCTTCAGACGGGTCGGCCTATGGCCGAGCCTCCGCTGCAGTACGGATGACCAGTCCCTTGCCGCCTCCGTCGCCACCGTGATCACATGTTGGTGGTTGGCGTGACTGTTCATGGGGTTGGGACTGGCTCCTCCAACCATCTGAACCTCCATCTCGGCTGCCGTACTGCTCCGATGCCAGGTTTCCGCAGGCACTAAAGTTGGGGAAGCGACGACCTCGTTGACCTACGGATAGCAGGCTCTCATGCTTCGGCCGGTGATGCTGCAATGGCAATCAGCTTTTCCCCATGTTCAGAGAACCAAACCTGGTGGGAGCCAACTAAACAGGCACGAGCCCGAGGCATAGCTAATTTTCTACAGCAGCTTTCTTGGACTAGTGGGAGCCCGCAAGTCCTCTGTTCAAACATAAAGAAAGGAGATGAACCGACCAAAAAAAGAAAGGAGATTAGGAATATTTTCAACAAACTGAGGTCATGTGTGAACTGCCCCAGTTTTCCTTGATTTTCCATAAGCCAAGGAGCAGAAGTCCTGCTACGGCAACTGAGTCCATAATCAGAATCAGAAAGCTACTCCAGCCTGGATTCTAGTGGCGGATTAATTGATAGAAAACCAGAAACTGGAGGTTGTATGCAATTTTTCTGGTACTGATGTGATTGAGTAATTGCCTGGTTCTGGTGAGACCCCTGTAGATGTGCGTGGTGCGCATGCTTTTTATTTTAAACCAGAAAGCTCAGCTTTATCTTTAATTTATTTATGGTGCTAACCGAAAATTGACGTTTTGAATATGTAATTGGCATTGGTGTGACTGCTTTCGGATATGCACTATTGGTACATTGTGAATGAGACCAGCCGAGTTGAATATTGTGGATAATCCTCCCTACCCTACGTCATTTGCGATTCCCATAAAACTATTCGTTATTTGACAATCATGCGTCCTGATCTAATGACATCATTTTTTGCAATAATCAATTGTAGAATCAGAAAAAAAAAAAAAATCCTATTAATTCCATCACATGGAAATAAAACATTATCCCGTAACATCGTATGTGTACTAGAATAAATCTGGACCAGCGAACTCTACAATTTTAATGATTCCGTATGATATCAGGACATATATCACGTTCGTGTAATCATTTCTTCACGGAAATATATTTACTACGTGTACGTGTTGCTTCCAATTGGCTGGAGTTCTTCTCCACGTCCAAAAGACCAATGAATGCATGCAAATGCCCTAACGGTGGCATTTATTGACAAAAGCAACCGTATCCTGCGAATGAAAGGAAAAAATTACTAGAAATTTCAGAGAAAAGTATAAAAAAATTCTAAACATAGTATATTGAAATTAATTCAATTATAATCTTTCAATTAAATCAATTTAATTCTAAATCTTTTAATAATATGTCAAAATAGTGCATTAAGTCAATTTTAACTAGAAATTGCTAACATGAATATCGACTATCTTATGTAACATACCTGACACTAACATGAACGTTTTAAAACTTTTTTTTAAATTTTTCTGAAATTTTTATTAATTCTTTTTTCTTTTTCTTTTCTTTTTCTTCTTTTATTTCCTTTCTACACTGGCTGACCATTGCGGCCACAAGTCAGGGTCTTCACACCCCACAGGCGATGGGTCGAGCCCTTGCCCAATCCAAGCAAGGGTCATGACACCAATGCCCAGATAAATCAACATGAGTTGCTTTCTAAAGAAAATTACAATATTCATATCTCCGCTTAATGATCAGGTTCAAGTAGATAAGTAGGGCTTGGGAAAAATTTTAGCAATATATGCTGGGCATACCATGATTGGTTCACAAAGTTAATATTAAATGATGTGACAAATTATAAGTGACTATTAATAATGTAATATTTGGGATTATTTTGACCAAGTAAAAGGTCAAATAGTCAAAGAGATGAGATAAAAAAAAAAAAAAAGGTCGGCCTCGAGCCCCTCTAAGGGAGAAGCACGCGCCAAAAGGAAGGGAAAGAGAGAATGAAAGAAAGGGCCTATTGTACGAGGTCTTGTGAAGTCGATTTAACTTCGACTTGTAACGTTTCATAAGTATTCGCATTCTTCATTTGTCCAATCAAAGTAGTTCTCAGAGTTAGGTCATACATTCGAGGTTTTGTGAAATTCAAGTAATGAAATTTGATTTTTGAGTTATAGAGCTTTGGGATTTCATAGAAATTGTGGATTATGATATTATAGAACCGTGGATTTTGATGAGATTCGTTTTGACGCAATAATTTGGTAGAAATGAAAATTTTAGGATTTCACGTTCGAGTTTCATGTTGTGAACTACTTGAATAATCGCTTCGGTCAAGTAACTTGTTAGTCCTTAAAAGTCATTTTGTTAGCATTTAGACATTGTATAACCGTTTCATAGTTGTATTTTATTCAGTTTCGATATCTATTCTCGTTTAGTTGTGAGGATCGCAAGTTCAACGATTCGAATAATGTTTGTTATTTGGTCGTAGGCATTCCCAAATCAATGGTACAATCTCTTCTTTGAGTTTGTAAATTCATATTTCGAAAATAAAATAAAGTAGTTATTTTATGAATTAAGAACAAGCATATTTTTTATATAAATTAGATCAAGCATTTATTATCATTTGCATATTAGATATGAAAGGGGTACCTTTGGATTATAGTCTAAACAGATTGCTTGCATAACTTGCGAAACTTTTGGGAAAAACTCACAAGAAGTCCCTAACTTTAAATGTGATTTGTGAAAAGTTATATGTTAATTTGTGAACTGATTTATGAAATAGAGTTTGAAATAATTTGGAAAATGTACTATGTTATATGAAATGATTTATGGACTTGGCTTTATGGATTGTGAACGATGTTATTGTCAATTGGTGTTGATGCTCAATATCATTGTGAGCCCAATAAGGGGCTTATGGGTATGTATACTAATTTAGGATATCCTCGTAAGGTAGTCACCAACAATAAAAGTAGAGACCTTGCTACAGAGTGGAGCTTGGTTGCCTTGTCACAGCACGTTTTGTGTAATCATGGTTAATATATGAGCTTGAGAGTGGTCATTCGAATAAACCATAGAAAGATGTATTGAGATTAATTAGTGGGCTAGACCATTAATGATTGAATCAATTTTATTAATTTAAATGAGTATTTATGCTATGAAAATGTTAAGTTGAAGTAACATGTGTGCGTGTTCCGGATCATTTTGATCTTGAAGTTTGTTGTGTACAGGATTTGGTGTAAATGAGTTATGTGTGTGTCTTAAACGTGCATAATGATTGCTCAATCTATTTTAGGGAAATGTATCATTCACTAGATGATACTTGCTCATTCCATTTCTATCTTTCATGTTTTTAGGTTCCTCAATTAGTAGTAAGTAAAACAAGAGTATTATCGACAGGGACTTTGGGAGTTGAACTTTCAGGTATAGTTTGAGACTACATCCTCCGGGTGAAAGGACAATTGTATCATCCCCATTCATGTTAGTTTTGAAGTGTGAAACAAGCAGTTTAGACTATGATCCAAAAATAACATTTTAAATGGTAGTAAATGTCCAATCCAATTTATGCAAGAAATATGCTTGTTCTTAACTTGTAACATAATTAATTCATTTCATTTCCAAAATATGAGTTTACAAACTTAAAGAAGAGATGAAACCACTCACCTTAGAACGCCTACGACTAAAAAACAAATATTACTCGAATCATCAAACCTGCAATCTTAATAATTAAACAAGAATCGACATCAAAACTGAGCAAAAATACTACAATAATTACGAAATGGTTATATTATGTTTAAATGCTAACAACATGACTCATATGCAATAGCAAATTGATCATTCAAAGCAATTATTCAAGCCATTTGCAACATGAAACTTGAACACAAAACACTAAAATTCTCGCTCCAACCAAACCATTGCACCAAAACCACTCCCATCAAAACTCATGGCTTTACCATGCCATAATCTATTATTTTCATAAAGTCTCAAAGTTTCATAACTCAAAAATTGAATTTCATGTTTGGAATTTCACAAAACTTAGAATATACGACCTAACTTCAAGAATTACTATGATTAGACGAATAAATAGCGTGGGCACTTGACGAACGTTGCGAATTGGACTTGAATAGGCTTCACAAGGCCACCGTGGCGTGTACGCGCGATAGCCTTCTTCATTCCTTTCCTTTCTCTCTCTTTTCCCTTCAGTCTCGTGTGTGGTCCTCCCTTTTAAGGGCTGAACGCCCCCTTTTTATTTTTCTTATTCTTATTTTTTTTCTTATCTCTTTGGCTGTTGACCTTTGGCTTGGTCAAAAAATCCAACTTCAAATTCGTGGCCGTACTCAACAACAAATAAAAATCTATCGCATACTTAATATTTTTCACGGTAATATGAATCGAAGTTTGTTTGTTCAGCTCATATGAATTACCGAATTGTGTGAACTCAACGGACCTTTTCCATATTTAAGACTCATTTAGTTCAATACTCTCGATAGTAGATATGTATGTTATGCAGTTCGATTGCATATAGTGAGGTGCCGCAAATTTGATTAGTTTTGATCTTTTTTTCATTTTTGTCATAGTATCGTTCGTCAATTCATATGAAAGTCAAATTTCCTACATGAACAATGTCCGCATAAAGAAGATCATTGATAGTGCCAGATATATATTTTGTTAGGTAAGCAAGTGACTTATTTAACTAAACTATTTATACGGGATAGAAAACCATTGCGCCAATGTCTATTACACGTGCTGATCCGACATGGTGAGGCTACAGAAACAAACGTCTCGGTTGGGTTAAATATTTACTCGTTGATGCAGTAGTTGTCATTGAGTTGGGTTTGGCTTCAATCACCTCGTCGGTACGTCCAAATGGATTCCCACGTCTGGTCAATCACGGAGACCAACCCAACTAACGAGTAACATTTTCCTTTTTCCTAGGTAAGGAAGTGATTATTAAAACTGATATATGCAGCGAGTAATTCTACTTCAAGCCTAATAGAAAACCATTCCATCAATCCACATATCTTGCAATCGGCTAGCGCTTCAAGAGATGTCAAAGCTCGTATTTTTTAAACCAAGTATTCATATGATTTTGACATACTATTTCACATAAACCCGATTACAATTTATCTTCGCTTTTTTGCACCCTTTTTGGCTTCCAACAGGAAATAATGTGTCGTGCAAGTTGCAATTTGCCACTAAAAGTTAATAAAAGAATATAGAGTTAACCAGACTTGTGGGACGTATATATTGTCCAAACCAATCTGATCATAAAGACAGGGATCTGGCCACAAAACCTTAAATAGTCTCTTCTTCTTCTTATCTTCTCTAAATATTTACATGCTAAAGTTAGTGCCATGATTTTAATGGTAGTTCAATACTTGAGTATGAACTATATATTCGTTGCACAATCGCATAGTTGAATTTCAATTTAAAATTATTGCCATGGTTTTTTTGTGTCATCCTAATGTTCCTTCATTGGTGAATGATGTTTCTCGCACGGTCGCGAGCATGTAATGACACAAATCAGCAGTTGAATTTCCTAAGGAGATACCGAACCCAGGAAAGCATACACACACGCACTCACTGGTCTCACTGATTCGGGGGACGCGCGTTCGCGTAAAGTGCAAATAAAGACTTCAGGTCCTGCATCGTTCCCTCCAGGTAGCTCCTCCCAGTATCGAACCCCACTCCCTTCCCTATGCCGCTGAAGAAGCTTGCGACTTTACCATTGGTCCCGTAGTAATTCTCCAGCACTTGGCAATCTGATAAGAAGCTCGCGTCGTCCTTGGTGGCGGCGAGGCACCCGATGAAGGCCAGATAGCTAGTGATGTGCTGCGAGCAGTAGCAGTAGCGCTGCTCAAATGCGACGCAGTTGAGGAAGTAGGAACTGGTCAGCTCATCGATCATCAGCGGAGGGATCTCGAGCACTCCATCTGGATCGGGCACGACAATGTTCTCGATCACTTGGAGCACTTCGATGATGAAGCAGACGATCATCCCAATTATCTCCCACAACATGTTGAAGATCAGGTCATCGGGATCAGGCACGACGATGTTCTTGATCACTTGGAGCACTTCGATGATGAAGCAGCTGTTCAGGACGATCACCAATCCCGAATGTCCTCGTACGTCGACACAATGGCATTGAAGTAATCGTGGCAATCAACTCCAGAGCATCCGGTTCGGGAGATAAGAGCAGTGAAGAACCGTGGTTTGTGCTCTTCGATCATCTGGACGCATTCTCTCCCACGGTGGTATGGGCCAATAGACTCGATGCGAGGCGTGTAGGCCTTGGGGTTGACCTCGACCAGGGTCCAGGGACTCTGACGATGCAGCAGGAGTAATTGCCGGATGAATGCTTCAGACGGGTCAGCCGCCGGCTGAGCCACTGATGCACCATGGATGACCAGTCGTGCCCTGTCTATGTCGCCACCGTGACCTCATGGTGGTGGTTACCATGATCATTCACGTGGTTGGGGTTGGCTCCCCCAAATATTTGAACCTCTATCTCCGCTCCTGTAGGGCTCTGATATCAGGCTTTCGCAGAGACTCGGAATGGGGAAGAGACGACCTCGTTGACCAGCGGACTCTTGTGCTCCGAATGATGACGCTGCAATTGCAGTGAGCTTTTTGGCACATCCAGTGAACCAAACATGGTAGAAGCCAATTAAACAGACACGAATCCAAGGCATAGCTAATTTTATATTGAAGTTTTCTTGGTTTTACTTGGACTGGTGGAAGACCTGAAGTCCTCTGATCAAACATAAAGAAAGGGGATTAGGAATATTTTCAACTGACTTTGATAATCATGCGTGAACTGCACCAGTATCCTTACAACTTTCCTTGAGCCAAGGAGCTGAAGTCCCGCTAAAATTACTAGTAAATTATGAGGACTGAGTCCAAAATCAGAATCAGACAGCTATTACAGTCGTGATTCTTGTTGCGGGTCAATTGATAGAAAACCAAAAACTTTAGGTCATATGAAATTTCCGATACTGATGTGATCGTGTAATTGTCTAGTTCTAGAGAGAACCCTGTAGATTTGTGATGTGCATGCCTTTTATTAGCCAGAAAACCGAGCTTTATCTTTTAATTTATGTCTGGCACTAACCGAAAATTGACTTTTTGAATACGTAATTGACATTGATGTTACTACTTTCAGATATGCACTATCTTTTCAGTGTGAATGAGGCCAGCTGAGCTGAATATCGTGGAAAATCCTCCCCGCCCGACGTCATTTGTGATTCCCATAAAACTATTCATTATTCAACAACCGCACATCGAGATATAATATAATCATTTAGAAAAAAAATTATTAAAAATTCTCATAATATGCTTACTGTGACATATTTACTTAAAAAAAATTCTTATAATATAAAAAAATCCCAAACTTGTACTAATGTCAAAATTCCATTTAATGATTTTTCAGCCAAAATAATATCATTTTTATTTCACTTAAATCACATGAGCGGTATATCAATATTATTTGCTTTTCTAATGTCCATGCGAGTAGATTTTTAAGGATTCTTATTAACGAGAGTAAAAGTGTCAATCATGTACAATATTGGTGTCCAAAAAAAATTTAAATAAATATGTCACAATCGGTATAGTTTAGGATTTTTTTGTGGCTCTTACTCCTTTTATTAGGAATCAATTGTAGAATCATAAATTTTTTTCCTATCAATTCCATCACACAGAAATGAAACATTATTCCGTAATCTCGTATGCCTATTCATCAAATCTGGAGAGGTCTACAATTTTAATGATCCAGTCCCACATGAAGACATATATCACGCTCGTGTAGTAATTTCTCCATGGAATACAGGGAGTGCATAACAGTGTAGCTTGCTTCCAGCAGGCTGGAGTTCTTCTCCATTGACAAAGGCAACCGTCCATCAAGGAGTAGCAGAAACAAACAAGAGAGATGAAGATGAGGGACTGAGAAAAGAACATAAAAGAGAGAACAGAGCTGATGGCTTCGCTCAAAAGCTGTCATTCAACCTAAATTTGAGCGACCCTTGTCGGAGTTTGAGACTAAACTGCATCGAACTTTAGAGCGCCGCAACGGTAGTTGCGCTGTAGAGATAACTTACCTGTTTACTTGCATTCGGAAACATTAACTTTGTAGTTTGATTAAGGCCCCCAGTCTTTGAAAGGGCTTCTTTCTACACAGGATGTGTTTGTAATGGCCAGAGGCGGTCGCCAGGACGTCTGTCCATGGTGGCCGCATGGCTTTCGCCAATAATTCCTTAAGGGTCAGGGCAGCCGAAGGCTTTTCACTCCTTGACCTTGTTCTAGGTGGCCAAAGGCTTCCTCACGAGATTACTTATGATACAGATCCAAGCGGCCATGCTCTGCGCAGCCAATCAAAGGCTTTCATCTGAGAACGCTTATGTTATGGGTGCTAGTTGCTGATGAGTTTGCTCCAGGACCGTGTTCCAGGAAGCCGATGGAAGCTTTCACTCAAGAACACTTATGATACTGGTCCGGTTGGCCAGTAACTTTCAATCCAGTATCGCATTCCAGCAGGCGATGGTTTTCGCTCGAGAATGCCAAGGATATGGGTCGAGGCGACCAAAGACTATTGTTCCTGGACTATGTTCAGGGCGGCCCCAGGCTTTCTCTCGAGAACATGGAGATGTGAGGGCAGGCAGCCAAAGGCTTTCGACGTGGAGGTGGCAGGAAGCTTTCACCATCCAGGAAGCTGATGGCTTTCACCTTGGATGGTCTTGGCCGGTCGAAGGCTTTCGCCAAGGACTGTCATCTCCAAGGTGGCCGAAGGCTTTCACCGCCGAAGAGACTCTTCACTGTTCATGGGCCCCGCATTCAATTATTTCCCGCGATTAATTCATGACGGGTATATAATGAGGATGACACAGATAGGACAAGGACAATGCTTTCATGTAACCATCGACAGCCATTGACGTCTAGATCGACAGAAATAAGAAACAGTAATGAAAGCCAAACATGGGGAAGATCAATTGCTTGCCTCCAAAATCCGATGTGAATTCTGTCAAATGAACAGATTGACCATAGAATTCCTATTGAAAACAAAATCCCTAGCACAAGTCTAGCACAAGATAGAGAGAGATGGGTCTTTGAAGAATAATAGGAACGACGGCTTGCCGGCACCACCTACCATTGATCTGTTTAGCAAACACTAGTACTGATGGAGCTAAAAGGGAAGATGGCTTTTTGTAACCAAGTTACTTCATTTGAACTTCTTTTAACTGTAAGTTCTAGTCATTTTCTTCTGAAATTCCACAGCAACTGCTTCAAGTTACCAAATCAGGCAAAAATTAACGGAAATATGAGAGGAAAAGCAGATTGCACAATAAGAGGAATCTGTTCTGCGTCATCAGTAAGCCAGAAATCGATATGACATAATCACCGATGAGTAATAATCACCAATTATACGGGTCAAACATAACAAAAGCGTCCATCCCATCTAACCGATCTGTTAAAAGTTCAGATCCAAATGACTCATGGTGGGTGCAGTTCGATTCCTTAAAGATGAGTGGTGTCATGTAATCCACCTACTATAGTCCACAGCTATACCTTACTGCTCATGGAATGACATAAAGAAGAGTGCAGCAATGGCAATCTGTGCTGTATGGTTTATTGAAGAAGGCCAAATTTAAAAAAGGTGCTCGACTAGGAAAAGCAAACGTCATTTTGCACGCACAAATCAAGAAAAAGAACGAAACACATCACGTGACGATCCAGTCGGCAAAATGAAAAGGCGGCCCCAGCACTCGAACTTTTTCAAAATAATTGACACCACTGGCCCCACGGATGAAGGAAAATCAGCATTAAGACAATGGCATAAGACATTTTTGCTGTACCATTGAGGGAAGAAGTTGCTGGTTGGTGGGTCTATACCAGCAATCACCGTACCTTTCCCACATATTTAGCTGCAGATTCTGTCCCAGAAAGAAGACACCTCTCTTTTGTGCTCCTCCAACAACACGAGTGGTGAACTGGGCCACTGCGCAAACAGTGCAAGGCCAAGCTGTTGAAGTTGACGCGAGTAATGTGTATAAATCCTGTCGTTCAGTGACCTTTTTTGCTTCAGGATTGAAGTAGCGATGGGAGACTTTAAGCATCTAGTTATCGTCAAGTTCAAAGAAGACGTCGTCATTGAAGAGATTCTCAGGGGATTGGAGAACCTGGCCCTGGAGATCGAAGCTGTCAAGTCCTTTGAATGGTAACATAATCAAACTTTTGTCTTTGCTGATAATGATACTCATGATGTTTGGTCTTAGGAAAGTTCAGTGCACCACAAAGTGCTAATCTCTCCAACAGTGTGGTATTAGCGCACGGATTTGGTCTAGTTGACCGATTATATTCATCATTATGGTTCTGTAAATATCTAGACTGAATCTGCTTTAGTAGAAAAGTTAAAATGCAGTGATATTCATATGCTGAGGGGACGGACATCAGCTAGTTGAAAACTGTGGCGTGGCTATGCTGTAGCAGAAGCACACAGTTGTGCTCTTTTGCCATTTTTCTGTTCAATGACAACATAATTAAGTGCATTACTTTTCCAGTCCACCAAGAATCAACCCTTAAAGCTGCGATTCCCTAAAATTTTTCTCACTATTTGGTTTTAAATATGTTGATGAAACAGGGGACAAGACATAGAAGGGCAAGAGATGCTCAGACAAGGTTTTACTCATGCTTTCATTATGTCATTCCACAAGAAGGAGGACTTCACCACCTTTCTCGCTCATCCGAATCACACAGGGTTCTCCTCTACATTTTCCTCAGCTATTGAGAAGGTGGTCGTGCTTGATTTCCCAGCCGTTCTTGTGAAATCACCAGCATGATTGCGATCATCCTCTGTGCAATGTGTGTGTGATGGTGTACGTGTGTACTCAGTTACTCGTCCAGTCTCGACAGAATCTGATCGACCTACAGACTACCTGTCCTGTTTCGATGTGTCCTATAATGTATTTTGGACTATATGCTTTTGATGAATAGACAGTAAGATTGGTACTGCTAATAATGGACTTGATTAATCAAGGCAATAAAATCAAATATAACTGTGATCACAGAAGGCGTTAAACTAACTTTGACTTTGATGCCATGCTTGTCTGCCGAGAGTGGACAATTAGTACTAATATGATGCTAACACGCCATCTGATGCGATCACATCTGTAAATCCGCCCAAAAGGAGGACGAGTGGCCCAAATTACTCTAGGGGACTCTACACCAGTCAGCAAAATTATTCAAATTCGAGATAATTATGGATACTAAAGTATTGGCTCCTGACGGGCACAGGCAACTGGTTATTGTCTGGTTGCAATTGAAATGTGAAGAGACCAAAAGAAAAGAGATAAGCAAGAATCATGCGCAGAAGGGGCATTGAATATGTACTCGATAGCTCGACCAGATATAGAACTTACAGCCTTATACGAGAGAGATGGGGTGGATTCTCAAAGCTGAAAGCAAACAATAAAAGTGCCAATGACCACCGTGGAAAGGAGAAGGAACATGGAGTAAAAGTATTGGGGATGAAAAATGCTCTAATTCTTCTGCAAAAGGAGGACTAAAATGATTCCATCTGATCCAAAAGAAATCAAAACAAGTCACAGAATGAACTCGTTGCCGCCAAGTGACCCAAAAAGGTGAACTGCATAAGGACAGATTCAAAAAAAAAAAAACCTGAAAAGTAGATTCCATTTCCCAATTGCTTTATTCTCTCACCTCTATAATCTGCTCGCTAGAGAAGCAAGAGCCAAAAACTAAAATGGAGCCACTGAAGAGGCTCCATCTCCTAGAAGTTCTGATACTGCACTGCTTTCTTCACCTTTGCATAGCCAAACAAGTGCTTGGAACTCTCTGCGGCGAAACCCAAATCGACCCGCCTTTCTCGAACTTGAATTCAACTGAGGCATCTCCATTGAGCAGGATGATTCTCTGCAGATCTCAGAAGCCATACTTCAGAACATCTTTTGGTCTTTTCCCGATTTCCTCCATTGACTACACCAACAAACTATTGACCATCTCACACCAACCGTCTTGCTCATCTCAATCCCTTTTCTTCTTTCCTTCAATTCTCACTGCCGGCTTCCCCTCGCCTCTGCACCCAAACTCTCTCCTCCTACTCAACTGCGTCGATGCAAAACTTCCCATAATGTCGACTCCTATCCCTAATTGCACCGATTTTCATACATGTCAAGCTCTTCCAGGAAATCCAGGGCAATCATCCAAACCTCTTGATCATGCTTGCTTGTTCATGATCTGGAAGAGCTTCAGAATGGTATCGATCCTAAGGCCCTGAACTGCTCCGGTTCCAGATGGGTATACAAGAAAAATGCGACTAATAACGGTACTGAGTCGGAGGACTTCAGAGGGTATGAGCTCGGGACGAGGATTTCATTCGACATTCCAGATCACGTACCAAACCTCTGCAACGAGTGCGAAAAGCCTAATGGAAACTGCGGCGTGGGATTGAAGTGCATCTGCCATCCAAGGGAGTGCAGTAAGTGCACAATTTCTACCAGCCTTTGCCTTTAAAAACATCTATGACATGAATCTCTGCCTCCGCCTTATATCTTTACGAACTTTGTTATCATTAGAATCATCAGTCGGAGCCGAGAGATCAAATTTTCTTTTGCAGGGGACAGGGTCATATCAGGAGGAGGCGCATCATCCAAGCCCTTCGGTAGTGTCCTCTTCTGTTTCCTTGCTCTCCGTTTGGTTCTATTCATTTGAGAATCTGTTGGTGCACTAGTAATGAACAGACCAAGTTTGGGCAAAGCGAATGGCCCTTGCCCTCCCGGTCCAACTTGGACATGTCCACGAAACCATTTCACAATCTTTATCGCATCCTCGATTCGGTCCCCTAAGATTTCCAAACTCAAGTTCAGGCTCCAAAGCTCAAACTAGATCTTCGTATGACTCTAAACTAAGGTGAAACGAGCAGAGCTAAGTCGAAGCTTGAGATTTAGAAATTCATTCTCGATCGAACCCCGAATCGAGACGAGCTCTAAGCTCTAAGAAGAAGGCTCGAGCCCGATTCAGCTCGACCAAACCTGGTTTCCTAGGTCCGTCGATGCATGCCGATAAGATTTCTATTTCTGGTCTTAACCACCATGCCAATTATTTTAGAGCCCATCAATGCTGAATGCCCCGTGCAAATATTCCCGTTTGTAGTGGGACTGCAACGTCTTCGAGTCTGATTGCAGACAGTCCTGCCCCTGGATGGACACTGCAACATGGTTATCTTTTTTTCTTTTTCTTTTTCTTTTTCCCGCCTTTGGCCATAATTAAATTATGATTAAGGCTAAAAGGCAAGTTTTAAGACAATGATTACTCAATTAGGCAGCAGTCCGGCCAATTTGGCGTTTTCCCAACTGCTTCATCGCCTGCGTACGCAAAGTCAAAGTCTAGGAAGGAATGGAGGTGGCCCAAACTTTAGGTGTTTGGACCAAAGCTGCACCCGAAAAATCTGGTGCCCTCGCGCCAATGTCACATGCACATGCGCATTGATTTCCCAATTTATGCACCCACCGAAATTCCAGCATGAACAAACGTCGGTGATTTCGATACGACGATTACATCACGAGACACCGAATCATGGGAAAGTTAAAGTCTTGATCAGAGATAGGTTCATTTCGTAGTCGAATTCAAAGCGATCGGCGATTTATCTCATCATCCTACATAGTTGTTAAGCAAATCTCACGGCAATTAGGACTCCGGTTTTGTCATATCAACCTAGACAAAACCCGTGAAGGAGCGTACGCACCGATGTACATGGAATCATCCGATCATCTCGCTTTCGCAGGGCTTTGGAGATTTTGAGGAGAGGACAAAGTCGTCCCATAATTTAGTCTCATCGCCTTACCAATGAAGAGACGAAAACCTTACAATATTCAAATTAGACAGATGAATTTGACCGAAATCGAGTCCAACATGACGGAAAGAGAACAGGGCACTAGAGACTATGCATGAGGTTGGCACCCCGGCACCAGTTGAATAATATGTATTTACCATAGTCCTTGTGAAAAATCCCTTTTGCCCCTCGTCGTTATTTTCAAAACTCGATCGAGAATGACTTCTTGTTCTGGTCCAAAGCCTCGTTTTCTTGACTCGGAGGTTCGTTCCTTGAAAACTCCGTTGAGGAAGAGAGTTCGCGACGTTCGTACAAGCTCACCATCGGGGAGACAGATTAGTCGTGGTCGGCAAAGTCGAATCGGCAATACATGCTTTTTGACCGAAACGCATGGTGTTTCCCAGCCGCAGTTCTTGCCCTCGTTCTTTCCGTGGAACATGCGGCATCGAATGGAACATGTTGTAGGCTCTTGGACAATGGTGTTGAGAAATCTCGTAGGATCTGAACTGTTCCTTTAGAAACTACGCCGTGAAATCCGATCTGAGCCGCCCGGAAATATCTTGCGACAGGGCCCGATTGGTTTGTGCCCGTAGTAGGGTCAAGGATGCAATCCAAATTGACATAATGAAGGTGTCTGTGATCAAATGCTTTTGTCCATAGGCATGGTAGAGACTCTCAAGAGGCCCTCAGGTGATGATTTGCACTTTGCAGAGATTGCCCAGCTCATGATTGCACATCATGCAATCATATGATGCTTTTCAACTCATGCTTGCTGTTTGCCACCCTCTCCCCCCCTCTAAAATAAAATAGACTAGAAAATTTATTTATGGGGTAGAGAGAGAGAGAGAGAGAGAGAGAGAGAGACCAATCATTGTATATTCTACACTAACACCTCACCTCTGCACAAAAAGAATAAAACGAATCAAGATGTAACAAGGAAAAATTATTTCCATCAGCACCTTTCCTCGTTTGCCTAAAAAGACAAAGCTAATTCAAAAGTATTTCTTTACCTTCTTTAACATGTAATGTGAGACAGATGAAGAAAGATCACAAATTACAGTTCGATCTCTTGGTTGGGACTTGAAGAGAATCCCAAAGCTACACATTTTTGAAATGGTCTCTTGTCATGTGCTCTTTCTTGCACATATCAATAGAGAAAATTCGCTTCCGTGACATTCTTCCTCTTCCTGCATCACCAGCTTCTCTTCCAACCAGAGCCTTTCGTGGTCGTAAGCCGTCGCGGCCGCTGCCGCCGACGTTTCGCTCCTCGTCCTGAACATGAAGGTCGCGCATCGGGTGCCCGGGACGAAGAACCAGTCGTGCACGTTCCACAACAAGTCGATCGCCGAGCCGTCCACGAAAATCGTCTGGCTCCCCCGGAAGTTCCACTGCAACCTCTTCACTTTCAGCACGATCTTCTTGTCGACGTAAACGCATAGGACCGGATGCGTCTGCCCCTCGCTCTCGTCTCTGTGCTTGATCAGCACATCATGCACGATGCCCGTCTTGCCGAACCTGGCCTTGGTGCTGTACATCGAGTCCCCCGACAAATTCTCTCGCCTCGAAACTAAAGAGAATTTCGGTGTATCCCCGCTTGCACATACCTTGAGCTTCTTGCAGATGGCTTCTTGCGTTGCCAGGTCACCAAGAACAAGACCCAATTCAGAATCAACCGTGACCAGCACATAGAACCCATCCACAGGTTCCGGCCCCGTCTCGTACACGGCTTTCGAAAAGTCCCAGAAGACTTCCACCTCAGAATTCTGGTGCTCCACCTTCCTGTGGTGGCTCCTGCTCTTCCTGAACAGCCCCGAATTGGTGCCGAGCTGGAAGGAAGAAGACGGATCGTGGTCGAAGCTCATGATCACGTCGCGGTGACCCGCCTGCGTGGTGAACCAGGAGATGGTGATCAAGAGGTGCTTCCTGCGCTTGGAGAGGATGGTTCTGTAGACGCAGGTGACTGCATTTTGGACCGAAGGAAGAGGGGAGGGAGAGATGAAAGCGTTCTTTGAAGGGTGGGAGCATGATGGGATGGAGAAACTGATCGAGTCCTCGCTGAAGCAAGAGATAATGTCTCTCATTGTACTTCTGAGAGATCTCTGCGGAAGAGAGGTCGTGATACAAAACGACAGCTCGTGTAGAGAGAGAGAGGGAGGGATGGAGCAATTGCGGAAGGAGATAGATTTCTGAGAATGAAAATGGGTTTTCTTTTTCGTCGTCGTGGGCTCGGCATGAAGAGCGGCGAGTGCTTTTTGAACTGTCCAATGATTCCACTGTTGAGAAATCTTTTAACTTTAAGAATGGTGGACTCGTTCAAACCTCCTCTTCAATCGTGTTTGGGCATGGAAGACTAATGGATAAATAAGATAAATGGTGCCTATTTTTGACCTAATATACAATGTGATTCATGAACTTTGAATTTGTTTAATGTGGTCCTTGAACTTTTGATGCATGTTTAATTTAGTCCATAGTCTACATGAAAATATTTAATATCGTCCCTGAATTTGAATAAACGGAATGATAACATTAAATATTTTCATACAATCTAAAGATTAAATTAAATATGCACCAAAAGTTTAGGGACTATATTGAACAAATTAAAAGTTTAAGAACAACATTGCATACTAAGCTAAAGTTCAAAGATTATATTACACATTGGAAATCATTTATATCATTATCCCAAAACTAAATTTAAAAAACCGATACATTAATTAAACAGTAATAGACTTATGATGACCTATGAATGTTACTCGATTATTTAAACTAAATATACTGAGAATCACGACATGCAATATCACTATGCATATCAATTTTATAAATTTATCAATGTATTTAACATTACTCCTTTTTGTAAGTAATTCAAGATAAATCATACGGATTGATGAAATTGATATGCTTGGTGATGCGATAAATATTAAATGACCTTTCAAACAAGCAAGAGTATTTTTGTCATCAGATAATATTTCGTATGCATCATATCGTATGTTAGTGTAATAAATCAGCTAGACTAACGTCTGCTTTTTTTTGCACGGAAATAAATTTGTGTTTATTTTGCACTATTTTAAGTTACACAGATATAATTTGCAAATTATTAATTTAAATAATGTCTGTTCAATTCTAGATATTCATTTGCATAAAGTAAAAGAGAAAGAAGAGAAAGAACTAATAGTAAAAATCAATAGATACTTACATCAAAACGATTGTGATTCAAGCGTGTACACTGTAATGGTATGATATTTACAAAACCATAGTTACAAGATTACGATTTAGAAAGAAAATTATCTTAAGATAACTAGAGAGGAGTAGAAAATCGTTCAATCACTTTCTCAGTGATAAAAGGGAAAATGCAACAATACTGTCGTTCACATTCTTTTTGTAGAAAAAATCAACTTATGAACCTTTTCATGGCTAATAAATTAGTGGTCAACCAAAAAGGATAAATATAAATCTCAACTAATCAACATAAAATGAAAGCAGAATCGAAAAGAATGAAAAAAACAAAAGTTGGAACCCAGTAAGCAAAAGCTCATTGTAGGATGTATATGCGATTGTCGATCAAACTTTTTGCTAACTTCAATAGAGAAAAGAATAACTGAAATTTAAAGATTTATATGCATGATCGTGTAGACAAACTAATATGAAAGTCGGAAAGCATAAAACATTACCTAATTTTCCAAATCATATAGCTTCATATCCAACTTTTCACAAAACTTTATGCAATGTAAGATGGAAAGAAATATCTTTGGTATCCGGCAAGTATTCATCTAGGGACACTCTGTATGTAATGGACAACACCATCTTTACTAAAAGAGAATAGTTAAAACTCTCAAGACAATGCTTATTATAGCAGGAAGAGTTATTGAAAACTCTAGCGATTTTAGTAATTGTTAATGAACTGAAGCTCATTGAAACTCAATCAATGTCTATATTATTTCGAACGAAACTCACGGAGTTGAATGTGCTCCCAATGATGCAAGCACAACATTCTAGTTGGAAGCAAAAATAGTGGAGAATGGAAGAAACTAGAGGATGATTAATTTCTTGCTGTCCAAAATCCTATAGGGTAAATATCACAAAAACTTCAAATCAGCAAATATGTGATTAATTTGTGCCATAAAAAAATCTTAAATAGATAAACATGACAAATTTACTCTCAATTGGTCTTCATTTAATTTTACTATCAAATTGTTGAATTCAATGATATGTGATAACTAAAAAGTATATCAATTTAGGGTTTTATCGTTTGTTTATTAGAGGTGTATCAATTTTGTGGTTTTTCGTAGTATTAATTCAAAATAGTAAATCTGTTATAGGTATATTAGTTAACGATTTTTTTTATAGTCAAAAAAATTATTTTTTGGTAAATTTATTATAAATATATTAATTTGGGATTTTTCGTACTATTAATTTAAATTTAATATAATAATTTTATGAGAAAAGCTTGTTTTATATTTTTATTTATTTATATAGACTCCAGCACCCCCTAATAATAAAAAATTCTCTTCCCCCCATTTTGGTTTTCTGTTGGTGGACAGGTCATCTGAGATCATGACGAGCCCACGAAAAGGAAAGAGACGAAAACGCTTTCATGATTGACAACCGAAAAACGTCTTGGGACGAAGTCAAGAAGGAAGAGAGAGAGAGAGAGAGAGAGAGAGAGAGAGCACCACCATTGCAGACACGACAACAGGACAACAACTTTGGGGTCGACATCCTTTCCCCCTCGAAATATAAAATACGATGTTGTTAAGAGAGTTACTCTTGCAAAAAAGCTTTCATGGCGCTGGCGACTCTGTCTAATCTCGAAAACCTTTTGGTGGTGTAAAGCGTTTGCTGCAACTTGCACGCTACGCCCGGCAGGGGGAGGACCGACCCGACTTTTTTAATCATTTCAAACTGGCTTTATTGACGGTTCGTAAGATGATCTTCTTTGATTTAACCATTGGATTGGACTGGATTTGGATCGAGGTTGAGATTTCAATCTTGCGCTAGACGATTAGTCCCCGTGATTAATCTCGCGAAAACGTCTCGAAATAGCAGAGGAGGAATTAGGGGTGCGTGTGGGGGCAATGGCCAAGCCAGCTCCGTCGAATTATTATAGCACGCCATCACCATTCACATTGGATCGGCACTATTGCAGGAGTAAATTATTTTTGCGTATATATTGGAGCATGTTAGTTAATTGACAGAGGGACAATTACAAAGAAAGTCTTAAAACGCGTCACGACAATGCACTTGGATTCTAAAAGTTATCATTTCATACATTTAAGTCTGGATTGGATTGAGGTTGAGATTTCAATCTTGCGCTAGATGATGAGTCCCCGTGATTAATCTCGCGAAAACATCTCGAAATAGCAGAGGAGGAATTAGAGGTGCGTGTGGGGGCAAAGGCCAAGCCAGCTCCGTCAAATTATAGCATGCCATCACCATTCACATTGGATCGGCGCCATCGAGTGAGTAAATTATTTTTGCGTATAAATTGGAGCATATTAGTTAATTGACAGATGGACAATTACAAAGAAAATCCTAAAACGCGTCACGACAATGCACTTGAATTCTGAAAGTTATCATTTCATACATTTAAGTCTCGAAGACTTGCAACTTAAATGCACTAGAGTAATTCTGTTCAATCCGTCAACTTTTGACTGATGGAAAATGCTAGTCATGTAACATTTCCATCCACTAAAATCTAAAGGAATAGATCAAAGTACTAGAGTAGACGGCTATGGCAAGTTTTAGTGCTTAAATGTATGATACAGAAATTTTAGAACTTGAATGTATTATTGTACCAAGTTTTAGCATTTTCTCCGCTATCATCACGTTCACAGAAGTTAATAAGAATAACCAATTGGTCACGCATGTATATCGTATAAACAAGTAACTTCTAAATCAAGTAGGAAGCACAACCCCCCCCCCCCCTTCTTTTTCTTTGGATCCTAGCATCGAACACTCTTTGTTTAGTATACCTAATTTATATGGGAACATTCATCAATTGCCAATAATTACGAAATCGAGCTCGTATCTCTGTTCGTAAGAATGTCGATCGCGTGCTCCGTAGAGAACGCGGTTTGTTACAGAAATAATATATACAAACTGTCAGCCATGAGAAGCCGTTCGAGCTCGACTGTCTTGTCGGCGAGTAGCCATCAACAAACAATGGATACATTCATATATAATAATAAGAAGATAGCCGAATCGACGTCTAATCTACTGGTTGCATGTGCAGCTCCACAATCTATGTCCAGTTGGTCAATGAAAGTTTTATGAGATTGGCCGACGACAAACAAAAAATGCTTACCATTCATTGAATAGAATAGTAAAACTTGAAAGAGTGACTCCACAGGAGTAGAACGGATTTTCTTAAAAATATTGCTAACCAAGCAATAGGACGACCGTCCACCAAGTATAGGCCTAAGGTGAAATGTTCATTTGATCGATCCGGACCTCGCCTTTTGGCCCTCCTAAGGCAAATGGAAAAGGAACAAGATATAATTGTACGGCAATGGAAAGAAAAGTAATCTAAAGAGGCCTAGATTCCATAAGTACTCCTAACCAATGAATAGAGTCAGAGCTAATGCAAATTTACAATGCACTGCACATGGAATTGAAATCAATAGCTTCAGCCGTCTAATCTTACAAGCAAAATTGTTAGGTAGAGATAACAAATCTCAGGTAGACAGTTTCTATAAGAAGATAGTGAATATCCAAGACCCCAGACGAAATAATACAACCAGCGTGAATTATACCCAAAACACACCAAACTTTCCAGTCACCTTAGCATCTCAGCTAATTAAATATTTTGGAATTTCAATTACTAGACTCGAATACTATCACTATGACAAATTCAAGAGCAAGAGTTAAAGTTGCCAATCACACTCAATGTAAATGAATTACGCGGAAGACTGTAGAAGCGAGCAGTTGGGAGCAAAGGGGTAGTTACATTACCTGCGTAGACAGATATCACATCAATAGATTCTTCCCAGTTGTAGCCAGCCTTTGATGAAAAATTTGTTTTCACCTGCAACCTCCATGACCTAACCACCACATGAAAAGAATAAGACGGTTGACCTCTTCACAATTTTCCTTCCCTGGCAAATGATGGAACTTGCCCAAAATGCTAACTCTTCATGTCGGTAGGCCCGTGATCTTGCTCACCGAACCGCAGATATGTAGTAGATTTTGTCATGCGTCATGAGCAATGGCACAGAACTTGTGGTATTACAAAGAATTACAAACTGAAGGGTCTTGCTAGATATTGATATGCTAAGAAAAAGAAAATCTGTCCAAACCCATATACAAAAACAGACAACCTAAGAAATTATGTCTGCTCTTGCTTGCAATAAATTCACAACATACAAGGAGGAGAATGTACTGGCAAATGAAGTTTCAAAATGACCAAGTAGAGCCTATTGAGCTCCAGACCTCCAATTGCTTCACACATAAGGCACCGGCTGAAGAGGTACTACCATCTCATCTTGCTCTGAAAATTCACCTACTCCAACCAAAAATCCATTCTTCCACTATGGATTTATACCTCCTTCCCAAGCTAGAAAAGCCTAATGAGAATATGAACCATCAGGCAGAATTACCCAATATTAGAGAATTATCCGAAACTCTGCAGTTATTCCCAGTAAAGCTCTCAGTACATTTCATTTTGCCCTGATGTTGCACCCTCACGTTCTACTCCTTCAAACTAGGCCAAGCGTCTAGAGGCCGAACTCTCTAGCTATTAAAGAGCTGCAAATGACAATAGTCAGAAGCCACTAAATTAAATTTTCTTCGGAATGTCTGCGACTCAATCAGATCAGTTTGGGCTGAGTTATACAAAACAAGATAGCCAATGGCTTCTAGCAAAATCTGATCCTTCTAGTTCAGAGGAAAAAATAAAGGATCGCATCTCACTATCAACTAAATCAGCATACCATGCACTTGAATGCCATGATAAAGAAATAAGCACAAGCAACCAAAATACAGAATCATGGGTCCCACCCTCTCGCAGATGAGTAAGAGCATACTATTACCAATCATCCTCAGTCTGTCAACCCTAACCGTTCAAAGTAATCGAGAACAGAACTCTTGTTAATCATTGAACTGGTATAATCTTCATACTTCAGCAGGGAAGCAATTATCATGTTATGAATATCTACACTCTATATTTGATTAACTCAAAGCCATCCATCCTTCTCTGGTGTGAACATCTCACAAGTCAATTAGCACGACCAACACACAACTACATTCACAATCCCACACGATGCATCATAGTAAAAGAAAGCAATTCCTAATAGAGTGACTAAGATAGGAGAGCAGAATGAAAACTTATCTAGAGGAAAGCACAACCTGCTGAACAACTCCAGATCTCAGACCAACCCATTACATCTGCCGACATCAACCACCGCCTGCTAAACATTAGCAAACATAGATTTTCTGCCAGATGATTCTCAGTGTAACTTTTCCCTGTAATACAACCATAGCTTTCCTACTCTCAACAAAATGCAGAAGTTCTCCAAAAGAAAATCTAAAATGGCTACAAGAGCAATTTTAGTCCCAAGTAATGAAAGATGTCATGAATTCTTCATATTGGATATGCAATTTTTCTCTTTACAGCGACAAAGAAGCACAGATACGATGTGATGCATCAAGGCATCTGCTATTTCAAGCACTACTCAGCAATTCATGTCCAAAGCAAAGTAGCATCGTTTCACTGTGGTGATAGAAGGCTTAATTCAACAACCAATTATAACGCGTACTGCCCATTGATTCTCGCAGTATACTTGCGTAACTCATCTGGCATTTATTTGGGAAAAACAAAATTCCGACCCCTCATGCCCTCTTCGAAATAAAACGAAATTCAACATACAGAATGCTACAGAAGAAGAAAAAAAAATCACTCTAATCCGAAAGTATGGTCGATTGAACAGATAAAATCTCGGAAAGCCTATTCCGACCGCCGAATGAATCATCCAGCAGCTCCGACGAAGCGAGAGCCATTCTCTATGCTTTGCGCAGGCACCAACTTCAGATGGGACTCAGATAATTCGCGAACCTCCCTGTCAATGTCGAGTTTTTAAGAAGAAAGAACAAGCGAAGTACTAGGAAGTTGCAAACTTCATAAGACGGAATCGATAGATAGAGAGAGAGAGAGAGAGGACCTTCGAAGGAAGAGTCGACTTCGCTGGGGAGCTTAGACACGAGGCGAGCGGAAGCAACGGCGCTGTGAACGGGGAGGAGGGAGCTCAACTCCCGCCGCACCAACCTGACGGCGCGAATCCAAGACGAGTTCGCAATCAAAACCAGAACGGACAACCTCGTACAAAGGAAGATCCCAGAGAGGAGACTGCGAAACCGACCTGAACGACGGAGGAGGAGGAGGTGGAGGCGAAATCGGAGTCCGAGGAAGTCCGAAATGGGGACGGATCGGAGGGCGGGGCGACGCGGCGGCCGTTCCTCTGGGCGTGGAGCTGGCCGGAGTCCTCGCTGTTGCCCTCGAGATGGCGCGGAGGAATGCGGATCTTCCGGCGACGGAAGCTGCCATTTTTTTGCTCCCCTTCTGCTGCTGCTGCTGCTGCGGCAGCCCTAAAACCTCCCTAAAACCGCCTCCGCCGCTTCTCCGACCGGGGAATTGCAGAGTCTTGCCGCGAGGACGAGGACTGCTAGCTCGACAGCGAGCGGGCTCCCCCCACTGGGCTGGGCCGGTCGGAGCGTCGGCCCATCTCATCTTGGGCTCCAAACCCAAATTCACAGTAAAAGGACGTGAAAATGTGTAAATGTTATAATCTTCTTCTTCTTTTTCGTTGGGTTAATGATATAAATGGTCTCTAAACTCTCCCGTGACATGCATGAAATGTGATTTCCAAACTTTTAATTTATTTAATACGGTTCATAAATTTTAATTTAATTTTTATTGTAATTCTTGAACTTTTAATGTGTTCAATATGATCCTCAACTTTTGGTATATATCCAATGTAGTCCATAAACAATACGAAAATATTTAATGCAGTCCCATTAATTCAAGATTAGAGACAACATTGAACATCTTCATATGATCAATGGACTAAAGTGGACATGTACCAAAATTTAAAGGAATATACCGAACAAATTAAAAGTTCAAGAACCACATTGCATATTCGGCTAAAATTCAAAAATCACATCGAACAAATTAAAAATTCAGGATTATTTGTTCAGGATTATTTGTGTAATTTTCTTTTTTCTTTACAAGAGGCGCTGCAACTACAGGAAGCTGGTTTTGCCTTGACAAAAAGTTGCCTGTCTTGCCATCTTTGAATGATTAACTTCTATTGATGAGGTCCATCGTCCCATCATTTCTTTAGTTTTTCTTCCGTGTACTTCATCCCTTTTTGCCCATTTTTGACCGTCCAATTGACTTGAATTAGCTGGGATGTTGTCAACAAAGTAACATGATTAGAGAGATTAGAATACCATGTCTTTTTGTTCTATTTACCTCTTTTACAAAGAAATCGTGGGTTGCCTGCTCCACTCGTCGTCAAAAAGGCTGCGATGATTGGAGACAAGGGTCTATTTGGGAGTAGCATTTGGAAAGGACTTTGGATTGGGCTAAATATTGAGTATTTAGAAAAAAATTTGCAAATCCCATTCGAGAAAAGTGGGCATTTAGAAAATCAAAAACACCAAGGCATGTCCAAAGCCCAAGATAGGTCCTAGACTATCTTGGGCTTTTAGCTTTCTCGGCATGCTCCAAGTGGGTACCGTGCACTCCTTTTTTTCTCTCAAAATTGTCCTCACGACTTTTTATTCAATTTTGCCCTTGTTATGTGACACTATTCATCTTCTCCGTTAAGGGTAGATAGCTTGGTTGTATCAAGGGGCCAGCGACAATGAAAGTTAGGGAGATGCTATCGTGGTCACGACAACCCAAGCAACCTTTGCGAGTCGCGGCAACACAAATCTGAGTCATCGCGTGACCACAACGAGAAGCCGTCGATCTTGGTCGCACGACCCCCCATGAGTCGTAGCGGCCCAAGTTTGGGTCGCCACAACTCAAATCTAAGTCGCCACGACCTAGATCCTCACCAATCTAGGTCGTGTGACCCTCGCAGCAACTTAAATCTAGGTTCACCGCGACTCAAATCAACTCAGTGATGGTGAAGAATCAGTGATGTGGAGGGCAAAGGAGTAGAGGGCATCCTCGCGGGGGCAGTGACGATGACAAGGGAGGCATTGGTGACGCGGGGGTAGAGGGACACGTCAAGGACGACAGCACTAACGCAACGTGTGAGGGTGGTGGGGAGGTGCTCAGTGTGGAGGGGGCAGAGGAACTTGCGATGGCAAGACTCATCGGCATGGAAGGAGCAGCAAACGAAGGAGGACTTGCAGTTGAGCAAGTCCCAATCGAGGAAGTCGAGGATCAGGAGGATGATCTCCTCGGGCAAGAGGTCAAAGAGGGCAAAGCCCTCCGGCGTCGAGACCACCGGGCTTCTACTTGCTAGAGAAGAGAGACTGAGATGGTGGAGAAGATGATGGTGGTTAAGATGAAGAGGAGGAGAAGATGTTGTCTCCGGCGGCTACCTGAGATCTTGCAACCTAATATGTTGACCACTGGAGACAGATTTTGAGTGCCGCCAATGGCCGCCTATCCTTCGTCAGCCAACTATTTTTTTCTTTTTTTTTTAATCACAAAAATCCTTTATAAATATAAATTTCTCCAAATACTATTTTGCTCCAAGGTACTTCCCAATAGACTTATAAACTATAATTTATCAAATGCAATTTACATTTTAGAAAACTTCATTAACTTAAAATCCTTTGCATTTTCCCAAAGACTTTCCCCAAAAGTCCAACCAAGCACTCAGAATGGGCTTTAACATAATTTCACCAAGTGAAGATTAGTACGGATGGCCTAATGATAACACCATCCAGACACTGTACTATACAGGCAGCAGGGTTTCAAAAGTATGTGCTCTCCTGATTGGAGTATACCTATCAACATTCGTGAGGCAGTCAAAAATCTTCATCATCCAGTGTTGGTCTGGTGATGGGAATCGACCATCTTCCCAAATGGGCGGTATAGTTTATGCACCGGATAACACCTCTTCCTGCCGGTCCATCAGGGAAGTCAATGACGCTGATGCTCCCCGTGTCGAGGTGAAATGATCCCATCCATTCTTTTGTCAAACCTAGGCAGTGCCCCATCAGTGCAATGTGAGCCACCGGATGCCCCACGGCTGCCACGACTTTTTCAGGCTCGGATCCGCCGGATAGTTCGTCCAATAGAGACAGCCAGGCTCTCCCTGACTGATCCCACAGTGCTGTGAGGACTTCGTCTTCCTGTTGTTTTAACCAGCCGGGTTGAAGAAAAGGAACTGGGGCAGAATCCTGCAGGAAAAAAGACACGGGCAATATCCCCCTCAAAAACCAGATGCATGTTCAGCTGCTGTAATTCCTATAACACGGCCCTACTAAGAGTGGATTCATCAGAACTTTAAGATGCCATTGGCACTAGGCAGTGGGAGAAAGAAGTTTAATTCATTCACTATTGGATGCCTTTACCTTCTTCGATTGCTGCAGAATGCTTTCACATTCAAGTTCCTGCATTTGCTTCATCTCAACATAACGTGGCACACAGTCAGCACCCAAGCAGTCTGCAGCTTCTTGAACCTGCAGTGGTAAGGACGACTTAAGAGTGAGATTAACTTTGCAATAGTGTAACTAAGTTCCTTGAGAACCTAGGGTAGGGCCATATTTTTCATAGCTATAATGATATGCTGATGTGAGGACCAGGACATGGGCTTACTTTTGATACAGCCATGGCTGTCTCGATGCTGGCGCTCCTTGGACTGCTGATTACCGAGCTGACCTTCAAATCAAGAAGAAGCTCTGCAATTTTCTGGGACTGTCATATGGGGCAAAAGAAAATAGATTATAAGAATGCAAAGGAGCCCATTCCTGTGCGTCACCTATATGGTTTATCCTAAGAGTCAAACCTGTATGATTCCAAGCAGGTTCAATGTTTCATTACCATGACTTGGAAAAGTCACCTGCACATTATCAAAAGTTAATATCATAATCTTAAAACCGAGAGACTGAAGAAGCTGGAAATAGAATAAAAAGATAATGGCAGCACAGGCACAGTCCAATATACTGCCTTCCAGTGAAAATGTCATCAGCTAAAGTGTATACCTGAGGAGTGGAAGAGATCTGAGAAGTACAAAGAAAACTCCGCCCAAACAAGAAAAGCCTCACTATGAATCACGATCTAGCAAGTTTAATTTGAAGTGCACAAGAGGCGTCCTACTTAGTAAGATGGATCTCTAGGCATTCGTACATACCAGTAAGTGCAGTAAAGAATAGTCTGAGTTGACAACCAATTGCACTACAACTAGAAAAGAAGCTATGCACAATAGCCCTACAATTTGGCCTAAAAAGAAAAATTTGAAGCCTACAATGACATGTTCAATGTTATATTTGCCATATAGAAAGGAAGGACAAGGCACAGAAATATCCACCAAGCCCAATCAGTTAAGTGAACTTGACTTTTCAGCGACCTGTGTCTTATTGAGAGAGGTGAATCACAGAAGTAATCAGATACGTGATTCCCCAATGAAAATGCAGTCAGGGTGTTTTTCCTTTTTGTGCTTAAATAATAAGTAATCGGGTCATTGCTAACCTCAGCACCGCTCTCTGTTACTCCATGACAGATAAGTATAATCCTCTTGCTGGTTTTTCTGCCTGCACCAGCAGCAACAGGCGAAGCTGGAGTCTGCAGTATCGTTCAATCATTACACCAGAAGGGCTTTAACGTAGTAAACAATCATGGGTATGTCTTCATGTACTTGAATGACGCATACCTGATTTAGCCGGTTGAGGCATATAAATGGGGATCCGCCCTCAGCTCCCGGGGTAAAATCTAGTACACTGACTCCGCAATTGCTTTGTAGCAAAATCCGGAAATATTCTGTTCCTAATCCTGATCATCAGGAGGAAGAATGACAAAAGAAAAAGGTTGGATGGATAACACGGCTGTCTCAGAACTCGTATGTCCAGACATTCATCTGAAGAGTGAAAGGATGAAGTACCAATAGCGGTAGCGACAAGAGCCTGATTAACAGCATTGTGGGCAACCACGAGAACAGACCTGCTTTCGTGGGCAAGAATTTTGTTCCAGCAGTCCCTAGCACGTTGCCACAATTCCCTCACGGGATAGTGACCGTCGATGCAAAAATTTGCAGCATCCACCTGCCACTGCCGAAATGCCGTGCCAAACTTCGCTTTCCCCTCATGCTTAAGGAGACCCTAGATTTCGCACCACATCAACAAAAGAAAGCAGTTCATATTTCGCATGCACCGCCCAATTTCTCATCTTTGCACATTCCAGATGGCTTATGGACTAATCAGTTAAGCAAGCGTACTTGAAATGAATAGAGGTCGATTTCCCTCAAGTCGGATTCACTGATCATATCCTCCTCCCGCGCTCCCCATATGATCTCGGCCGTTCTCTTCGACCGTGCTAGGGGGCTGAACAGAGAAACGCACCGTTCGGAGATAAATTTCAACTCAATCGTCGAACAACGAATGCTATATTTCAGTTCAAGACAATATTTTTTTGCAAGGAACTACAGAGTAAGTCATTCTATTCATCAAGCTCTAGAGCACGCTCGCCGCTCCAATGAGCGAAGCAAGGTGGGTTTTGAATATACCGAGGAACGCAACAGAAAGACCAACGCGCGCACCTGGTGAAGCAAACGTCGAAGGAGTCGTCGATGAGCATCAGGCGCGAGGTCTCGGCCTGAGCCTCGCCTTTCTTCGTGAGGACCGCGAAGTCGGAGCTGCCCTGGATCCGGCCCTCCGCATTCCACGTGCTCTGGCCGTGCCTTACCAGCACCACCCTCTTCGCCGCCCTTATCGCCGGGAACTTCGCCGAGCCGCGGAGCTCGGCGGCCGGGTCCCCGTCCCGGTCTTCGACGATCGCCGGCGCCGGCGGCTTCTGGGTGACGCTCGAGGAAGCCGACCGGACGGTGAGGAGACTGCACCTCCCGGGTCGGGCGCGGGTCGGGCCGGCGCGATGGTCGGCGCGCCGGAGAAGGAGATTGGGGACGACGAGAGCGCTTGTGGAGGACAGCATCTGGCGAGTGCTTGCTTGCTTTGCTGTGTTCTCTTCTCTCTGTTTTTGCCGCTAAATTCCGGGAATTGGAAATATCTTTCCGAAGAGCAGTTTGGACCGTTGGATGGTTTTTAACGACCTGACAAATGGGCTGGGCTTTAGATTTTTTCTCTATTTTTTTCTTCTTTTGTTTTTTGAAATAAAAAAATAACTAGAAAATAGATTTGGAATAAAAATAAGAAATAGAAAAAAGTAATGTCTTGTTTCTGGTAGGAATGGCAAAATGGGTCATATATGGGTTGCTTATTTTTTTAAGAAAAATTAGTTAAATATGTTTAACAATCAATGTGGGTCTTAAGTGGGTCTTAAATGAGTTAAATTTAAAACCCATTTTTACTTTTTAGGAACAGTTTTTACAAACAAGTCATTCTTTTTTTCTTTTTTATTTCTTCACAAGTCATTCTTTTTTCTTTTTTATTTCTTCTTCCTCGTTGCCGGCCGCTATTCGCCGGCCCTTGCATGTAGCAAGTTGCCGCCTAAGAGGAGGAAGAAAAAGAGAGGAAAAAAATCTCAAAAAAATTAGTTAAAAACTTTGGATTGTATCAAATGCATTTATGTTATTTTTCTATTTTATAAATAGAAATTTTGTGCAGTTATCATATGTATTATTTTATTCATAAATTATTTTGAATAATAAAATTAGAAAATAACTATTTATAAAAATAAATTATTCTCAATAACAGAAATATTTTCATAAATTGTTCTGGGGAATAAAATTAGAAAATAACTATTTATAAAAAGAAATTATTCTCAATAACAGAAATATTGCCTAAGGCAACCTACCCTAAGAGGCTATGATCGGGTCTGGTCAAGTCTGAGTATACTCGCCCGAAACACTTTAAGCCGTGGCCCGTTGATCTTATGCATGGTAAAGAGCCTGGCCCGCCCACCATCAAACCAATTGATGTTCTTGTCCAGCCCAACAGGCCAAATTTTGTGATGAAGCCCACTGGAAGATTGTCCCCGGTCATGTGCTGGAGTCCTCCAACATAGCTTGGTTCCCAATCGTTTTCGACAGCTTAGATGGTTACGTGAGGACATGTTTCGATATTAGCTTTTGGATATTCTCACTATGCTACCCCGGATTAATATTATATGCTTTGACTCGTCACATTTCGAGACTCGCGATTTTGATCTTTTGCATTAATTTATGTGAAGATTTTTCCCAAGTGCTCTCACACTCGTAGCCCGCCACATAGTTTGGTTCCCACTCATTCTTAATAGCTTAGATGGGCAGATGAGGGCATGTTCCAATATTCGTTTTTGCATTATAATTATTATTATGGCACTTCTAAATTAATTTACTTGAGATATTATCTATTCACCCATTTTATATTAAATCTCATGGCTTTATCCTTTTGCATATATGTGGCCACTTTTTCGAGAAATCAATCATTCTAGTAGTGCTTTTACCTAAGCATGTGGCATATTGGAGTTCCAATGCCGGGTGTTGCCATTATGTCAAAAGGTACTTTTTATGAGTTAATTCCAATTTCACACACACACATATTCAAGGAATGTTCTTTCCTTGTTAGGTGCATAATCTTGGCCCATTGCAATCCTAAAAGCAGCCCTAAAGTCATTCCTTATTTTGGTCTTCTTGCCCTAGCGATCAACCCTCGCCCTCATTGAACAAGTCGCTATTGACCCATTGGCTTTTGCATGATTTGTCTCCGAACCATATATTTATTGGAGGGGTTTCAACTTTAACACCATATAGTCACGTTTCTAAATTAATTCATTCGAGATATTGTTCATCTTGACCCATCCCATATGAGGCCTTGCAATTTTGTCATCTGGTGTCCAAGTTGACACTTTCCTATAAGGTTACCCATCTTGATAATGCTCTTACTTAAAAATGCTTAGCATTAACTTTGGAGTTTCAATGTTAAGCATTATTGTTACATCAAAATGCGTATTTTATTAATTAATTATAATCTTACATATACGTGCTCTTCCTTGATTTCGTATATAATTCGATTCATTCCTATTCTCATCATCCATTCTAGAAACTCGACAAAAGCCGCTTTTCATTCCAACCCTTTTGCCCCAACAATCATTTATAAATAATACCTAATAGAACATAACATTCTAGTGGAACTTGTAGGCATAAGAACGTTACCCTACTCACTAAAACAATCACGCCTAACTTATATATAATTGCCAACAAAATTGTACCCAGCACAAGAAACAAAATTCCAAATCAATCTCTATCTAGACAATAACGTTATTAAAACATCATTCCGAAAAACAGAATATATATATCTCATAAAAGAGTTGATCTCAATGCCAAGACCATGGCTTTTTAGAAGTGATCCGACAACGACTCCGAATCGACCCGACGGCGACTTGGGATTTTTCCCGGGACACAGATTGGTTAAGCCTGAACGGCTAGTTCGGAAAATTCGGGGGATTATCAGTGGAGCCAGGGGAAAAAGAAAAAAAGAAAAAAAAAGTAGCCGTTGCTTTCCGGGCTGGGGTCCCGACGGGCGGCATTCGTCCACCAGGAATCCAGCTAAGCAAAAAAGGAACCGACCACCAAAAAAAAAAAAAAAAAAAGAAACCGAACTCCCCCCTCTATTCCCCTTTCTCGCCCAATCAATTCGGTTTCTCGTCGGCCGTCGCGGCGGTGATGGGATTGGGATCGAATCATCGGATCGGAATCGAAGTGAATGTGCGAGCGCGACCGGGACGGACCGCACAGGATCCCTGCCCCCCCACTCTTCGCTTAGCAAACGTCCCTTCCTGGCTTTTTATGCTCCGCGGGCCCCACTTCGGTCAATTCGCCGCGCCAGCTAAGATTGCCATGGCGCCCTTTTCCATTTTTTATTTTTTAATAAAGCTGCACGAAAAACCATGCCCAAGTAACGCACCCCATTATAAGTTATTTTTGTGATACAAAAAACTCATATTTCATTTATTATTATATTTTGGACAAATAAATACCAATTTGAGGTTCTTAGGTAGTTAGGTGTCATCGAAAAAAAAGTTTGTGATTTTTTGATATCATCGAAAAAAGTGTAGAGTTTTTAGTGTCACAAAAAACAAGTTTTTGATAAATATGTCACATGAACATTGATTTAGGACTTTTTGCGTCACAAAAAAAAATTGAGGTAAATATAGTATAGTGACTAAAGTTGGGAGGTTTTTAGTGACTTTTATTCTAATTTATTTGATCTTATCTTTGGTTGTTATTGTTTTTGTATTTTTGGGATTTGGGTGGGGGGGATCGCTTTTGCATGCGAATTAATTAATCGGGATTTGACCCGGGCTAGTTGGAGCGCGCTTAATCCGCAGATTATCATTGTTGTCTCTTTCGCGCGTGAGCGCAGATCTTATTTAAGGAACGCCCACTAAAATCCAGGAGGATCCTCAGGGCCCATGACCCTAAAGTCGCTTTGCTTGGAAAAAGGCCGTTCGGACAACTATCGAAAAAAGTTCAGGAAAAAAAAAAAAAAGAGAGAAGAAAATGAAAGCCGCTTATATTGTTCTCCGGAAAAATTTCAGAAATTCGAATTTTTTTAAATTACTTTATCTCCGATCTTTTTCGAGTCTCTTTTCTTTTCTTTTCTTCGTACCCCCCCAGCTGTCCTGACGGTTGTCGATAAAAGGGGAGAGGACTCGGGAGTACTTTCGCACGGCAGCTCCCTGATCGCTTCTTTTGTAGGGACCGGCCGCGATTGCTCGGTCACTCGCTCGCTTTCTTTTCGGACAACATTTCATCGGTGCATGAATCTCGGCGTCTCGACGCGCGACCGAACGAGGAGAGCAATGTTCGAATGGAAAAGCGTAGAGGCGAACGACACGCCTCCACCGAACTGATTCCAACGTCAGTCTTTTCAAAATGTCAAGGTTAAAAATATCCGTATAGATTCCGCGTGATCAATGCGGAATATGCAATCGGGATTCTTTCTTTTTATTTTCCGTGGTCATTTCCGTTCACTTTTTTATATCATGAGAATGGGATCTCGTTCTCATTTTTCCAAATGTCTTTACTCGACGGAATCGAAATAAGAAATTCATTAGTGACGTGTGAAATCATATCACGAGTAAATTTAACTTTTGTGGCAAGATGGATGAATGGAATCGACTTGATCCACCACCGTTGGGCCACCCTCCTCCACCGAATTGATGCGAACATCTGTCTTTTCAAAATGTTGATTAAAAATATCCTTATAGATTCTACTTGATCAATATTAAATATTATAATTGGGATCCTTCCTTTTATTGTTCGACCATTTACTTTTATATTTCATGATAATGACATCTCGTTCTCATTTGTCAAATATCTTTACGCAACCGAATTGAAATAAGAATTCACCAAGGCATATGCGATTATATTACGTCCAATCTTAACTTTTGTGACGAGATGGACCAACGAAATCAACCCGATCCACCATTGCTAGGCTGCCCTCTTCCACCAAATTGACACGAAGATTAGTCTTTTCAAAATGTGGACTAAAGATGTCCTTATAGATTTCGCTTGATCAATGCAAAATATACAATTGAGATCCTTTCTTTTTATTTTTCATGGTCATTTCCATTCACTTTTTTTTTTCTGTGAAAATGAGATCTCACTCTCTTTTTTCAAATATCTTCACTCAACCGAATCGAAATAAGAAATTCATGAAAATATGTGCAATCATATCGCATCCAATTTTAACTTTTGTGACAAGATGAATGGATGGAATCGACACGGTCCATCGCCATTGGGCCGCCCTCCTCCACCGAGTTGAAGCGAACATCAGTTTTTTCAAAATGTTGATTAATAATATTCTTATAGATTCTACTTGGTCAATGCAAAATATACAATTGGAATCCTTTTATTTATTTATTTTCCATGGTCATTTCCATTCACTTTTATATTTCATGATAACGATGTCTAGTTCTCATTTTTTAAATACCGTAACCCAAACCAATCGAAATAAGGAATTCACGAAAGCATGTGTGATTATATTAGGTCCAATTTTAACTTTTGTGGCAAGATGGATGGACGTAATTGACTCGATCCACCGCCGGGTTGCCCTCCTCTGCCAACCCACGTCGCCACCAATCACCATCGTCATTGAGATTAAGAAATCGCCACTAGATCCCCGCCGAGTAAATGAGCAAATAACCGCGGCGATGAAATCGAATAACATTAAAAATAGAAATTGAGAGAGAGAGAGAGATCACATCACATCCGATTTTACCTTTTTGTGACGAGATGGACGGATGCAATCGATCCGATCCGTTGCCGCTGGCCCGCCCTCCTCCGCCACCTCACGTCACGGCCGCCGCCGCCGCCGCCGCCGCCGGACACTACGAAATCGCCACCGTATCCCCGTCGAGTAAATGAGCAAAGAACCGAACCGCGGCGATGAAATCGGATAACTTAAAAAATGGAAACAGAGGGTAAGAGATAGAGAGAGAGAGAGAGAGAGAGAGAGAGAGAAAAAACAAGCAGCAAAGGACGCGGCTCTGCCTTCTCCATCCCCTCTCCTTTTAGGCTTTAACTCATAACTCTCTCTCTCTCCTCCGGCCTTTCTCTCTCTACACTCACTTTCCCACTCTCACTCTCAGTCTCTCTCCCTCTCTCTCTCTCTCTCTCTCTCTCTGCGGACTTCGGAGTCTCTTTTCTCTCTCTAGACCTTCACCTGTCAATCTTCATCCCCGCACGGCAAGACGAAGGAGGCGAGGGTACTGAACAGAAACCCTAAGGCGCTCCTCCCCCGGCGATCGCCGTCTCGCTTCCCGAGCCGTCGCCGGCAGCGCCCAGATCTGAGCCACGCGGGAGCTCGCGTCCCAGCTATGCGCCACTGATTCCCCGCCGGAGCCCCGCAGCATGTCGAGCTCCGACCCGAAAGCCCGCCCCAAGCCGGGCCCGTGGCCGCCCGTGCCGGAATCCTCGCCAATGCCGCCGTCCTCGTGGGCCAAGCGCACCGGCTTCCGCGCCAAGTTCTCCGGCGAGGCCAATGCCGGCGACTCCGGCCAGATATCGATGCCCCCCCGGCCCCGGGAGACCAACGGCCAGCCGGATCTCGAGGCCGGCCGGGCCCGGGCCCATCCGCCGCCGCCTCCTCCGCCGCAGCCGCCGCAGCAGCCGCAGCGGCCGCCCCCGCCGGGGCGGCGAACGGCCAGGCGCAGGGAGACAAGCCGCCGCCGCCGCCGCCGGCCCTGCCGGCCCCGCCCGCCGCTGCTGCCGCGGCGGCCGCCGACAAGGATCAGCCGGCGAAGAGGCGGAGGGATTCCGATGGAGCAGTGCCGAAGAGCTCCAGCCCCGGGGCGAACAGGCGGGCCTCGGCCGGGGCCACGGAGGCACCGCGGCGGCCCAGCAGGAGCGAGGAAGCCATCGACATGTTGCCTCAGACGGTGGATGATGATGGGTTCGGGACCAGGCATTCCCATATGAAGTACGAGCTTAGAGATAATCCGGGCCTTGGTGAGTCTTTGGGTTTTTTACTTGTTTCGTTAGCTTTGCGATCTTTTAGCGGCGCGTGGTCTTAATTAAGGTGTAGTTGAGGAGTTCCATCTATTTGAAAATTCTTGATTCTGTATCTGTCGAATGTGCAATTGCTGGTCGCAACCGCAATAATGTGCTTTTTAATGCCATTACAACAAAAAGTAATTTAATTTGTGGACACAAACAGTTTGTCTTCAGTTATTTTGACAATATATGTCAAATTGTATGTTTTTGCGCGGTTGTATTTTTCATTCGATGATATCAGGGGCGTGATGCTTCTTGAAAAAGATAACTTTTTTATCAATGACCTTATAGATAGGCCTAATTTTGTATGATTTCTTCACTGGTGCAATATACTGTTTTTGTGCGTATTGCTGTGCGAAAATATGTCGTATGTATGTTTTAACAATTGGCATTATTTAATTTCTCTTCTGTGCTGCAACTTTCAGTTCCAATTAGCTTCTATGGGTTCCAGCATTTTCTTTCGATGTTGGGCTCACTCGTTCTTGTCCCACTCGTCATAGTTCCTGCAATGGGTGGCGATCATGTGAGTAGTCTGGTTTTATTTACTAATATATGTCGATATTCATCTCCATCAACCAGTGTAGCTCATTTGATATGATTTAAGAATGTAGGAGGACATTGCGGCCGTGGTCTCTACTGTGCTCCTTGTGTCTGGACTCACCACACTTTTGCAAACTAGTTTTGGATCAAGGTTGCCCTTGATACAGGGGCCATCTTTTGTTTACCTTGCTCCTGCTCTAGTGATAATCAACTCTCCAGAATTTCAAGGGCTGAATGGAAACGTAAGTATTCAATTTTCACTCGAGCTAAGTGTGGCTAGATAAATTAATTTACTTGTTGGTGCTTTCTCCAGACAACTGTTGAAATCGTGAGCTATACATCAAGTGCAACTGCTTTTTCATTCTCATTGTATTGGCATGTTTTTTAATGTTTAATTCCTTAAATATATATCTTCTACGTCACCTTATCAGTGGACAGTTTTCACCAGTTAGTTGGATGATATGATGACTTACCGATGGAAAATGGACAAATCTTACAGGCGGGTTTTGTGGCTTACGCCATTCATTATCATGTTGCCTTCGTCAGTCCGAAGCCTCACCACAGAGCCACTTAAATTTCCACTTGCTTTTCTCCAGGAGGACTTGTGGGAGAACGGTGTTAAGAAGTACCGATTACTTTTAGTCATGCCCTCCATGAGAAGAGGAGAGAAAAGTCGAACAAATTTAGTGACACTCCTATATCTGTTAGACACGACAAAGTCTACCCATCCTTAGATACTAGATGAATTTTCTCAGCTGTCAAGGGGCATTTCATTGCCAGTATTGGCATTGACATGCAACTTCTTTAGCAAGCACCTGTTGGAATTTTATACTTCTAGATAAAGCTGGAGTTTACTTTTGGACAACTTAAAAGAAATTCTCTAGTGGCTTTTGTCATCTAGGTAGGACTCTTGAGGAGACTTCATCATTTTATCAGGCAGAATGCCTACTTTGTCCTTAAAAATTTACAGATTTCAGTTTGAAGGCATGCAAGCAGCCACAGTTTTATGAGTAATTTCACTTGTATGAGTGAATTAGTTGCATGGAGTTGTGACGAAGTGATGGGTAGGAAGGTGGTTAAGGTTTTCGTCCATTGAGTTCATAACATGAATCCATAAGTAAAATACACTTGTCTCTAGTCATGAACTTGTTAAAAAGTTCCTGTTTTTTGCTTTTTTTCCAATTAATTTACTAGATATAGGTGTGTTACCGCATCTTGTAATTACATTTGATTCTCGAGTATATATTTGACATTTTAATTCAGTCTTATTGGGTTGCGATATTTTATGCATAGAAATTACAATGTCTTCATCTCCCTCATGTGTCAAAGGTTGACATGGAGCTGCTCTTTGATTAGCTTAGGTTGATTCATAGTTAATACTTTTTCACAGTGACAAGCGTGCATTGGCCAAACTGTCCAATGACACCTGCTATCAGTATGAACGAAAAAGTTGATTGATTTGTTTTCTTTTGTAAAATTGGTTTTCTTAAGACTGTTAGTATTTCAAACCTATAGGTTTTGTTTCTGGAATTAGGATTGGCTATTTCTCTCCCTTTTATCGACTCTTCTTGTCTCTTTACAAGTAGATTTGAGCCTTTAAGGTCTAAGTTTACCTTGCTTTGATCTTACAGATCTTATTATTGTACGATCTTTCTATTTCATCTTTGAATGCCATCAAGCCTAAGTTGTTTTGTGATGCCAGAATTTCAAACACATTATGAGAGAGCTACAGGGTGCCATAATTGTCGCTTCAGCTTTTCAAGCCATACTTGGTTATAGTGGACTTATGTCCATTCTTCTGAGGTAGAGCTATGCTTATTAGCTTATCAGCTTATCATCTTATCATCTATCAAGCACTGCCAATGAGCATGCTTGTTATTTAGCTATGCTTTCATGAAATTATTGGTGAGCAATGCCAGATTAAACAACTGCAGTTCTTTTTTCTTACATTTCAGGTTGATAAATCCAGTAGTGGTGTCCCCAACTATTGCTGCTGTTGGACTGTCCTTTTATAGCTATGGTTTTCCTCTGGTTGGAAAGTGTCTTGAGATTGGCATTATGCAGATATTACTGGTCATAGTTTTTTCTCTTGTAAGTTCTACGTAGCTTTTTCACCAAAAGGGCATGTGCAGTTTCCTTCTTTATCTATTTGGCAGGACATCAACTTCATCCCTCTCTCTCTTGTGCAATGCATTCTGAGCTGTTGTGTCATTGAAACCTTCTCTTTGGAATTTAATCATACTGTAATTATATCATCTAACCTGTCTGTCTATTTTCTTGCAGTATCTTCGCAAGATATCGATTTTTGGTCACCGTATATTTTTAATCTATGCAGTAAGTTAAAGCTGCAAAGCTTTACTTTTTTCCTTTTTCTTTTCCCCGTCTCCCATTATATTCATAGTTTTCTTTACCATGTGCAAATTTCTATAGTTATGGCTGCTCATATATTTGCAGGTTCCACTGGGTCTTGCTATCTCATGGGCTGCTGCTTTCCTGATGACCGAAGCTGGTGTTTATAGTTACAAAGGTTGTGATACAAATATACCGGCCTCGAACATAATATCTGAGCACTGCAGGAATCATATATCCCGAATGAAGTACTGCAGGGTCGATACCTCCCAGGCATTAAAATCTTCTCCATGGTTGAGGATTCCTTATCCATTACAGTGGGGAACTCCAGTCTTTCGCGGGAAAATGGCTATAGTTATGTGTGTCGTGTCGATAATATCATCAGTGGATTCAGTAAGTGGTTGGTTTTGTTTCTCCAATGCTTTTAAGCTATCTATTCAGATCTCATTTTCTCGATATGTTAAATGTTACATATAGCATTCTACAGGCGATCAATTGTATATTAAGTGCCTGTAAGCTCTTGGTTAGAGAGTCTGTCGTGTGCTAACCACAAACTGTGTCTGACATTATGAGATCAGTGTAGCTACAATTTTTTCCAGCTCTATAGTAATTTATGTGAATGGAAGAACTACAATCACATATTGTATAGCGGGATAAACTACACTTTGCATCATGGACTTTGGAAATGAAAATCCAGTCTCGAACACATATTCCGACAGCAAACACTTGGAACTTCACGAAATTGAGGGCTGACAGATGACAAAGTAACTTTGTGTATTCATAGGAGTTACATATGAATTATGTGTTTTTAACTTGATGAAGTGTAATAGTTACTACATCTCGTGCCCTTCTCCATATAGTGTTTTCTAAATTCTCCTTTTGTTATATTCAGGTTGGATCATACCATGCATCTTCACTTTTGGTGGCATCGCGTCCTCCAACCCCTGGCGTTCTTAGTCGAGGCATTGGTCTTGAGGGTCTTTCAAGTGTCTTAGCTGGTCTATGGGGCACAGGAACCGGATCATCTACGCTAACTGAGAACGTGCATACTATTGCTGTGACTAAAATGGGAAGCCGTAGAGCGGTTGAAGTAGGTGCAGTTGTTTTGATAGTTTTATCTGTTATAGGTAAGGAGTCATCCTCAGTATCTTTAACTCCAGAGATCATTGGATCACTTGGCAGTGGAATCACTGTTGATGCAATCTGCTTGGGGTGCTAAACGAAGCCTTCTTTAGTGTTTGGATAATTGAATAGAGATAACAGATAAATAGGCATCAAGGATGCGCCAACCATACCATTTACAACATTTGTAAATACGCATAATGGCAAGTGATAACCTTCACAATTTAGATTCTTCTAACTGAGATGAACTAAAGTTTGTCAACTTCCATACTGTAAACAATGCCAAAAGAATGATAATTTTCTAGAGAAACCCATTTGCTTTTAAAGTTATTTTCAAGATGGCAATGTTCCACATAAAAATTTAAGTTGCTTAAATCTTTGAAGCCCTAATCAACTGAAATGACAAAATGATTTTGGCTTCATATTCTGAACTTGATATGTATCTGTGGTTGTGATTTAGATCTAGATGGCTGTTGCTAGCTTGAGACTGTCCTCTGACTGAATGTATCGTTCCTTCATTGCCTTTTTTACTGGAGAGTCACCATCCTTGGATCACTTGTCTTTGTACTTTACATTTATATAGGATCTTGTGTCAACTTGTCATATCTTTAAGACTTGCTCCTAGTGCTGATTAGGCTCTTGAATCCTTTCTAGTTCCTTTTAATTTCTGATTCTTATTTTTGATGATTAACGTGTCACGAGTGTTGCCATCAACAAAGGACTGATTCTTTGAGCTAGAAGCTGAACATACTAAGCAGATGGAGTTTGTGATTTTGGCATATGCATGTGAAGTTTGATAGTTTTACATTTGTGATAGTTGATTATGGAGGCAATCCTGTTGTCTTTGTTATTTGTCTGGCAAACTAAGTTTAAGTAAGGTTATGGCACTGAGATGCTGAACATACTGGCTCATTCTTTCTTTTTGCACCTCCTTGGGTACCCTTCCTGCATGCATGAAGTGCCCTGTTTCCTTTCCAATGGTGCAATTTAGTCTTTCGTTTTGATGTTTTCTTATGATTGCTCACAGGGAAAGTTGGAGGTTTTATTGCTTCAATTCCCGTGGTCATGGTTGCTGCTCTCCTTTGCTACATGTGGGCAATGCTTGCTGCTTTAGGCCTGTCAAATCTTCGTTACAGTGAGGCAGGAAGCTCTAGGAATATTATCATTGTTGGGCTATCTTTGTTTTTCGCCCTCTCAGTACCTGCCTACTTCCAGCAATATGGCATCTCCCCAAATAGTAATTTGTCCGCTCCAAGTTATTTCCAGCCATATATTGTAGCTTCTCATGGACCTTTTCGTAGCAAGTATGGAGGGGTAAGCATCTCTTGGCCTGCTCTTCTTGCAAAATTCTTTTTCTGCTTCTTCATTAGTCCTTCTTCCTGGTGGTTTAGGAATTGATCATTTTTCCATGGAAACTATTGATGGCATGGTGATCGGAAAGGTATTTAGAAATAGATATGGGAATAGCAGTAGAAAAACTCTCTTTCAGGCGGGTTTCATACTGCGACACTAGGATAGATAACTGCGTTTGAATGGAGCATTAGTTCTTAGAGTTTCAGGATGCTATTGTGCTCCCAAGCCACACGATAACACCATCCTAAGTGTCGTGAATGTCATTCCATTGCACATGAGAGATGATATCCCAATAGGTCAGCCAAAAAAAGAAAAAAAAGAAAAAAGAAAAGAATCATCCCGAAGCGCATAAGGAGCTTTTAAATCCGTGCTAGTGACTGCTTGTCATTTCCTCTTTGGTTTATGAAAAGAACTATTAAATAGTCGGAAATGAAGTGAGCTTGTCCATTCAAGTTAAAGGACCCCAACCAAGTCAATGCTCTCAGTCAGATTGGCTTTGTTCTAACTGATAAGGGAATCTTTAAGGCTTGTAGGGCTTTCCAATGAAGAAAAGATTTCTAGCAAGTAATTTGTCTCTGTTATGTTAAACTTTGCAGGTGAACTATGTCATGAATACATTGCTTTCAATGCACATGGTAATTGCATTTTTTGTGGCTATTGTCCTGGACAACACTGTTCCTGGTAGTAAGCAAGAACGGGGTGTTTATGTGTGGTCTGAACGGGAAGCTGCGAGGAGGGAGCCTGCAGTTGCTAAGGACTATGAGCTTCCCTTCAGAGTCAGCAAGTTCTTTAGATGGGTTAAATGGGTTGGGCTCTGAGCATCGGTGTCGCTGGGTGGCCAAATCATTGCATTAAAGCAGCTGTCCTTACGAGATGATTGTAATAGCACTTGGGTTCTGAATCTGAGCTGTTAACACCATGCTGAAGCAGAGCAGTACCACGATATGTTCATTTCTAGCAAAGTAGGACGACATGAGCCATTAGATTTTGGATGTGAGTCGCACTGTACATTTGAGGTCTCTTGAGATCTGGCTGTGTTTGTAATTTTTTGAGTGGTTAGCAGTAGTTTACCAAAATGTCTAGATACAGCTTCTGGCAAGCTAGGAGCTCTGTTGTGTAAATTCTGTTTGGATCATCTTTTTCTTGAGAACAAATTTTGTTTGGAATACTAAATGGAAATGAATTCTACTTGGAAATATTCATCACGGCATGATGTTTTTCCTTCCTCCTAATTCTTAACTTGTGTTCCATATGGTCTAAGAAGACTGGCCAGATGAGCTTTATTTCCTTTGCTGATGGGTCATTGCAGGTTCTCAATGGAAAATGACTGTTGGATTCATGATTTCGTGAACTCAATGGTACTATGGTAGGAGCTTTAAGTGTTCTTAACAGTGTTATCCTCTCTTGGTGGATCCTGGTGTCCTATTCATGCCCCCATCCTAGTATTCATGACAGGACATTTGGAAAAACAGCAGGGCTTTGCACGAGTGGGGTTTTTATAGTGAAAAGCAAAGACCATGGATGTTTTCCTTGCGGGATCGTTTTGATTTATTTATCTGCATCGTGGGATTAGGCACCAAATACATTTAGCATGTCTTGGATGAGCAAGCCTATCTTGGGGCGAGTGGTTCTAGATTCTATACAGGTTCTATCTAAAATCTGGAACTTATTTGTTAAAATGGGTTTATTATTTTTTGGAACTGAAAATCTATCTTGCATATATCCTAAAATTTGGAATCTACCTTGTTATAGGTTTTATGATCTATTTAGATTTCACTTATATTATTAATTGAATGATTGTAGTGAATTATAACATTTAATGATAACCATTTATTGCTACAGTTTGTTGATCATAATTTATATTTAGATACACTAAAAATATGAACATTAATAAAGTAAAAATTTCGGTCATAAAATGAAAGTTCCGACTAGTGTTTTCGGATAATATACTCATCATTAAACAGTATGGAATATTGTAAAATCACGCGAAGAGATGAATTACTAAAAACATTAAAACTTATTCTAAGTTTTAATTTCCTTCAACTTATAATCCGAAACTTACTCGTTGAAACAGATTATCCAATTTTTGGAACTTTGAACCTTTCTTATATACTTTACAACCGGAAATCATATAGATTCCTACTGGTCCTGTAGTTCAACCCTAAGCCTATCGCCGTAAATCTTGATCCGAATGCGCTTCGCTAGCAGGAGCCTGTCATGCACAACAATATATGCACGGTACCTAACACAACACTCCTATCGCTACTCTCTCTCTCTCTCCCCCTATAATAGAATAGTGCTACGGCAAGAGACCATTGCCTTTGTTTTTGACATGAGCCTTTCCTTACCGGGGAACGCGGTGTGAATTGGTTACGTCCTGAGATGGCAAACGGTGTGAAAAACATTAGTAAATCACGAGTCGTCAAACAATATATAAACTACGGCTGTTTCTATATGCAAGCATGTATGACAGGCTTATCCGATCCGCTGCCCTTCCCTTCATCTCGATGGCCAACTTCCTCTTTGTTTTTTGACCCAACCATGTTTCACACCTTTATCCCCACTTAACCCGTAGAATTAGTCACTCAGAACATTAGAAAATCACGAGTCGTCAAACAATATATAAACTACAGCTGTTTCTATATGCATATATGACCGGCTTATCCGCTCCGCTGCCCTTCCCTTCATCTCGGTGGCCATCTTCCTCTTTTGTTTTTTTTTTTTGACCCAACTGTGTTTCGTACCTTTAACCCCAGTCAACCCGTAGAATCATTCACTTAAATATCTCTCTCTCTCTCTCCCCAAAGTTTCTTAGGATTTTAAATACTACACGTATATCTCCTTTTTCTCACAATAGAATCTAAGTAAAATCAGGCAATGATGAATTATATGAATTACTTTAGTCATGAAAGCGTTAAGCTAACATGATAATCTCGACAGGAAATGATTGCCTCAAGCTTCTTAAGCAGTTGGATCAACAGAAATCCAATAGACAGTTCTGGTGGCATGAATTTCAATCACCAAATTCAATTTAGCAGAATATATCCATAGGTGAGTATTGTGATATACGGGCTTACGATTGTCAAGCAACTCTTGTGACTCATTTCTTGTTGAGTATGTGATTTTGTAACGTATGAAAGAGAAGATCTTGAGTGTCCATCGGGTTAAGAATTGAACACCCCAAGAATGCCCCAGATCAAATCATGGCTGGTCTAGCAAAAACTCGATGAGAGAAACGCGGGCACTTGCGAGGATTTGTGTCATAGGGCTTTTAAACCGTGAGTGAGTGATCATAACTATATAACTCTCCAAACCACATAAATCCCCACTTTTTATTTATTTATTGTTATTTTATCTTTTCCTAATGTTTTCTTAGGCAAATTCCGTCCTCTTGCATTAGATTCGAATAATTATAGTTCGCCTCTTGCAAGGTCCATCAATGCGCATGTTAGTTCACGAAAAAAAGGGAAATAATTATAGTTCAGCTTCCATTCTTCGACCGAATCTCATCCTACGTTAAAAGTGATTGTTACGCATGCGCATGCCTTCGCGTTGACCACATGTCGTTGATCAGAAGATGAGACTGTCCAAAATTGACCAACTGAAGTTCAACCTCAACCCCATATGCTTTCTGCTACATCGACATTAATCAAATTTTATTCCCATTTTGGCAGCAAATGCAAAGTCTTGACAATTTCTTTGGGGCGATGACAACCGCCTGCCTGCCCCTCCAAGAGACGAGCAGCGAAAGTTCGATGCTCCTTCACTTGTCCTTCAGCCTACGTCGTATTCCTTTCGAGGTATTAAATTATCACCATGTTCGTATGAATCAGGATTGACTTCACGTGTCCTTTTCATTTAAAAAAAGAACAGAAAGGGAGGGACCGCATTTTACGTGAATAATAACAAATTTAATGCTCGGGTCCAAAAGATTCTTCACTAATCTCATTGAACGAGTACGGCATCGGAAAGAAAACTCGACGAGTCTTGCAAAACGACGCTTTTATCCTAATATTTTTTGACTAATTGAAGAGGGATCTAACGGTGCATTTGCGCATGCTTAAGTCGAGCATAATAAAATTTCATATTGAGTTTTCATAATATTCCGAGTCAATTTATTCCATATACATCATATTTTATTAACTATAATGTGCATCTCAATCGATTATTTATTTCGAAATGATCTGTCATGAAGTTGAACCCATCCCCTCTTCCCTCTAATTGAAGAATGGGTCTCCATTTCGATACTTAGCATAATTCGTATATTCTTATGCAATCATTAGCAATGCATTAAGTACTAATAAATCAGTTGGAGAGTGGCTCTACTCACCCCCACCGTCTCTTGCAGGTCTTCACCATTTCTATTTTCCATTCCGGTTCTGCTGTTTCCATGAAAACAAAAACCCTGTTTTCGACAGGGACAGATGCTTATAATGGCTCTCCCGTTGACTCTCAAGTTCGGCGACGCCACGTTTTTAAAATGCTCCATTGAATTTTCGGTTTTCTCCTCAGAGTCTCCATCTGTAGGTCAACTTCTTCACGTACTTTACGTTCTTGAGATGTAAATCCCACGTGCAGGAGAAGAACATGGTGCACATGCTCAGGCTTCGCTTGACGTTCCCATGTGCGGATCGCGCCCTGCATTATTGGCAGAGACAGACGACAATCCAGTGAGGAGAAGGCAACGAAGCGGTCGGGAGAATAATAATAAATCGCACGTCCAGGTTCCCATGCAAGAATCTGGTCCCGACCTTTAGTGCAGAGTCTCTCCGTCACATGGGCCTCGACTTTGTAGATCCTGCACGATCTGATACAACCAAGATCAATGTCCAGTTTAATCGCGTTCGGCGCTCGTGGAACACGTGCATCGTTGGATATTGCCGTGGAGAATACGGATGCCGAGTATCGGAGTAATGATAGTTGAAATGTAGTGTGGTTCTTCGATGATCTTGCCTCTCTAACGTGATAATGAAAAGAGCATTTTACGATGTAATTTACATTGTATGATACAATAGCATGTGGAATTTGATTAATGGTGGTTTTGATACTGTGTTAAGAAATTCCAATCCAAAAGCTTGAGCCGATACGTGAAGGTAGACCACATGAATATAAAGAGCGTTTAGAATATGTTGTTAAGTAACGTGGGACAATACTTTAACAAATATATAGTTGTGTATTTAATATGCATCGTGAATACGTATCAAAATGTCTAAGGTCAAAATGCTCGTACTCGATGATCTTTGATTTCCTTCTAATATAATTCTTGTGCTGTCATTTAGTTTCCTTCAATTTCCATTTCACACATGGCTTTAGGGATCTAGCAAACTTCATTCGTGGTCCCATCTCTCGATCCTATCTTTGGAAACTTGTTTTGTGGATAGTTTGAGCATTTCGTCGTTGAATTGAAACCAAAGAACAATCTTTCATTCATTTTTGCAACCGCTCAATGATCGGATGTGCTCGAGGTCAAGTTAGGAAGAATGATATCGAACGTGTGGAGAAAGCAAAAACGTTTTTGTTTGAAGGATGCAAATTATTTCGAGAAATGTAAGCAAGCATATCATGATGGTCACGACACCTTCAGAAGACACGCAACTTCAAACTCGCAATTGATTGTCGACTGCGACTTCTTAGACGAAAATAGACATCCAAAATTAGGGTTTTTTTTTTTCCTTTTTCATTTTAATGTTTCCTTGAATGTGAAGAAAACATCCTCTTCATGTAGAACCTGGCACGTGGACGTGAAGTAAAGTCCATTTCGTGTGAAGCGTGTTGCTATAAACTTATAAGCCACGTGTTGTTTTCCCTCCCTCGTTTCGAAGTTGTAAAACCCTAGTCATACGTAAAGATAATCGAACCATCTCTGTACCACGTTTTGTCCGGCAGCTTCAAATGAGCTCCAAGGATTGAACTATCGGAAAGCAATACAATCTGTATCTTCCTCGAGTGATTAAGCCTTACAATGCGATTATAATTATATGTGTCTCCATTTCAGATCGCAGTGTCTTTCGCTTAAGGTAATCTCGAGGAGCATACACATCATCTCATGATAGGACTAACAAATATAATGATTGATTAGATACAGTTAGTCGAAGGGGGAAAAAATAAGCGGGTAGCCATGAAAAGGAGATGTAACGTTGTCGCGATTTACACGTCGAACTACACATGGCGCGATTACAAGAGAATTCAACTATCGGTGTATGGTGTTGTCCTCGTATTCACGATGCGACACGAGTGCTGCGTTCATATTGAGCAGCCTTCACGGACCTGCATACTCAAAATGACTGGAGAGATGTACCCACCATTGACAAAGAGGTATTTCAGTGAACGGAAAGTTAGATGGGGCCGGTCGATTAAGATTCGGTCAATTCAAATCAATTCTGTCATCCTTTCTTGAATCTTTGCGAAAGGCATACGCCAACAATCACAGAGGCAAACCATGAAAAATCAGATGATCCTTGCTATACGATTCTCCATCAACGCTGCAGAAGGACTTCTGAATATTGATGTCAGAGAACTCACATCGATCTCGCCATAGCACATGTTTTTCTATTAGGATTTGGCACACAATCAAAAGGGAAATAAAGAATAAAATTAAAAAAAATATAGAAACACGAGATTTTTATTTTGGTTTACTCTTAAAGTAAGGTTACATCCAATAGATAATTTCATTATAATAAGTACCCCACGCCTCTATATTGCATTCCACAATTTACAAAAGAAATGGATTATATATATTCAGTAATTATTCATGAGCTCGAATCCAAATTATCAATAAAATAATATATATTTAGTTGTTATTCAAGAACTTAAATCCAAACTATCAATAAAATATGGGTTAAGACTTTAAAAGTGTTATGGCGACTTGGGGGCTACCCTCACTAAAGGCATTGGTTTATCAATCAAGGATGAAGAATATGGAGATATCCTGCAACGCTTTACTGAATTCTATCGAACATTTGTTTTTTGATTGTGACACCTCGGCTTCGCTAGCCTTCTTTTAGGCCACCAGGTGTAACCTCCCTTGGCGGATTAGATCTTGGAAAGACATTCTCTCTTGGGCCTCGAAGTTCTTATCCGGTAAGGATTTCTTTCATAGATTGCGCGGTTCTCTTTTGGAGCTATGTGCCATTTGATTTGGAAAAAGAGGAATAGCATCATTTTTCATGGTGAATCCTTGGTGGTTTCAGCTTTAAAAAATCACCTTATCAAGGTTGTCAAGGACAAAGCTATTACTTTGAAAAATGTTCCTCTTACCCCAAGGAACAAGAGACTTCAGAGAGGGTGGGGCTTTGACCCTTCGGTGTTTTCTTGCTCGCCCGTTTCTCCTTAGCAGCTACTCATGTGCTTTGCCTTTAAATAGGCTCTCCGTTCTTCGTGTTATCGAGTGGCCGAGGGTTGGTGTGCCTTGTAGTTTCGCTTTGTTGTATCTTTAAAAGTTGTTATGGCGACTTTTACATCGGCTGCCCTCTCTCTCTTGTTTGAAGTTTGAGGTAAGTTGGTTTATATATTCAATCAAAAAAGAAGAATATGGAGATATCAATTAAAATCTAATCAAAATCACAAGCCAATTCTTGAAGATGCTAGAATTAAGGGATTGACAATTCTTATAATATTATGATAAATTCATTTTTTTTATTTTCCATTGTTATATTGTTTTCTTACGAAGTGTGACATTTGTAAATAATGGAAATTATCTCAACGATTGTACGTGGAGATTAAGAATCAAACATTTTGTTCTTTTACCCACGACCTCCCACCAAGGCTCCTAGACTCCCGCCCGCTCACCAAGGAGTGGGACCCACGTGCCATCCTATCGATGGAAAGTCCGAATTGCATCCTCATATTTTTATCCATGTTGCATTATGCGATTTCTCGTCATATGATTAAGATTGTCTAAGTATAGTTCAATGCGCATGTCCCAGTTCATTTTGTTATATGGGCGTTCTGCTGTGTCTCATCAAGAAATTAAGAAGCAACACCGGTCGGTTAAAGTTGGAGGGCGCCAGAAATACTGCCGGCACGACATGCGTCATGACAAAAGTGAATGGGAGGCCAACCCTTCTTGGTCAGAGAGCAGCCACAGGAAAAGGAGTAGGACCCTAATGTTGCTTTGACAAAGAGCCGACGTGATAAATTAACTAGTGCCTTAATTCAACACATACAATTGAGTTGGTGCGAAGAAAAGCTTAAAGATTATAAAATGACTGTGCATTGAAGGCCCCGCAAGGAACCTTCTGGTCAAGTCAAAATTGCCTAGAACTCCTCTCTCTCTCTCTCTCTCTCTCTCTCTCTCTCTCTCTAAAAATATATAATAATATTATGAGTTGGTGAAATCCACCAATAACAAGAAGAAATACCCTCCCCAAAAGGTTTGCCTAATGCACGTCCTATTCTGTCTCATTTTTCTCCATAGCACTCTCGCTTGAAATGGTAGGTGTTCACGAGTGCTCTTAGCTTTTTCACTACGTGTCTCGACGCCGGTGCTTAGAAACGAGAACATGGCCAAAGGGGTCGGCCAGAAAATAGATCGATTTGGCACGAAATGCCTTACGGCAACCCTACATCTACGGAAAGACACGTTGTATTTTCATTTGTATGTGGAATTTATTTTTTACACGTGTACAAGATGGTTGGATGCGTGCGGCCTTGAACGACAACTAAATTGTATGAAGAAGCATATTTCATGACACGCGGACGAGTTAGGGTTTCTAGAAAGTGGATTAAGAAAAGAGCTTGAATCATCTTTGGACTTGCGGCTAAAGATCACGGTTTCTCAGGGACAAGTTATAGAGGGGGGTCGATTGAGAAAAAAAATTGGAAAAGATCGATGCAAAAAATATGAAATTTGCGATGGACATCCTAACTAACGAGGTAGTCGGGAAGGCCGCGGAATCTTCCTAATTGCTCATTCAACGCGGGCGATATGAATTATGATGGACCGCCCTCAAAATTTTTATGTTTTGAAAGTTTCTTAATAGAAAATATTATCTAGGGGGGGTCGAGTACAACAATATACATAATGTTTAGGGCCATGGCTTTTCTAATTTTCTAATTAATGTGAATGGTTTGACATTATGTTTTTTAGTCTATATATTTAATGTTTAAGGCCAAGGCATGAGTCTTTTGTACGGAATCTCTCTCTATGCATATATATACAAATGCATTCCAATATTATTTCTGAAAGAGGGTTAGATTTTGATATCAACCGAAAATAATACTTTTTTATGAGAAAAAAAAGTAGGCTAATATCAAGACTTAAACTAATGTTTGTGCTTTTTGTAAGACAAATAAAAGTTTGAGTTCAAGTAGTGTAAACCCGAGTTAGAGTAGGTGTTTTTTTTTTTTTTTTTCAGGGAATGGGGTCATCTGATAAATAAATTAAAACATTAATTTGAGCATATAACAATCATGATATATTTTCTAAATAGTGAACCCATTTTAATTAACTGACCAAAAACAACCCATTTTAATTAACAACAATTGCTTTTGATATTTTAATATATGATATTTTTGTCGAAATTAGTGCCAAGTCTAAAATTAGACAAACTATTCAGCACTAATATTATCTCATTTGCGAGATAAGGTGGGTGGGCAGGCTTCGAGCATTTTAATATAGTTTTTCCCCCACGCGTGGGGCAATGAAATTTTCTAGATATTAAATCATATTGAAACCATGCTCTTTGACTAAGAGCAAGACTAAGTAAATCAGGAGGCATGAGGGAGAGTACTTTTCAAACCATCCCTAACCCTCGTTGAAGAAATAGTCTTTATTTTAAATTTTCTCAAAGCTCTCCTTTCCAACCTTCTCTCTTCATATTTCAAATTACAGAAACACCGCATGTAATAACGTCATCACATCAAGAACCCTATTTGCACTTTGACCACCCGTGATTATTCTATCTTTTTCCTGCAATTAGCGCTCGTCCTCTTCAAAACCAAACCGAACCAAATCAGAAATTCAGTCGACTCTTTCTGTAAGAGGGAGAAAATAACGATTGCGCCATTATGACGGAAGCATAACGCACATTATTAGGCATTGATTGAAGTCATTGCTTTGGGAGCATCTTTTTTCCACAATTAACTTGCTTCTTTTGTTAAATCAGAACACCACTACTTAGACTAAACGACGAAGGGATGGCCACCGTGACGCGATACTTTAACAAGATAGACCACTACATGACTAAAGAAAACTATTATACATAGAAAACCTCTAGGAGTCGTGGAATAGTTGATTAAGCTATTCGGGTTTTCCAGCTTTGGTAGCAGAAGTCACCCGTTCGAACATCACCAATTGAATACAACTCGCTCTTAGTTAGGGTAATCTGCATAGGCCAAGATCCGTATTGAACCGGTTCGTGGGACTTTTAGGATGTTTCATGGTCCGATAGACAGCCAAGTCTATTTGTTATGTTTTCCTAGTGAAATTAAGGTGGTAAGAGACAAATAGGAACCCTTCTTGGGGACTCCTCTCGAGTACAATCTTTCATTCTTCACTGCACACTTGCGATTTCAATGGCCTCAAGACGCTTGAGTGGTCAATTGTTCGTGACTACGTCATCTTCGGTGCCTTCAATCGTACTCCCATGTCTCCTTTCCCTCACATTGTCATTGTCATTGCAATCTTCGACAAGGTTCATCCATCTCTAGGAACCAATATCGTGGGATGTCGCGCATTTTCCAGAATTTGACATGACAAGAAGGAGCTAATTAGCTGACGGTCTCACCTTGATTTCCAGCAAAAAATATATTCCCCCATTAGCCAATTTGAAGCTTAATTAGGATCGCAAAAGTACTGTAACTTTGCAATTTGTGTAGCAATGCATTATTGTGTTCTTCAGTCATTTGGCAGTCGAACCACAATCCTTTTATAATCCCCAAGTTTTGAATTCGGACAATACTGAGGAGTCGTATAAATTAGCGACGTCTCATCAAAACCATGTCGCCCGATATATTGTTCAAAATGTTTCACATAATAAATTACTTTTTTTTCGTTTGAGGCATACGTCACAAATCGGTACATATTAAGGAGCAAAAGCACCATTAAATTGAGATTATCCAGTCGTTTGGCTCGTTTCAAGACATTGGATTAAACTAATAATACAAGTTGCAGGGCCTCCCCACCCCATTTAATCAGGTGTATAAGAGACTCTTCTTGACCAACTCAATCGAGCAATTATCCCCTTCATTTTGGTGTGCGAACCTTCGCTGAATCCCCCATCACATTTATAAAAATACACTCAGTAAAAGATTCACACAAAAAACAAATTAAAATAAATAAAAAAATAACATGGAAAGTCCTCTTTTTTTTTTGCCGTCGCAATGGAAAGCACTTGTACATGTAAGCCTTTGTCTGGTTCTCCGTGTCCCTTATAAATTAAAAAAATAAAATAAAATAAAATAAAGCAAAGGAGGTTTTGAGAGAGAAGGTGATGATGGAGGGGGGGTAGGTGAAGGATTGACCGAACCACCACCTCCGCGTTCGCGTATAGGCTTGGTCCAAAAGTCTTCTCTTTTACTGTTTCTCTCCCTCCCTCCCTTCCTCTCTCCCTATAAAACCACGCCTACCTCTCTCTTTTCTCTCAGCTTGACGTTCACTTTCTCTCAAGCGAACACCAAGCTTTTCTCTATCTCTCTCTCTCTCTCCCATTTTTCCCTTTCTTTTTTTCATCTTTTTTCGTGTAACCGGAATAGTAATAAACCGTCGAGTCAGATACAGAAGCCGAGCAAAACAAGCGATCGAACCATGCAGGCTCTAGCTCCGTCGAGTCCCGCCAATCTCAAGGCCCTGGTTCGGCCGCCGCCGCCCCCGTCCCGGATGGGCAGGGCCGTCCGGTGCTCCTTCCGGTCCGACGCCGTCTACTTCCCCAACTGCGTCGGCCACTGCCGCGCCGACTGGCAGAGCTCCTGCGCCATCCTGTCCAGCAAGGTCCTGTCCCTGGAGCAGCCCGCCGAGAAGAGCGGCGGCGGCGCCGACCACGTCGCCGCCGTGAACGGCCACCGGGCCGCCGTCGACCTCAACCTCGTCCCCATCGAGACCAAGGACAGCCCGGCTCCCCTCGTGCCGGCCCCGGCCCCGCAGCAGCCGAAGGCGCTCTCGATAAGCGACCTCTCCCCGGCGCCTTTGCATGGCTCGCAGCTGCGCGTGGCCTACCAGGGTGTCCCCGGCGCGTACTCCGAGGCGGCTGCCGGGAAGGCGTACCCGAAGTGCGAGGCCGTCCCGTGCGACCAGTTCGAGGCCGCGTTCCAGGCGGTCGAGCTCTGGATCGCCGACCGGGCCGTGCTGCCGGTGGAGAACTCCCTCGGCGGCTCGATCCACCGGAACTACGACCTCCTCCTCCGCCACCGCCTCCACATCGTGGGCGAGGTCCAAATGCCGGTCCACCACTGCATCCTCGCGCTCCCCGGCTCCCGCCTCGAGCGCCTCTCCCGCGTCATCTCGCACCCGCAGGCCCTCTCGCAGTGCGAGCACACCATCACGCGGCTCGCCCCGCAGGCCACCCGGGAGGCCGTCGACGACACCGCCGGCGCCGCCGAGTACATCGCGACGAACCGCCTCCCCGACACCGCGGCCATCGCGAGCGCGCGCGCCGCCGAGCTCTACGGCCTGGAGGTGCTGGCCGACGGCGTGCAGGACGACTGCGGCAACGTGACCCGCTTCCTGATGCTGGCGCGTGAGCCCATCATCCCGCGGACGGATCGGCCGTTCAAGACGAGCATCGTGTTCGCGCACAACGGAGGGGAAGGGACGGGGGTGCTGTTCAAGGTGCTGTCCGCCTTCGCGTTCCGCAACATCAGCCTGACCAAGATCGAGTCGCGGCCGCACCGGAACCGGCCCATCCGTCTCGTCGACGACGCCAACGTCGGGACAGCGAAGCACTTCGAGTACATGTTCTACATCGACTTCGAGGCCTCCATGGCGGAGGTGAGGGCCCAGAACGCGCTCGCCGAGGTGCAGGAGTACACCTCCTTCCTCCGGGTGCTAGGAAGTTACCCCATGGACATGACCCCTTGGTGCCCTTCGCCGCCGACGAGCGGCGGCGATAGTGATTGATCGGTCAAATTTTTTATATGTAAAAGTGAAAAAAAGAAAAGGGGATGTGATTATTGACTGCACAGAGAAAAGACGGCTATTGAATTGTAATTTAATTTTCTTCTTGTTCTCTCTCGGGAAATATTTCATGTATTGATATATACTTTTGGGTTTCGACCAACCACCAAGGAGAAGAAATATTGGTGAGGGTATAGAATGGGATTGAAACGATCGATGGTTGACGATGTCATGTCGAGATGGGACTTACCGTTTCTTCTCCCTCTGTCGTTCTATGTTGCTTGGGACGTGAAAGACAGGTACGAGGAGCGAGAGGGGACCGGAGGATGCACAAACATAGAATGGCTCAACTCAATTGCCAGCCTTGTTCGTATCTTCTTGATTTACCTAACATTTGGTCAAAGCGATAAACGACGAGCTGCAATTCCGATGGGGACAAGTCGGGGAGGGATCATAGGCTCCTCCGGGAGGCATCCAACATGTAGTGCTCTCTAGAAAGATGTTCTATAAAAAGGAATAAGTTGCATTAGGGTTGGGTATAGACTCGACCAACATAAGCATTGGAGATGCTGCGCTTTAGAGGATCGTCATTAAAGAACAATAAATGGATGGCAAAGAGAACCAAAAAATTTGCGCATTCTTTGATTGATTTATCCATCCAGCACATCAGTATCAACGAGCTCAATCATGACAAAAGTTTCTCGTTTAAGACAACATCCTCCTCGTGTTACGATCTGGTCTGGTCGCCCCAAGTGTAGGGAACACGTGGCTTGTACTAGTACGATAGCCGACTCAAATGGGCAAAGCTCCGATGCCTAAGGGCGCACGCACAATTCGCACATACTTTGTAAGCAAGAAAGAGAGCTGGTCTTTGGAAAATGGTTCACTCGATTGTATTAGTCAATGGTACACAGTTAATGCACCCGAAAGGGGGAGCTATCCGAATATGATAGTTTGAGTGGTTTCACACCGTAAAGGATTTTACGAGTATTATCGATCCTAACAAGAGTAAATGTTACAACTGGTCAAGATGACGCCATCTAGACATAATGAAAAAAAATAAAAATGAGAAGACTAAACTATCCTTACACTACACGGAGTGGCCATAAATAATTAGCCTGAGGAATGAAAAGATTCGCGATGATCAGCGGCAACGTGGTGGTTGCCGCGACGACATTGGCCTAATTAACCATTTGCCGTTGGTGGCGATCATACTGTAGCAACTAGGAGCCGGCAATTGTTGCCAATTGATGCTTATTGTAAATTCGCAAGAACAATATCCTAATTCACGAAGATATTATTTCGAGTTATAAGCTACGAGGACGATTGATTCTTTTATGTTGTAACTATTTTCCAAAAACATGAATAGATGTGTTTAAGTATTCTAATTCAGGATTAATAGATATGACTCTTTCTTTTTCTTTTTTTTTGTCGATTCTACTCTATTTCTATTAAAAACCTCATTCTCAAATTTTTGTCCTACCTCTTTATAGGGCGTGGAAATTGCAATCCACACCTAAAACTAAATCGTCCAAATCCCAACTCCTAGAAAAGGTAGAATTTAAACTCCCCACTTGCCTTTTCCCACATGAGAAGGGTGATCAGTGAGGCAAACCCCAGTGGTTTAATAAATATGACTTTGAGTGCCAATAATTACTATCATGCAACATCACCAAATACTACTATCATGTAATTCAATTTTTCCAATATCATTATTACCTTATCGGATCTAATATTAAATGCCACAATGCTATTCCTTATCATTTGGTCATCAGTTTGATTGCATTTAGTAATTACGTTTTGATACACTTAGATGTTTGGAGCATTTACTTGTCATTAATTAATGTCCTCATTTAAACCTAATAAATATAAACAATAATAGTAATAATAATAACATCTATATCCCAACAATTCAAAAAATAACCAAGAAATGATTCCATTGAAAAGCTTTTAGGTTGAGCACAAGAAAACTCCCGAATTCTACCCATCGACGGTCATTTAAAACCGTGGGTCTTATACGCTGTGGTTTTCATGGTTTTCTTGATGATAAATTGGACACTACGAATAGGTGTTTTCTTTCGATGAAAACAATGATTCATCCAATTTGCTATTAAAGTATAACGAAAGTTTAACGTTAGAACACGGAATTCCTAATGATTGGTTCTCACTTTATAAAAAATTTCATGTCCGTGCCATTAATTTTGTAATATTGAAAGCCCTGGGGTCCCTAAAGTTGCACTTTCCATCTTCCTTCACTCGTTCTTCTCCCTTTCAAACCGACCCACCAAATAAACTTCAATTGTACATTATCTCTTTAATGCTCATTAATTATATTCATCGTGCCCTTTTGGATTCACCTACCAAAGGGAAGACAACAAGCGCCATCCGTCGGCACATGATGAAAGCCTAACATCATCGTCTCTCAACATACTTCCGTCTGGATAAGCAAGAATATGTGAAGAACAAGTCTTATTTCTGGACCTCATTAATTGACACTTTGCTTAGACTTGTGGCTCTAATATACCGGGAAGGGTGCAAAGAGCACATGACCCACTTGCCAGTGTTGATATGTTATTAAATGCTAATGACAAAGGGGAGAGTTTCTAATCCGTGCCCCTGGTTTTTTAGAGTCGTTGCGACTTGCCTCTCGGAATCTCCATTTTAGCATAAGTGCCCCCCGATGTTTTCCAAATTGATTTCTATGTGCCCCTGACATCGGCTCCGGCCAAATTCTTGCTAAAAACTTGGTCACATGCACTCGCATGATTCGATGGTGCTCCGCCGAGTGGGGCAAAAACGATGCAGTCGAAGTCGACGCCGGGATACTATTGCTAGAATGCCGCGGAAGGGATAATGAAGCCCTTATGCTGTTATTGCTTTGTGCGTAAAACCACAAATTTCAAAGATCTAATTGACGTCCGTGACTTTTTATCTCATTATCTTAGGGTTAAATGTCGTATCTTCCGAATGGAAGTGAGGTTCATGATGATGATGGTGATTTTGGTACATTGTACACGGAGAAGAGGATTTGGTGAGAAAAGGGAGGCACGATGAAAATTCAAGGCGTGGTGGTTGGTGAAGATGATGTGCTTGTCGCGGTTGAAAGCCAAGTCCAAACAAGTCGAGCAATTCAACAACCTCGAATGTCAGGCCCCCTAAAGAAAAAAACCTCAAGTGCCTTAGTAGCAATCAAGCTTTAAAAAAGAAAAAAAAGAAGCAAAAACCAGCTTCAATTATCAATTTTATAATTATCACAAAACATAAACACCATTGTCATATATAGATGTAATTTCAAATAGGTAGGTTTCACGGGTCGATCAATCTAGCATTCCCTTGCGCGTGCGGCCTTAGGATTTCTCCTAAATAGCCTTTCTTACACCCAACTCACAAGGATCTTTAGAGAGAGAAGCTATGAATTGTATTTAATTGTGAATGAGATAATTACAATGAGGGGGAGGAGACCCCTGTGCAAACTGTATCCATATATCTCTCATCGATCTAATGGTAGAGATCTCATCTCCCCAACTACCATCTACTTGCATTTATTACATACACGTATAATTACGGTATCACCTACCCCTAAGAGTATTGTAGAATGCTCGAGAAAATCCTAGGTCTCGAGAATACAAGTCGAGGGTCGCTTGTTCCATGGATAGGTCACGACCGTCGTTCAGAACCCTCTTGGATTGGGTCTTCCTTGGGGCCGTGACATAGGAGTCTAACTTGATTATAAGAAGACGTGAAAGTACTGAGACACGAAAGATACAATTTTTTGCACATATTTATTAAGAGTTTTTGCTTAAGAGGGGGCTTGTGACCAAAATATTATAATTTATAAGCAATATGACAGCAAGAGATCTAATTTCAGATACAAAAACACGATCGGTTGATTGCAATGCCGGGCAATTAGCCAACAGCTGGTACTTTAAATTCACGAAGTAAGTATCGTACAAGCAATCATTCTAAAATTTAATCTATAGAAGTATTTTCGGAGAATACTTAGCATGGATACTTAATTTCTCGCGAGTTTTAATCATAGAAACGGGTAGCAACCGTGAAGATTTTCCCGATTTTTCTAAATAAACAAAAGAAATAGGGAGAGAACCATAAGATTTTATATTTTATTTTTCATTTTTAGTTTCAACTGGGCTTCTGAATTATTTACAGATAGGGGTTTCTAAGCGTGCGAAAGAAGTATGAAAATAGTCTATCAAAATTTGATCCAACATTCACATGCCAACCAGGATGAATATGCAGCTCGATTTGCTACATTTTATTTGTATCAGGGGACCTAATTTTATACGTGAGCCCAATTTATCAGTTATTATATTTGGTAAATATTATAAGGAAGCAAGCCGCTTATTACGGAATTTTCTTTTTTTAGATATTCGGAAGAAGAAGAGGGACCTCCACCAGAAGATCTCAAATCAAACCCCAAGTTCATCGAATCTGCCCCTCATCATTAGAAGGTTCGAGTCGAGAGCGCGTTGGTTTTTAATTATTTCCAACACTTTTTTCATGTGCACAAATAGTTTGAATAATTTGACATTCAGAAAGATCCGGTCTGAGGGTGATCTAGGTAGAAGAAAAGGGACATTTTATATCAAGATTAGGTTAGGGTATGTAACATCAAGGGCATATCCTAGTAGGTTTAGGCTCCATTTATATTGTGGAAAATAAATAATTTAGAAAACATTTTCCTAAAAACGACCATTTGTATCGCTTAAAAAAATAATTTAACAAAAAAAATTCATTGTTCATGATGATATTTAGATATTAATTGTTATTTATTATGAAAATATTTTTTATTAATTAATTGTTTCGAGCGTATATTTTTTAAATTATTTATTTTTAGCGAAATAAATGAAGACTTAAGGTAGCGAATTACCATGACTTTTGCGCGTGATTTCTAAATACATTCAATTGCCGGGTCAAATCGTCTGTCTTCCCCTAAATAAAGTGTTGTCAAATCGGTTGACTAAAAATTATGATTTTTTTTAATAGTTAGGTCAAAATAAAGAAAAAAAGATAAATCTGAACCGATGACGCAGAACTACACAAGCGGGCTTCACCATGCAACCATAGATTTTGCGCCATTCCCATGGGTTGGGCCAGGAAGGCTGGGCATATTGGAAAGCCCGGCCTCTTACAACGTCACTTGTTATACGATGGGAAAAGACCAAAAATTAAACTTTTTATCATTATTTTCAGAAGGAAATAGTAAATTGTACAAAATTTGGGGTGGTCGTTCTGTTTCGGAAGATAGGAATTTGCAATTTATCTTGAGCGAATTAATATTGAAGAGATGAAGATCCTAAGCCTATTTAAATTATAGTCCAGCTTCTAAGTTCATTACCAGGAATTAACTTTGGATAGAACATTGGTTATACAAGAGGCCTAGCTGGGATTTTGTCTCCCTCTTTTGTAAGGCCCGACAATTTCAGCCCATTAGGTTATGAAAAAGCTAAAGAATAATGGTAGGGACGATGTAATTGAGTGGAGTTGAGTCAATATGCTATCGGACACTGTCAAGTTTGAGTTCGATTCGAGTTGCGTATCTAATGCTTGAATCTTGATTTGAGTTCTCAATTGAGCATTACATTCTTGCTTGGGCTCGACTCAAAAGATGATTGCAAAATTTGTGCTCGACTCAACTCTTTCTATTACGAATTTCTACGACCAATAGAAATCTTTTGTGAAAAAGAATCATCTAGATATTTGGCAAAGCTTACAAACCTTTGGATTCGAATATCAGGGAGTTTGAGCTTGACCTAACAAGCTCTTTAGTAGCTCGATCTCAAGCTCGACTCAAAATCAATCAAGTCATTTTCTAACGTTTAGCAAGTCGAGTACGGGCTATTTGCGAGTATCTTAACTCTCCAGGATACCTAATGAAGATAATTGCCATCAGGAACGAATCTTGAACAAGCATGTTGGGGAAGCCAAACGTACTAGTAAAGTAATCTTATTTAGCAAATGTGTGGTAGAGAATTCTATCATGATATAAGAATTTATTCATTTCTATGATCACAATCTAATTCATGCAGCAAATATGCATTTTGTTTCTTGAAGTAGAGAGATATCTAATTAATATATTAAACTGCATAAAATATTTATATTCAATTATTGTTAAACTTTTTATGATTATAATAACAAGACTAGCCATATGATTCTTTCCTTAAAAATGGATTTCTTTCCTTAATTCTCCTATAAGAGTTAACAGGTGCAAAATTTTAAGTCAATACAATATTTCCATTGGCCAAAAATTTGCTAGTCCTCAAGTTGAGGATGATCGTTGCAATTGTTTTTCAAAAGTAGGGGCTACAGCATAAGCCGTCCTTGACTAGTGCAAATAATGACCACTAATTACATTCTACATCTGAGTAATTTACCAAAAGGTCCCCAGTTTGGATCCAACCCATTACGTCAGATTACTTTAGGTTAGAGCCTTGCATACAATAAAGATTTAAATTTCATCGGTTTATCAGACTTGCGCATGCCTCTTAGCTAGTTGGATATACACGCCTGTATTCTTGGACTATAAAATAAACAACCAGGAAACTGACAATTTTGACCCAATATGTAGTATCTTCTTTAAACTTATGAATTGTTTGATGTGATTTTTTAATTATTTTTAAATGTTCAATCTAGTTCCTCAATTCATAAAAAAAGTCAAATTAGTGTTGCGGTACTATTAACAAGTATTCAAGACAATATTATTATTAAATGCATTTTCAAAAATCAACAAAAAAAAAAGTTATTTTTCATTACCATTTTACCTTTTTGGTTTTTTATAAATGGAAAGATAGTTCCAGTTAATGATCACTATAATACAAAAAACATAACCCTATTTAGTGTTGTATCGCTGTTATAATTTTATAATTCACACATTTAACTTAGAAAACATGACAAAAAAAGTGAAAACAAAAATTTATCCCAAAGATTAGGAGCAGGATTCAGATTAATAAATGAGTGTCTATAGATGAATTAAAATGTTTATGAATATCCTTATGAAAATATCTATTCTTCAAAGTAGTAGGAATAAGAGGTTCTATATTTAGTTTTATAGAGACCATAAGCTAAAATACACTTACATGACACTATCAAAATATTAATAAAGATAAAAAAGACAAAATGGTCATAACAAATAGCTTTTTTCCATAAGAAATAGATTGAAATGACAAGATACGATAAAAGTGAGACAAATGATATGATGAAAAATTTGTGAATAGTACTCGAAGAACCGATTTGGCTTCATGAGAGATTACATTGAACAAATTAAAAGTTTACATACTATATCAGACATTTAAAAATAGACAAATGACCGTATAAAACAATTAAAAAATTCAAGGATGATATCATCGTCCATTTAAAAATAGTTAGAGGACCGTGTCAAGCGATTGAAAAATTCAAAGATGATATAATTATATATTATTTATATCGTTCTCTCTGCAACAATCTACTCATATTAGCACGACGGTCAGATACGCCGTATATCCTCGGAAGTCGGAACAGTTAGCTGGGCGCAAAGGGGGGGCGATCGTGCGTCGCGCATTAAATGCCATGCCCATTCAAGAGCTATGATTGAGCTGCGGAAAAGCAAGTCGCCGGGGGACCACCACCGCCAACCTGGTTTTTAAGCTCCGATCACGCCTAACGGAAGCTGCCGATTGAACAAAAAAAAGGCCCTCCGAGAGAAAATGACACTTATCATTCCATTTTGCGCAACAAGAAAGGGGCCTCGGGTGCTGGATTTTTCCAATTACGGGTCGGGATCGGGTCACGTCGGGTCATCTACGTGCCGAGGCATGATCGGCCCACAGGTTGCGCGGGCCTCACTTGGTTCACACCCGGTCCATGCCGCCGGCATGTCCTGAAATTTCGAGATTGCCCTTTTTTGTCTGGTTTTGAAAGAATATGGTCTTTGATTATTTTTGTGATGAGAATAATTAAATGAGTGGACACTTATCTTTATTCATACACTAGATAGTTTGACAATCAAATAGCCTTTTTAAAAAAATTCAATTATGAGCACACATATCACTCTTCCGATGCTGCATGTGTAAAGATTTTTTTATATTGACAGCGGGCCGAATAATAATCCTACCACTAAAGTTCATTTTCTCGTAACACGATGATCAGACATTACTAGACAAAATCAATTGATAAATAGACCAAATATTGCACTTTTTGAAGTGACGAGGCACCTGATATTGTCATGTAAGATATGTGGGTCTGATCTAGAAGTTAGAAAAAGAAGAAGATGTGGGTACATAGATGAAGTACAAAAATGTGATAAAAGTATAAAAAAACCATTTACCATAAGAAAATATAAATATAAATTATCCATTAAAGAGAGAGAGAGAGAGAGAGAGAAAACAACAAAAAAAAGAATGTAAAAAGTTCCTCTTTATTTCCAGCTGCAAGGCCAGGCATATCGGGTGTGAACCTTTGCTTTTGCCTCTCGCTCAGTAGTACTCTCCCGATCTCTTCTCGGCTTTTTCTTCCCTCCGTTTCTAGAACGAGAGCAGCATCGGTCCTTCGTCTTCTCCAGCGGCGACGGAGCGAGCGTAGAGAGTTCCGCAAGCCGCGAAGCCCTCCGAATCCCTCAACAATGTCTCCCACGTCCCAATTCGTCGACCATTCCGATCATCAGGCGCGACCGAGCGTCGGTGAAGACAGTCGTCGTGGGTGTTCCAAAGCTCAGGCGTGCCTCCACAGGATTCTCCGCATAATCGCTTCTTCTTCCAAGGGCCCGTCCTCGGGTCTCCAGAGCTCGAGCGGAGGTCTGGGCATCGATCTGAACCTGCGATTTTGCAGCGCTTCGTTCGGCGAGGAGGAGGAGGATGAGGAGGGAGGAGAAGGGAACGTGGGTCTCGTGGACGAGAGCGGCTCGTTCAGTTCGAGCTCCGTCGCGGCGCCTGAAGTGGGTAAGGGGGATACGGTGCTCGAGAAGAGCGCCGAGGTTGACCGCGAAACCGGGGAGCAAGCTGAGGAGACGAACTGCGAACGAGCCGTCGTGGGCGGAGATGGAGATCGCGGCAAAGCTGAAGAAGAAGGGGGAGAAGAAGAGAATGGTGATGGGGACAGCGGTTCGGAGATCACGAATGTGCAAGTTCAGGGCTTTGAGAAGAGCGACGAAGATCGCGCGAGCGAGATGAGGCGGTCGAACAGCGACGGCTTCCTGGGCTTGCTCCTCGAAGCGGCGAAATTGGTCTCCGGACACGACGTCGGCGACGGCGACGGCGACGGCGACGGAGACGGAGACGAGGACGGCGAGACCGAGCCAAGCGAGCGACTGGGTCAGCGGCGCGAGCTCCACGAATCCCCTCGAACCAAAGCAGACGCAGCCGAGGCACCGACCAAGACCGAGCTGCCGGGGTCAAAGAAGAAGCGACAGATTCCGGAGGAGGCGTTCGGAGAGCCCCAGGCGGACGCGTCGCCGCCGCCGTCGCCGCCGGTGGTGAGGACGAAGCGGGGGAGGAACCAGGTTCTCCCGTACAGGTTCCGCGACTCGGTCTTGGGGCCGTGGGCCCGCCTGTCCCGGTCGAACCCGGTCCCCACCAAGCGGAGGGTCGGGGTAAAACCGTAATTTGACGATCCGGGGTGGGGTGGGAAGGGACGCTTTTTTTTCTTTCGTGGAGCGCTGCGCACGCACGTCCGACCGGATCCGTGCCGACGGAAGTTTCTATATCGCAGCAGAGGATGTTGTTCTGTCGCGTGGCGCTGTTCTTTCTTTCCTATTTTTCTTTTTTGGCTATAAATCTTATTGTAACTCTCTCTTAAAGGGTGGCAATGAAAGATGAATTGAGTTTCCCGGCATTAAATTCTGTAGGTCCAATTTCAGTGGTGATGCAGATATGGATGTCGTGGTGGTACATTGATAGATCATTAGATGGATGGCTACGAGGGATATTCAGTGGGCAATGGCAATAATATCCAAGACGCCATTGACCATTCCCGCCCATTTGCCTCCTCCCGTGGCAAAGTGTGTTGAGATACATTGATCTATTTATAAGTCGTTGCGATAAAAGTGAGAGCATGTACATTGATTTATTTAGATTAGGGTCAATACTTCTTTGATAATTTTACTCCAAACTAATTTATACACCTATGATAAATTTACTTCCGTTAAATTTTGTTGTCAAATTGATGAGTTGAATAACGTATTGATAATTGACAAGTGTACTAGTTTGGGGTTTTACTCATAATTTTATAATTTTTCATGGTATTAATCAAATTTAACGGATACTAACAAAACACATATATGTCAGAAATATATCAGTTTGCGATATTTGGTAGTCAAAAATTTAATTTTCCTAAAATTTATCACCAATATATTAGTTTGAAGTTTTTTTATGATACTATTATTTTAAATTAATAAATTGCACATGAGTACTCGATACGATTTCTCACGTTTGTCGCATTATTTTATCTGTTTTACTTATCTATCGGTCTTTTTTCTATGGATATTCTTTAGGAAACTGGGTCGCTTTTCTTGGACCTCTAGTTTGGCGAGGGAACCAAAGCTTCTTTGAAAGGGAATCGACCTTATCTTAAGCTAGCAGCAGCTGGAGAATATTTTAGGGCTTTAGGCCATGCCAGTGCTCCTCGTGAAGAAAATTTGTAGTAGACATCAGGTTCGTTCGAGCTCAATGCATCTCAATCTTACATAAATTTCATGTAGAGAATGATGCGAGAATTTCTCTTGATGAACATAGAATTGGGGCGATTGTACAAAAAGTCATAAATCTATGGTGCGACGGCTAATTTAACATAGACATTTTTATTTGATCAATTTAGTCTTAAAACTTTGTGATGATTTTTTAATGTAGTCGTTTCGAGCAATTTCGACCTAAAATAGCTAATGTGGCCCTCGGCTATCATATATTGTGTAGTTGACATTGTTGGGGACGATTTTCGCTTTTTTTTAATGTAATTTTTTAAAATTTTTTAAAAAATTATTTTCTTTTCTTTTATTCACTATTCATTTTCTCAAAAGGGGTCGGCGAAGGCTCTGTGGCCCTTGCTCAATGGCCAACTAGGGCAAGCCCTCACCCAATAGCGGGCGACATTGCCAAGGCCTCTGCGACCCTTGCAAAAGTTAAAAAATTTTAAAAATCATATATATATATATATATATATATATATATTCATGATTATTTTAATAACAAATTCAACATTAAGAATATTGAAAATCAATAAAATGTATCCACCCTATTGTGAAAACGTTGGTCCCTCACCACGGTCGCATTTGCACAACTCAAGTGCGGCGCCATGGGAGGTGGGTCTCCGCTAGCGTCGTCCCAGGTTTATGTCGCCGGCTGTATAGCGGTTCTCGGGTCATAAAAAAAATAATATATATAAGTTTTTTTCATGATCTAAAATTCTATATCAAGCTTTATCAATTTTTTGGGGTCAAGAGATTTATAAATTTGTGGGGGAAAATTGAAATCAAAATACTACAAGCTAAAATAAATTCATAGAACCTAAATAATAGATTATTTTGATATATCAGAAAATTAGTGGGGACACATCTCCTTTGTACGCAGATCGATCTTGATCTTATCTGCATGATTCACATAATTCAATGGTTCCAATTCAAGCTGTTGATCGGTTATTACAATCATCCATAACAAAAAGGAAAAAAAAAATACAATTTTTCGAATGAAATCTGAGTGAGTTCATCTCAATCGCAATGTAAATTGATTCTATATAAACGTGGAACTAAACAAAACATTTCTCGAATATAGCCATAAAAAAAATGAAATTTGACATAATTTCATGCCATTTACATACATCTTATTATATTAAAACTATATAATTAAAGAATTCAATTTAGTTTAATCACAAAACTAACATGCTATATGGCTGTCCAAAGCATTTATCTAAGTCCCTTTTTGTCCTTTTTCTCCTTAGGTAACTTGTCCTTTTTCTCCTTAGGCTTTTTCTCCTTAGGCGACTTATGTGCTACTCTATGAAATCTTGGTATTAAAGGTTTAGGGAATCCCGTTTTCCGATCAACCCCTCGTATACAAATAAATCCTGCACATCAAAGTTCATTTATCAGACAAATTTGAATCAATATGCACCTTTAACTCCCAAATTAGATAGTTAAAATTCTTGTTAAACAAAGTGTTATTAATTACTAATTACTCTAGGTCGAGAGAAAAAATTGATATGAGCAGTTTGAAGGAGCTCTTTCATACCGTAGCGAAAACAAGACTGAATCTTCTCCAAGGTTAATCCTGCTCGAGGAAAAAAAAAAATTATAAGTCATATATTAAGATATCATCAGAACTGAAAAATATGCAATTTACCTTTAAAAATTGAGGTTGCTGAAGTTCCAAAGTACACAATTCTCCTTCGTAAATTCCATATCCAACTTCTGGGAACATCGATAGGATTATGACTTGATTCATGGTCGGCAAAAACCTGAGCAATCGAGACTTCCATGTTAATCTGGATATTAAACCAATTGTGCTTTACGTTCGAGACAAAATGAATATGAAAGTGATTGTGCTCACCTCATTTACTTGGAAGTATGTTCCGTTTAGCGGAAATCTCGCCCTCAAAAATGTTCGACAAGGGATCTAATTAAACGTATTCAACGCGTTAGTCGCTATTGCAAGGGAAACATATTAAGAACAAACGATTCAACTACCTACAATCAAGGTATGAACTGACCAGAAGTGTTCCTTTTATAGTAGGATGACTCTCTTCTCGACAAGTCTGCTCATTACAAGTTTCTAGAGCCAGACAAGAACCGCATGCGCCGTTAGGAGACTTGGATGAATCCGCGCCTTCGTCTGACCACGGAAAAGTTCACAAGAAACGTCGGTTATGAAGTTAACAGAGCCCATATAATTCACATGACCCGTCTGCAAATCGCCACCACATGCTGTGCCTTTCACAAGATCAAAGGCTAAAACGCGCGTGTCCTACTCTTCGAAAACATCTAAACCAGTCGTTCATGGAAACAACTCACGCTCTTTTTATGGGCTGTTCATACCTTCAGTCCGTACAAGAAGAAGATAGGGGCATGGATCATCCGCTTCGCGCTTTGGTAACTGTCATACAAACAAAAGAAGTGAGTCCAAACATATACCAGAACCGACATCACGTTCATGTAAAGGAGGGAAATCAACTGACCTCTCTAAGGAGAGGATGTGAATCCGGAAGCTCATATCTGCCGGAAAAGAAAATTCATCAAAGACAGACGAATTATCGACCATGACTTTATTCACGAATTACTGCAAGAATCTAATATGCATATTATAGTTCCATTTGTTAACGGAAGCCGAACGATTCTTTTTCAGTGCATGTAAAACTATGATTCCATGAACATAAATTTACAACTTACACATAGTGCTCTGTCCTCAACCGGGTCACCTCTCTCAGTTTGGGCATGGGAATAACGTCGTGTAGAGTGACTAAGGCTGTCGTGTTTTCTTCAGACATGCCAGCATCATTTACAGGTCTCCGCGAGCCTGTTGAGGATTTTGCTTGACTGAGATTAATAGTTAGAAGCTCATCACCGTCATCGTCACGACAAAAATCTTCAATGTCTGTCTCTAACAATTCCTTAGATGCAGTCTTGGGCGACGCCGGCTCTTCAATAATGGGCTCGCAACTTCCGGTTTGATATTCTGACTCTGGAAGTGGAATGGCACCGGGGGCAGCAGTCGACTCTCCATTGCTATTTTCACCATTACTGTTTGGACATGCCGGAAGGGAACGTCTCGCACTAGAATAAGATATTTAATTATTAGATATCAGTCAAAATTACCAAAAGATAGTTCTAGGCTCTAGCAAAATGACTCCTTAAAAAAGTTCTCTAGAATTTAGATTAGATTTCATATTTATCAAAATTCTCAATTATTTCTAAGCTTAGGCACAGAACGATAGAAGTGACACTAGCAGCATCAACAATACTCAATATTTGCACCTCTAAATTTTATTCTGTTCTAGATATCTCCTGCGTGTTAACATCATTATATTTAAAATAATTAAACCACTATTTCATATAATAACTTGAACTAGTTCAAAACAACTGACAATTTAAAGCAGGTCTCTATTTGTTTCCTCCATTATATATTTCTATGCTTTAATCTCAAGTCAAAAATTCAGATGTGATGTTATATTTAAATATAATAATCACGATTTTATCCAATAGTTTAAACTTTTATCATGCTTTCAAAGATAAGCAGCAACTAAGAAGAAGAATCCATGAACCTGGCGTATGCACTCGCAAAATGCTTGCACTCGCCCCTCAGTGGACATGCGTTGCAATTGGGCTTGGTCTTTGTGCAGAAAACCTATTTCCACAATGAAACAATAAGCAATATAGTCCACTGGTACATTCACGACACAGGAGACTGATAAACGGGGCATACCTTTCCAAATGTAATTAAAAGATAGTGCAGCTCATACCTGGAAAATGGGTATAAAAAATTCAGCAAAAAATACACTACTAAATATCCAACTAAACACATGACCAAAAAAAAAAATTATCCAATTAAATATAAATTGTAACACAATTTCTCTGAAAGGGAAGTAGGCGTTTACAAGGTCCGCTGAGTAAGTTCGCGCAGTCGTGGCATTAAGTACTTCTGAACTTCATCCAGTACTGGGAACCTGCAAAGTGATAATTATTGAGTTTCCACTTTCCCTTCTTCTAAAAAGTCGTGCTCTCGCTTAGTTTCTGGCGGAATTCTTACTTCTCAAGCAGATGTATTTGAAGATTTTCGGGTAATGGTTCAAGGGGAACCCAGCCAAGACGCACTGCTATGCGAGCAACATTAACATCGACCTGCATATGTGAAGAACTGGACTTGTAAGGCGATTGAACAAACTCCTTTCTAGAATGAGCTTATCTGTCTATTCACTGCGATCTTTACCGGGAAGGCTACATGGTGAAGTGACAAAAGTCGCACACACTCCACACTTTTCAATCCCAATCCATCTGCTTCTAACAAGTATTCCCTGCGCACACGAAAAAGAAGTGAATGAGTAACAATGGCTTTTACAAAATATCCAGCAAAGTAAACAATCAATGAGTGCTTACTTTGCTTTCTCAGGTGGGCAATTTCTTAACCATTCGAGGTCAATGCTGCCGTGTGTCCCAACCAGATAGTTAAGAAAAACCTACATGCATAATATGTTCTTCATTCACTGAGACAAATTCTATTGCACAGCTTGTCGTGAAATGAAGTTAAGGGAACATACTTGGATTCGTCCTGCTAGTACGTTATGTTGACCACGCTCTTTGATGGCTTCTGCAACTTCACTTTTCTCTGCACACCTCACTGCCTCCCAGTCCACCGAATCCATATGATCTGTGGACCTTGGTCCAGCACTGGAATATGCCCTCCTCAGTTTCTCCCACTCCAAGGGATCGGTGCTCTTCTTGTTGGCTTTCGTTTTCTTTTTCTTTTCTCTTTGAGTGGCTTCATTTTTCGTTTCTGCTGAAGGAGATGCTTGTTTTCTGGCATGCCCGTTCTTATCAACCACAAGTTGTTCCACAATTTGTTCCAAGATGTTATGGTATTCCTGAATCTTGGTTGTTTCTTCTTTTTCGACGATTTGTTCCAAGAACTCCTGAATCCTGTCAGCGATCTTCTTGTTCCCGTTTTGTTCACCATTGACTAGGTAGAGGCGAAACATTGAAGCTAATGACATGAACGCGTTGCTGTAAGTGAAACAGACACGGTCAACAAAAACATAATTGATTATATCTTTCCTAAGTTTTATGTCATTAGTAAGAGCAATTTGTACATAGTTTTCAAGAAACATAATCCAGGAAACAAAATTACTACCTTAACTAAACTGAAACAAACCTCGAAAGATAGTCTGACACATTTTGAGTCAGATAAACTCCAACAATTGAGTCCACAACGGAGCCTTTCCAGGGTGTAAAATGTCTATCCCCTGCAGAGTTTGCAAATATGTTTTTCCATTACTTCTTCATGTAATTGTAGACACCCTCATTTTTAAATGAGTAAAATCCTAAGATTTGGAAGATTTGACTTTCTCTCAAAGATAATGCTATCTATAGAGCCAGCAGACCAAAATGCCTACTATCAAGCAAAGCTCTACAAGCGAAAATGGCCCGAATCAACCATGAAGCTTCACTTAAATAAAATGAGACATTGGGAGTTCATTCTTCTGTTATATTATAAGTGCATAATATATATATGTATGTATTCAGTATGAAATGGCCAACACCATTCGATTTTTTTAGGATTCTCTAGGACTAATCCAATACTCTCCCTATATTATTCAAATATAACTCTTGAATAAGCCTTGATTATTTCCACAATAACAAGGATATGTATGCCTAGAAATCATTCCGATATCTTTTATCTTGTGTAAAGGCAATGTGCAGAAATTTCCCAGAAAGAATGCAGCACCAGGATGACCAGCCTAGCACGCCTGGAAATAACCAAGAAGAGTTCGGTGTATAGTGCGCGTGCGAGAGAGAGGAAGATAAGAAGTTTGAATTCTGGCGAGTGAGGTGAGTGGCATGAGTTTGTGTTGAGCAAGTGAAGTTGGTGAGTTGTGCTGTGTAGATTGAGTGGTGAGTGAAAATTTGGTGTGGTTGAAGGTGTGTTGCAATAAAATTTCAAGTTATGTTGCCAACCGTGCTTTTCCTACTAAACATTCGTTTCTCAGGTTTCTACTGTACTGTAAGGTGCAGGATGATAAAGCGCTGTCGCATTGAGATTCTCACCTAAAATCGGATGCATGAGGGCAAGGAACGATCCGATCCGGCCTTGGAAGAGGGCTCTTTCCCGTTCCCACTTTGCATCATCCCTGGCACCACCATCATCTATCAACATCGATAGCTTCCACCTTTGAATCGTCTCCGAATCGAGTTCTACTCTAGGTGCCTTTGTCTCCTTTTTCTCTTTGTAGGGCACTAATGTGCCCTGTGCGCTCCGTGGTTTCTTCTTCCTTTTCGCTTTGTAGGGTACCATCTGTTTCCTCGCGTCCTGGTTTTCTACATCGTCAATGTTCAATTCCATAATCTTCTTAATGATGCGCTTTAGTTCCTGCTGCAATTTCAGCTTTGTACCTGCCATAACGTGTCAGGATAAGTAGGCTTTTAATAGTATTTCACAAGACAGGATCCTATCTGAACTTCTACACTTCTGAAATCAGATTCACTCGTTGCTTAGTCGAAGACCAGGCATTAGAAATTTACTAATTCAAATTTCATTTATTGATATAACATTGTAAAACAATATAACGTGCATAACTTTATACTGACGACCTTATATTAACGAAAAGACCAACAAAAAAGCTTATGGGTTATGTCCAGCGTTGGATCATCATCATCATCATCATCATCATCATCATTTTATTTAATTGAATGATCTTGTTGTATATAAATTCATTTTATGAAAATCTAAAAATTATGCACGATTACTCTCCATTTTTTTTTTTTTTTATCTCTCTTTATAAAGCAAAGAGAGTTTCCATATTTAAGGCATCTACATCTAATAATGCATGTTCAAAATGAAATGTTATCATAAAAAGATTATTATTTTTTTAGTAAAATCAATTATATCCATATTTACACGGATTAACTGATGATACGAAACAAAATAAGTTCGACACTATACAATACTGCATAGTACCTATTTAATAATTGTCAAATAAACTTTTTTATATGACTAATAGGTAAAAGAAATAAAACTAGATTTTCAATAATTAATTTTCTTGTTATTATCAAGCTCTTCGCATGCTACATGTATTCATCATGTACATTAGTATGAAAGATGACAATATATTGGATTTGGACACGTGTGGCAATGATCAAAGGCTATTCAATCAGATTTTATATGGAGACACATATAATCGGAAGTACCTTTATTATCCTTCGCCTGCCCCTTTACGCTCCTTTTACGCTTCTGCCCCTTCACCGCCGTGCCATCCGCTGTCTGTTGATCGACATTCGCAGTATGTCCTGCTTCAAATTTGACGCCAATTGTATTAGCGTCAATGGGAATTTCGAGTTTTTGAGTTTCGACTCTTGATCTAATACCATTCCGCCTCATCGTCCTTTTCTTCTTCAAGTCTTTAGGGTATGAAACATAAAAATCTCTAGGACATAAAAGAAATAACATGTACGTCATTTTCTTCGCCGCCGTCCTCTTCTTCCTTCCTGTCCTCCTCTTCTTGAATTCGATGGGAAAATTCTGTCCAATTTTTCTGATTCTATCAAGACACCAGCTGTTCTTGTTAACCCGCTTGCGTGAAAGTACTTGACTATGTGTCTCATCAGCAATATGACTGTTCCGTTTCGACTGCGCCAGTCCTGTTCCAACTGATAAATCATTTCCATAGTGCTGATCTGTAACATTTCCATCGTGATTTGCACCAAAATCCAATTGCCTCCGACATGATTTCATTTCCGTCTGAGAAGCTTGGCTAATTTTCATCTCCATTACAAATTCTGATGAATTATCCAAATCTCCTCCTTCCTCAGGCTCAAGAGATGGATGACCCTTCACCGTGATAGGATCCTTCAATGCATCGATGTCTACCGATGACGGACGTCCTTCATTAGGTTCTCCTGCGTGCTTCTTTTTCTTTGGCGATGGAGTTGCCGAGGCCAAATCTTTACGCTTCCTTTTCTTTGGCGATGGAGTTGCCGAGCCCGAATCTTGAGGCTTTCTCTTCTTTGGAGCTGTTGAGCCCGAATCTTTACGCTTCGGAACTCGACGTGGTTTTCCTTCACGAATTACTTTAGGAGTATGCTTCTTCTTTTTTGGCTTCTGTTGTCGGGGCTTCTTATTCAGATTTATGCCAACTTTTGAGCCGTCCATTTGCGTTGGAGTTGAAGTACCGAAGACATTGTCATGAGTACCCTCAAATGAACTTTGCTGATCAGCTGCAATTAAGAGTTTGTAGAGGTCGATCCACATAATTGAAAGCAACGATGATAATAATAATGTTTAAATGTATCCTCTTCAAGCTTGCTTGTCTTCCTTTTTTTTTTTTTTTTTAATTCAAACTAACATGAATGCATCTCCATGAATGCATCTCCTTGAGATCATAACTCACAAATGATTATTTATTGCCATACCAACTTAAAACTGTATGGCAAAACATAAGCAAACTTACCTTTCGACGATGGAATGTTGGCATTGAACGCTGGAGTACTTCCTCGGCGGTGGGCTGAATCCGGCAACTCCACTGACGGCTGACCGGCCAATGGGGCAACCAAATTGGACTCCAAACAACCTGAAAAACCAGCCGTCCCTCCATCGGCCAGAAGAACATCCTTATCTCTTGCGGCGGCGGCCTCCGGAACCTCTCGCCGGAGGTCAAGATGCTCGAACGGCTCCGCAACATTAGCGCTCCTCCTCCTCCTCCGTTCCTTCTCTATAACATCTTCATTTGAATCCCCAGTTCTCACAGCATTGCGAGAACTACGGCCGCTGAGACTGTCTTCCGATCGCCGTCTAACATAGACCTTGTCTAACTTTTCAGGAGTGATTGGCTCCCAGGAATTACGTTCCTTGGAACCTACCTCGACCGCCTTGCCGATTCCCATGACCTCTTCGTCTTCCTAACCCTGGAATTTCTCCATCGAATCAGTGCACAAGACCACCGGCACTAGAAACTACTGCAACATCACCGATTTTTCTCATACTAAAAGTTGAAGGCCAAGGGCGAAAACCCCGGCAGCCAAGGAAAAAAAAGTTTTTTTAAGAGGAATTCGTCAGGTACTCAACACAAAAAACGCAACGACATGATGATCATGGGCAGAAAAATCACAGGAATCAGAGAACAAAACCCCACAAAAAATTACTGCTTTCGCTCGCGGGCATTGCTAGAAGCTAAATCACCAAGAGCTCTCTCACCTGCAGATTACGCCGAACGGATTCCATATCTGGGGTCGACTGACCGAAGCAGAGGAACCTCCGATGGAATCGAATTTCTGCAAAGAATCGCAGAAGAGAATCCTGCTGCGATTTTCGACCGTTGGGCGACGCTGACTTCAGTCCGAAAAGCAAGAAACTGTGCAGATGACGGCGACGGGCGGAGACTGACCGGAGCAAAGTTTGGATTTTGAGGGACTCTGTTTTTCCCCTTTGGAGAGAGAAAGCGAAGGCGAAGGAGACGGAGAGAGAGAGAGAGAGAGAGAGTCGAGGTCGCCGATTGACTCTGCATGGGACGCGAAAGGGGAAAGGAAAAGCTCGGACGTAATCTTTTGGTGCGATTTGTATCTGAATGGGTAAAGATATCTCTCTTTTTTGAAATATCCATCTAAAGAAAAAGGAAGAAAAATAATTAAATAAGATAAGATAATAGTTGGCGTGGCTAGGGAAATTATTGTTACTTTAAATTAACGAGTGAATAAAGTGAACATGATAAGAAAATTCAGCCAATCTCCATGAACACAACAAAGTTATTAATGATAAAAAAAATTGAAAGATTTGTCTTATTTGATTGTACTTGATCTATAAGTTGTGTTGGGTTAATTCTTATTCCTCGCATCCAATTGATACGTATAGATAAAGAAGCCCTTTACTTTACACGCTAATGGTGTCTCGTTTGATACCGTCTTTATTCCTTAGTAATGAATATAGCCAAAAATGAAAAAAAAAATAATGGTTTTAGATTACACATATTCATCATTAGACACCATGAAATACTATAGGATTACAAAAAAAAATATTGGATAAGAAAAATAGAAAATCTTGTTCCCATTGAAATAAGTCCTCCAACTTTTGGAACTTATAACCTAACTTTCATATTCTAAAATCATACTCAAGTTCCTTTATCTATTTTGAAACCATGCTCATCCCTAATTCACATGGCAAAACACAGTACTATCTACTTCATGTTTCCTACATAAGAATAGATACACAAAACGAAGAAGAAAAGTGAATACAATTTAGGATTGACCATTTTAAATAAAAATAGGAGGATCAAGGGTAATTTTGTTTCTTTAGTGAAAACGAGGTGAATATGAGGGGTATAATGAAATGCGCATGGTCAAGAATTAGAACAGTTGAGTTTGCAAATAGGCCAGTAGCTTTCAAACTAATCTTTTCAGTTTTGAGATGCATCCATTTATGCTAACTCTTGACTTCTAAATATCCATGCCGCCCTTTTTATTCTATATCTAACTATAGATAAAGTTATTTCAAAATATGATCATGAGCCATCTCTTTGAATACATTAAGGTAGGTTACTAAGAGAGGAATTCATGAGCATCCACCAACAGACGTCTCATGTCAATAACGATGGCAGTTTAATCCCACTAGCTCGGACAATTTATATATTCATCATATATCAATGGATGAAACATTAATAGCCTGATGGTGGCGGCATGAAATTTTCATGCGTTAAGTTGATGATACTTCTCCAAATTTCGATGCTGAGAACTATGATTAATCTTAACTCAAACGAGATGTAATTAAATCTTAACAAAAATTCTTCTTTTTTTTAAAAGAGGAAGATAGTGGTGTTCAGATGTTACGTAGAAGATTTAGTGCTCTAATGCCAAGCCAAAGCTGTACTTTTCACAAAATCCCCCCCCCCCTTCTATTTTCACCAGCAAAAGAATCATTTCAAGCGGAAAAGGGCCCTGATCTGGGTGCAAGGCCCATATTAGCCTTCAAAACTCCACTACCTCATTGGGCTCAAGGCCCAGTCTTCGTGTAAAGCCCATCTTAGCCTCCGAAGCTCCAACAACAACGCGAACCAGCAGGAGGCAGCCGTCGTCGAAAAACCCAAGAAACCGCTCCTCCGGTCCGGACAAAAAAAAAAAAAAAAGGGACCGAAACCTCTCGTCCGCCCTCGCTCTTCACTCCTCCTCGCATCCCATCGTTTCCGCCACCTCTCTCGCCTTATCCTCTTCCTCCTCCTCTCTCCGCAATGCCTACCGACGACTCTTCCGACCGGCAAGACGAACCGTCCCAGGAGCAGCGGGTCGCCCCGAAAGAAACCGACCCGGATGCCGACCCGTCCGACTCCGACTCCGGCTCCGACTCCGACTCCGACTACGACTCCGACTACTCCTACGACGAGGATGAAGGCGCAGCAGCAGGAGGAGGGGCCGACTCGGGAGCCGCCGGCGGCGGCGGCGACGAGGTCCTCGCCTCCCTCCGGGCCTCCGGCGACGAGCCGGACGAGGCCGAGAACACGCCGGAGGCCAACGTCCGGCGCTTCTCCCAGATCCTCGGCAGCCGCCGGTTGCGGCGGCTGCAGGAGGAGGAGGAACGGAACCAGGTCCCCCACGAGGACCTGTTCAACTTCCCCGAGGACCCCGAGAACTGGCGGGAGGAGGACCTGCAGGAGCTGTGGGCGGACGCGCCGCTCGAGTCCACGAAGCCCGGGTGGGACCCGGCGTGGGCCGACGAGGAGGACTGGGACATCGTGAGGGAGCAGATCAAGGCCGGCCGCGAGCCGACGATCGCCCCGTTCTACATGCCGTACCGGAAGCCGTACCCGGCCATACCGGACGACCACTACGACATATCGAACCCCAAGGCGGTGGTGGAGGAGCTGGACAGGATCGAGGAGTTCCTGAGATGGGTCAGCTACATTTTCCCCGACGGCAGCTCGTACGTGCTCTTTTGCTTTTCTCTTTCTTTGGGTTTTTAAGGGATTCAGCAATTTGGAAATGCGCATGCAGTTTGTGGGCGTCGGGATTTTGTTCTTGCCGTACGGAATTGTGTTCTGGTCTGTATCTTTTGGTTCAATTGCTCATATTGTGTTAGCTTAGTGAGTCTTTGAAAGATGAGTATGCTGATTGTAGGAGTGAATTATTGACTGGCATTGAAATTGGCACTATTTGTAAGGTTGAGCATGAAGAGTTATTTTATTAGTTTAAATAAATTGATCCTATGTGATCCTTTTCTGTATAATTACTTCAAATTCGGTTTTACAGGTGCCAATCCACTTAGCATGTGCAATGTTTACCTGCTAATTTTCCCCTCCACACTATAGTCTATAGTCTCTGCAATTGCCTTTATCATGTTGAATTCAGTGGTTTCAGAAGATTGAGCTTGGTGGTTGTTATGAATTTGTAAGGTTCTATTCCGTTGATTTGGATGTCATTGTTTTTGGAGTCACTGTTCATTCTGCAGTATCCCTGTCGACTGTTCGTAAGTATGTTACTTATTCATGCTATGGTTGATACCAGAAGAAATCATCGATGTGTTAGCCTAAACGATTGTGCTCACTCTACTGTTGTGCTTGGTGTAGCTTTCAATTGAATTCAACCTTGATTCCGTTTCTTTTCTATTTTAATGACAATGTTGATAGGATATGCAAAAATTGTGTTCTGGATGGCTAAGCTGCTTCTGGCTTTGACTCATTGTCCATTGCCTGTTGTATTTTCTTTCAGGTATGAAGGGACAGTTTGGGATGACTTGGCCCATGGAAAAGGTGTCTATGTTGCCGAAATGGGGCTTGTTAGGTTTGCGTCTTGTTCACTTTCACATACTAGGCAGTAGCACTAATATTAATATTTTACAAGTCATCAGATGCATTAGAATTTCTAAAGGCAATCAGAAGTTCAAAGCTCTTTACCTTATCATTTGATTCATTAATTCGTAATGTGATTGGTTCATGATTCGATATAGGCAACAATGTGAATATAATATTGTTATTCACTTGCTTTGTCTGGCACAGTGAATTTTGGTTTATAAATTCTTAAATAGTGTGGCTTGTTGGTCCTCCTAATCAGAACATTGGTAATATCAATGTCAAGCAAAAGAATGATCCCATATATTCTGGAATATTACCTCTTGTCACCAGTTTTTACTGATACTTTTTGCCAAATGCTTAATCAAGCATCAGTTGTGAAGGATAGAAATCTATCACAATTGATTGAATGTACATATATATCTTTTCTTTATGACGTTCTCCCTTTTCTAGGAGTTGACCTAGAACCCTCCATTCTTTACACAGTTAGATGCTGCATTTTTCTTGGCAGCATTCAAAGTAGAAGTAATTAAATTGCTAATATAAGTCCATTAATCCGTAAGGGGTTCTTTTGTTAAATCTAGAAGACTTTGCTTGAAACCCTGAAGCTATCATGTGCTTATCTATGACCATGACATGTGAAATTTACTTAAAGATCTGGATATTGGACGATATAAACTTTTTTGCTTCTCCCTGAGAGTACTGGTCAAGTTTCCCATAAATTTGCTTCTTTTTCACCTTTTTTCAGTTTAAGACAAAGGAACTATCCAAGTTGACTTTGGCTTAATGTGCCTTATAGCTCAGACGAATGATTTATGTACTTTTTTTCCTGTAGGTATGAAGGTGAATGGCTTCAAAATACTATGGAAGGACATGGAGTCCTTGAAGTGGATATACCTGACATTCAACCTATTCCAGGTTCCAAGTAGGTTTTGAATTGTATATAGACTCCCCTACCACAGCTCCACAATGAAAATTGTAGTGATCATTCTCCTAGTATTAAGTTGAGATGATATCATTCTTTTCAGGCTAGAAGAGAAAATGCGTGCCGAAGGGAAGATCATAGAAACAGATTATATGACCCCAGAAGACAGGGAGTGGCTGAAAATGGATATAGAAGATAGTGTTCGCCTGACTGATGGAAACTATCAAGTCCCTTTCTATGAAAATGATGAGTGGATCAGACAATTTGGTCAAAAACCGTAAGTTCAATTGCTTCTTCATATATAAACTTTCCAAAAAGCTCCATAAGGTTCTAATCTACAGTTTTCTCTATGTTTAATGATGAAGTCCAAGTGTCCAACTTCCCCCCCCCCCCCCCCCCCTTTTTCAACACTAAATTTTTCAAGTTGAGATACGGAAGAAAATGATTCTGTTCTTAGTTCACTTATTTAGGTTACTTTAGGTTACTTTACTCCCATTGTAGTAGAAACTAGAATATTCACTTTTCGGGATCTGATTAATCGTTATGGAGGTCCCTGACCGGATCCCTTGACTCATCCACATAGACACATCGCAAGAGAGTTTTCTACTGTTAATCTGGTACTCTTAAATTGTTGTCTATGCTAGGGAAAAAGGCCGATATCGTTATGCTGGCCAGTGGAAGCATGGAAGGATGCATGGATGTGGTGTCTATGAAGTCAACGAGCGTACAATCTATGTATGTCTGTTGGGACAAGTTTTGTGTAGCAAGATTAATTTACTTTTCGGTTGTATAATTGGCGTGTGCTTTCTAGCAAATATTTTAGTTGGCATGACTATCTGTGTCAGTTATTCAGAATACACTATCCTTTAGCAATCCGTGATTTGGAATGGCTTTCCCTTAATGGCACACTAGTTTTTTAAAACACTTGGATGAATAGATAAATTCAACTCACTTTCGCAAGACATATTATTCATGGGGATATTCTATATCGAGAAATATCTCTTCTAAAAACCTTTTCTTACTTTAATGTGGGATGATGGTTTTTTAATCATACTTCAATACATTAATCATCCTGAATAGCATTTAAAATTCATCTCATCCCAACTGCACAATCGCAAGAAATCTTCTCCTATGGTACTTGAATTTAGTCAAGGGATCGTATCCGTGTTGCACTCCATTTAATCGAGTCAATGCACTGTCCAGTAATCTTGGCATGACCATCATTCATCATTTCGTGAATCTATTCCAATTCCAAGCATGGTGCAGCAGAGATGTGTGCTACTTGTGAAAATACCATGTCATGTCAATGGATGAGTGTTTGAGTGAGGAACTTAGATGGCATGATGACCTTGTATTGGCAAAAACAAGGAAAGAGTTCTTTATATATGGCTTATGCTATGAGGTTAAAGCTCCTTTTTTTAAGAAAAAAATGAAAAAGAAAAAGGATAAATTTCTATTATGAAACAGCTCTGGCCTGTAGTGCATGACCGTGTAGATGGAGAATGATCAAGTCATAGCTTACTACTAGCCTTCAAAATTTGGAAGAGCTTTGCAATCTGGGTGGCTATTGTGTGCTTTACTTATTTTTATCTTTTTTGAAAGGTCATGACTGCCTTTTTTGTTTCCTTCAGCTTCAACTTTGTAGGATAGAATGAGCAATATTGCATTATGAATGTATGCAGGGAAGATTCTACTTCGGGGAGCTATTACAGGATGAGTATGGCTGTAATGAGGATGTTTCAGCGGTATGTCCTGAAGTTGAGTTCTTTAGCTGTCTGAATAGAGATGTGACATGTGTGACTCTTGCATGCTGGCCCTTTTCAGCTTCATTATGGGATAGCGGAAGTAGCTGCTGCTAAGGCAAGGATGTTTACTAACAAGCCAGATGGAAGTATGTCTTTTGAACCCTACAGCATTCATTTATGGCAGAATTTGACTTAAGAAAAATTAAAATTTGTGTTAGAGCGAATGTGAGAACTAGAACCTTCTAACCTTGAGTAGATTGCTGCACTCTATATTATTTATTTTTAAGTTCTGCCCAAGCAATACCGGTTATGATATCTCTATATGTTGATATGCTTCTGGATTTACTTGGAATAAACATGACCATATCTTCGTGGTTGGAGATCTGAGAAAGGATGCTCCTATTCTCTTGAATTAAATACTTATTTTCTGTAAGGTCTTTGAGCTGATGTTTCTCTGGAACTCAAGGGTCTGGAAAAACATCACCCTTGCAACATAGGCTCTCTTGTTAATAGATCCACAATTTGGTTTGCAGGTTTATTTTTAAAATGTCGCACCATTGTCCTTTTAGTGCATGCTCCTGCTTGATACTGCTGTTAAAATTTTTGAGAACAGTGACTCGCAACACTGTTTATCAGCTAGATTTATTAGAAGCCCTTCCCTTCTAATGAGCACCCAGTTTATAAGTAACTATTGTGTCAGCCTGCCCTTAAATCAAAATTCCACTTTATAGCTCTAATTTTCTTCTGGCAGTGGTCAGAGAAGAGAGAGGTCCCTATGGTGATCCTCAGCATCCTTACTTTTATGAGGAAGAAGATGTGTGGATGGCCCCTGGCTTCATCAATCAGTTCTATGAAGTAAGTTTCATACTGTATTGGTGGATTCAGAGCATTTTTTTTTTTTTTACGATGGGGTTTCACTGTGTTCCTCTTGTTGGCAGGTCCCTGATTATTGGAAAACATACGTTAGTGAGGTGGATCAGGAAAGAGAAATGTGGTTGAATTCCTTCTACAAATCCCCACTGAGGCTGCCTATGCCTGCTGAGCTCGAGTATTGGTGGTCAAAAGGTATGCATTCAAGACGCTCCTCCTTCAGTCTCTCTACATGCCGGTGTTTGTGTGGAATGAAGCAAGAAAGGAATGACCCTTCTTGTTTCTTTTCTTTTTAAACTTCGTTGGGCTTGGGAATAATGAAGTGGAACCGGGAGTTTAGGCAAAATTTTGCACCATTCTTTTCCATTGGTGAGAAATGCCCATTTCTGCCCCATCAAAGAACAAAATCGTGAAAATTTGATTTGGGTACAAGGAAGAGCGGCAGTGAAGTTGATGTAATAAACTTAGGATATGCTTTTGCATAACTCTTTTTTTCTGTCCAAACTCTTGGATCCTTATCTAGAATGAGTCATCTGGACTCTGCGACTGCTGTAGCTAAGCTAGCAAAAATAAGCAGCTCCTGCTCACCGTGTAGCCCAGATATATTCTTTTGCTTGTTCTTTGAGTGCTTGCAGTTGGATCTCTAGCTTGCGAAGAACATATGTGTGGATCTTGTATGACGTGCCTAGTATTTTCTTGATCAGATCATAGTCCAGAATTTGTTCTGATCAATAAGGAACCAGAACCTGATCCGCAAGATCCATCAAAGCTTATATACACAGAAGATCCCCTAATCCTTCATACTCCGACTGGGCGTATAATTAATTATGTTGAAGATGAAGAGCATGGGATCCGCTTGTTCTGGCAGCCAGATGTAAAAGACGGCGAAGATTTTGACCCAGAGAAGGTAGAGTTTCTGCCCCTGGGTTTTGATGAGTTCTATGGGAAAGAAGAGGTGGTCAAGAAGGAAAGTCTTTTGAAAAGGATTATCATGGCAATGGAAAATGCATGTAAGCCCACATTCGACAGACTGGAGAAGTGGACGGAGGAGAAGAAGAAAACCGGTGAAATGAAGATTAAGCTGATCGAGAAGGAGCTTGACCTCATCGAAGCTGAATTGTGCTTGGAAGAGGCCATTGAGGACATGGATGAGGAGTTGAAAATGCGAGAGAAAGAGGAAGAGAATATTGAAGTGGGCTTGCGGGAGGAAGTGGAAGTGGATTCTTCTGTGTTGGCCAAAAATGATGGGAAAACTTTGGCTGCTGATGAGGAAAAGGAAGCAGAAGGAGAAGAGGAAGAGGAAGAGGATGAGTCTGAAGACGAGGACGGTGAACCATCGAGTTTTGGTTCTGTCGCTGTTGATCAGGACTCATCAAAGAATGACAAAAAAGGCAGCAAACCTGGGGGGTCGCCATTTTCTACTTCCTCATTGGGATTTGCTTCATGTGGCCTTGTCTCTGTTGTAAGTATCAAGTTTCCTAGATTACTCTCATGAACCCTTTGTCTTAATTTAAGTTTGATAACTCAACATGGGCTTCTGAGGTGATTTGACCTAGGAAATTTGTGTAACTGTTCCATTATGTCTCAATGCATGTGCATGTCCTGGAACATGTGGATATTATTTTTCTGGTTTGTTAGTATCTTCACCGCAATAGCCTTGCGAATGTATATAGTGGAAGAAATCCATGTGTTGATTTGTGAAAACTTTTTGGTGGGAGTTCATGTAGATACTCAATTTCTTTGTGTAATTCTTGTCTGATTTATCACGAACTCTGTTGTCCTTATCCCAGTTGCTCTTGTTTCCCTCTGTAGGTTTCTTCAAAGCTGCAACACTCATTTTTATCGTGGAAGGAGAGCAGATCCTCAGTAAAGGCAACTCCGGCATTGCAGAGCCCAGCCTCTAGTAGCCTGAATCAAGTTCCTCACAACCTCAGTTACACACCAAATCTTTGCAAGGAAGGGAGACTAAGAGCGAGGAGGCAAGAACACCAAAAGCATCAAGCAAGGAGACCATCTAAGGGGAGTGCGGCTCAACTGCATTCCCTATCGAGGATCCTCTCGCCCGGTCCAGCTTCTAGAAAGTCCAAGATGAATGTGAAGGAGCCAAGAAGTTGGAGGCATGCTTGGCTGCATAACTCTCCAAAGGATGACTTAAGCAGCGTCTTGTCTTTACATTATTCGCTGTACTATTCGAAATCATACATGGATAGTAGTACGAAGTGAGCTTTGCTCATCTTCTTCGGCAATTTTCTATTTTTCGACATGAATATGTTACATTTTGAAAGGTCAATTTTGTTGTGTAACATTGGCATTCCTGGTTTTAGTCTAGCGAAGGAAATAAAATTAAAATGGAGAAGTTTTCACCGAGTTGTATCGTTCGATTGAGAGATACATGAATTGAGTAGAGTCGAAATAGTATTTTGCTGGAACCTGGTTTGTCCCTGGATGTGCATGAAATCTAATGTGTTCTTGTTTGCTTTCTAGAGTTATCGTTAATTTAAAGAGTCTCTCATCTATCGCCTACCTACCATTCCCGACTCTCCCTTACCATACCAAAAGCCTAGTGGCTATTGCTTGTAAAGGCCAGGAAATTAATGAAAGTCGCAGCATTCTGCTTTCTGAAGGCATACCCCATCGCGCCAGTGAACTTGTGCAAGTTGCATCGAGGATTCACATCAAGATGTTCCACATGTTCGTCATCTGATCTGACCTTAACCTACTCGTCTGGAACCTAGATTTTACGTTTGAATTCCAATGGGCATATATTCTCATGTGCACACAGAAAGCAGAGAGGAGTATTGAGTAAATATGAAGCTGCGACGATGTTTTTCTTCGTTCTCCCTAATCGAGTTCAAGTAGCTGCCCATCATTGACTCTTTGAAAGAATTAGAGCATAGTGAAGGATCTCTCTCCCCCTTAAGTGCAGGTGTCGGATTAGTCTTCTGATAATGAGCAACTTTTTTGTCTGTGAAAATCGCGAGGGGCCCATTCTTACTCAGGACAATCACTCGGGATCAAGTCAGACCGGAGACTCGAACTTGATGGGCGGTCGAAAATGAGCTCACTACACTAATCTGACTGCTGGAGAAACGAATACACTCGGAAAAGAATCAAATTACCAACAGAGTGATCGGTGAATTCAGTCATTCACCAGATAGAATCTGTCCTAAGTTTCATGTGGTGACTGAGCCCCGTTGCACCACAGCCATTTAACACAAAGCAATAAGGAACAGAGAAATTAAATTTGTCTGCCCCCCCCAATTTAATGTACTATCCTCAGTCCCACTCGGACCAATTGTCGTCGTCATTAGCCAGTCCGAAAATGCATTATGAAGAGGAGAAGATGCAGATGTCGATTTGAATGGAAAGACTTAGATGTAGACTGGCATTTGGCAGCATCTTAACCATTCCCTACCCGACCACCTACATTTTCTCTATCTGTCACTGCGCATGATGTCGCTTTTCTTTTGCCCGATCAAACAGATGAATAGCCTCTTCTTCCTGTAAGTTGACTAAATTGGGCGATCAAGTTATTAACCGATTTTTTAGATTGACTCTCGTTTGAGCCGCTTATCAACGCTAATTTGATCAATTCCAATTTACCAATTTTATTTTAATCACTCGTCATTTCTTTTTTGCTAAAGTTATAAATTATGTTTTCATCAAATACAAACTTTCCACAAAGCTCCATAAGGTTCTAATCTATGGTTATCTCTATGTTTAATGATGAAGTTCAAGTGTCCAACTCTCTCCACACTTTTCAATGCTAAGGACGGGTTTTGTAACGATTCTATTTTCGGAAATTTTTTTTGATTATAAATGGTTTTTTCTGATTCTACTTCCTAGAACAATTTCTGAGCAAAAGAACGCATTTAATAATTGTCCAAAATTTCTATTCTCAGAATAACAATGCATTTAATAAAATTCTTAAACTCTTTTATTTCTTTTAATTTTTTTAATACTTTTATTATATTTTTCTTAATTTTTTCTTTTTTCTTTTTCTCTTCTTCCTCATTTTTCTTTGTAGCTAGTTGTTGGCCATTGCCGTGGCCAGCAACTAGCTGGACAAGGTTTGGTGAGCTCACTGGAGGTTTGCCTTGGTTTGGTGAGGCCGAGCCTTGTTGTGGCTTGGCGTTGCCGGTCCTCGCCTGGTCGGTTGCCAACCAGAGCCGAAAGTTGACAACTGGCTAAAAGGAAGAAGAAGAAGAAAGGGGAAGAGAAGAAGAGAAAAGAAAAGAAAATAGAAGAAAAGAAAAAAATAAGAATTGATTCTAGGAATTATTCCCGATAATAAGAAACTATTTTTTTCTACTTTTTAATTATGTTCCAAATCTATTCTCGGGAACAAAAAAATATATTTTTGTTTCTAAAAACAAAAAATTTATCAAATGGATTTTTTTTTTTTTTTCGTTTCGGAAAACAAAAGAACAGAAATTGTTGTTTCCCATGAGGTTACCAAACTTGGTCTAAACGTTTCAAGTTGAGATACCAAAGAAAACTATTATGTTCTTAGTTCATTTGTTTAGGTTACTTTACTCCCATTGTAGTAGAAACTATAATAGTGACTTTTCAGGATCTAATTAATTGTTATGGAGGTCCCTATAACCGGATCCCTTGACTCATCCACATAGACACATTGCACAAGTGTTTTCTACTGTTAATCTGGTACTCTTAAATTGTTTTCTATGCCAGGGAAAAAGGTCAATTTTGTTGTGTAACATTGGCATTCCTGGTTTTAGTCTAGCGAAGGAAATTAAATTAAAAATGGAGAAGTTTTCACCGAGTTGTATCATTTCGATTGAGGGAGATACATGATTTGAGTGGGAGTCGAAGTAGTATTTTGCAGGAACCTGATTTGTCCCTGGAGGTGCATGAAATCTGATATGTTTTTGTTTGCTTTCTGGAGTTATTGTTAATTTAAAGAATCTCTCATCTATTGCCTACCATTCTAGACTCTCCCTTACTATGCCAAATGCCTAGCGGCTATTGCTTGTAAAGGCCAGGAAATGAATGAAAGTCGCAGCATTCTGCTTTCTGAAGGCATACTCCATCGCGCCGTGAACTTGTGCGAGTTGCATCGAGGATTCACATCAAGATGTTCCACATGTTCGCCGTCTGATCTGACGCTTAACCTACTTGTCTGGAACCTAGATTTTACGTTTGAATTCCACTGGGCATATATTCTCATGTGCACACAGAAAGCAGAGAGGATTCTTTGAGTAAATATGAAGCTGTGATGATGTTTTTCTTCGTGCTCCCTAATCGAGTTCAAGTAGCTGCCCATCATTGACATCTTCTTTGAAAGAACTAGAGCATAGTGAAGGATCTCTCTCCCCCTTAAGTGCAGGTGTCGGATTAGTCTTCTGATAATGAGCAACTTTTTTGTCTGTGAAAATCACGAGGGTCCCATTCTTACTCAGGACAATCACTCGGGATCAAGTCAGGAGGAAACAATTCCTCAAGGACCCTCTCTATTCTTGTTGCGGGTGACCGGTCTATGATCAGACCGGAGACTCGAATTTGATGGGCGGTCGAAAATGAGCTCACTACACTAATCTGACCGCTGGAGAAAGGAATACACTCGGAAAAGAATCAAATTACCAACAGAGTGATCGGTGAATTCAGTCATTCACCGGATAGAATCTGTCCTAAGTTTCATGTGGTGACTGAGTTAGAATCTGTCCTAAGTTTCATGTGGTGACTGAGCCCCGTTGCACCACAGCCATTTAACACAAAGCAACAAGCAAAAGAGAAATTAAATTTATCTGCCCCCCAACTTGATGTACTACCCTCAGTCCGACTCGGGCTAATTGTCGTCGTCATTAGCCAGTCCGAAAATGCATTATGAAGAGGAGAAGATGCAGATGTGGATTTGAATGGAAAGACTAGATGTAGACTGGCATTTGGCAGCATCTTAACCATTCCCTACCCGACCACCTACATTTTCTCTATCTGTCACTGCGCATGATGTCGCTTTTCTTTTGCCCCATCAAACAGATGAATAGCCTGCCTCTTCCTGTACGGTGACTAAAATTGGGCGATCAAGTTATTAACCGATTTTTTAGATTGACTCTCGTTCGAGCCGCTATTCAATGCTAGTTTGGTCAGTTCCAAATTACCAATTTTATTTAAATCACTCGTCATTTCTTTTTTGCTAAAGTTATAAATTATTTTTGCATCAAATACAAACTTTCCAAAAAAAACTACCGGCCGCGGTGGCTCCACTGGATAAGACTTTGCTGATCCTCAACGAAGAGGTGAAGGGTTCAAAACCCAGGGGAGGCGCTAGGTGTATTAAGTGTGACTCAGGGGTGGTGCGTCCTCCTGCTTAAGTGTTACTTGGGGGTTTACGGCGTGACTGTCGGCTACAAGTCGGTTCCTCTAATACCAAAAAAAAAAAAAAACTTTCCAAAAAGCTCAATAAGGTTCTAATCTATGGTTATCTCTATGTTTAATGATGAAGTCCAAGTGTCCAACTCTCTCTCCCTCTTTTCAATGCTAAGAACGCGTTTGGTAAAGATTCTATTTTCGAGAAATTTTTTTGATCATAAATGGTTTTTTCTAATTCTACTTTCGAAAACAATTTTTGAGCAACTGTCCAAAATTTATATTCTAGGAATAAAAATGCGTTTAATAGGATTCTTAAATTCTTTTATTTCTTTTAATTTTTTAATACTTTTGTTATATTTTTCTTAATTTTCTCTTTTTTCTTTTTCTCTTCTTCCTCCTTTTTCTTTGTAGCTAGTCGTCAACCATTGCCGTAGCCGGTGACCAGCTGGACAAGGTCTGGTAAGCTCGTTGGAGGCTCGCCTTGGCCTAGTGAGGCCGAGCCTTGCCGTGGCTTGGCATTGTCGGTCCTCGTCTGGCCAGCTGTCGACCATAGCCGAAGCCAACAATTGGCTAAAAGGAAGAAGAAGAAAGGGGAAGAGTAGAAGAGAAAAGAAAAAAATAGGAATTGATACTAGGAATTATTCTCAAGAATAAGAAATTATTTTTTCTACCTTTTTATTCTATTTCAAATCTATTCCCGGGAATAAAAAAATATATTTTTGTTTTTGAAAACAAAAAATTTATCAAACGGATTTTTTCTTTTTTTTTTTTTTCGTTTCAGAAAACAAAAGAACAGAAATTGTTGTTTCCCATTAGGTTACCAAATATGGTCTAAACGTGTCAAGTTGAAATACGAAAGAAAATTATTTTGTTCTTAGTTCACTTGTTTAGATTACTTTACTCCCATTGTAGTTGAAACTATAATAGTCACTTTTCGGGATCTAATTAATTGTTATGGAGGTCCCTATAACCGGATCCCTTGACTCATCCACATAGACACATTGCACAAGTGTTTTCTACTGTTAATCTGGTACTCTTAAATTGTTTTCTATGCCAGGGAAAAAGGTCAATTTTGTTGTGTAACATTGGAATTCCTGGTTTTAGTCTAGCGAAGGAAATGAAATTAAAATGGGGAAGTTTTCACCGAGCTGTATCATTTCGATTGAGAGAAATACATGATTTGAGTGGGAGTCGAAATAGTATTTTTCAGGAACCTGATTTGTCCCTGGATGTGCATGAAATCTGATATGTTTTTGTTTGCTTTCTGGAGTTATTGTTAATCTAAAGAATCCCTCAACTATTGCCTACCATTCTAGACTCTCCCTTACTATGCCAAATGCCTAGTGGCTCTTGCTTGCAAAGGCCAGGAAATGGATGAAAGTCGCAGCATTCTGCTTTCTGAAGGCATACTCCATCGCGCTAGTGAACTTGTGCGAGTTGCATCGAGGATTCAAATCAAGATGTTCCACATGTTCGCCGTCTGATCTGGCGCTTAACCTACTTGTTTGGAGCCTAGTTTTTCCGTTTGAACCCGACCGGGCGCATGTGATCATGTACACCCGGAAAGCAGAGAGGGGTCCTTGAGTAAATATGAAGCTGTAATAATGTTTTTCTTCGTTTTCCCCAATCGAGTTTAAGTGGCTGCCTACCGTTGACCTCTTCTTTGAAAGAACGAGAGCATGGCGAAAGTTCTCTCTCCCCCTTGTCAGATAAGAATCAAATTACCAACAGAATGATCAGTGAATTCAGTCATTCATCAGGATGAATCTGTCCAAGTCTCGTGTGGGGACTGAACCTCGTGCAGCACTGCAGCCATTTAACGCAAAGCAACAAGGAACAGAGAAATCAAATTTGTCTGTCCCCCAACTTGATGTACCATCCTCAGTCCCACTCGGACCAATTGTCGCCGTCATTAGCCAGTCCGAAAATGCATTATGAAGAGGAGAAGATGCAGATGTCGATTTGAATGGAAAGACTAGATGCAGATGTCGATTTGAATGGAAAGACTAGATGCAGACTGGCATTTGATAGCATCTTATCCATTCCCTATATGACCACCTACATTTTCTCTATGTCTCTGCGCATGATGTCGCTTTTCTTTTGCCCAATCAAGAAGATGAATAGCCTCTTCCTGTACGGTGACTAAATTGGGCGATCAAGTTATTAACCGATTTTTTAGATTGACTCTCCTTTGAGCCACTTATCAATGCTAATTTGATCAGTTCCAAATTACCAATTTTATCTGAATCACTCGTTATTTCTTTTTTGCTAAAGTTATAAATTATGTTTGCATCAAATGCCTTATATGAACCACTGACGAAATCTAAAATCACAGACTCCATTTGAGTCTCTTACCAACTAATTTTAGATTACCAACTCTTATAATATTGGTTTGGTTGATTTCTACGCATGTAAAAGACGATAGACTGTTAAAAAGATTCGATAATCCAAAAAAAGATCTAATAAACATTTTTAAGTGATGCAAAGATTAAAAAAGAAGAAAAGAGAAACGTTTTAATTCAAAAGCATCTAGAGCTTGTTTGGTAATCATTCTCTTTTTTCTTTTTTAATTCTTTTTTGTTGTTTCGTAAAATAAAAAAGAAATGAAATCCGTTCAGTAATTTTAATTAATTTTTCTATTCCCCGAAAAAGAATGGTGGTTAGAAAAAGATTTGTAATAGAAATGATGAGTAAAAAAATTCCATTTGCAAAAATAGAAATGGAAAAAAATTATATTTGAACATGAACTGTTTTCGGGAATAGAAATGTCATCAAACTCACTAATGTCTTGTGAGTGGCCAGTAGCCTAGGAAACTCACTCCCAACAAATATTTAAATTTCGTACATCATTTCCCATATGCAAAGGTGGGTGGGGGTGAACAATTCAATTTAATTCCCAATTCTAGCAATCGTGTGCCCAACAATCCTCATCTCTGTCTTTCCCAATGTTCTGTTGCGCCAACCTTATCGATATTGCAGCATACATCGTTGTCGATTGGGTAAGAAAAACATCATGGAAATTTGTTTAGATTTATGCAACTCCCCATGCCCTTGCTAACGAGGGAAACCGACCCCTTTCTGGCCTGTGTCCCCAATCCCAAAGCAGATCGAAAGATTCAAGCCCGGACGCTGAATCTCTGCTCTTCGTTCCTGCCTTTTCGCCCATCGTTCCATGCATCAGGATGTGAGCTCATCTCGAAATCAGATCTATCTCACTGACCAAAACCCAATAATTGGCCCCCCCAAAAAAAGAAGAAAACAACTACGAGTATGCTGAAAATTATGAAACTGAATGCGAAAATACAATTGAATTATAAAACTTATCATAAAAATACAATTAGATCCTAAAACTCGTTAAATTGGTGTAATCGAGTTTCTTCGTCAATTCTGTCGGACTTGACTAACAGAAAACACCGATTTGGTATTTTTTTTTCCTCTCTTATATGATGTTGACATGATTAAAACATGAAGGATAAAACCAAAATGACGTGTCCCTGGTTTATATTTAATTTTTAATGTTCCTGGTTTATATTTAATTTTTTAATTTTAATATTATTTAAATCAGATAAAAAAACTGGATTTAAAGAAAAAGACAAAACCGGGCAGGTTTTTGTGTTCCTTCCTCTCTTTTTTTAGTCTAATTTCAATAATACCTAAAGTAAAATCATATTTAGATCAAAGTGACATTATTTTAGTCTTCTCTTCCATGTTTTAGCCATATCAACACCATATAGAAGAGAGAAAACAATAGTAATAAAGAAAGCTACACCAGTGTTCTCCCTAAGTTAAGCTGGACGGAGTTAATAGAACAATTTAATTGTATCAATTCGACAAGTTTTAAAACTTGACGGTATTTTTTTTTAAGTTTCAAATTTTAATTGCACGTTCGTAATAAGTTTTAGAGCAATATCTTTTTAAACAAAAAAAAATCCGTTTTATAAATAAAAATAAAAAAAGAGATGAGAATCCTTTTTCGATTTGTACAAGATGGAACCATTATCAGAGAGACGATAGAAGGAAGCTCGGTAGTACAGAGGGCAAAATGTCCCATGAAACCAAGAGACAGCAATTTGCCAATTGGCCCCACCCCACCCCCCACACAAAAAGGTGATGGCTATGACAATTCGAGCTTCGCAGCACCCGCCTCTGTCAAAGTCACGTACATTAGTAAGACCCACTCTTTTAAATTATCACGGACTCATTCATGCAATTCCTCCTTTTTGGGGGCCTTCTTTCTCGTCCGGAGGAGGCTGTCCTGTCCTGTTACTGCACTCGTCCGGATGGGCATCGAAGCAAATTGTCACGGACTCCCTCCCACAAATGCGTGAATCTCAAGGGCGGTTTAGGCCTCTAATCGATCTGACCAGGGCGGCGAAGGAAAAGTTGCCTCCCCGGTTATTGTCATCGCGCAAAGTGCGGCTCTCGCCTCACGTCCACATCCGTACAAATTTCTCCATGTTTCTGGGGTATTCCGCATGCTGATAATAGAATTTCGAAGAATTAAGATGCAAAAGTTCATTTTTTGGGTGCTCTGTTAATCAAACCCAAAAGTTTAAGTTGATAAATTTGTTCCGATATCATATTAGGAAGTCCCAATCAAAAATTTAAATGGACAGGTGGAGAGAGAATCGAGCGATGTTACATTTGCTAAGTGCAAAAATCACGTCAACTTATCAGAAATTACATTGGAGGTTTAGATTAGGGGTGAGCGGGTCTAGGGTGGGTAGGGTCTAGACCTGGACCATGTTCCCTACCCTGTTATAACCAGTTCTCATTTTTTGAACTCTGTTCCCTACCTTGTTTTCATTGGACCCTGTTCCCGACTCACCCTGTTTTTCCGGTCTGGGAACAGGGTTGATCCTGTTTATATTGGAACCTATTTTGCAACCGCCCATCTATACGACTTCGAATTCTATTTTAATACATGAAAAAACAACATAATTCTTCTAATTTATATTGAAATATTAAGCGTTATTAATAAATAAATTTCTATCTCATTTCGTATATATTAATCAAATTCTAAGTGGTTCACTCGAGATTAAGTCGCGATAATTTAGCAACTCTACTCGGGGTTTTTCTATCACTCGGCAGGGGGCCTTCTTCGGTCCTTGGAAAAAAGAAACAAAAAAAAAAAAAAAAAGGAGGAAAAGCTTGAGAGTCAAGGTCAATGTCAGGAGGCAGAGGAGACGTGGGCAGCGTAGAGAGGGACGTGAAGGAGACGTGACAAGCCGGCAGGGAGAAAAGAAAAAGGAAGAAATAGAATAGTGTACTGTTCATCTTCTTCACGGTCGCCCTCCGCACGCCATAGCCGCCGACCATTGCGCCTGCGTCGCCGCGGCCGCACCACTGCGCCACCGCCGGAGCCCCCTCACCCGCGAGCTTGCACCGCCACTCGTCGCCCCTGCTGTGGCCACGACGACCCGACACCTCTGACCGCCCGAAGCTCCGTCGCCGTTGCCCTTGCCCCTATGAAGCCGCCATTGCACCAGCACTGCCGCTTGGCTCCTCGCAACACCAGCAGCCGATGAAGCCGCAAGGTTGACAAGAAGGCGTACAATCCAGTTCTCAAACCGGTTCCCGGGTGGGTAATCCCTCGGAACCGGTTCCCGGATCGGTTCAAACCAGTTCTGACTTTTGGGAACCGATTCCCGACCCTGTTTTCCAAGTGAGCCGGTCCGGGAACCGGGTTTACTCGGTCCGGTTGCACACCCCTAGTTTAGATGTCGCGTCTTTTTCTTATACTTGTCCTGTTGCTGGGGCCCACACGAACAATTCAGACCTAGCAAGTTCCTAAACTGGTTCTTTAGAATTCTGGTACGTGAAAGACTCGTGGGTATTCCCTCCCAAAGAACTAAGTAGGGAAGAAATTACTTTCGGGAATGAGACGTCGCAATCTTTTTCTTACCCTTGTCCAATTGCTAGGGACCACACAGCAATACCAAGTGACAGTCTTAATCATTGCAAGCACAATCACGTTTTTTTTTTTTTTCCAGTTTACTTCTGATGAATCATTGCAAGCGCAATCACGTTTTCTACGAGGAACGGCTGATGAATAAGCGGCATGCCAAAAATGAAATGCCTCATCCCCCGCATCTATCTACATATATATTATAAACTCGTATACTCCTCATTAAATGAGCTATTTTTTTTTTGGTAAGATCTGAGCTATGTTTTTTTTTTTTGGTACCCAGGGAACCTCCGCACTGCCGTTTCGCGGCGAAGAGTAAACCCTGGAGCTCAGGGCCTCCCACCACTAGTCCCTTTCGCAGTTAAGACACGCGTTTGTGCATGACACACTGCGTCCACGAAGTTTCGAACTCTTCCCCTCTTGCGAAAAGGGTACCAAGCTCTTAACCGCACGGCCACCGCAGGTGGTGGTAGATCTGAGCTATGTTCATTACAAGTAAATTGAAAAAAAAAAAGTGGTAGTTAATTTTTTTTTTAATTCTATTAAATAATATGACTCATTATATTAGTCATTGGTTATCGAAAAAATAAAAAGACCAATGGGGTATGGATAAGACTATAAGAGTACCTTTAAACTAGCGTTACTCCAAGAAGCGGTGGGAATTTCTCCACGTTCTCCTCATTTCAATTTGTCCACAAATGACTTTTCGAAGAATTGTCACTATTTCGAAACAAAAAAAAAAAGAAAGAATTGTCGATAAAGAAAGGAATATAACAAGACATCTCTTGAAAGCAATTAAAACAGTCAAACAAAAATGAAGAAGATACGAGTCTCGTGCATCGCATTGCTTTTAAGTTTTAACTGCTTGTCATTTGGAATAAACTGGATTAAGGGTCTAGACTTTTCCATTCGAAAAACAAATTAATAAATCAAATCCAGCCATTAAGAAAAACAGTAGGCCGGACTTAATCTAATAGACTATGCCAATCACAATAATAATAAAGAAAATTAAAAAGAGGGACCCACAAAAGCAGGCCATGCTTACAATTAAAGTGAATCCGACAGACTTTTCATGATGTAATTTGTCGTAACTAGTATTTGTGCCTGTAATGTTACCCTGAATACCAATTAGACTACATCAATCACAATAAGAAAAAGTAGTGGGACCTGTAAGGCGGGTCTCGATTGGCTTTTCACGATATGATTTGTCGTGTTCGGTAGGCGCGGTCATAATGTCGCCCTTGATATCCCTCGTACTTGGCCCTTAGCCCCAAACACTCCATGATCACGCGGCAACGATCGCTCGTTCTTTTTTAGGACCCGACACGGCAACGTTATCTGACGAGCGGGATCATCCTAATCCTTTTTCTGGCCGAATAAAAACAAGATTCGAAGCTAAGTTAGACACAACTTTCCGGAAGCAGGCGTTTCCTATTTCGCGACGGCGGGCATGCATCCCCATCCCTATCCGTGGAAGAGAGACTCTTCCGCATAAAACCCTCCCCGAGCATGCCTAAACCTTCGACCAAAAAAAATTTTAAAAAAAAGGTACGCCCATACCCATTTATGATATTCATGACATCTTTTGTATATGTACAATATAGTGCCTAAACAAGTTCCCCATGGAACGTCGAACTTAGTTTACTTATTTGTGTGCACAGTTGTGATTTTTAACATCCTTTCATACATAAACATTTTCTAGTACAAGAAAAATTATCTTAAAAGTCATAAACTTATTGGATGGTAGTCAATTATACCATAAACTTTTCAATTTGACCAATTTAGTATAAAATCTTTTAATGGTATATCAATGTAGTCATTTTGACCAATTTTGATTAAAAATTGTTGATGTAGTAGTCTAGTTAGTATCGATTACATTATATGATACAAATGGTATTGACGTGGACGATTTTTGTAAATCTTTGGATTTTTAAAATTTTTCTTTTTTTCCTTTTTTTTTATTTCAATTTTTAACTTTCTTTTTTTCCAACTACCCGTTGCTGGTTGCCAAGACCTTGGCAATGGTCAACGGAGGTCTCCAGCCACAGCAAGTGCTCACAGGCCCTTGCCAGAGGAAGAAAAAGAAAAAGAATAGAAACATGAAAGGAAAGGAAAGGAGAAAAAAATGCAAAAATCGTCCACATGCCTGCCATGGTCTACATCAGCAATTTCTAGAAAGATAATATTGGCAAATTGTATAAAATATTTAGGACGGAATTAGCTAAATTAGTTATTGTACCATGGGTTCGGGGCTTCTTAGGGCTTTTTTTGACAATCATCCCTTGTAATTTATCTATTATTACTCTTATTGGTGCCACCATCATAGCCCTGAAGCAAAGAAAGCCACCAAAGTCTCGTCCTTTAGCTTCAAGTAAAAGACGTTCTCGATGCATTTCATGAAAGAAGCAACTTCCTCCACATAGAAAAGCATCTTCAAATCAAATATCGGGAGCCATGCGATGACAGGGAGGTCGAGGTCGAGCTAGGTCAGTGTCCGGGAAGAAAGCTACGTCCAACGCGACACGTTGTTCAACACAGTCCAAAATCACTATCCAGGAATCTCCACGAATGATCGATAAAGAACAAACGTGACTCACTCGAACAGGTGAGTCCACAGTCCAAACCAGTCTTCTTGAGCAGCCATAGCCGAGAGTAAGACTCGACGAATTTTCCCACTTGTCTCCTCCCAAGTTGGGCTTCTCATGTCGTTTTGCTATCTCTCCCCCCACTCTCCAGACCCACCCTCCACCAGATGAGCCCGCTTTCCTCCCTCTCTCTCGTGTCGTTTTGGGGAAGGCAGACGGCAACCTACCCGCCCAAACATCCATGTCAAATCAGAGAGCGGGACAAAGCAAATGCAGTGAACGAATAAACAATTATTGAAGAAATAAGCAGGAATTCCCCACCCAAGATGTGCAAGCGTCGCCTCCACCAGATGCAGCCACGCACATGCCATTCCTGACCTGTGCGCAATACCAGAGGCTCAAGGCAGATCTTAGCTTCTTCCCCTCCTTTCGCGTTGCGTTATTGCGGTCTGATCTGGTGCAGGTGCAACCGAGGAGCTCCGTTTAATTGGTGCCGTTGTTAGGTTTATTTAGATCTGTAATGATTGGCGTGGATGCTGAAAGATTTACCGTTCCCTAGTCGCTATTGCTTCGAGAAGTCGCACGCGGGAGAATCAGGGGCGAAAGGGACGACGTCGTCGCTGCTCGCCCGACAAGTGCACGCGTGCCACGGCAGGATGGTTGGACCGATTATTCGAGCTGCTGACGTGATTCCGATGCTCCTGCTGAATGCAACGAATCTACCCGTTCTCAGGACTGAAAGGGCGGGCCACCGGAAAGAGGAATAGTCGTATGAAACCTCGGCCATGGGGTGCATTCGTGGTCACTATCTAACGTTTTCTACGAACTTGACTGGAAATGTCAGGCGAAAATGAGAGGTATAATTAAAAACGACCTAAATCATATGGGCCAAATATAATGTGAAGAAAAGGTTGAACAGGAAATTAGATTCAAACACGAGATTACTTGTGCTTCAACGGCTTGGAAAATGGAAGTACTATGTTTACTTGATGGCTAATGTTTGTCAAGCCATACCCGGCATGCTTTTGAAATCATGTTTCGAAGATAATGGATCTTGCAATTTAATTCTAACATAGGAAAAAGAAATAACGGGTAAAATCAATGGGGAACAACAAGGACATGGTGCAATTTAAGTCTAACATCGGAAAAAGAAATAACAGGTAAAATCAATGAGGAACAACAAGGACATGGATACTTACGTGGTTCGATTCAAATACCGATACATACTCTATCTAGATAGCCAACTATTAAAAAGCCAATTCAGAAAATTGCAAAGTTACTATCGTTCATGTGTTTCTTATGCCCCAAAGCAAGCCACAAGTGTTATTTCATGAACTTTCAAAAATGACTCACTCGAAATACTTATAGAGAGAAAATAATGACAATCCTATTATTTGCCTTAAAGTGCTAAAATCAAAATCCACCTCCTATCTATGAAATATCTGCATCCAAACAAGAAAACCCTTTTAGTCGAATCAAACTAGAAACCCAATTCCAACAAGGACTTGTCAGTCATTTCACATGTTCGGTCCGAGTTTTATAGGTCGAGCTTCGTTCACACATTCAAATTGAGGATAAAACCTAGCAAGACATTTCATGCAGCGGAAACGAGCCCCCCCTTTTTGACCTTTGATTCACTCCTACATGCGAGATTCACCATACTACGTAGGCCGAATATCATGCGGGAATCTAGTTGTAGCGCACGCGTCACTTATTAACTGTCCTAAGTGTCAAAGCTCGAGCATCTTCTCCCGCCTGAACGTATCCTTTTTCGTGAACTTGCGTTGGGCGTCAATTTCCAGCGGTCAAGCCGCCTTTCCTTTTCCTGCCGTCTTCCTTTCCCGCACGAAAGCTAGAGCAAGTGAACGAAGTCATCTTTGGTGGGTGAACTTATGCACCGAATGACGTGATGACCCACTTTGCGAGTGCGTCATCCTTGGAAGATTTACGACCCCCCGTCATGCGGCGAAACAAATTCCAATTTCCGGGGCCCAAATTTTGCTTCCTAGGTCTTGGTACGTCAGTATCTCTCGTGATTTCGTATTTGTCGTGTATTTCTTTTCTCGTGGACGAAGTGATATCTCGAGTTCCCACGATGTTGTGGTTTGAAATGACTTCGATTGGTTGTGATTTTTCTCTATGTGAATGAAATTACTTGCGCCGACATTTGAATGGATATAAAGCCGTTGTCACTTGATTTTGATAATTAATATGTTAGATAGCCTTTATTAAGAAATATTGAATCCCGGCCGTTTATGGTATGTTTTATAGGAAGGGTTGTGATGTTCAAAATAACGATCATCATATTGAAATCACAATATTTTCTTTTTGATTATTTTACAAGATATTTATACATGTATTTTTTTCAATAATTACAACTTATTGGGTATATTATTTCAATCCCCGCACAATATTAAGCTTATGGTTCGATTAGGGCTTGGCTAAAAAGTACCCAGACCATTTCCTTATTTGACCAAAGTTTACTTTCCAAAACCAGTCAATCTCATATCTCGACGAAAAATGTTTCTACATCCCATCACCTTTTTTTTTTTTTGGACAAGTATATCCCATCACTTAAAAAGGCATTTTGCATATCATTCATATTGCGTGACATTTAGTTGTTATTCTTTTCGTAAATGAAACGCAATGAATAATATAGAGCGTGTGAGCTGTAATCAGTCATATTTACACGGGGATATTAATGCTTTCGAGCATTAGATTTTTCTTTTTCGGTTCGACGGCCACTAGGACTTCCATGTAAGTTCCGACAATGGAACGATCGGGCCGCCTTCGCACGCACGTGACAAACGTATGGATTTCGACGGGCCAACCAGGAAAGCCGCCTAAAAGCGGGTCGCGTGGTTTTTTTTGTCTGCTTTCCCCGACCCTATGCGAACGCGAAGCGAATACTCGGCGAGGTGAGGCCCACGCCACTCGCGTCCGTCCACGTGTCCGGCACCGTCGCCCGCGTCGCGTCGCGCCACGCCAGCCGTTCGAACCCGGCAGCGCACGAGCACCACAGACGATGCCCCGGGCAAGGGCGATAGCCCGTCGACCGTCCCGCCTCCACGGGTCCAGCAACCGGCTGCAGCCGGTTGCTCCGTCAAAAAAAATCGTGCAACTCTCTCGCTCTCTCCATCTCCTTCTCGGCCTTATCCCTTTCGCGGGTATAAATAGGTACGCGGGGCGTCGCTTTTTCTTCGTCGTCCGCCACCGTCTCCGAGCGAGAGTGATAATCGTTTGCCCTCGGGAGTCGCGTTTATTACGGGAATACCAGCCCTGGTTCATGTTCGCTTCCGGTGACCGGGAATCTGAGAGCCCCAGCTCCTCCGCCGTTCTCGGTTTCCCCCGCCCCAGGTTCTTCCGCTACCGCCGGTTGAGGTGAACCCTCTCGCCGACCCCCTTTGATTGATTCTCGCCGTCAGGCGATGCCGAGCTCGAAGGCTCACCGGAGAGGCCACGAGGAGAGGAGCCGGAAGGGGAAGCCGCAGCTGCTGTCGGAGAAGGCGTCGTCGTTCCACGGGAGGAACCCGGCGGCGATGGACGCGGCGAAGCAGCTCCCGAGACCGCGGACGGTACCGGACCTCATCGCCGCGAGGGCCCAGGCGGGGGGCGCCGACGAGAGGCCCCGCCTGACGAAGCTCCTCCTGAACGTGACGTTGCAGGGCAGCCTCGGGCACGTGCACGTGGTGATGACGCCGGAGTCGACGGTCGAGGATCTGATCGCGGCGGCGCTGCGGCAGTACCTGAAGGAAGGGCGCCGGCCGATATTGCCGACCGCCGATCCCGCCGGCTTCGACCTCCATTACTCTCAATTTAGCTTAGAGAGTAAGTCTCGTTCTCAGCCGTTCGATCTCCTGCTCGCTTTCGAGTTTATCCCGATTACGAATAAGCGCGCGCACGTGTAGCGAGATGATTGACGGGGTTTGTTTGCGGTTTGCTCGTACCAGGTTTGGACAGAGAGGAGAAACTGATGGCGTTGGGGTCGAGGAACTTCTTCCTCTGCGCCAAGAGGCCGCCGAGGGACGGCGTCGCGGCGGCGGGAAGCGGCGGCGGAGCGTCGCCGGCGTCGTGCGGGAAGGAAGCCGAGAAGGCGTCGAAGAACGGATTCAATTGGCTGAAGTTCATGGATTTCATGAAGTAAATATCGCTATGATCGTTGCGCTCGTGAACGTCAGCGCCAATTTTTATTTTTTAATTTCTATTTTTATATCAATTGATGATGCTTGTGCAAAAAATAAGTCTTGAATTGGTGGAAATTTGTTGGGTTAGTTCTCTTGGGGGATCCATCAATTTTCCCTTTTTTTTTTCTATTTATCAGATGAAATTTAGATTGCAAATCTCAATAGCAATTATTCTATCAAGTGTACAGTATTGTTTGGACTTGAATTATTGAGCTTGCTTTACTCGGGGTATTTCGACGAAAGGAACAGAGGAAAGAAACAGACAAAAAGAGAGATCATGTGATCCCGTAAGAGTAAAAAGGAAAGAAACATGGTCTACCCCGAATGAATAATTAATTAATTAAAACATATTCAATTGCTCTTTAAAAGTTGCTAGGGAATCGTGAATTGATTTTTCCATCGTCGTCACTCTCATCATCTGCTTTTGGACTTAGCAAATCCTTAATCTTTCCTTTGTCTGATGGTCCGTCATGTATTTGATGGTTCGATGGTAGAGAATTTAATAATATTCATTGACTGTTTCACAAGCTTGTGACTCGGTCAGCATGGTCCAACCATGCAATGATCCTGGGAAAGAACTAACTCCAACCTACTCTTGGACAAATATTTTGCCCAAACTTCTCCTAGATATTTACTCAACCTTATCTTCATATTCAAAAAAAGAAAAGTCAAAGTTCGACTTATTAGTTGAGACGTCGCGGAGTATCACCTCGAGCAATAAATATCATCTATTCATGTCTCATTAACTACCTATAAACTATTCTGAATTAGAGTCATTTGCGCAAATATAAAGTTTTGATTTGATCGATTTGTGGTTGTTCTATTAGCCTTTAGGTGATGGTGCCTTTGCATGTGTGCTCTTGGGTTATGAAAAAGAAAAGAAAGAAAAAGAGCTCGTTCCAATCATGTCCTTGGCGTTCTTTGATGACCTTTATCCGCACCAATCCACGGGGGACAAGTGTTTTTAACACTATCCAAACTCGCTTTGTGACTAATGACTTCCCCTCGAACATGGATTTGGTAAGTAATGAGGGATGGTTACGCGACAATAAGGTTAACGGGAGTTTTTCATAAGAAAAATTAGATTAAAAAAAGAAGGTGAACAATAATTTGAGAGAGAGACCAGAGTGAAGAGTAATAATAGACTACAAGATAATGGGGAGAATTATGAAAAAGGTTCTAAAATTATTGCAATATATCAATTTAGTCTTAATTTTTTTGGGTCAATTTAGTCATAAACTTTTTGTAATTATATCGGTTTAGTCTATTTGATCAAATTTGGCTAGCCAGCACCAAAATGGATGCCAATCATCTAGCAAACATTGATGTGGATAATTTTGTATTATTTTTTTCTTTATTTTTTTCTCTTCTTTCTTCCTTTTGCTAGTCACTAGTCTTGCCTTGCCATTGGCAAGGGCGAGGACGACCTCGTCGTCATTGGATGAGGTCAAGTTCGGCCAGTCATTAGGAGGCAAGCCCTCACTAAATCTGGTGAAGTCTCGCCTCACCCAATGACAATGAGGTCAAGACTCATCAAGGGCGAGCGAGGTCGCCCTCACTTTTGCTGGCGGTTGGGCAAGCTCCCTATAGCCAGCTAGTGGCGAGGTGAGACTACTGACTGACCCTCACCTTTGGCAAGTCGTTGGCCGATTGCCTTAGTGCAGCAATTGCCTAGAGGAAGAAAGAAGCAGGGAAAAAAAAACCTAAACAAAAAAATAAGAAAAAATAATTAAAAAATTATTTACATTAGCACCGGTCAGTCAAATTTGGTTAAATAGATTAAATTAGCACAATTATAAAATTTTTACAATTGAATTGGTCAACAAAATTTACGATTAAATTGACATAATTACAATAAATTTAAGACTTTTTATTTATTTATAATTTTCATCAAGATAATGTGCTGTAAAATTTGTACGCCTGTGGACATGTTTTGAAGTTCTTGGAGTTCTTCTTTAAAATCACTCATTCCTTTATTTCCTTTAGGTGGAGTTCAACATCCATTCTTTGATATTCGTTGGAGGAAAAGATCCAGAATCTCTTGAAAGATAACATGGAGTAAAAGACGCTTTCTTGTATCAAAAAGTGTAATCGTGAATCATAAAATTTTCAAAAATTTGATATTGATAATGTCCTAAAAGTCCAAATACATATATTCTTAAAGAAAGGCCAAACTTCGTCTCTCCTTTCTCCAAGCACTTTGCTTTTCAAGGCAAGTGTTTCTCTCCGCACCTCAACAATTATGGAGCAATACCATTAATTAAGTACCCTAATCCCAAAAACGAACAAATAAATAAATATCTATGTCGTTAATCATTGCGGTTTGGAAGAAGATTTGGAACGCCCCAAAAATTTCAAACTCGCCATTCCTTATTCACACCGAAACCACAAAATCATACAAATATCTTTTATCCTCCAATAACACGAAGAAAGCAGGAAAATTCCTTTTACATCCATGAACTAATGAAGTCGGCTCCATCGTTACTAAGACCCAAAAGAGAGAGTACAGTAATTCAAATAATGCTTGTCGTAATCACTAATAATAATCTATAAAGCCTGTGAATAAAAATGATATAGTTTTCCTCTTTATATATTCTGTGATGAAATATGTGAAAGCGGTAAGAGCCACTCACTTAATTCCTCTCAAATCAATATAATTGGAAAACCAAATAAACACCGATTGTCCTAGAACAACCACCTTCAATATGCTAACAAAACTCGATTCTCATCAGAAATTCAGTTCCTATCTTAGCTTAATCCCGTTTTATATCGCAATCAACCAAATCCACAAGAATTTAGTGCTAGTCCAATTGTCTACTGAGCAACCACCCTACTGTAAAACAATGTAATAATCTCCACTAACATAATAATCCAAGAACAAATTAAATCGACAGCCAACGGTAGTATCTTCCCACAAAACTTAACTTGTTCCTTAACAGTTTACTTCCATAATCATCAAATAATAAGTTTCTTTTTATCTTGGTATGTCACGATTCAATTGAAAGGTGGGGAATGAAATTGCCTATCGAGCAAACACTCGGTAATCTCACTTAAATCCCAATTCGAAAGTTAGATTCTCTCGTGGTTAAAAGAAAGGCAACATGGTCGATTAGATTAGCCATAAATGGTGAGAATTTTTTCCATAGGCACTTGAAAGCACGTGAACCCGATATATATTAACCGTTAGATCACGCGAGCTTCTCTTGGATCCAGGGTATTTAGCGCTAGGGATAAGACGGGCTAACGATGCTCAAGGCGCACGCGCAAGAATTGCTGCAGAAATTTGGATTACGTAGAGTGCGATATGGATAAAATGTGCAAGATGTTCCGTTTTTCAAGATATATATATATATATAAAAAAAAGAGGTTGGGCTTTTGGCCATGGAAATAAGATGGGCCGGGCCTAAAACTAACCCTATGGCTAGACAAAGGGAATGGGCCCATTGGGCCGAACCCGAGCCCTTTCCGAAACAGAAACCGAAGGCGAAACTCCCGTCCGCCATCTCCGCCCGACTGGAAACCGAAAAACCCTAGCTCCTTCCCCGCCCTGGCAACGAGCGAAAATCGCTATAAATTCCCTCCTAAACCCTCGCTTCCCCCTTCCTCCCCGAACCCTCAATCTCTCTCCAGCTAGCTTTTGGCGCCCGGCAGAGCTTCCTCTCCTCGCCTCGCCTCGCCTCGCCTCGTCTCTTCGAGCTAGAAAGCTCTCGATGGCCCTTCCGATGGAGTTCTGGGGTAAGCTCTCGCGACCTTTTCAGTTGCTCGCCGCGAGCTTCGCAGTGTTTCTGTGTGCGCGCGCGTGTGTTTCTTGGCATTTTAGTAGTTCTCGCGGCGTCGCTCGTGGTTTTTCTGTTACGCCGCCGCTGCGTTTCGCTTCGAACGTGCGTGGGTGCTGGTTTGTTGCTCGTGTCGTCCGGACACGTGTGGATGTACACTGGCGTGTCGGGGCGGTTTCGCGTGTTGTTGTCTGATGAGTCGGAGGGATTTGATCGGTCGTGTTTAGTCGGCTCGCCGGGATTTTCCTGGCCCTGCCGATTTATTGTGCGCCTTTTTCCCTGGCCTTTCATTGGGCACTCGTTGTTTTAGTGCGTTTGCGACCTCGGAGAGCGTCGGTTTCGCTTTTGCCGGGCTTTGTGTCTTGTTCTGCTCTTTGAAGTTTGATTTTTGCCGTTTCTGTAGTTTTTCCCTCCAAAATAAGGCATTGTGCATGTATCTATGCAAGCCGTGTCGATTCATTTGGGTGTGTTTTGTTGTTGTTGCATGAGAATGCGTTGTGTCTGACCAGTAAATGGTAGTCCTTTCTGGGTTCGCTCTTGGGTACATTCGTTTGATCTTGAATGGTCATCATCGCCAGTTCAAATGTTTCTGAAACTGAACGACTGTGTTCCAAACTACTTCAAACTTTAGATGGATCCTTGTTTTAGAAGCTGTATTTTGGACAGAAGCGAGAATAAATGCCGGCAGATGATTGGATGAGACTGACTTAACGGAATAATTAGCTTGCTCTCTCTCTCTCATCAGCTTAGCCATTCTCATGGGTTCAATCTATGCTTTGTTCTCATGAAATTTCATTGCTTCCATTTTTGCAGGAGTTGAAGTGAAGGCTGGACAGCCCCTTAAAGTCAACCCTGGCAATGCTAAAATCTTGCATCTTTCTCAGGTATGAAAATATCTCCTCATGGATTTGGATGACAGTTTGGTTTCTGAGGAATTTGTCCGTGAATAGACTTGAATTTGCTTTTCTGTAGGCATCACTTGGCGAATGCAAGAGTAGCAAAGGAAATGAATCAGTGCCTCTCCATGTGAAGTTTGGCGATCAGAAGCTTGTTTTAGGAACTCTCTCCACGGAGAACTTCCCTCAATTAGCATTCGACTTGGTTTTTGAGAAAGAGTTTGAACTATCTCACAACTGGAAAAGTGGAAGTGTCTACTTTTGTGGATACAAGTCTGTCGTACATGATGAATATCCTTTTGTGTTTCCTGCTGCTCAGTCATTACATTATGTCAAATTTTTTCGGTTTCTAATACTTTATTTATTTATTATTATTATTTTTTATTTCTGCTGATTTTCTGTAGCTTTTAATATAGACGCCAAGTCAAATATGTTTTTAATGCTATCTTTAATACATGGCAGCCATGATGGCTGGCGGGTTAAATATATAGATGGTCATATATATCGCTGAAGGTAACCCTTTAGGGCAAGCTATTAGGTTTTCCCAAAATATAGATAGATGTTTAATTCCAGTTACTTCGATGTGCTGGGCCAGTTATGACAATTTTGGAGGGTTTTTAATCTCTACTCTGTCTCTTCACCCTTATAAGCTGATGCTATACTTTGACACTCTGCAGTTATCCCTTTAGAGTAGGATAGTCAATGAGAAAGTGTTACTTATATAAGCTGATGCTCACATTCCTTTGACACAATTGTTTTCTCCTTGACTCGCTGGTTTCCTCCTCAGCACTGATGATGAATTTTCTGGTGAGTATAAATTAACGTCTATTTTTTTCCATCAGTGCAACCTACTTATTCATAGTTTTGTGGCTGATGTTGCCCAACTGTTTTCTTTTATTTAGATTTGGAGAGTGATTCAGAAGAGGAAGATCTTCCGATGATTGGTGTGGAAAATGGTAACTAGCTTTTAAGCAATTATAATTCCATCTTGTTACCATTGAAATTAGGTGTACGTGTCATTAACTCATGCAAATGCAAACTTAATTCAGGAAAGGTTGCAGCACAAGCATCAGCTAAGACTGCTACTGCCAGTGCTAATGCTAGCAAGGTTGAATCATCGGGAAAGCAAAAGGCCAGCATTCCACAACCAATGAAAGTTGATGAGGATGACAGTGATGAGGATGATGATGAGGATGATGACGACGAAGATGAAGATGAATCTGATGAGGAGGTACCTAAATTGTCAGCCGTTGTATATTTGAGAATGTATTTTCTTTGGTGGTGTCCAATCACTTCTCATTATTTTCTTGGATTCAACAATGTTGTTTAATCAGGTAGTTGAATTCAGGGGATAGGTTTTATTCACATGCAGATAGTAGTTAAATTATTCTCGACACTTTTTAGGACTTTCTAGTTTCAAGACAGTGTCAAAGAGATCATCTGTAGACATATTTTATGCAATTCTTGTTTTCTTATTAGAACTTATTATGCAAGACTGGGTTCAATATGTGCATATCATTTTTTAAACAGGGAGTTGATGGTGAGGCTGATTCTGATGAGGAGGAAGATGAAAGTGATGAGGAAGAGACTCCAAAGAAGGTAATGACGCCGAGATTTCTGAGATGCTTCACAGCGCTGGATTTGACCATTTTGCAAGTCTATTCTCATTTGCATGATCTCTCTTTCCTTTTTCTGTAGGCTGGAATAGGCAAGAAGAGAGCTGCGGATTCTGCAACTAAGACACCTGTCCCTGCCAAGAAGTCAAAGTTACCTACTCCACAGAAGACAGGTCATTCAGTTTATTCCAATAAGCTGGCGCATTAATTGGCGGAATACTTTTCTGATATTGCATTTTTTCGCTGTTTATGTATTCCATCTGGATAAGCTATCTGTTTGTTTTGATGAGGTGTTCTCTTTTAGTGGTTAGTCATGATAAGATGGAGCAAATTTGATTTACATGTTTTACATTGTGCATAAAAACCTTGAATCTGCACAAGTACTTCATAAGGTATTCTTTAGTTCCTTTACAGTTGATCGTTAGTCGCCTAACTGCTTATTTGTTTTCAGATGGTAAGAAAGGTGGCCATACAGCAACTCCTCACCCTGCAAAACAGGCTGGAAAGAATCCTGCCAACAGTGCCAACAAGTCGCAAAGCCCCAAATCAGCTGGCCAAGTCTCTTGCAAATCATGTAGCAAGTATGCTCTCTCTCTCTCTCTCTTTCTGCCCTGAAAAGTATTGCTTTGGGGGCTGAGTGATCTTCCTATTTATTCTTGTCACTGACATTGTGGTGTTTGAAACAGGACGTTCAATTCAGACGGTGCTCTTCAGTCTCATTCAAAGGCTAAGCATGGTGGCAAGTAAATTAAAGAACCAAGATAACCATCCGGAAATAGTCGGATGTTTTTTGTTCGTCATCTTCTGTCCCCCCAAAAGTAGTGTTTGAGGTGTATCTCGGAGGAGGTTTTGTTGTGAGGGCTTGGTAGGTTTTCATTATATTGTAATGTCGACGGCGGAGATTTTGGATGGGGATTCTTTATTCTAATCAGCAGTAATTAGTCATTGGGTTGTCAACTTTTCCCTCTTTTGCTTGTATTGTGATGGATTTTTGACTGGTCTAGTTGTTACTATCTTCTCTTCATCTCTCTATCTACGCTAAAATCACCGTGCTTGAGCTACATGAACTTGCTCTTCTGGAATTAGTCAGTATTATGCTCTTCTAGAAAGGCTGATGATGTCGGGCTGAAGTTAAATGCTGTGAAAACAATCACAAATGTACACGATTCTAAATGCTGATTGTCACTGGTGCCCTGAAGCACTGGTGTGGCAGTTGCTTGATTCTGGTTTCCATCATTTTGAGCGCTGATTGAGAAATCAATGGGTGCGTTTGGAAAAACTTCTGGGAAAAGTCTTTGGGGAAATGCAAAGATAGGTGTTTTCCAAAATGCAAATTGTGTTTGGTAAATTTATTTGTGGAAGTCCATTTTGAAGTATCTTTGTGTAAAATAGTGTTTGGGTAAATTAAAGTTACAAAAGAGTTCAAAGGAAAAAAAAGGAGAGTTGGCCGACCAAAGGCTTCGCCGGTTACTGCCGGCCAAGCGCTAATAGTTGCCGGCGAAGGTAGATGGTCCGGCGAGGGGGAGGCGAAGGGTAGCGTCTAGCTAGGGTCACGACCCTTGTTGCACCGTCGCGAGACCCACGGCGCCGCGGAGGTCTCCGGCGACCTAGGTGACCTCCGCGACCCAGATTTGGGTCAAGCGAGGTCGTGGGTCGCTTGGGTCGGCGCGACCTCTGGCAACCTTTGCGACCTAGATCTGGGTTGCGGCGAGGTTGTGGGTCGTCGAAGGTCGCGGCGATAGACCTTGTCGCGACCCAGGTGACCTCTGGGACCTTCGGCGACCTCCGCGACCCAGATCTGGGTCCTGATGAGGTCGTGGGTCGTTGGAGGTCGTGGCGACCAACCTCACTGCAACCTAGGCGACCAACGTGACCCAAATCTGGGTTGCACGATTGGTCGGCAATAGTCGTCGGGGTGCCGCGACCATGCTGGCCTCTCTCCAGCCCGTCACCGACCCATCGCAACCTCGTCGGCGACCATCCGAGAACTTGACGAAGAAGACAATGAACAGTATAGTACATTGGGCTTTTAGCTTACAAAATGTCAGCTTTGCCATTAAGAGACTTGCAAAGTTTTTCCTCAAATGTTTTATTTTGGCCCAAGGGGCTTTTGATGGCCAAAGTCCCTTCCAAAGCTGATTCCAAACGGAGCTAACGTGGGTTTGGTTTGGAAGAGTTACTTTTATTGCAGCATAAATTTGTTCTGGGGCTTTGGTTTTTCGGGCCATTTCGGCCTTGGACCCGATGAAGGTAGGATCGCTAGCTGCAGGGATATGGAGTTTTAGGTGCCATTTTGACGCAACGTCCTGGAAAACGGAAGAGATTTAGCACGAGGAATGCAACAGAAATGGAAAGCAGGGATGCGTCTTCTAAGGATCGTTAGAAAAGGCGCTTTCCTAGATGCTCCTTTAGCCTTTTACACGAAAATCAGTCTCTTTTGAATCGTTTCAAGGCCATTTACTATGCATATGCTATCTCTGTAGCGGACACAATATTTATTTATAGGATAAAAGCTTACGGGAAAACGGTAAAGTAAGTCTTTACATAAGGGTGGGTTTTGCTGTAGCGTGCTACCGTTTTAGATAATAGGGCCTGTCAAGTGCGCATTCTGTGGTGCGGTGTGACATAAGGCGATGCATCTTAAGGTTTGACTCTAAATCTGAGAGCCAAAAAGGTTCCCCACTCGTCGTCCTCACCGATGTAACTCCTGGTTGTCCAGTCAGAATCATGCGCTTTGGAAACTCGAAGCCCAGACACGTTCCTAGTACTCTGGCGAGGCATCGTATTCGCCCACCGGGGTCGCCAAAAGAGGCAGCTACGCTTGTTTTTTTGTCGAGCTGTGGTCGCGCGACCGGATCTATCCTAACGGAGTCGGGCAGAGGATACGTGGGCTGGAAATCCTCCTGGGCCTCGAAGTGCCTTGCTCGTTGGAGCACTTCCCCAAATTTCTTTTGCTTCAAATAAAACTAGACGAGAACAGTCGTCAGAAGCGAGCTGGTTTGCCCGAGAGGTTAAGGGGGAAGACTTAAGATCTTCTGCACATAAGTGCGCGTGGGTTCGAACCCCACAGCCAGCAACTCTCTCTCTTTTCCTTCTTTTTTGTTGTTTGTTTTCCTTTTATTTTTCTTTTCTAGCCACTATTTATTGGCCAAATAAATAAAAATAAGTGTAAAATAATAACACTAAACATCTGTCTTTGCCTTTGGTTTGTGGGCCTCACAGTAGTATTTTTCTTTTTCAGGGCAAGCTCAAAGTTGTACTTATTACAGATTCATAAAAAGGCAAAAAGATTAAAAATAAAAAGGAACAGATATGCGTCTGCCGGGAGTCGAACCCGGGTCTATTGCTTGGAAGGCAATTATCCTAACCGTTGGACTACAGACGCTTGGTTGATGCAATGCCTCGCCATATAACTATATATATAATTATGTGATACTTTCGCAAGCCAATGTTAAAAGTTTGATGGCGCGAATTACTAATTAGCAACCAGAGATCATATAATTTACGTGAGCTGAAACAGATAGGTTGAATCCTCTTGCTTCCTTGTATGATTTCTGGGGCTTTAGAGAGAGAGAGAGAGAGACAAAAAAGACCCACTTGCTTGTTGGTTCATAATGATTTTTATTTTGCAAGCCCAAAAAAGGCCCATCTTTCCTATAATTTCCAAAACCCATGCTCCTCATATAATGGGGCGGAAAAAAAAAATCATATTTCTGCGTTTTATGGTGGGAAATGGAGTGTTATGAGAAATGGGGTCACCATTTCTCCAGAAAAATTCAATTTTTATATATGAATATGATTAAAAATAAATACATTTTTATTATATAAGTGATTTTTTGCAATAGGCCACGAACGAATGAAACAAGACATCACTAATTCCCAGAGACCCGACAACGGGACAAAGGCAGCAAGTGTCAGAAGAAGACCCCTCACCCAACTCGCCATAAATTCTTAAACAACCTTCTCTGCAATTTCCTTAATTTCCTACAAATTTTTTATGTTTTATTTTATTGAAGCAGTAATTATTGCAAAAAAACGTATGAATTTGAAAATATGTTCAGTAAGACAGCCCATTTCTTTTTTCAGGGGTTCAAATTTAATATGTCTGAGAAATCTCTGATGGAACTGAAATTCTTGGTATTTTTAACGTTAATCAATGGAAAGTCTTTGGTCCAGCCACAACTGCTCCAATTAAAATTATACCCTCAACCTCTAAATCTTACTTTTTTTCTCCACCTTGGACCGAGTAAAATGATTCCATACTCAAAGAAATGATGGGGCAGGTGAGACTTGCCAGCAATTCTTACCGGGATATTCTAAATATTATTAATTTTTCTCCCATATTATTAAAAAGACCTTATGTTGTGCACGCAAATCGTCTCTTCTAGTGCGTGGACTACATGGAAGAAAGACGTTAAGATCACATTTTAATCAGCCATTCAGCTAATTTCGATTAAGTTATACGGGGAATTGTTTAGTTAATCAAAACTCTTTTTGGACAAAAACTGTTTTGCACTGATCACATTGATATAAAAAACAAAATATAAAGAAAAATAATAACGTTTGCCATTTATTTTACTTATTATCATAATTATTTTGTTCCCTTTTGCTTGTAATTTTCTGCAGGGAGAGAGAGAGAGAGAGAGAGAGAGAGAGAGAGACTCCATGTGGTTGGAGGGATAATGAAAACAAGAGCAACAAGCCACATTATCAAAAGCTCCCCTTGTGTTTTGTCGATTCCTACTTTCCTCCGTCGCGGTCCACCCCCTAATCATAATACCCTCTTCCTTTTGGAAGTCTCCATGGACGTCAACCTTCAAATCGACTCAACCTCACAAATGCGCCCGGACCGTCTCCTCCATTCTCGCGGCAGCGATGTCACGTGCCCCTTACAAAATGATTCGACCCGACTTTTGGAAGCAAAACAGAAGAGAAGCTCGGCAAAGATGGCCACTGCTTTCCCTTCCCCAACCAACGGGGGGACATTTCTTACCCTAATTGCCCATCGACAGCCCTTTTATTCTAATGCCAACGCTATAATGACAGAAAAGGCGAAAGGAACGCAATAAAGGCGGGGCTAAAAGAACCAATCCTCTTCACATTCTCCATAGTCAACAAATCATTGGAATTATGTCCAGAGCGGAATTGCCAAGAAGCTTTCAATCATCAAGATTCGAGATGGGAATTGAGGGAGGCTTGGAAAGATGAATGATGTTCGTGTCTTCATTGCATGTCTCCAAGCAATGATCATCTAAAGCGTGACTTTGCTGAAAGACGCAGGGACAGTGCTTTTGTGGCCCACTTGTGCACTCATTTAGCTAGGCTACAATCACCGTAGGAAGGGAACAAAGTTCTGATTTGTGGAAAGAACAAAGGTCTGTAAGTGTAAAAGATGGATTGCATCAGAAGCTAAACGAAGCATGTTAAGCAGTAAGCCACGCAGCAAATTTGGAATCACCAAAGCTTTGTTAGCTCGCGAAAACTACTTGATTGATTGCAAATGATCGACATTGTATACATCGGGACCTTATGAACCTCCATACAAGCGCATATACTATGTAGTATGAGGTAAGTATCTGCGAAAAGTTCGCAGTTCACTTTTGCTATTACAGCTTAATAACTGCCTCCATCACCATGGTAGAAGTGTGCAGCATCTCTATCTCCCGAACCCTCCTCCCTCTACGATGATGTGGAAACAAAGAAAACAGGAGGCGACTGTCGGAAAAATTAAAGAAGGATACGTACAACCTATCGAGATAATACAATTCCATTCCTCTGTCAACTAAAACTAATTAACAAGCTTTCTTCTTATTTGCCCCCTACATGACTGAATTGTGAATGTAGAAAGAATGCAACATCGGTTCTTGTTCTTTCACCCTTTTGTACTTTCCTGACACTAGTTTACCCCAAAAACAAAAAGCCAACATATGTATGGGATGAAGCATGGCAAGGACTTTCCGCCACAACTCTTTTTTTGGGACCTGATGATCTGAATAATCAATAACTTAATTGGAGGTTTCTCCTCAATTCCACTCATTATAAACTATGCTGTAAAACACAAATGCTGGAAACACACTAAATTTCGGGTCTTCTGCTGTTTGGCCGTCTGATGACCATCGCCTTTGGGTTGTCGGTGATGAGCCACGTTTACACAATTGTCCCGATGTACCCAAATCCCGCAATGAAGAAAGTGATCGTCTGGAGCCACAGGTATACAAAGTAGTTGTTCTTCCCATACAAGAAGTCGTAGCACCCGGTGACGAATAGGAATACTGCAAACCCGAGCTCCAGGAGATGGAGTCTGCAAATGCAAGAGCCAGTGAGCAAAGCGACTTGTGATCATCAATTCTTCGGAACAATGTCGAAATGGATCTTTCTGATGCTAAGCTCAATAATTGTAGCAAATAACTTTTACCCCCCTAGAGATGAACTTAATAAATTCGGAGCTACTTTCTTGATAAATGGCTTTGTTGTAGATAGGATTTGGTGGGGGTTTGGTGAAGTATATTGCCTCTCTTATCTCTTATCATATATGACTGACAATTTATATAGATCACATGCAGTTTCTAACTACTCCGCGCAGTTCACGAGAATTACTTGTTGTTCAGCTGACTCCACATGTTGATGCATTAGGAACTGAGAGGATAAGCCAAAAAGCAAAAACAACTTACCTATCTGCAAAATTGAAAGTGAATCGAAGCTTCTTTGATTTGTTTTTGAGGGTATCCCCGAGTTTTTCTGTGACGACCCACTCGTTGGCTCTCCCGGCTTCTAGGAGACCGATGAAGGTGGCCTTGGTCCGGTGCATGGACATCACGTTCTCGAAAAGGATCCAGTAGAACAACAGGTGGATCGACCTGCCCGATTAGAATAACCAAATCGAATTAGAAAGCCGTGGACGACAGTAAACAGCAGCAAAAGGGTGTTGAGAATTTAAGCGAGCCGACCTTGGAGTTCCAACGGAGTTGAGGATGGTGATGATGGAAGGGATGTAGACGGCGCCCCAGATCGGGACATGGACTTCGGGGACCCAAATGGTGAGGGGGAGGACAACACAATAGAAGAAGAAGGTGACCATGTGAGCTATAATCTTCCGGACGAAGAAAAAGCTGTATATAACGTACACTTTCTTCCAGAATCTGACTTTCTGCATTGAATTCGAAGAGAAATCGACCAAGTTAACAAGATAAAAAGCCAAGATCAGATGCTCAACTTCATCACATGGGAAATTTCTGAATTCCCGTGGATGATTTCGATTCACTTTCATCCATGAAAGTCACTTTATCATGACAGGTGAAGAAAGGGACAGACCTTGTTCCTGACAATCTCCATCACCATCTTCCTAAACAGATTGGCAGGACCACAGGACCAACGGTGCTGCTGGAACCGGAAAGCCTTGAAAGTGCTGGGAAGTTCACTTTTCACCTATTCCACCACAAAAAAATTGCGACTTTGATTAGATAATATCCTTGGTTATTCAAATAAACATGCCTCGTCGAAATGCATTAAACCAGAGCAAGAGCTCATAGTCGCCGTTGCTGCGACAAGTCACGACACTCGGCGGTAAATACCGAACGTGGTGGAGGATAATCTTGGACACGACGGGTTATACATTACTCAGTTCAAAAAAGACAGTTTCCTCGTGCAGATTTATCTTTTGCATTGTACTGTTGTCTGTCGGCGGAGGAAAAGGAGATTCTCGATAGGTACCTGCAGGTCGCCGAGATAGACAAACTTCCAACCGCGGAGGCTAGCCCTGACAGCGAGGTCCATGTCCTCCACGGTGGTCCGGTCCTTCCACCCACCCGCCTCATTAATGGCCCCGATCCTCCACACACCCGCGGTTCCTGCACACACAGCATCGGATTCCTTTCAGCGTGCCGTCGCCCTCCAACTTTCACACTCACTCCTACCACTATATACCAAATAATGAATTCAAATAGCCCACAACAGCGACAAGAGATCGATAACGCCATGGGGGTAACACAGCATATACTTCCGAAGTTAGGACAAGGGACATTCAGCTCGACTGTAGAAAATTATATTCCCTTAGTCCTCAAATTCTGTGGACATTGCATGTTTCAGAAGCTACGTGATGCCAAGTTTTTCCCCATACCGACAGAGTTACAATGTCTTTCCCTGACGGGGAAGATTGAAGTGAGACAAATGTTCGGAACAGGGGACTGACCGTTGAAGCCGAAGAAGGCGTGCGTGGCCGACCCCACCTCTTGCTCCACCGTGAAATGGTAGTCCAGCGACATCTCCTGCATCCTTGTCAACAAGCACTCGTTCGAATTCACTGCACAAACGAAAGATCCCCCGCACAGACACGGCAGACCCCACCAAACCTCATCAGACACGTGGCAAGAAAAAAAGAATCCCCCAAATTATCTTGCACATAAATGCATCCGAAAGCTATTCATCCCCTAGCGACAGCCACTAAATAGTTAACGCCCCCAAGAACGACGCGCGCGCGATCTAACTCGAAGTTAGCTACGAAATTATGACAGAGGCAAGCCCGGGTCCGAAAGATCGAGCTTCTCACGTCATCATCGATCGAACTGAGGAAGACCCAGTTGCTAACTTTTTGTCCAAAAGTCATGGATTCTTGCATGACAGTACAGAGAGTGTGTAATAATTGAAGAGGGAGCATGTGCGATTTTCGGCCCGAGCCCCCCCCTGCCCTTGCGTTCGGACAAAAGCTCGATCTGACACACGTGAGTTGGCCACGGCCACCCCTATCCTTCGCTATCCAATGGGGGACTACCCCCACATCTCGAGAACAAACCACGCCCAACCCCCTCCAGGCTCCATGTGTCTTCTAGCCCACGTTATCGAAAAATTTATAGCCGTTTGCGATCGCCACGCTGTCTCTAGACTCTTACCTCCCGTCCCCCATCCTCGGTCGGTCACGTGACGCTCGCGTGATCTCGCCACGTCACCCCGGAGGGGGGGGGGGGGGCACGAGGGCCCCCACTCCGGCCTTGGATATTTTTTTTGCTCCAAGTGTCGGCAGGCGATACGGTGTGGTCCACCCCCACCACTGAGCCCTTCACGTACGACCCCCCGCACATGCTAGAAAAAGCTGCTGCGAATGCGCAAAGACGATTTTACCCCCCCTCCTCCTCCGCCATCTCCTCCGTTGGTGGCGGGGCAAAGAGGGTTTCTCACTGACCCCGCCGGGGGGGCGAGGCAAGTTGACCGGGGGACCTCCGTACTATCCGGCCGCGCCATAAAAAAAAAAGAAAAAAGAAAAGGCACCTAAAAAACCACCGCTCTTGCATTTATGCTGTTGGAAACGACGCAATCGCCCCCCCCCCTCCCCTCGGTATTTAATTTAAAGAAGTGTTTCCTTTCTACGTTCAGACAAAGGGGAGAAAGTTCTCTTTATATATATGAAATTATTAGCTTAAATGGGGGGAATTGCTTGAAGCAAAGCAAAGATTTATGATTGCTTTTTGGGGAAGGATTATGATAAGTGAGCTTTTGAGAAAACCTTGATGATCCACCCTTCTTCTTTAACCATAATATAATATATATATATCATTATGAAATGTTGAAATTATAATCATTTTGGGTGGAAATGGGGAATTAGAAAATTCGGGATGGTCAATTCATGGGATGGGGAAACGTCAAAGGAGAGACTCGTTCGAGCAAAACGTGCCTCGACTCAATCAAAGCCAAATTTGGAGTGAGTGTCGTGCTAGAGTTGCTATTGACTAAAGTGCTAGTGCTGTAGGTTGCGGGCTCTAATCAGGTGCCACGCAGGGCCGCGGGCCCCACCGCCCGCCCCCCCGCGATGTACGGCCGCTTAGCCGCCCCCAACCCCGAGCCTAGCGAAGGGCCCCACATGGGGGGAGGAGGAGAGTGTGCGTGATTGATGGACCTCCCTTTCTCGTGGACCCACCAACCCCGGCTGCAGAGAGCAATGTGCGAAATTTCCCCCCTTTTTCCCTCTTTATTGATCAAATCTTTCATAAAATAAAATTTTAAAAAAATCAGAAAAATGTAAAGTCGCGATCGGGTATTATATCTAGTGTAGACGAAGGCCACCGACACTTCTAAAACCCTCGTTTTCCCTTAAAATTCACAAGAAAGACCCCTTTTAACCCCCCATCTCAATCCACATCCCGAAGGCCGGCTCAGGCCAGACTCCGGTTCGTCTTAGCCCCAATTTCAAGAGAAGCCGCCCGCCCGCCCACCCGCCCACCCGCCCGTCCGCATTAAGCGGCGGAAATTTGGGAGAGAGAATATACTTCCTCCCGTGCCTAAGTACATGGGGGTGGAATCGGGTCGATGTGCGGTCGACGTCGACCGTGGAATTAGATTTTAACCCTAATATGGTCCACGGCGCCACATGAAAAGGAGCAATTAGTTAGGTGATTTTTTACTGCTTGAAGCGATCGCGATCATGCGTGCGGTCTCAGTATGATTTTCTCCCTTTTTCTGGCTTTGTCCTATTCTCTCCCCCTGTGATTTGCGCTTAATAATCTTCGACAAATTCAGCTGGGCCCCACCACATGACTGACTCCCGCGAAGTCATGTAACGTATTAATAAAAACAAAATAAAATAAATCGAACCCTCCCTCCCACCCGCCCACCTCCCCACCACTAATTAATGCGAAAATCACCCCCCGACATTAAATTACGTGCATCGCGGAAAGTTAGATGGAGAAATAAAAATTAAAATAAAAAAACAAGAAAGGAAAACAGAGGCGAATTCGTATGGAGAGGGGTGGTGCGGGACGTGGGAACTTACCGAACCTCCAGCGACCTTGAACCAGGGCGAGGTCCGGGTTGCGGAGGAAGTAAGGGATGGCGCGCTTGAGGTAGTCGGGCTCGGGGCGGAAGTCGGCGTCGAAGATGGCCACGAACTCGCAGTGCTTCACGTAGCTCCGCTTCAGCCCTTCCTTGAGCGCCCCGGCCTTGTACCCGCCCCGCGTCTCCCTGATCTGGTACACTATGTTGATCCCCTTGCTCGCCCACCTCTGGCACTCCAGCTCCACCATTTGCTGCCAGCGAGGAAAAAGGGAATCGATCAATGTCGAGTCGAAAGACCCACGTGAGGAAATCAATTAAATTTCGCGATTCTGCCGACGAAAAATTCAGTAATGGTGGTGCTGGTGCAGTGGTGTCGGCTATGAAATTGGCTGTTCTGATGGCGACTACCGAGAAGCAGGATTGAAACGGGAAATGGGTAGTGACGATTTCGTGTGTTGTTTCGAAAGGCGAAAAGGGCGGAATCGGGCACGGAAGCGAAGTGGTTTACCTTAATTACGGGATCGGTGGAGTCGTCGAGGACTTGGATCACGAGGCGGTCGGCCGGCCAGGACAGCCCGCACGCTGCTCCGATCGAAATCTTGTACACCTGTTCGAGCATTTCACACGAGCGCAATGAGGGTCTTGTTCTCGAGTGGTGCAATGCGGCGGCTACCGCTAAATCTAGGGGCGGAGGTTTACCTCTCTCTCGTTGTACATTGGGATTTGGACGAGGACGAAGGGGAAGTTGGAGCTCCCGGACTCGAGGTCCTCCTCGATGGGCTCCCAATTGTAGCGCTTCTCCGGCTTATTCCAGAAGAGCTTGACGAGGACGATGACGATGCCCATGTAGACCCTCTCCATGAAAAGCATGAGCGCCATCGCGAGGCATACGTAGACCGAGAGCCGCAGCACCGGGACGATCAGCGGCGCCTTGATCAGCTCCCACACCATCCCCAGCTGGCCCGCGATGTCCTCCCGGGACATGGTTAACGAGTCCGGGATCAGGTCCTTGGCCGAGATTTGCGCCATTCCGAGACAGAGGCTCGAGACTCTGTTTTCTACCCTGCTCTGTTCGGCGCTGCTCTGTTTTCTGGAGCAGAGCACAGAAAGCAAAACAGAGGAGAAAAACAGGGGATGTTATTATCTAGGATTTGGAAAGTTGGGGTTGGACTAGGAAATCGTTCCTCAGATGGAATGGTGATCGAGGGGTGTCTTAACTAGGTCAAAGCAGGCATTTTGAGAAGCTAGTGTACAAAAAAGGTAGATCTCAATGGCTGCCTCCCCCCTCTCTCTCTTTCTCTCTCTCTCTCTCTCTCTTGAGCAAATGAGGCAAGCAGAGGGGAAATGCTGCCTCCGTTCGGCTTTCTTCTCTCCCCTTTTCCTCACTTTCCTTTCGCACCCTTCCAAGACCACCTGCTTCTTCAGTCCCTCTCTCTCTTTCTTTCTCTCTCTGAGTTCGTGCCGACGGAATGCCTCTGTTCTTGTCCTCGACTAGAGCGAAGCCAGGAAGGAAAGGAACAGACGCATTGCTGCGGAAGAGAGAGAGAGAGAGGAGGGAAAGAGAGCGACTGGAGTCGATGAAGAGGGGAGAGGGTAGGGGCAATGAAGAGACGCAGAACAGGGGTGGTCTTTTATAGTACGGCTCGCTCCCTATTCATTAACTTTCCAATCACTAATTAATCGATTTAATTTATTTAGGGGGACGATAATTACTTCTTCGATTTCTTTCTTGGAAATGATAAGAAAATGGGAGGGGAGAGAGGCGTTTCCGTAATTTCGGTATTTTAAAAAGTAAATAAGCATCCAGATGGGCGTATTTATTGGTACCCCTGAATGGGAAACATATGGCTCGACATCCGCATCGTGACGTGGCGTCCCGCGAGTGGGCGGTGAGGAGGAGCGGTGCAGGACTGACCCGGTCTCTGACCGGACCCCTGTGACCCGAAAATGGTTGGCTTCCTCTCTCGGAGGGAGGCGCTCTTGCACTTTTCGACAGTTTTTTTCTTCTTCATTTTTTTTCAACTGCCGTGGGTAGGTCACGGACACCTGTCGGTGAACTTCCCCCCGGCGGGACTGGGAAGAAAAAGGAGATTCTCTTCTGTCACAGAGTATTAATCGGTCTCACAAAAAGTGATGGCTGACGAATGCACAGTAATTGATTTCGGGGGGTAGCAAAATAATTTGGGTCACATTAGGATATCCGAACTAAAAAAGTAGACGGATAGGTAGAGCTCGTATAGACATGAAGTGAGATGGAATTATACTTAATACGGTCCAAAAATAATGGCATCTCAAAATTGAATATCCTCGTCTCCCTCGGACAAGGAAGTGCTTCATTGAAGCTCTATGGTTTGAACATGATTTTGTAATTTAGCATGCATAAATCATGTTGTGATTGGATTGAAATCCAATCGTTCGATAAAAATGCTGAGTTTGGAAAGGCCAAAGAGGAATTAATCGAGAGGGCATCTAAAAATTACGAAAACGCAAACTGTTTTGTGTTGTTTAATTAGAGTTCCGATTTTAGTTGATTTTAGCATTATCGAAGCTTTTTTTCCCCCGCTAAATCTCCATGTTGTGACGTCAACGGTCTTGGCTTCATGGGGATAGCCGGCGAGTGTCCAATGGACAAGCAAGAAAGAAGCATTGAGGTAATTTTCTTGACCCTGTGCATTAACTTGGGAGAGTTTGAAAAACTTATGAGATGAAGAATAATCCACCACAGATGCTAAACAAGAGTTTACCATTTATCGCTATATTGAGCTAATACAAAGCTGGAAGAGGTAAAGAAAAGAGAAGATGAATAAATGTTTTACTTGTTTCGGTCTACTAAGGAAAGATTCCTTATAAGCCTACTTCCATAGTTGAAATCCCTATTTGACTTAGTTTATTGGGAAAATTCATTCTCCTTGAATAAACAAAACTACAGCATAGTGGCTAAACATAGCCTATAATTTTTATGGTAAACACAGCTGTTACACATTAAACCTTGACCTTCAATTTTATCCTTGATTTGGCAAGCCTATTGCGCCAATGCTCCCCCTCCGAGTCGGGGCAAAGATGTCTTTTGAGGTCAACTTGGCCAATATTGATTGAAATACCTCTTTAGAAAGGGGTTTGGCAAACACATCGGCAAATTGTTCTTCACTTCAAACATAAGAAGTCTTAACAAATTTGCCTTGAATTATCCTCTCAAAAAATTTCTTGTCAACTTCTATTAGGGGTGAGCGGTTCTATGTTCCGTACATATTTTACTTAAAACTTGGAACCTGCTCGTTTGAATAGGTTCCTCATTTTTTGAAACTTGGAACCTACCCAGTCACAAGTTCTAGGGTCTACCCAGGTTCTATTTATATTATTAATTGAACTATTGTAACAAATTATCACCTTTAATGACCACCACTTGTTATTACAATTTATTGACCATAACTTATATTTAGACACAAAAAAAAATATGAAATATTAACAAAGTAAAATTCTCAATCATAAAATAGAAGTTTGGATGAATGGTTCTAGATTATACAATCATTATCGAATGCCATGCAATACCACAAGATTGCACGAAGATAAAGATTAAGAAAAACATAAAAACTTATTCCAAGTTCTAGGTTACAGATTATAAGCTCTAAGTTTTATGTTCCAAGTTCCAAGTTGGTGGTTACATGTTCCAGTTTCCAAGTTTCCCCAATTTGGAACCTAAAACCTACTGGTTGAAACAGGATCCCCAATTTTTAAAACCTAAAACCTATCTTGCATACTTTGAGACCTCAAATTAGACCGTGGAAACTTATCCGGTTTCATATTACAAGTTCTACCCTGAAATCATGCTCACTTCAAACTTTCATTTGTTTTCTTCTTTCATGGAAGATCGAATTTGACGAAATGTGAGTTATTGCTTGGTTAACACGAAAGAGTTTCATATGAGCACAAGATCCTTCAAAACCCAAGTCACTCAATAGCAAGTGAACCAAACCAATTCACATATGGCAGAAGCTATAGCTCTGTATTATGCTTCGGCGCTCAAACGAGTAACTACACTCTGCTTTTTGCTTTTCTAAAAATGGGATTACCTCCTACAATAGTGCAAAAAACGGTGGTGGACCTCTTATCAGTGGGACCGCCAGCCCAATTGGCATCAGTATATCATACAACCTCTACATGATCATGTTTCTTCATAAGAATGCCACGTCATTGACATGACTCTAGATACCTCAATATACAGTCGACATTCTTCAGGTGACCTTTGGTAGGAGCATGCATAAATTGACTTACAAAGCTAATAACATATGAAATGTTTTCTGTAGATTGATAATCGGATAAATTAGCCGACCAACTAATCTTTGAAACTAGCCAAAATCTTGGAGAGGAGTAGTATTTTTTTATCAATTTGTTCCCAAAATCCATAGGAGATTTGTAGGTTTGGCACCCAATTTTATCATTTCCTCTAATAAATCTGATGTGTATTTTCTTTGAGAGAGTAACAAGACTTTATTGGAATTGGCAACTTAATTCTAAGGAAGTACGGCAACCGACCCAAATCTTGATGTCAAACTTCTCAAAGATGAACGAAGGTTTTATGTAAAACGATCAACCAAGGGAAGTTTCCTTGGAAGCCTACTTCCGCAGTAGAAATCCCCGTTCGACTTAACTTCTTGGGGAAGATTCATTCTTCTTAAATAAAGAAGACTACAGTATAGTGGCTAGTGGCTAAACATAGCCTGTGATTTTTAAGGTAAAAATACAATTGTTACATATTTGACCTCGATCCTCAACTTATCATGACTTGGCAACCTTGTCTAGCCAACAATCCTTATATATGCATACATCCAAAGGAGAAGCTGAAATCACCAACCATGATGGTCAATCCCGGAGGAATTAAGGGCAACCATCGAGGCACTATCAAATGCAGAAATAGCGCCCGAAAAAGACCTAGACAAACATCAAGTATTTACTCAATGAAAGAGAAGCATGCGATTGCTCAATATCAAACGATTTTAAAAACAATAAAAGAACGAAGAAATCCGGATTCGATGGAATGTTCAATAGGTTTGTAGACTAAATCCGTGTATAATCCACGCAAAAAGATCCGGAAAGGGATGTCTTTTTGCCCTTTAGCTACATCCAATCGCTCCGCATGTAGTGCCACTCCCCCAGGCATTTGATGATTCGGTAGTTAGGTCAAAGCCTCAATCTAATTTTCGTCCCAACGACTCCATTTTGTCGATACTTTTGGGGGTCAACAAAATTGGATGCCGCCATTCGCATGCAACGTGGAAAGATCAAAGTAATTAGTTGAGGCCCTTAATCAAAGATTACTGGTCGGGTTTTGTCGCATGAACTTTATCGTGTTAGTTGCAAGGGACGAGGGCCACGGTGGTCCATAGGAAAGACAGTTTAGACCCCCCAACGTAGTTTACGAAATTATCCTCATGTTGAGAAATGCTTGTCTTAATCAGGGTACAAATTCTTAGCTTTAGAACCCAATGACAAAGGTGAAGTAGTCTGATGCCTCGTCCCTCTTGGGTCGAACCTTTCTCATTCGAAGTTAGACACTAGACACTCGTGTCTTGGGTCAGCAATTCACCATTTATAGCACCCACAATAAAAAGAGCACCACATAAATTGGATCGGTACAAAACATACTCGATTTGATATGAGAACATTTGGATAGGCGAGTTCTATAGTTTGGCTTCAGAAGCCAGCACAATTGACTCAAGTATCAACCGCATGTGATAGGATGGTCTGCGTGTATTTATAAAGATAATTAAAGCTGAATATTTGAATGTCCCGTTTTATTTATAAAAAAAAAAAAAACAAACGTGCAATTCTATACTTTATAATGTAAATCTCATATACTACTAAACTCATGATGCAAATTGAAATTCAGATATTACTGATCAAGAAAATTAAAACCATATTCCTTGTAAGGAATAAAATGGAGAAGTTTTTCATTTGTTGAGATCTAAGGGTTGACCGAGATACCAAAATGGGGGAGAGTTTTTGTTAATGTCGTCTAAATAGCAGTTGGCATTTCACTTTTTCCTCGCCGCCCGGGCTTCAATCCTTTTGTCCACCCAAATAATTTATGTGCATATAATATGACCTTCAATGATAGGGTACTATACTAGCTACACCATGTTTAATAAGTCCGGTCAATCAGATCGGGACTTGACAAGTAGGAAGGGCATATGCGAAGTACCCCAGTTTTCTAAACTTGATTCTTTGTTTCAATTTTTGTAATTTATGAAACATATAAATAGATATATAAGGTGCACAAACTTCAAGGTCTTCATTGTTTTTGGCCCAGAAGTAATGTCAAAGTTCATTTAATGCTCTGAAAACAAATTCGTATAATATCCCAATCGAATTATAATATACGGACCAACTATAGTATTTTTTAGGTTTTAGCTTCAATTTATATCCCAATATAAGAAACACCTAGCGTCATGTTCCTGACTTCTTTACTCTCGAAAGCACAATAGTCCATCGGTCCCGTTTGATTTAATGATGGATCGAGAAGGACCAATCACGACCCACGAGTCTAAATAAGATCTGCAAATCCATGGCCAAATCGACACTCGAGAAGTACTCCAAGCACATCAAGTTGCTGATCCGCAAGTCATTCTTGTTGGCGCATCACGTAGAGAACGGTTCATGAAGGTTTAGAATTATATTAAAAAAATTAAAAAGCTTATAATTGAATTGATAAATCGATTGAATAATTATCCCAATCTACGCATGTCTTCAGAAATCAATCTCTGCGTGATTTACGGGGTTATCGTAAAGGTCTGCGGACGAAACGTGGGCTTTAGGGAGTAAAGGCAACGTCCATTGATTTCTGGATTAGATTACGGTGCGATGTGTACGTTTTCTTTAATTATCTTTGTACCATGACCATGTCGTGATTCACGAAAGTGGGAATTCGGAAGCGATATGGTCTCGGCATAGAGCCCTGCGTCAAAGTGACTTTTCCACAGTTTTCTCCTTCCCTTGCCTTTGTTGATGGTTTTGAAGGAGACCGACGCCCACCAAAATCATAGCCAGTAACAACCCTAGCTAGTTCCCGCCTCCGGCGATAACTGCAGGTGCTTTTTAGCTTGGCATTGCAGAATTCTTTATAATGCTTTTGATGTTGGATTATTGCAGATGAACATTCTATTGACCACTGAGAAATGTAGAGCAATAAGTTGTTCAAATGAAGTATAAGGTAGAATTGCGAAACACTTCGTAAAGTTGGATATATAGTGCGAACAAAAGATAGATAGAGAAACCCTATATAAGTTGCAAAGTGACAAGACTTTATGCACAAAAAGAGCATCGACTCATGTGGGATAGGACTCGCCCTTTTGGTATGAGATCTTGTTTAATGGCAATCTTTAGGTAGTAAAATTTAACGCGTTGCTAAAGCAGGAAAATTTTACAGGCAAGCATACTTGGGGAAGATTCTAAAAGAGAGACCCAAATCACTGTACATGCGCCGCAAGATTCAATAGGAAATGACTGGAGATCTAATACCGCGATGACCCTTTTATAAAAAAAGATACAAACATCCATCGCTAGAAACTGCCTGTGTAAGAAAAGAACAGCACAGCATCTTCCTTCAGAGAGCTGCATGTTACCCCCATGTTCTTGACAGAACGTTCTCAGAAAACAACTGTCTCTGATTGTTTTTAATCTTCGCTCGAAAATATAATTAATCCAGGACATGAAAGGCCAAAGAGCAATGCGTTACGATGCTATTAAACTAATCATTGTTCTTAATTCCCATTGTCTATAAGTCGCAGGACTATGTATGATGAAAGCAGGAACTTAGCTTGCTTAAGCATCAAAGAACCTATAAAAACTAGTTTAATACTGCATTATTTATTCTCTAGCAGATGTAGCGCCAACATCACGCAGCAAAGCACTGCTCTCGTACTTAACTTTGGAGTGAATTCTCAGTCACAAGAATGAGGAGAACATCTTTCCAATGATTGACCTGATTCAGCAAGGATTAATCTAAAATTACAGAGTGGGCATCAAGATTCAGCAGAAGGGTCCAAAGTGCCCTCGTCCAATGGGAAGTCGAAGCCATTCACGAGAAGAATGTGCACAAAAGCATAGACATAATACTGAATTATAGAGAAAAAGATAACGAACAAGAGAGGAAAAAGAAGAAAGCTTTTTGGACACCAAGACCTACCACTTCTTGATTGCGGTGCTGATATTTCCCGCCATACCCTACCTTATGTTGTCCGCTTTACCTCTTTGGTTTTTTCTTTTGGTTAGATAATACTTACACAAGATAATGCAGAGTGAATAGATAGTAATGCTTTTTCACTTAAATAAGGGTAATGTTTAATTTTTCTTCCTCCTAAGTTAGAAAAAGGCAAGTTGGCAAAGACTTTTCCAGCCAAAGAAAAACTAATCTTGGTCATGTGAGTTTCAAGAACACGGGAATTAAGATAATGCAGTGCGTTGCTTGTGTACACTACCCTAGCAATGCGCAAAGTAAAGAAAAGAAAAATCAACGGTGGAGCTTCTTTTCCCAACAAGCTGATCATGTCCCTTCATATGACAACTCTCTCTCTCTCTCTCTCTCTCTCTCTATCGGCCGACAGTCCTCTCCCAACTACATATGCTTGTGCGGTTGATTATGCTTTGGATTCCCTCACGTTTTCTGTCCTTTCTCAAACGCCTTTAGTCGCCATAAATATCATGGAGAAAATGAAGAAAAACTCTTTTCCACTTCATATCTCTAAAATAATCAGCACATGATTTTGGGTTTTTTTCCTTGTTTATTAATGTAAATCTATTGAATAGTTTTTTTTTTTTTCATTTTGAGTCAGATCAAATCAAAGAGCAAAAGTAAATATAACAGGTGTGTTGTTGACTAACGCATGGAGACAAGAAATTTGAGGGACTAACTAAGAAACGAAAATAATGCAAATCTGATGGTTACCCTTGATCTAACACCAATTCATATAAACAATTTTGGGCCAAAACCAACCTATATTTATATATTGGTACGGCAGTTGAATGCCTAAGTGATCGTTCCTATTAATAATTAGGATGAAAAAACCCTAACCCAAGTGTCGGTAGTCCTACGTGTAGTCGAACTTATTCTTTTTCCAGCTGTACATCTGCAATTGTGCCAAACTGTGCCCAAGTAGGATCGGCATATTCCTTCTCTTCTCTCTAGATTTTGACGTTTATTGAATGAGTGGCGTGTCCTGCGAGGAGATCCTCAGACCTCTATCTTTTTTTAAATATAAGAAGTAAAAAAAAGATTATCATCTAAGTCTCTTTTTTTTCGCTTAAGTTTATTAGCATTACGTAATCGCCAGTCCAATTCACTAATTTTTATATGAAACAGTTGCACTCTAGGGATAGATAGTTCAAAAGCACGACCTAACTTGCATATTTCAATCAGCCTAAGACATATATTGAACGTTTATTTTATTTTATTTTATTTTTATTTTTTTTGCAACCGAGAATCCGCCGAAATATGCCCTTGTCGGCTTACGTTGATTTGGGTTCTCACAGGCCTCCGCGAAGGAAGCCCAATAACAACTATACCTCGGGAAAAGCTGGCCCAACAATCCACCGCCAATGCCCCCCACTTAAATCGCTAGCACTGCAGGGATTCGAACTCTCGACCGCATCAAAGTAGGAGAGAACGAATATCAGCGCGGCTGCCCACGGATATGTACATATATTGGACATTTATCAATGGGTTTTGTGAATTATTTACCTAGGTGAACTTTGTCAATATATAAAAATGAAAAGAAAAAGTCTATTGAATGTTGTTTTTAAAGGATGAGTTTGGCAATGCTTTAGCTTTAGCATTTTGCATCTAAGCAAAGGGAACTTCACTCAAAAAGAGCTTTCGTTGGAAGCAAGTAGTGTTTGATAATCACATTGTGATAAAATCATAAAAGCAACCTCAGAAATGAGGGAAAATTAAAAAGAATTATATAAGAAAGGGCATGCTGGAAAACTGCTGTTGAAGCTAGGGGATGGGCTACACAACCCCGCCATGTCAATGTCGACATCACCAAATACTAAGTGATGCAACGCTAGGGTCGCTCAACCCCAGGCGAGGTCTAGATTAATACTACTAATCCAATCAAATAAAACCAGGTCTATTGCTCATCAGCATCACTTGCTTGGTAAGGGTCTTGCGGCCCAATGACGTCTCACAAGCAAGTTGCCACAACGTCTTAAGGATGTTGACCGGAGCTAGATCCGATAGGTTCTAGAGAAGCGCAACCCCAGCCGAAATCTAATCGGGATTGCCAAATCTCACCGGCGTCATGCTACCCCCTGACGGAGCTTCTCCAGCATTCTCAACCCCCTTGATTGACCTCCATTCTTCATGTGTTATGACCCGTGATTGTGATACATAGCTAATGTGAAAAATACCTTCTAGCCAAGACTTAGCCATTAGTTTTTTCAATATAAAGCAGACAAATAACTTGAAAGCGGAGAGCTTCCAATCCCTTTCCAAATCATGGAGGCAAATTCATGCTTTTTCCACAACTAATCAAAGAAAATATGCTATCAAATATATAACTAGGGAAAAAAGTTCGACAGTAGCGTGCGCACATGGTCGGTCAGGTTCTAGATTATGTTCCTTAAATATTCATATATAAAAGATACTAAAATCTCGGTACTATCATGCATGTCTCGCATCTTATTTTCCTCCTTTTTTTTCCACTGAATTTTCTTTCGTTCAACCTTCTAAGTGGGTCACCGGAAATCCTCACGCCTGCGAAATCAAAGATGCAGCCAATCCAAATTCGAGCTGCTGAGACAAAAAGAACCTTGAATGCTGACAAGTCAATTAGGCATATAATTCAAAATTAGGCACTGATTTGTCAATATTGCTATAAATTTGGTATATGGTCATGGTCACATTATATATCTTGTGTAGCGTTGTGACCACGAATATCTTTTAGAGTCAATCGCAAGGTGCTGTTCATCACATCTATAATCGTATGATTTGATAAAATAAGAGAATAAGTTTCGTCACTTTAAAAAGAGAAAAAGAAAGAAAGATGATGATGCAATGGATTCCCAATTAACAAGCTAACAACACCTCATTTGGAACTCTTGTGCTCAACGTAGATGCAGATAATCTGGAACCATGAGTGTACTACACAAGGCCCTCTTGTTTCAAGAAAAGGGGGGAAAAGTGTGGACAGATATGCAGCTCAAGCCCTAGATTGTGAAACAAGAATTCAAGATTGATAATATCTTTTAGGGCTTGTGGGTGAGAGAGAGAGAGAGAGAGAGATGGTATCTTCCTCCTTTGAGACCTACAAGAGATGTCAAGGACAGTAAAATATCTCCTTGTTGTCTAACAGATGGTCCAATCAAACATTGCGAGTGCAATTCATGTTTGAAATTGTAGTAGAGTCAGCCGCACAAGGCAATGAGTCCACCGACACTCGCACCAGAATACTGAGCTGATGTTCTCTTCCACCAAACTCGAGGGAAAAGCAAGTGACGAAAAGTGGCACAAGCTACGGAAGCACCAAACTCAAGGGTACAAACAAGGCTAAAAGATTTGATAAAACCCACTAAAGGCTGGACCAGCTTTGCATTATTGGATTGATTATGATTGGAATGTCAACATCCAAAGTAATGAGCGATCGTTCTACTGTATTCACTGCCGATGACCACGAGCATCGTCGATCTCATGTCACGTGCTCCTACAACAAACCAAGTATGCTTCTGGACATTTTAGTTTAACTGGCGATGAACTTAAAATCAGATGTTCTTTACCCAAAAAAAAAAAAAAAAAATCAGATGTAGATATCCTATGCCTTTACTATAGTAATATTATGCCATTAGAATGAGCAGGCAAAACCCCTCTCGGTGCTCAAAAGGAAGCCCCCGATTACTGACTTTTTCTGCCTCTTTTTCCTTCCAATCTTCCTATACCTGTCCTTTTTACCCAAAAAAAGCCTGCTTCTGCCGACAATCCCACCTTAAATTGTCTCAAAAAACAATATGAAAAATCAATACTCGACAAAGAGTCGTAGCCCTTAATTTATGGTGTGGCCATATGCCAAGTGCTTTCTCAAAAGAATATATATATTTGTATAATCTGCTGACGTCACCTCGCCAGAAACCCCGCCCATAAACCTTACAAAAACCATGATTATATGGGCCATGTATATCCTCCTTTGAGTCTTTTAAGATTGTATAATCTATTTTGGCCCTCTAAATCATGCATTTTTCTAGCTATATGGTCGCAATTGCTTGACTAGTTTCGGCAAATATGGCTTTAATGGGGGCTTAAATCCTTCTTTCGTACGTAAAGCAGATGCTTGAAATCTTCGCTCCTTTTTCCATCAAACATTATGCAGACAATACGCTCCACTGATGAAAATGTCTCATGTCTTACAGTGTAAAGGCTTATTTAGCCTGTCGCTTTGTAAAACTGTCTCTTTCTTCCACCAACATTCACGTTTTTCTTTTTTCATATAAATCATCCGACATCGATTTGCAAAGCATGAAAGCGTCATTTGCAGATTCTGTAATCTTCGTGTAGACGCGGCATTGTGCGAGGAAATCTGGACTTATTTGCGACAAGCAATTTGTGATGGTCAAGTCAGAGCCGGTGCTAAATAAAGAGGACTGAGTTGAATATAAAGAAGACCGATAAAGTGGACAGTTGCCGACATTAAAAGATAGGTGGCAATACAGGAAGTCTGGAGATTGCTTTAGAACGCCATTGAAGTGGCTTGCGTAGGTTCAAAGAGTGACTTGGAATTAGAACCGCAAGAGAGAAGCTTTTGATATGATTCCAGGGATGTGTTTTAAACTAAAAAAGCCTGTTCATCCTTCCTCGTGCCGAATCCAGAGAGGTCCGGCACCTAAGAGGGTGCATGATAAAAATTATTTCTGTTCCAGAAATGATTTTTCTGTTCTAGATCAATTTCTGGAACAGAAACTTGTTTGATAACACTTATCAAATTTTCTATTTCTGGAATAGATTTCTATTCCAGAAATAGAAATGGAGGAGAAATCAATTTCGAAATTTTCTCCCAAAATCAATTTCTGATTTCTTCCAACTATATTTTCTCCCTCGTACGCCTCTTCTCTGCCCAAAATAAAAATAAATATATTCATTTAAAAATAAAAATAAATGTATTAAAATAAATAAATTTTTTTTATTTATCATTTTATTTTTAGTTTACTAAAAATAAATTTATTAAATTTATTTATGATAAATAAATAAATATTTTTATTAAAAGTAAAATTATTTTTTATTTGCCTTGAGTGTTTTGCCAAATAAAATTATTTTTATTTTTTATTTTTATTCATTTTAAAATAAATTTATTTGTAAAATAAAATAAAATAGAATAAATAAAATAAATTTATTTAATTTATTTAAAATAATTTATTTATGATAAAAATAATAAATTTTTATTTGCCTCGAGTGTTTTGCCAAATAATTTTTTGTATTCATTTTAAAATAAATTTATTCGTAAAATAAAATAAAATAGAATAAATAAAATAAATTTATTATATTTATTTAAAATAATTTATTTATGATAAATAAAAATAAATTATTTTTATTTGCCTCGAGTGTTTTGCCAAATAAAATTATTTTTATTTTTTATTTTTATTCATTTTAAAATAAATTTATTTGTAAAATAAAATAAAATAGAATAAATAAAATAATTTTTTTATATTTTAATTTTAAAATAAAATGATATTTTTTTTATGATTTATTTTATTTTATTTTTTTTTATTCTTTATTTTTTTTGTTTATAAATCATTTTTTTTTTTTATTTTTATATTAAAGGTCATCTGTCGTCGCCGCGTCGTCGTCAGGAAGAAATTTTTTGTCGTTATCAAACGAATTTATTTTTAGAGTAGAAAATTTTGTGTCGTTATCAAACATATTTTTTTCTCTCGAAACTCGTCCGAAATAGAAATAGAAAAATTCATTTCTGTTCCAGAAACTATTTCTGGAACAGAAATGTTGTCATGCACCCCCTAAGAGTTCACTTGTTTATAAGGAAACTCTCTGTCTTCACCACCCCTCACAACGAGCACAGAAACCCCTTTTCGCTGCACAATTGATATTTTCTCGTACGTGCGGGCACTTTTTTCACATGTAAATTTCACTTCAACAACATTTGACATAGTGAATGGATCTAACGATTACCAGGTGTACTTCATATTCATCCCAGAAGAAGCAGTTCTGACAAGGGTTGATCCAGAAGGCACAATCTAAATTTGCTTCGACGCTTATGCTCTGATTCATGATGGTGTGATTGTCTGAAATAATTGTAGTGGTAAACATTCTCACGACTCAAGGGTAAACACCAAAGGCCACGCAGCAAAAACTGTGATTGGACTCTCTGATATCAACCCGGAATTACTACCAGCAGTTTGGGGCTACACTTAAGAGAACATTATTAAAGCTCCAAAACCTCTGCTAGACACAGAAGTACAATGCAATCACAGACATGGCATGCATCACCTAATTTAGTCTCACTTCCATGGATATAGAGCTCACATCCATTTTGACTTGTTTCAGCATCACATTAATTGCTGTAGGTCATGGAAATTATTATGTACAGAAAGGAAGATGAGCAGGATCACATAGAACAAGTACTATCGCATTACTGTGATGAGAATACAGTGTACATGGATAATTGGCATATAAACCATCTGTCTGCTGAAACCTGAGTTCCGGTACCGAATCAAAACAACATCAAGTACCTCTCGAGTATGAAGTGATGTAAAGCAATAAACTCACTCCATTCTAGGCTAATAACTTCCCCCCAGTAGAAGAGTATGATCAGTGATGCAAAAGGCGAATTCATTCTATAAGGAGAAACATAGACAACAGCGGATTCAATTTAAAGTTAAAGTACGAAAAACTTCTGTTCACATACCCCACCAATGTTTTCTCTTTTTTAAGCAAAATGCCATGACATTACTAGACATTTAAATCATTCTCGTCCAGAGAATCACAGGAGGTCATGTTCTCCATAGCAGATAAAAAGGAATCACCATCCGAAGTTTATTGTCAAGATTGAAGACACTGGCTTTCAGTGGCCTTCAAGTCTAGCATAGCGACAACATCATAAATTAATCCAGTGATTGCAGAAAGTTCCTGGATCAATAATTTTGCTGAGGCTAATTCAAATCCATCAGATTGGACCACAAGCACATAAAAGAAACTGCCATATGGGCATAGGCAGGATAAAATCATGTAATAAGTGAAAAGCAGAATACATGCTATTGTTTTGCAACTCATAGTCCAATTGAAGGTTAACACGATTCATAACAGCAATATTTGATAGACAATAAGGAAAGTATGTAATATATAACAAGAATGGGAGAAACTTTAAATGACAATAACAATTTGCGGTAATCCACCATGTGGGAATGAATAAACCACCAGTCTCAACTTGCCATCACGGCAAATGAGCCAAACTTCCTTATCGCAACTCAGGGACATTAGCTTTGGTGTCTGTAGACATGTTCCGATCCAACACTGGCTCCACCAGTTCCAAGGGATAATGCTCATCAATGCGCAGAGAAGCAGGGGTCACATCATTGTTTCCAAGAGTGATAGTAGTCTTCGCTTCCTGGTCAGTTGGCTCCGGCAGCACAGAGGTGAGAGTGCCAGAATTGTCGTCAACTTCTGCCATTCTTGCAATTTGCTCAGGTTGGTTCACTTCATGAATTGGATTTGCAGAGACACCGATAACTGCACTTGCATAAGGATTGGTGTACTCCTCTCTTATAGGCGTATTGCGCACGACATCCTTAAAAGTGGCCACTACAATCTAATGAAATAAAGAAACCAAAGTGTCAGATTCATATGGAATATCGATGAAATGGAAAATTTAATTTTCTTATCGCAAAAAAAAAAAAAAAAACATTTGAACAATATGTAAGCACTAAATGAACCCCATTGTACCGGTATGTTATGATCGTATCAACAAACTTATACTAAAGCTTTGTTTGTTTCACTGAAAATTTTATGATAAAGGATAATACTTTCCACCAATCTAAGCTTGTTGTGTCCAGTTCATGAAAAATGTTTTCCGCAGACCAATTCGCTTTTTATTATCCAAACACTGGAAAGTCGGTAAATAATTTCACGGAAACAGTTTTTCATTAAACAAATGGACCCTAAGAGTAAATCTAACTCATATTGGTCGATATAGAGCAACAGAGAGTCTACATCCACTCGAGTGTGGTGATCTAGCTCTTTCTATAACGAGCAACTTCGAGAAAGAAACAATTTAAGACCAGATGTAAAGGGTGTAACCAATGTACGAGAAAAGTTTGGCAATTTCACTTTACATGACAATTATAAAAGCATTACTTGAGTAGGGCCAGCAGCTGTCAATGGACCCGCAACTCTACCGCCAAAAACCTGACCATCAGGCCTTGCAAGCATGATACTGACCAAGCTAACTTCAGGGCGCATACAAATTGTACCTTCCCAAATTGTAAATGAGCCATTCAGGGCCAGAATTTCGAAACACCCCTGCACAGCAAGGAGAACATCAAAAAGCCAAACTAAAACTTGCAGTCAGTAGCTCTTTCAATTATTTAAAGGATCTCATCCGTACGATAGTAGGATTTGGTTGGTAACGGTTCGCCATTAAGCTTGAAAAATAAAAGACTTAAACCGATACAAAGATTTTCCCTCATCTGTTCCTCTCATCGATAAGAGCACGTTCAGAACTTGCGATTCCAATCTAGAAAACTAAAAAAGCGGTTGAAATTGGACAATCTTGTTCAAAGAAAGTCCAAAGGTAGCAACCCGTTGGAAGGCAATGCCATGATTAACTGCTATAAAGGGTGCCGGAAGTTGTCTAAGAGATAAATAAACTATTGTTTCATAGTAGGAAAACTGCAACGAGGATCGGCCATTTCCCCGAGAACGCAAATAGCCCTCAGCAGGAAGTTCATGCTATCCTTATGCCCATTTAGGATGAAAGCTCTGGCTTCGTCATTGTACTATATAACTACACAGGACTCAGATGATAGATTCATATCACGTTGCGGATGCACCCTTTTAACCACTAAGATACGGAATGTAGATGTTCGTGATTTCAGTACATGATCCAGCATGAGGAATGACATAATACCTCATAAGTCAAAAGACCGCCCAGAGGCCCAGGTTGGCGCACGACGACACTGGAGACAGAACCAGTTGCCGAAAATACGGAGAGTGAATGAGTGCCTGGTTCGATGAAAGCTGATAACTTGGCAAGGATTTCCTAAAGACAACGCCAGTTTTTTTAGAATGGAATCCCATCACATTACAATGTGTACCGGGAAAGAAACACAGTCTAGGAAACATCCATATCTCACCTCCGCTCTGTGTATGGTCACTATCTGAACGTCAAAATTTCCTGCAAATTCCCACGCTGGACCTCCAACTTCACAGAACCGGTCGAAATATCAGGAGTATAAGGAAGCATGCCCAAACTGTTACGGTAAAGCAGATTTGCATACACAAATTGCGTGAAACGAAGAGCGACCACTCACCCACGGGAGGGACATGCAGACTTCCACCGGAGGGACCTCGGGGCCTCCCTCTGCCCCGGCTCGCCAAGCCCCGCCGCGCAAGGCCACGAGATGAGGATGCGGACTGCAGGGCTCCTCGGCCGAGTCCGTACTTCCTCGGCCTCCCTCTTCTCTTCCTCACCACAGCTCCAGCGACGCCGGCACCCAATCTCCCTGCACCCGCTTGGGACCTCGGCTTCCCTTCGTCGGCACTGCCATGATCTCCTCCTGCCGCTGCGCCGAGCCCCGCGCTCCCCTGTGGCGTGACCTGCGAACCCAGCAACTTGGCGACGCCTCCGTTTTCCATGGACGCGGATCCTTCGCACCGCAGCGAGCCCTGGAAGCAGAAGCAGAAGCAGCGCGAGACATTCTCGAGCGTTCGTCAACGGAGCTCGGCGAAAGAAAGAGGAGAGGCGCTCGCGCGCGAGCATTTAAACAGTCCGTGAGCGTGTGCGGATGAGTCGGCTCGCCGCCGACGGCGATGACGACCACGCCGCCGCCGCCTTTGCCGACGCTCCACTCTCGAGTCGAGAGGATCGCGAAACGGAGGCATTTTTGAGTGAACAGCGAGCTTTGCAAAACGCGCCAGGAACGAAAGAAAAAGGAGGAAAAAGGAGGAAAAAGGAAAAATGAAAATGAAAAGGAAAAGAAAATTCACCTGCTTCCGGCTGACGGCTGACGGCAACGGAGATTGGGGTTTGATTTATGTAAACGCCCACAGGTAATCCGAAATCCCCAAAATGGCCCTGGAAATTGCCAACTAATCTTTAATTACTTTCCTCCCCCTCTTTTTCTTGGGTATATATTGCTGTATACGGTCACTTTCCAAAAAATCTTGCCCTGATGCTTACCTATCCTTCTGCATTTTGGCAAAAGGATTGGATTTCCTCATAAATCATGATAGATTTATTATCATATTCAATAAGTTGAATGCCGAAAAAAGCATGAGTTCTGTCGTAGAAAGTGACCATTTTCAGTAAATTATCCCCGAAAAAATAAAGGGAAAGGAAAGTAATTCAAAATAGTTGACAATTTTCGAAAAAATCATGAATTTCCGTTGCTGTCTCTTGCTAAAAACAAGAGATAGATAAATGGTCAGATTATTAGATTTATGAGGAATAGAGTCAATGACAAAGAAACTTGTAGACGAATGTAAGATCTTCCCTCTTTACCACCATATATATGAAATTTGTATTAGCAAAAATGATCAGCCTAAGCTAAGCAGGCCAACTCAGATAAAGAAATCCCGCATATAACTTGAATATACTCCGAGTAAGAGAATTAGCGTTCTGAAGCGACTTGACCTTCATATTTCTCCGCATATAACCCATATATAATTAGAACAAATAAATCCCGCCACAATGGCGATATAGCCAAATAAAATAAGCATTATAAAAAATGAAAAGAAAAGTAAAAGGACAGAGAGTTACCAATGTAGAAGGAGGAGAAGGCAGTGTTTCCTTATGCTAAGTGCAATGGATTGACATAGGAGAAAAGGTGCGAGAGCACATCAAGCAAAAACATCCATTCATAGCATTTCGATCATGTCCTGCGATCAAACCAGCCCGCGAGCTCCGCTGTCGTTCGACGTCAGGAAACCATAGAGCTGGGGTCATATGAGGGTGGGGTTTCCGCTCGACATCGACTGTGGTCAAAGGTAGAGGTCGTGACCACAAGCTCGCGTTTGTCAAAACGAGGTGGCGGCTAACCCTAGAGGTCACTCGAGATGGACGAAGGAGGAGGAAAAGAATAAGATTTGATTCGGGCAAGTCTATATTTATATTATATCCGAGCACCAACCAAATACTGTATAAGGTATTATAAATCCCATCATTATCATATCCGATCTTTATCCTATCCGACCTTATCCTAGTTGATAAAAACATCCAAACCACCGAATGCAACCTATAAGTTCGGCTTGTTTGGCTTGGCTCAGCCGGCCAAGCTGCCAAGCCCATAATTGATTCCAATGGCTATTAGGATGTGTTTAATCTGTCGAGTAAAAATTTCAATGACTGAATGGACTTGAATCGATAAATAATCTAATAGCCGGTCAATATTATTCCATCCTATCATATCCTATTAGCCTCTTTGAATGCATTTGCAATGAAAAGATCCATGAACTTGTCTAGCCACCAAAAAAGCTGATCGATCACCCACTGACACTAGTCCATAGTTGGTCAGTGATATGTTGAAAGACCAAGTTGCCATGATAATTTCATAGTCCCGGCCATACTCATAGTCGTCTATCTATGATTTGGCTCTTCAATGTCGGCATCTCTTTCTCCCTCGACATTATGAATCAATTCAATTTCACAAAACGAAAATTCCCAATGCACCAACAACATTTGAATGAAAACGGGTCGAGAAGACGAACGTGACATTAAACAGAACCAGGCTTCTTTCATTCCGCCTCATCCAGATGTGCAAACAAGTCTTTCCAGTGAGACGAAGCTTTCTCCGGCGTCCGCAAAGTCCAAATATGATACTTGGCTTTCTTGAGGATTTCTAGGATTTCCTGTGAAATATTCCGATCCTTAATTAGTTTCAACATAAAAGAGACGGATAAATTCTTATATGTGAATTTCTGATTAGTTTCAACAGCGTAAAGACCAAGCCAATTGTCTCAAATTGAACTTCCACCATAGCCCACAACGACAAGGAAAACATGTGACAATATAATTCAGCAGAACAATTTTTAGCTAGTTGCATAATAGGAGTAGGGAAACAACGATATCTGTTAATATATGACTCGAGTTTGAGATTTACTAGACTTTTGACGGATTTACAAAAGAGGAAATAATTAAAAGAGGATTTTTTTTTCTTCTTTGGAGTGAAGCTACGGAAGCCCCATGCTCTGCCGAAATCTTTTGGCATGAAGCCTCTGTACGTGAATTGAAAAGAGGTGGGCCCAGAGTCAAAGTGTTGACTCTGGGCACACACTCACGTTCAGCGAAGCAAGGAGCGTAGGTGGGCCCAAGGTTGGGCGCACGATTTCCTTCTTTGGCATAAAGATGGAGTCCCCTGCACACGTCCTGCACACCCACATATAAAAGCAGAAAACGGGTTGAGAAGACAAACGTGACATTAAACAGAACCAGGCTTCTTTCATTCCGCCTCATCCAGATGTACAAACAAGTCTTTCCAGTGAGACTAAGCTTTCTCCGGCGTCCGGAAAGTCCAGATATGATACTTGGCTTTATTGCGGATTTCTAGGATCCTTAATTAGTTTCAACAGAAAAGAGACGGATAAATTCTTATAAGCGAATTTCTGATTAATTTCAACAGCATAAAGACCAAGCCAATTGTCTCAAATTGAACTTCCACCATAACCCACAACGACAAGGAAAACGTGTGACAATATAATTCAGCAGAAATTTTTTTAGCTAGTTGCATAATAGGAGTAGGGAAACAACGATATCAACTACGTGGAAGTTTTCCCCGACTTGCCAAATGGAATTTGTGCTGCGATATGCAGGAGAAATTGTAATGCACGAGGGCAACAAGTTCCATATCTTGGCAAAGGAAGCATTAGAACAGATGGTAAGATCTCTATAAATAGCATGAACTTCCTGTTCACAGAGGCTTGGTTCTCCCCCTCTTACAGTCCACACGACAAATCAACGTACAACATTCTCTTTTGGAATGAGGATTTGTCAAACTTTGATCCTCCAAAAAGGGAAAAGGCTTGAAAAAAGAAGTGCATTTCTACTCCCTTACACTAGCAGAACTCTGGGTATCAGTAGTGCATGCAGAGATATTCTTCACATTGTCAAAATTGAGTCCACCAACTGACACATGATATCTGAATTTCCAAAGGTAACTAAAGGTTCAATGGCCATCCTTTTAGTAGAACAGGTGACACAGAAGAAAGAAAATTTATGCGCTTCGATTCAATTTTTTTAACAGTAGAAGAGCAGACACCCGAAATTTGGAAATCCTATGGTCATCCAAAGCTAAAGCTCCACCAAAACACCAAGAAAACGAGGAATTCGCCAATTTAAACGGGAGAAAGAAGCTAGCTCAAAAGGGCGTACAACAGAACGTGATGGAATGGAAAGGAAGCAAGCCTCTCGAGCATCATTCTTGTTCTAAAATCTTTTTTAAGTCATTATCAAAGCAGGGGGACTATACAAGTACTTCTCGTCAAACCTAGAGTTATATATCCAACCGCTTTCATAAAACCATCCAGCTTCCAGCTCTTCTAGCGGAGAAAAAAAAGAAAGACGAAGGATTTCTTCAAAATTCCTTATCTAGCTCTAACAAGACTATCGGTGGTATGTTAAATAGAGGAGGATTTAAACATAAGAAAGGATAAAAAAGATGATCCACAAGACATACTGCTTAATTTCTTTAAAGGATGAGGACCCAAGTGCATTAGTGAACATGGCAATGAAAAAAGCAATTGCAGAAGAATACTGGCGTTCACCATCACATGTCAAGGAGGAACCATCGACCAAATCTCAAAGCCATAATGATACAAAAATCATATAAAGAATATGCAGTCTATCCTAAATGAGCTCGACTGATGTGACATGAATTGTCACCATTCCGCACGAATGCACTCTTTTCACCTCCCTCTATTTTAACTTGAATCCAATCCAATCATCTTTACTTTGTTAAGTTCGCATCTAAGAATATGCAATCCACCCTCAATGACCTAATTGACGTGACATGAACTGTCACCCTTCCGCACTAGTGCTCACTCTTTTCTCCTACCTCTATTTTAACTTAAATCCAATCCAATCATCTTTACTTTGTTAAGTTCCTGAGATCATTATGCAAGTATTTCTTTGACTCTTTGAGACAATTAGTGTTAGGTGGTTATGAGCCTCTCTCACTTCCTCATACTCATAAACTGACCACCAACCCCTTCCACAATCGATACGAGAAAACATGAACAATCTCCCCCTCACACATTGGACCTCGGTCGGAAGCCCAACAACCCATAACTCTCCCATGTAACTTTTTTTGGTCTAGACTTGTTGGCAACTTGGGCTCTGATTTCGTTTATTAAGTTTATTAACAATGAATAATAATGAAAGAGCTTTTTTTTTTTTTTTTTTGGAATAAGACATGTCAAATTGATGGTAATGGAAAAAACAGGATAAGCCCTTTTATTACTATTACTCATTTTGTCACTAAAAGTACTTTCTCTTATCCTCATGAATCGAACAATACTATGCTATTTTCTATGGTTATATTAGTGCTATTTACTTTCTTTGTTAGAGTCGTAAGAATTCCCTTTACTTTTAATAAAAAAGGAATTCATTTGAATATATTATCTAACAAACCCCTTTCACAACTGTTGTGGGATAATCTCAACAATCTTCCCCTCACACAACCTCCCCCCATAACCGATGTGAGACAACCTCAACAATCTCTCCCCCACACATTGAACCTCAATCAGAGGTACAATAATCCGTAACTCTCTTGTGTGACTTTTTTGAGTCTAGATTTATTGGCGACTTAGGCTCTAATATCAGTGTTGGGTGGTGTAAGATCTCTCTCATCCCCAAAGTTAGCTCAAAATGTGAGGTTTTCCTTCACACTTATAAATTGACCACTAACTCCTTCCACGACCAATGTAGGACAACCCCAATAATCAGATCTATTTCTAGACTAGGGTGATTTTTGTATCCATCGATTTCAAGAGCAAAATCATAGCGTTGCTTTTTGAAGCGATTCCAAGTCACAATTTGTGGTATTCATTCTCTTTGATGGCTAGCATTAACTTTGAAGAGTAAATGCTTCATCCCTTACATAGTTCCAAGCCCATTAATCAGTTGTACTACTCTCAACATAAAAAGAGAAGCCAAAACCACCAAAAGACTTCATTTCTTGGAGCAGTTGTTGAGAACCCCCAACCGATAGTATTGCTGCATTTGTCAGATCAAAGTTGCTGCAACAGAATTGCCGAGAATTATCAAATCAAAATAGAAAAAGAAGACAGAAAAGGAATGGAGAAATTGTAGGCCAAATCCGAGGCACACGAGGTCAAAGATGAAGTAGATCCTTTGTGTGTGTGTGTGTGTGTGTGTGTGTGTGTGTGTGTGTGTGTGTGTGAGAGAGAGAGAGAGAGAGAGAGTAGTAGAACCAAAGAGTGTTGGAAGCAGGTGGTGCATGACAGTTGCCACCAATGGACGGAGCAGGCTTATTCGTCCCCCAACGCCATGGTGGCGAAAAATTCGCTTGATGGAAACTAGCTAAGTAGCACCAATACACAACACACGATGCAACACAACACATTGACACATTACTTTGTATGTTAAATATATATTATAGTAAATTATCATTTTTATGATTATTTTAATCAAATTAATTTTATTTAAATTAAAAAATAATTAAATAACAGTAAAAGAGCCTCTACTGAAGTTACACTAAAAACATTAGTCCATCATTTATTAATATCACCAATTGTTTTAATTTGACAAATTCAATTTCATTCCAATAATCCATAAAACTTGAAGGAAAAAAAGAAGAAGCAATCCACATTCTACTCGCTTGTTAGAGTGTATCAAAAGAGAAGAGAAAAAAAAAAACCTTAGTATTGAATTATATGTCACGGGAAGTGATAGTTAGAAGAGAAAAAAAGACTAGATTTTTCTTCTTTATTTAATTATTATTTTTATTATTTTTATAAATTTACATTTTAATCCCTCATTTATTGAAAATTTTTAAAATTGACTCCGTTCATGTTAGAATTCCGAACTTGCATGTCGAAATTCCAAACTCACGTGTCAGAGAATATCAGAAAAGTTGACTAGATGTTGAATTTTTCGACAACTGTTGACCGAGCGTTGAACACGTATTGGAGTGTCCGATATGATACGAAGACTCTCGAAGAATATCGATGGTTCCTAGGAAACTTGTTGTTGGGCCGGCGTTCCACCCATGCCAATTGCAGAACGCGAGGGCAAGGGAGGTTTTCTTGAAGACCCATCGAGACCTACGGATTCGATCTAGGCTTTAAGCCGGGTTGGGTTCCATTTCCTATCCAGCTTTTTTGCTACCGTAGTGCTACTGTTAGAAGAAAATATATAAACACGATTTTGTTTTTGACATCGTTGACATGGTGTAATTAACCAATTGATCATTTGATTTGTATTGCCACTGGTGCTTGAATTTGAAAACTCTCTCTTCTTATTGATTGTTTACCACACATGCCATTGACACGGGACGTAATTATCACACAACATAACGATAGAGTCGAATTAAACTACAAGCAAGTAATTCATAATTAGTTCCACGATTACTCAGAGATCGACTCATTTGATGTTCAGTTCATTGAGCTACTCGAAATTTTATCAAGTCAAGCTCGAGCTCACTAACACTCAACTCTTGGCTCGCAAGTCATAAAATTATTTTTTCCACACAACCCTGAATAAAAATAAAGAACTTCTACTATATTTTTGGGACAACGGAATATTTCAAATTGATATATTTATAGTCAATTTATCCCAAATTAAATTTTTATTACTAAAAAATCCATATTGGTAAATTGAGATGACTGCATACACAAACCGAGAGAAAAACATTATCACAGTTCAGGGACATTAGCATTGGTGTCTGTGGGCATGTTCTGATCCAAAATTGGCTCCACCGGTCCCAAGTGATAATGCTCATCAATGCGCAGAGAAGCAGGGTTTACATCATTGTTTCCAGAAGTGATAGTAGTCTTTGCTTCCTTGTCAGTTGGCTCCAGCAGCGCAGAGGTAGGAGTGCCAGAATTGTCATCCACTTCTGCCATTCTTGCAATTTGCTCAGGCTGTCTCGCTTCATGAATTGGATTTGCCGAGACACCGATAGCTGCCCTTGCATGAGGATAGGTGGACTCCACTCTTATAGGCTCATTGCTCACAACATCCTTAAAAGTGGCCACTACAATCTAATGAAAAAACATTTCAACAATATGTAAGTGCTAAATGAAACCCATTATACTCGCACGGGATCGTATCAACAAACTTATATTAAAGTTCCGTTTGTTTCACTGAAAATTTCTTGATAAAGGATAATATCCTTCCCCTCAACCTAAGCTTGTTATTTCCAATATATGAGAAATGTTTTATTAAGACTGATTAGCTTTTTGTTATCCAAACACTGAAAAGTCGAAAAATAATTTTCCAGAAATAGTTCTTCATCAAACAAATGGACCCTAAGAGTAAATCTAACTCATATTAGTCAATATAGAGCAACATAGAGTCTACATCCACTCTAGTGTGGTGATCTAGCTTTTGCTCTAACGAGCAATTTCAAGAAGGATACAATTTAGGACCAGGGGTAATGGGTGTAACTAATTTATAAACGAGAAAAGTTTGGCAATTTCACTTTACATGACAAATACAAAAACAGTACCTGAGTAGGGCCAGCAGCTGTCAATGGACCCGCAACTCGACCGCCAAAAACCTGACCATCAGGCCTAGCAAGCATGACACTGACCAAGCTAACTTCAGGGCGCGTACAAATTCTACCTTCCCAAATTGTAAATGAGCCATTCAGGGCCAGAATTTCGAAACACCCCTGCACAACAAGGAGAACATAAAAACGCCAAACTAAACCTTGCAGTCAGAAGCTCTTTCTATTATTAATCCGTACGTTAGTAGGATTTGGTTGGTAACGGTTCGTCATGAAGCGTGAAAAGAAAAGGACTTCTATAGAGAACCAAAACTGATACAAAGATTTTCCCTCATCTGCACCTCTCATCGATAAGAGCACGTTCAAAACTTGCGATTCCAATCTAGAAAACTAAAAAGCGGTTGAAATTGTAGAATCTTGTTCAAAGAAAGTCCAAAGGTAGCAACCAGTTGAAAGGTAATGCTATGATTAACTGCTATAAAGGGTGCCGGAAGTTGTTTAAGAGATAAATAAACTGTTGTTTCAAAGAAGTAAAAATGCAAAGAGGATCGGCCATGCCCCCGAGAACGCAAATAGCGCTCCGCAGGAAGTTCATGCTATCCTTCTGTACTACGTATGCCCACTTAGGATGAAAGCTCTAGCTTCATCGGTGTACTATATAACACCACAGGACTAAAATGATTGATTCATATCATGTTGGGGATGCACCCTTTTAACCACTAAGGCCCTGTTTGGTAACCATCCAAACAAGGCCAAATTTTGATTTTTTGTTCCCAGAATCGCGTTTGGTAAAATTTTTATTCCCGGGAACAGATTGAGAGTAGAATCAAGAATATATATATATAATTCTTGTTCTAGAATCAGAAAAAAGAATCAAAACCAAATATTTTCTTCTCTTTTCTTCTTCTTCAATCGTGCGGTTGCGATCCGCCGCTGTCCGCCACCACTGGTCGTCGGCAACCAGTCTGGCGAGCTCGCTGGAGGCAAGCCCAGCCACCGGCGAGGCTCGGCCTCGCCGAGGCTGGGCAAGCCTCATGACGCCTAGCCCCACCGGTGGCTAAGCAGACCTCACCCAGCCCCGGCGAGGCTCGCCCAGCTTTGCCGATGGCCAGGCAGGCCTCACCCAACCTCGGCGAGGCCGACCTGGCCATCGGCGAGGCTCGGCCGACGAGGGCCAACCTGGCCACCGGCGAGGCTCGGCCGACGAGGGCCGGCCTCGCCAAGGGCCGGCGACGCTCCGGTGAGGTCGTCGGCCCTCATCTGGCCGGTCGCCAGTCCGATGACTGGCCTGAAGAAGAAGAAGAAGAAAAGAAAAGAAAAGTATAAAAGTATAAAAATTATTTAAAAATTAAAAGAAATTAATTTGGAACATAATCAGTTAGCACTCTACCAAACACAATTTTATTTCAGAATAAAAAATTTTGGACAGTTACCAAACAGCTTAAAATGCTTAGAATTTGTTCCTGAGAACAGAATAAAAAAAAAATCATTTCTGATCAGAACCAACTCTCGAGAAAAGAATCATTACCAAACGCGCCCTAAGATACAGAAGGTACATGTTCGTGATCTCTGTACATGATCCAGCATGAGGAATGACACAATACCTCATAAGCCAAAAAACCGCCTAGACGCCCAGGTTGGCGCATGACGACACTGGAGACAGAACCAGTTGCCGAAAATACAGAGAGTGACTGAGCCCCTGGTTCGATGAAAGCTGATAAGTTGGCAAAGATTTCCTATAGACAACGCAAATATTTTTAGAATGGAATCCCATCACATTACAATGTATGCCCGAAAACAAACACAGTCTAGGAAACATCCATATCTCACCTCCCCTCTATGTATCGTTACTATCTGAGGTTCAAAATTTCCTGCAAATTCCCACGCTGGACCTCTAACTTCACAGAACAGGTCTAAATATCAGAGTGTAAAGAAGCATGCTCAAATTGTTACAATAAGCAGATTTACATACATAAATTGGGTGAAACGAAGACTGTTTTCGAATCAAGTGTCGGCGACCACTCACCCACGGGAGGGACATACAGAATTCCACCGGAGGGACCTCTAGTGAAGATGATGAAACTATATTGAAGAATCAGAAATGCAAAAACTTTTGTACTGAGGAATCGAAGATACAGAAGCAAGAAGATGTATTTGTGAAGTTCAAGATTGATCAAAAGAAACTCTGTATTCTACTTGTTTCAATCACAATGTACTTCAGAACTTGTACATCAATAAGCAGAGAGAAATCTTCATCTCGACTCCATACTTTCCTATCTTTCATTTGTATATTGTTGTACTCGTTTACATAGAATATGAAAGCAATTGAAGACTCAAAAAACACACAACGAAACTATACACATTTTCCTATTTAAGAAGATGAAGACTAACTGAAAAACTAAATTATGTTTTTGACTTTCTAACTGAATACCAACTTCACATGTCTTCATAGGCTAGCAATCCGCAATCCGTGTTTATCTTCTTTCATAAATTCTCCATCGTTGATGACAGTCTTCATTACTCTTCATCTTAGTCGTTCATTTATAGCTTCTTCTTTCGACTGGTTGGTATCGGCCACTTCTTCTCTTTTGCTTGTATCAGCTTCCCTTGCTTTTCTCTTTCGTCAGCTTCAGCAGCCTCAACAGCATCATCTGCTCTATGTCGATATATCTTAACATTCCCCCTCAAATTGGGAATGGGTAGAGAACCAAGTCCCAATTTGGTGCGTAGTTGACAATGTGAAAAATGTGAGAGAGACTTGGTGAAAATATCAGCAATTTGCGAATTGCTTGGGACATACTGGACATGAAGTGATCCTGAGGAGACTTTTTCTCGAACAAAGTGGAAGTCCACCTCGATATGTTTTGTTCGAGCATGTAATATAGGATTGGCAGTGAGAGCAATAGCTGATTTATTATCACAGAACAGATGTGTAGGATGGGTGAGAGCACATCCTATGTCTCGCAAGACAAAACTGATCTAGGTGAGTTCAGCAGAGGTGGAAGCAAGTGCACGATACTCAGCTTCTGCAGAAGATCTACTTATTGTGGTTTGCTTCTTGGCTACCCAAGAAATAAGGTTGGAACCAATATAAGTACAAAAACCTGTAGTTGATCTTCGTGTTTCAGTACACCCTGCCCAGTCTGCATCTGAAAAACAATATAGATGTGAAGAGCTTTGAGAATGAATGAATAGGCCAAGATTGATAGTGCCTTTGATGTATCGCAAAATCCTTTTAAGTCTAGAAAGATCTGCAATAGTTGGTGTCTGTAATTTCTGACACGGTAAATTGGTAGCATAGGCTATGTCAGGGCATGTCAAAGTGAGATATTGAAGAGCACCTACCAGGCTGCGATACTCAGTAGGATTGGTCAAAGGAACAGAGTCTTGTTACATGATAATTGGCCTTAGTGACAGAGGAGTAGAAATTGGTTTACATTCAGACATGTGAGCTCGAGTGAGAAGATCACTGACATATTTGGTCTGACACAGAAATAAATGATCCGCATTTTGTTTGATTTCGATGCCAAGAAAATAATGCAGAGGGCCAAGATCTTTCATGTGAAATTTGAGACTGAGAGAGTGAATAAGAACATAGAGTAATTGAAAGGAACTCCCAGTTAAAACAATGTCATCAACATACACTAGTAGAAGAATGGTATCTTGTCTGTGATGATATATGAATAAAGATGGATTTGTAGAGCTACAAAAGAATCCATACTCGAGTAAAAAATCACTGAACTTATCAAACCATGCTCGAGGAGCTTGTCGAAGACCATAGAGTGATTTTCTGAGTAAACACACATGATAAGGTCTCTGTGGGTCTTGAAAACCAGGAGGCTACTCCATGTAGATTGTTTCATTAAGTGTGCCATGTAAAAATGCATTTTTAACATCAAGTTGATGAATAGGCCACTGTCTCATCTTTGCTATAGAGAGAACTAGTTTGATTGTGGCATGCTTGATTATTGGACTGAAAGTCTCTATGAAGTCAATGCCTTCTTCTTGATGAAAGCCTTTAGCAACTAAGCGAGCTTTCAATCTGTCAAGGCTACCATCAGAGGCAAGTTTTGTTTTAAAGACCCACTTGCAGCCTATTACATTCATGTGTTCAGTTTGAGGAATTAAGTCCCAGGTTTTATTTTGATATAATGCATCCATTTCTTCTATCATTGCTTTATGCCAACCTTCATGTGCCAATGCTGATTTAATTGACTTTGGTTCAGAAGGTACCCTATAGACAGCAAGGCATGCATACCTGGGATTCGGTTCGATAATTCCAGACTTTGATCGAGTCTGCATTGGATGACTGGAAGTTGTTTCCTGCATTGAGTAACTGGAAATGATCCCTTGTGATATATGAGGGATAACTTGGTCAGATCCAATGCTTGTATTATTGGGTATTGCTGTATCAGCAGCAGAAATGTCTTGATATTGTACAGGTGAAGATACTTCATTGTGTGTTACTGTTGTGGAAATGACATGTTCTTGTGTTATTGCTGGCTGTAATGACTGATCAATATAAGGTATAGTATTGTCTTTATCGAGCTGCAGATGGGCTTCACATGTAGAAGAACTAGTATAAGGTATAGTAGAAGTTGTTTCTTTGCTTGCTGACTCTGTTAATTGTACTTCTTCTGCACATAACTGATATAATGTTGTAAGTGGTGCATACTTTGTTGAGCACAGCTTAGTGAACGGGAAAAAATTTTCATCAAACTTCACATGTCTACTGATATATATTCGACCTGTTGAAGGCACAAGACATATGTAGCCTTTATGATGTTCACTATAGCCAATGAACACACAGGTGAGAGATCTTGGATCAAACTTGTGTTGAGCATAGGGTCATAAACATGGATAACAGGCACAACCAAATATCCTAAGGTGATCATAAGTTGGTTCTTGGTGATACAGCTTTCTATGAGGTGATTGCATTTGCAACTTTGGTGTTGGAAGTAGGTTGATAACATAGTTAACTGTAATAAAAGCATCAACCCAGTATTTCAGTGGAACTTTGCCATGATATAATATGGCAAGACCTAATTCAACAATATGTCGATGCTTCCTCTCAGAGATGCCATTCTGTGCAAGTGTATAAGGGCAAGAAAGATTATGTTTTATACCACAGTCTTGCAAATGAGCTTGAAATCTGTGGCTAAGAAATTCTCCTCCACCATCACATTGAAATACCTTGATTTTTGACTCAAATTGGTTCTCTACTTGCTTTTGAAACATAACAAAGATCTTATAAAAGTATGACTTCAATTTTAATGGATATATCCAACTATATTGAGAGAAATTATCCACAAACAGAACATAGTACTTGAAATTCTGAAATGAAGTCACAGGTGATGGACCCCATATATCACAATGGATTTTCTGTAGGGGCATAGTTGTTACAGATTCAGATTATGGGAATGGTAAAGCTGCATTCTTAGCAACTTGATAACTGCTACATACATTCAGCATTTTACTGTTACACTGAATGAGTTTTTGATTCTGCAGATACTTCAAGGTATTCAGATTGGTGTGTGCTAATCTTTGATGCCATGTGTCCTCTTCTACTGCTCTGTGTCTCTGAGCTAGAAAGGCTTGTGTTGTTTGTGAATTCACTTGATATAGCCCTTTAGTTTTCCTTCCGAGCAGCAAGGTTGTGTTGGTCCAGTTGTCCTTTATATATACACCAAATTTATTAAAAACAAATGAGCATGGATAATCATCTGTTAACTTGGATACTGACAGAAGTTTTTTCTTTATATCAGGGACAATTAGAACATCATTCAGAGGCAATAGATTTTCTCCAGTATGCAATAATGTATTACCAGTACATGTAATCGACAAGTGTGATCCATCACCAATCATGACAGTGTCATATCCAGTATATTCATAAGGGTTTTGAAGTGTACCGGGATTAGCTGTGATATGTGCAGTTGCATCAGTATCTGGATACCACTCGCTGCCTTTGGCATCCTCAAGATGTATAGCTGCTAAAGCTGTTGGTATCTCATCAGCTTGATACGAGTTATCAAATCTATACCAGCAGTGTAAAGCATCATGGCCTGGTTTCTTGCAGATTTGACATTCTAATTTTATGCTGTTAATTGGCTTCTCATCCTGCATATTCTTAGAAAGAGTTAGATTAGAAGGATAAGATTTCACTTCTTGATATCTCTGTGATGGACCAGCATAAGGATGAAATCCAGGGGTGAAAACAAAGTCAGAGGAATTGTGATAAGGTTTGGTTCTCTGATTCTCTTGCATATAGCTGATATTGCTGGATTTGTAACCTGAATTGTCTCCAGGATATCTGAATCCACGGCCCCTGTTATTAAGAAAACGTCCCCTTGCATAGCTACAACCTCCTCTGTAATTACCTCTTTGAGTTACAAAACTTGAATTTTGAGGAATATACTCTCCATCAGTAGTTTCTTTAAACTGTGCTTGAGAGTATCTTTGGCCAAAGTAAGCCATATTGGGGTTAAATTGAGTCTTGGAATAATTCTGCATTCTTGACTCGAACCTTTCTAATTGTGCAATTACCTCATCATACTCGGGTTGAGGTTTTAGACAGTACATTGTTGTTCAAAAACTTTCATATTCAGCTCCTAACCCTTCCAACACACCAAACAACTTGGTTATGTCATCCACAGGTTTCCCGATAGCATTTAACTAATCACATATGGACTTGTATTCTCTAAGATAAACTAAAAGAGCTCGATCATGTTTTTGACAGGCTTGGAGTTTCCCCCTCAATTCGAACTCTCTTGCTGCTGATTATTGTGTGAATCGATTCAAAAGTGTATGCCACACTTCATAAGATGTTTCTAAACCAATTATTAAGCTCAGTATATTCTCAGAGACAGCTCCACTTATCCATGAGGATACTAGCTGATATGTTTTAGTCCAGTCAATATAGTCTGGATTTATGGCTTTAGCTTCACCTCTTTCAACTATATTTTGCAGCATTCGAGGAGGTGGTGTAATATCACCATTAACAAAGCCAAAGAGTTCTTGACTTTTTAGAAACCTATGAATTTGAGCTTGCCACAAAAGGAAATTGTCTTCGGCAAGTTTAATTGTGACAAAGTTAGAGATATTCACATGTATAGGGAAGGGATACTTTGATGCTCTTACTGCCATTGCTGTACTCTTTCCTAGGTAGCACGGACACGGCGACACGGACAAGCGACACAACACGACACGACACGCGACACGTCATTTTTCAAAAAGTAGAGAATTCCGACACGTTAAATATTAAATAAATATTTTTATATATACATGATTAAACATTAATTTATTCAAATTCATAAATAAATAAATAATAAAAAAGCCTATAATAAATCTATACTAATAACATGTATTAATAAAGTTATTCAACATACGCAAAGGCTCTCGATCCGTAAAAGAAAGAGAGCACTTTTACAGATTTTGTCAAAAAAAAAATAAAGTTACTTAATATTTAATATTTCTTTTTAGGGTTAAATGGTCCCATCCATTTATTTCCCCCACCCACCCACCGCCTGCACACGTCTCTTCCCAAAGTCACACTGCACTGCACGAGGCTTTCTTTTTCTCCCCAAGAAGCCGTCGACACATCCTCTCTCTCCTTGCTCTTCTTCCAAAAATTGAAAACCCTAGCATTCGGCGATCGCCTTCTTTCTCCTCTCCCTCACTCGGTCTCCACCTCTCTCACTGATGCCTCACCTCCGCTCCCCCTTTGCCGTCGTAGCCTCGCATCCAGCCCTCCATCGCAGCCTTTCCGTTTTCCATCTCGGCGTTGCAGTCGGCGGTCGCAGCCAACCAAGATGATCGAGAAGGCTTCTCAGTGTTGCAGTCGGCGGTCGGAGCCCTCCCTCGTCGTCGCTCGCGGCGTCGCCTCAGCTCCCTCACCCTTGCCTTCACCCTCCATCACTTTCTTCCCTTCGCACCTGCGGATCCACCCACAAACCTCCGGACACTCCGACGCGTGTGTCGGAAAGAGTTGACCACGTGTCGGAAACTCCGACACGTGTTGACCGCGTGTCCGAGCGTGTCGGACACGTGTCGGGGTGTCCGACACAACATGGAGGCCCTTTGAACGTGTCCGTGCTACCTAGACTCTTTCAACTATGGAAAAGAAGATAGCAATGGTGTTTATGAAAAACTAACACAGTTACTGTAATACTGCAATCTGATATAGCTTCAGCTTCTTCTTTCTCGATCTAAAGAGTAGCTACTGAATGGATCCTTCTAGCTGGTATGATCGCCGGCTCTGTTACCAAGTGAAGATGATGAAACTATATTGAAGAATCAAAAATGCAAAAACTTTTGTACTGAGGAATCGAAGATACAGAAGCAAGAAGATGTATTTGTGAAGTTCAAGATTGATCAAAAGAAACTCTGTATTCTACTTGTTTCAATCACAATGTACTTCAGAACTTGTACATCAATAAGCAGAGAGAAATCTTCATCTCGACTCCATACTTTCCTATCTTTCATTTGTATATTGTTGTACTCGTTTACAGAGAATATGAAAGCAATTGAAGACTCAAAAAACACACAACGAAACTATACACATTTTCCTATTTAAGAAGATGAAGACTAACTGAAAAACTAAATTATGTTTTTGACTTTCTAACTGAATACCAACTTCACATGTCTTCATAGGCTAGCAATCCGCAATCCGTGTTTATCTTCTTTCATAAATTCTCCATCGTTGATGACAGTCTTCATTACTCTTCATCTTAGTCGTTCATTTATAGCTTCTTCTTTCGACTGGTTGGTATCGGCCACTTCTTCTCTTTTGCTTGTATCAGCTTCCCTTGCTTTTCTCTTTCGTCAGCTTCAGCAGCCTCAACAGCATCATCTGCTCTATGTCGATATATCTTAACAGACACCTCCCCCCTGCTGTGGCTCGCCGAGCCCCGCCGTACGAGGCCACGAGATGAGGACGCCGACCGCATGGCTCCTCCACCAAGTCTGTACTTCCTCGGCCTCCCTCTTCTCTTCCTCACCATAGCTCTAGTGACGCCAGCACCCAATCCCCCTGCACCCGCTTCGAAACTCGGCCTCCCTCCGTCGGCACCGCCACGATCTCCTCCTGCCTCTACGCCAAGCCCCGCGCTCCCCTGTGGCGCGACCTGCGAACCCAGCAACTCAGCAACGCCTCCGTTTTCCATGGTCGCGGATCCTTCGCACCGCAGCGAGCCCTGGAAGCAGAAGCAGAAGCAACACGAGACATTCTCGAGCGTTCGTTAACGAAGCTCGGAGAAAGAAAGGGGAAAGCCGCTCGCGCGCAAGCATTTAAACAGTCTGCGAGCGTGTGCGGATGATGTGTGGTTGGCTCGCTGTCGACGGCGACGACGACGACGCCGCCGCCGCCGCCACCGACACTCGATTCTCAAGTCGAGAGGATCGCGAAAAGGAGGCATTTTCGAGTGAACAGCGAGCTTTGCAAAACGCGCCAGGAACGAAAGAAAAAGGACGAAAAAAGGAGGAAAAGAAAGAAGGCAAAAGGAAAAAAGAAAAAAGAAAAGGAAAAGAAAATTCACCTGCTTCCTCCTGACGGCTGACGGCAACGGAGATTGGGGTTTGATTTATTTAAACGCCCACAGGTAATCCGAAATCCCCAAAATACCCTGGAAATTGGCAACTAATCTTTAATTACTTTCCTCCCCCACTTTTTCTTGGGTATATATAGCTGTATACGGTACCGACCAAAAATAAATAAAAATTGTTGTATACGGTCACTTACCAAAATATCTTGCCCTGATGCTTATCCTATCCTTCTGCATTTTGGCAAAGGGATTAGATTTCCTCATAAATCATGATAGATTTATTATCATATTCGATAAGTTGAATGCCGAAAAAAGCATGAGTTCTGTTGTAGAAAGTGATCATTTTCAGTAAATTATTTCTGAAAAAATAAAGGAAGAGGAAAGTATTCAAAATAGTTGACAATTTTTGGAAAAATCATAAGTTTGTGTTGTTGTCTCTTGCTAAAAATAAGAGATGGATAAATGGTCAGGTTATTAGATGAACGAGGGACAGAGTCAATGACAAAGGAACTTGTAGATGAATGTAAGATCTTTCATCTTTACCACCATATGTACCTAATCAATCCATTTATGAAATTTGTATTAGCGAAAATGACCAGCCTAAGCTAGGTAACCAAGTCAGATAAAGAAATCCCACATATAACTTGAATACACTCCGAATAAGAGAATCAGTGTTCTAAGGCGACTTGATTTTCATATTGCTCCGCATATAAACCATATATAATCCGAATAAATAAATCCCACCACAATAGGGATATAGCTAAATAGGATAAGCATTATAAAAAATGAAAAGAAAAGTAAAAGCGTAGAGAGTTACCAATGTAGAAGGAGAAGGCAGTGTTTGCTCATGCTAACTGAAATTGCAAAAAGATGGATTGACAGAGGAGAAAAAGTGCGAGAGCACATCAAGCAAGAACATCCATCCATAGCATTTTGATCATGTCCTGCAATTAAACCAGCCCGCGAGCTCCGCCGTCGTTCGACGTCTAAGGCTCCTAGCCATCATCTCCCTCCGTCTTACGCTCTCTATATCTAGAACCATCTAATCCATTGGATGATGGATCCAACGCTCTAGACCTCGACTTTGAGGATTGCAACCTTATATCCAAGGTTGTTGGCCTTAGGAAACCATAGAGCTGGGTTCATCTGAGGGTGGGGTTTACGCTCGACATCAACTGTGGCCAAAGGTAGAGGTCGCTGCCACAAGCTCACATTTGTTGAAACTAGAAGTGGCGGCTAACCCTAGAGGTCACTCAAGACGGACAAAGGAGGAGGAAAAGAATAAGATTTGATTCGGGCGAGTCTATATTTATATTATATCCGAGCGCCAACCAAACACTGTATAAGGTATTACAAATCTCATCATTATCATATCCGACTTTTATCCTATCCGACCTTATCCTAGCTAATAAAAGCATCCAAACGAACGAATGCAACCTATAAATTCAGCTTGTTTGGCTTGGCTTGGCTGGCCAAGCTGCCAAGCCCATAGTCGATTCCAGTGGCTATTAGGATTGTGTTTAATCTGTCGAGTAAAAATTTCAATGACCGAATGGACCTGGATTGATACATATTCTTAACTATTTTTAGAAAAATAATCTACTAGCTTATCAACATTATCCCGTCCTATCATATCCTATCAACTTCCTTGAATGCATTTGCAATCAAAAGATCCACGAAAATGGCATGTATTTAGGGAAGAAATATACTCTGTCTTGTTTTGTCCACCAAAAAAGCTAATCGATCACCCACAAATATTAGTCCATAGTTGGTCAATGATATGTTGAAAGACCAAGTTGCCATGATAATTTTGGAGTCTCTGGTCATACTCGTAGTTGTCATCCATGATTTGGCTCTAAGACGTCCGCATCTCTTTCTCCCTCAACATGATGAATAAATTCAATTTAGCAAGAAGAAAATTCCGAATGCACCAACAACATTTGAATGAGAAGGGGTCAAGAAGACGAAGGTGACATCAAACAAAACCAGGCTTCTTTCATTCCGGCTCATCCAGATGTGCAAACAAGTCTTTCCAGCGAGAAGAAGCTTTCTTAAGCGTCCGGAAAGTCTAGATATGATACTTGGCCTTCTTGCAGATTTCTAGGATTTCCTGTGAAATATTCCGATCCTTAATTAGTTTCAACATAAAAGAGACGGATAAATTCTTATAAGTGAATTTCTGATTAGTTTAAACAGCGTAAAGACCAAGCCAATTGTCTCAAATTGAACTTTCACCATAACCCACAATGACAAGGAAAAGGTGTGACCGTATAATTCAGCAGAACAGTTTTTAGTTAGTTGCATAACAGGAGCAGGGAAACAACGATATCAACTAAGTGGAAGTTTTTCCCGACTTGCCAAATGGAATTTGTGGAGCGATATGCAAGAGAAACTTTAATTCACGAGGGCGACAAATTCCAAATCTTGGCAAAGGAAGCAGTGGAACAGATGGTAAGATCTCTATAAATAGCATGAACTTCCTGTCCACAGAGGCTGGGTTCTCCCCCTCTTACGGTCCACAGTACAAATGAACGTACAACGTTCTCTTTTGGAATGAGGATTCGCCAAACTTTGGTCCTCCAAAAAGGGAAAAGGCTTGAAAAAAGAGGTGCATTTCTACTCCTTTACACTAGCAAAACTCTGGGTACCAGTAACGCATACGGTGATTTTCTTCACACTGTCGAAATTAAGTCCACCAAGTGACACATCATATCTGAATTTTCAAAGGTAACTAAAGGTTCAATGGCCATTCTTTTAGTAGAAAAGATGACAGAGAAGAAAGAAAATTTACACACTTCGATTCAAATTTTTTAATAGTAGAGGAGCAGACAGCCAGTATTTGGAAATCCTATGGTCATGCTCCTCGATTGAAGAGATACCGTCATCCAGAGATAAAGCTCCACCAAAACACCAAGAAAACGAGGAGTTCGCCAAGTGCATTAGTGAACATGGCAATGAAAAAAGCAGTTGCAGAAGAATACCAGCATTCACCATCACATGTCAAGAAGAAACCATCGACCAAATCTCAAAGCCATAATGATACAAAAACCATATAAAGAATATGCAATCCACCCTAAATGAGCTCGACTGATGTGACATGAACTGTCGCTGTTGGGATTGTCGGATTCCCTGAAACCAAATTCGACACTAAATCGAATCCCTAAACTTGTGCGGAAGACGAGCCTAGGAAAAACACATGCATCACCGATCCTAAGGCATACCACAGAATCAAACGTACCTTATTAGCCACAGATTAAACACCGACGCCGATATGAGGAAGAGAAATTGATCCTGTTCGATCCGATGACGCCAATTTGCTTTGAAGGGAAGATAGTGTCGTCTCTTTTGTCTTTTTTTTTTTTTTCTTTTGGAGGGAGAGAGGGAGGAGGAATGTGCATATTGCCAAAAGGTGCGTTCCTCCCTCTTTATTTCCCCATTATATACGTCCCCTCAAAAAAGAAACGTGTCCCTTCATCACATCCCTCTATCCATGGGCTCTAATATTGTGAGCCGGGCTTTTAGGCCCAACATGGGCGGACGGGCTAGCTTAGACCCATCACATTAATAATTAAAACCATCATCTCCCACTCGCACATGGTGGGTTGAACAGGATTCTCTTTACCTCTCTTCAACATTTATACTGGTGAATAATCCGTGCGACCAGCATACTTTGAGAGCTCGTTACCATACATTTGTTAGGAATATATAGCAGCTCATAATGGGCATTACACTGTGAGTAGATTTAGTATGCAGTATCCTAGATCAATCGATCACATTTATATCTCTCTTGATCTCTTTTAAACAATGATATATATGTTATATTCACAATTATGATTATCCTAAAAACAGTCATAATTGGTCGACCAATGAATACAAAACGACAATGTGATTCTCCAAATTCGATCTTCCTTTTCTCTTCAAACTCTCAATTTCAGTTCAACTTGTTTTTCTAAAAATGTCACATTAGATCGAATCAACTTATGACTATTGGCAACATCCTAAGATAGCAAACACTAAATAGAAATTTTGAGAATAAGTAAAAGTCATGAAAGCACTCAAATTGAGGAACTATTTTCCTCAAGAGTCTCACATGGCATAAAAGTTGAGATCAAACTTTTGCCACTCTTATTGGTCGTCCCATGCATACGTAGTATGTAATACGTATTATGATATTAACTAATTTCCCATTGAGCGTATGTCTACACCTTCAATACCGTACAGATAATAGTTCAGAAATACCTAATGTCTAACTTGAGTTCACATATCTACTCATTCACATAATTCATCAGAACTCACATATGGCATCTTAGACAGATAAAGTAAAATATGTTGGGTATTTTACTTTCGGACATAGTACATATCATGTCCTCATCTTAACACTTAGTTAAAATGACATATATATTTTAAGCTTGAGCTCTCAATTATTACCTAGATAATAAGCTTAAAAACCGTATCATCTCTATTTATCACATAGTAAATAGAGGCGATTATCCGTGTGAGTGAGCCAATCTTATATTTGTCTGACATACTTTCTCAACTTAAAGTAATGTACTGAGTATTAAGATGCATAAAAATCAAATAAAGATTCATGGGCATTAATGATGAAAAAAAAAAAACACAAATTCATTAAATGTGAACACTTCAGGGAAATTACAATATTCAGTACATCAGCCTCTACGCAGTCCTAGAGATTTTATATGACCACAAAACACATCTCTAGGTATTGACTTTGTCATAGGATCTGCTAACATTCTATGCGTAGATATATACTGTAAGTTCATATCTTTTCATTCAACCATATATTTGACAAAGTTATACTTTGTATTTATATGTTTGGTTTTACCATGATATTTTGAATCTTTGGTGTACGCTATAGCTGCTTAGCTATCACAGTTAACCAATAATGGATTTGCAGCATACCCAATAACACCTAAATGATCCAAAAATCTCTTAAGCCAAACACATTCTTGTATTGTTGCTGATAATGCCACGAACTCAGCTTCCATCGTGGACAAGGCTATACACGTTTGTTTCTTACTGCTCCAACATATGGCGCCATTATTTAGTAAGAAAACAAATCCAGAAGTAGATTTCATTTTATTTAAATCTCCTCCTCAATCAACATCTAAATAGCCTTTGAGTCGCATATCATTTCTTTAATAACTCATCGTATAATCAACAGTTCCATTTAGATACCTCAGTATTATTTTAACGGCTTTCCAATATGCTTGACCTGAATTTGATTGGTATCTACTCACCATTCCAACTGCAAAATATATGTCAGGTCTTGTACATATCATAGTGTATATCAAGCATCACAACAGCACTAGCATAAGAAATATGTTGCATTTGTTCATTCTCTTGTGGAGTCCTTAGACACAATCTATGGCTCAATCATTCGCCTTTTATAATAAGAGTATCTATGGGTTTACAGTCTTGCATACGTAATCGTTTAAGAATCTTATTTATGTATGTTTCTTGCGAAAGAGACAATGATCGATTCGAACGATTTCTTGAAATCTTAACTCCAAGAATGTATGCAGCATCACCCATGTCTTTCATCTCAAAGTTAGAAAATAACCAACTCTATTAACAAACTCCTTATTACTTCCAACAATTAGTATATCATCAACATATAATGATATGATCACAAATTGATCTTTGGATTTTTTGATATATACACAATGATCCTCAACTATCATTATAAAATCATATGCCATTATGGCATTATGAAAACGTATATACCATTGTCTCGATGACTGCTTAAGGCTGTATATCGATCTCAAAAGTCGACATACATTTTCTTCTTGGCCTTTTGTAATGAAACCAGCAGATTGTTCCACATATATTTCTTCCTCTAATTCTCTATTGAGGAAAACAGTCTTTACATCCATTAAATCCATACTAGCCATTATTGCCAGAATAATACGAATCGAGATAAATCTCACTATAGGAGAAAATGTTTCTTCATAATCAATTCCTTCATGTTGATTATACCCCTTCGTCACAATGCGAGCCTTATGCCTTTCTATCGAGCCATTAGTTTTTCGCTTTATTTTGAGAACCCACTTGTTCCCAATAACTTTGCGTCCTTTTGGAAGATTAACCAATTCCCAAACTTTATTTGATTTCATTAACTCAATTTCTTCTTCCATTGCATGAATCCATTTTTCCTTACTAGGGCAATTTAGAGCGTCGTTAATATTTCTTGGCCTATCCTCATCTTGCGAAGCAATCATAAAAGTTTCCCCTTCAATGTCAAAACGTCGACGATGAATACTTTTGCGACTTGTTCGCCGTATGGGAGATTGTACACTTTGCACATCATTCCCCATTATGCTCCCACTATGATTTGATAATGATGATACCGTCTCATCATGTGGTTGTAATTAAGAATGGGTTGAATTTAATTTATCACTTCTCATATTACGCCCACTTGGACGAACTCCATTAATATCATTATCTTGATCCAAAGTTTCAAATAATGAGTAATCTTCACTTATTTTGCCATTCTTAGGAAATTCATTCTCTAAGAATGTGACATCTCGTAATTCAAATTCAGTTATACTCCCACTTTCCTGCTTACCTATGAACGCATACCTTTTTAAGTATTCGGGATATCTTATGAAAATATTCTTCTTTTTTCTGGGACCCAATTTCTCAAACTTGTGAGAGGGCTCATGAGTATAGGCAGCATAACCCCATGACTTAAGAAAACTTAAGTCCGATTTTCTACCTGTCCATACTAATTTGAAAGGCACTCGGTTAAGTATATAGGTAGCAGTTAACAACGCATCACTCCAAAAAGTAATAGTTAAGTTAGCATGCGTCATCATGAACCTAACCATCCAAAATGTGATAGGTAAGTTAGCATGCATCATCATGGACATAACCATTTTCAATAGAGTTCTGTTTCTTTTTTCCGCAACACCATTTTGTTAAGGAGAATATGGAATAGACAACTGTCTTTCTATTCATTTTTCATCATATAATTTTCTAAACTCATCAGATAAATATTTTCGACCTCAATCAGATCTCAATACTTTTATTTTCTTGTCTAATTAATTTTCTACCAAGTTTATAAACCTTTTGAAACAACTAAATGCTTCATATTTATGAGAAATCAAATAGACATATCCGAATCGAGTATAATCATCTATAAAAGTGATGAAACAAACAGCCCCACGCATTCCTCTCACATTCATTGGATCACAGACATCATAATGGATTAAATGCAGAGGAAATTCAACTATTTTACCTTTTCCAAATGGTTTTTTTATCATTTTCCCTACTAGGCAATGCTCACATATGAGCAAATCGACTTTTTCAATGTTGCCCAACAAGCCCTCTTTGGCTAGTATATTCATACATTGTTGATCAATATAACCAAATTTAGCATACCACACATTCACATCATTATCATATGAATTAGGAGACATGATAAGGGAATAACAAACATTTGCATTAACATAGTCAATATCTAATACAATGAAACCATAGTAATTTGTATCCAAAAATAAATACACACCTCTATTATGGAAGTTCATATTAAAACCTAGCTTGACAACATTAAAACAGACACTAAATTCCGACGAATCTCCGGAGCATACAATACATTATGTAGAAATAAAGTGCGTCCACCATGCATATTCAATTGGCAGGTGTCAATTCCTTTTACTTCAGCTCTGGAGTTGTTTTCTACATAGATCCACTTAGTTCCAATTGGTACTCGTCGGAATTCCACAAAGGATCCTCTATCTTTCTCTACATGGTCTGTCGCTCCTGAATCTACAGTCCACAAAGGATTAGACTCGGTCAAAAATACAAAACTTGATACATAGACAAAATTCTTGAAAGCACAAGGGGTGTATACCTTCTTTGGCTCGCGACAATCGCGAGCATAGTGACCCTTCTTGTCATAATTGTAACACTTCACCCTTGTCAGCTTCTTCATTCGAGAACGCTTTCCTCTTTTATGTTGGTTAAGCTTAGGTTTCTTCCATGAAGGACTTGCTTCCTTGCCTTTCTCTTTATCGAACCAATTAAGACGTTTGCGCTTGGAGCTCGAAACTCCATGTGAGCTAGAACTAGCATGATAGATTTCAGCTTCCGGCTTAGCCGCCAAGAGGCAGTCCTCTTCCAGCTCAAGATGACGCACTACATCCTCAAAAGTTTTGATATTCTCATTATGGGTTAGGTGCACCTTCACATGCTCCTAACTCTGAGGCAGGAAACGAATCATTACTTGCACTTGCTGCTCATTAGTGAGGACATGGCCAGCATCTTTCAGCTCATTAATCATGTTTGACATCTTTCTAAGGTGTTCTTCATGGTCTGACAATGAGGCTTCTTATAAGAGTCAAACCTAATAGTGAGTTGCCTCAATCTAGTCACCGAAGTATAATCAAATCTTGCTGTCAATGCTTCCCACATTTCCTTGACATTCTCAAAATACCTAAACTCTTGCATAACGTCATTTTCCATACTACTCAGCAACGTAATGCAAGTAAGAGAGTTCTTTCTTTTCCATGCAACAAATGCTTCATTATCTCTCTTGTGATGTGCAATGTTTCCTTCTTCAGGTTCTACCATGATCAAGTTAAGAGCTTCTAGTGCCTCTTGCTCTTTCAGCATATATTGGATTTTCATGTGTCAGATTTCATAGTTATTGCCATTGAGCTTTTCACCTTTGTTTAGCTCGGCAACTATGCTCTTTGTGGCTAAAGCCATTGATCTAAACACATCAAACATATATGCACGAATTATTAGTGTTTACCATTTATGCATCTATTTTGCACAGACCCATCATATTAATGAACAATTTCAAGTAGAGTTTCAGAATCAAAAAGTCATTATGTTTCCAATCATCCTCCAAAAATCCTAACTTAAAATTATCATTAATATAATTGTCTTATGCAAAATAAATTCTATGAAACTACAAAAACTTCTATGAACTACCCACAACAATCAACAATAACACTTGATATCAAACAATGATATAATAATAATGCTTTCACATAATATAACTTACATATAAGTTGCTACATCAACAACAATCAGGAATAAACATTACCTTAGATGTCCACAAAGCACACTAAACAAAGACCAGCCAATACATCTAACACCAAGTCAATACATGAACTGAGAAAGATTCTTTTTTTGTTCAATTTCTTGATATTTTCCCTTGTAACAATCCAATAATAATCATCTATAAAGTCCATCACAATTTTCCTATATGAAGCGGCTTTATTGACATCACATATGCGATTCAACACTCTTTGCCATTCTAGTGGAAGAGTGTTCATGAAAAATCGCACCATCTCAGATTGTGGCAATGGACGACCATTCTATATGATCTTTTGAATTTTCCCGTTGACTTCAAGGACGTGATCAATTAAGTCACCACTCTCCCATCAATGATCAGTCAGCTCAGCTAACAACTTAGAAAGTCTTTCCTTTTGTTCATCGGTAATTGCGCAAACAGGTGTGCACAATTTCAGGGGAGGCATTGTTCCCGCAACAAATGCAGAACAAATAAAAGATCACATATAATCCACATAGACTTAATTGGAAAAAGAAACACATTCTTTTCCTTTCCTTTTTTTTGTGTCAACGGTCAACAGTTAAAGTCAACGGTCAACGGTCGGAGTCAACGGTCAACGGTCGGAGTCAACGAGCAGCGGTCGAGCCGGTCAGGCCAGTCTGGCCGGTCGGACCGATCTGGCCGGTCAGATCGGTCAGGCAAACCGAATGGGACGTGCGGCACGCATATAGCTGACGTCACGATGACGTTAGCTAACGCGTGCCTCGCACGCGCCAATGATGGCACACGTGCACGTGTGTCGCACGTGCGTGTGTCGGCCGTGCACGCGCGTGCGATGCATGCGCCTGCCCCTGCGAATCGGCCGGTGCAACGCTGGTTCATTCCGACTGCGCGTAGGGGCGCATCCGACGGCCTTTGGCGACATTCCGCCACTTGTCATGCTTGTCTCAACGAGACCTTCCATCCAACACCATCAGAAATGGATTTCGACTTACAAAAACTCAAAAAAAAAAATGGATGAACAGTGCTCGGGTGTCAGGATTTTTCCACCCCGATCGGTGTCGGCCGATTAATTTCACGAAAAATCAATAAAAAATCATCCATAAACATGAAAGGGGTAAAAAAAAACATGGAAAATGATCAAAAAACAAGAACTACGGCTCTGATACCAATGTTGGGATTGTCGGATTCCGTGAAACCGAATTCGACACTAAATCAAACCCCTAAACTTGTGCGGAAGAGGAGTCCAGGAAAAACACATGCATCACCGATCTTAAGGTACATCACAGAATCGAACGTACCTTGTTAGCCACAGATTAAACACCGACGCCGATATGAGGAAGAGAAACCGATCATGTTCGATCCGATGATGTCAATTGGCCTTGAAGGGAAGAGAGTGTCATCTCTTTTGTCTTTTTTTTTTTCTTTTGGAGGGAGAGAGGGTGGAGGAACGTGCGTACTGCCAAAAGGTGCGTTTCTCCCTTTTTATTTCCCTCTTATATACGTCCTCTCCAAAAAGAAACGTGTCCCTTCATCACATCCCTCTATCCATGGGCCCTAATATTGTGGGCCGGGCTTTTAGGCCCAACATGGGCAAACGGGCCAACTTAGACCCATCACATTAATAATTAAAATCATCAGTCGCCATTCCACACGAATGCTCACTCTTTCACCTCCCTCTATTTTAACTTGAATCCAATCCAATCATCTTTACGTTGTTAAGTTCACATCTAAGAATATGCAATCCACCCTAAAGGACCTAATTGACGTGACATGAACTGTCACCCCTCCACACAAATGCTCACTCTTTTCTTTTACCTCTATTTTAACTTAAAACCAATCCAATCATCTTTACTTTGTGAAGTTCCTGAGATCATTATGCAAGTATTTCTTTGACTCTTTGAGACAATTAGTGCTAGGTGGTTATGAGCCTCTCTCACTTCCTCATACTCATAAACTGACCACCAACCCCTTCCACATTCGATATGAGATAACCTTATGTGACATCTGGATTTTCGGGTTTTAATTTCGACTGGATAAATAGGGCCGTCTTCGTTCAATTGAAGCCAGAGATTGTGAAATTGGGATGCAAGTACGCCACAGTGGTAAGGAAAAATACCAATTTGATTGATGAGGTGTTGAATGAATTAATGGGGGTCAATTTGATTTAATTCAAGTGGGATTAAGATTTAATTGGAAGAGAATTAAGTGGAATTGAAGACATTGTTGCACAAGTTTTAGGCCCCGACGGAAAATGGAATTGCACCCATTGGAAGAGGTTGTGGGAGATAGTGGAGTGTGATGTCATCCTAGGTCATGGTGGGCCATTTTTGTTGAATAAAAGAAAGAGAAAAAGAAAAGAAAAAGCCCCCCTTCTTCTCTCTCCTCCTTCTCTTCTTCCTCTCCCTCCCGTGCGATTCCTCCATGGCCATCTTCTTCTTCTTCCTCGGACGCTTCCAGCAGCCCGCGCCCCGCTTCATCCCGCTCGTCCGTCCGCCGATAGCCTCGCTCGTCGCCGCCAACTCGCCGCCGGAGCCGCCACGGTTGTCGCCGTCGCCGTGCGTTTGCGTGAAGCCCCCGCGCCCGCTTCGCCCAACTCGCGCTAGCCCACGCCGTCGTCGCTCTCCGTCGCCATCGCCGCCGTGAGCCACCACCGATCGCCACCCGAGCTACCACCGCCCCTCTCCGCCGTTCCTCCGCCCGAACCGGCGCCGGATCCGCCTCCTCCAGCCCCAAATCAGTGGCTGGAAAAATGGGTATGGCAGCCCCTTCTTGGCCCGTTTTGGCCGTCTTCCCGAGCTCAGATGCTCGGCCCGCTTTGAGGAAAGTTGTTCTCCTCGGCGTCCACGTCGTTTTGGTCTGCTCGGCTCGCTAATCTGGTGAGTTTAGCTCACTAAACCTCGCTTAGAGGGTTAATTATGCTTTAGGTGTACTTAGTTTATATTAAGTGTGATTAGGTGGTTAGTTTAATTTATTTAAGTGTTGATTATCTTAATGTGTTTAATTAGCTTAAAGTGAGTTTAATTTAAGGCTAAATGAAGGTTTACATTAATATAAAGCTTGATGTGACATAAAGGAATTTACTTTTGACTTATTTAAATATTTCGAAATTATTTAATAATTTAATAATATATTATTTTTCGAAATTATTAAAATATTATTATTTAATTATTTTCCGAATAAATTTAATTATTTATTAAATTCCGAAAATTTTGTCGGGACCCTAAATTCTCAGAATTTCGTGCCGGTCGCTGCTGTATATTCGGATTTTGAAATTGATGGTCGGATATTATAAATTGAATGTGGATTGTGAAAAATATGAATATTATTATTTAATTAATTTTCGGAATAAATTTAATTATTTATTAAAATTCATAAATTTCGTCGGGACCTTAAACTCTCAGAATTTCATGCCGATCGTTGCTGTATATTTAGAATTTGAATTTGATGATTGATTGTGGCGAATTGAGTGTTGATTGTGATAAATATGGATTTTATTCATAAAATCCCAAGTGTCGAGTTCGGCATTGAAATTGGATTGTTAATGGCTAATATCGTAATTGGATTATAGGAGTGAAATGTAAAGTTTCCAAGGATCGGTATCGAATTGTCATGTGCTGGTTGTAAGGCTTGGGTCGCAATAGTGGCTAAGCCGACTGGATCTTTATTCTGCTAGAAATGCCGTCAAGAGAGTGACGTGGCTTGGTCGCAGTAGTGGCGAGACCAACTGGACCTTTATTCTTCTAGAAATGCTGTCGATAGAACGACATGGCTTGGTCGCAGTAGTGGCGAGACCGACTGGACCTTTATTCTTCTAGAAATGCTGTCGATAGAACGACGTGGCTTGGTCGCAGTAGTGGCGAGACCGACTAGACCTTTATTCTTCTAGAAATGCTGTCAATAGAACGACGTGGCTTGGTCGCAATAGTGGCGAGACCGACTGGACCTTTATTCTTCTAGAAATGCCGTAATGTTAGTAGATATCTGACCTGCGAGTAAGCTATGCTATTGTGTGGCAGTGAATAATAATTATGATGCGTGCTAAGTGCGATCGTGATTTATATGGAAGTGATGTCGTTCCAATTGTTTGAATTATTATTACTACATGAAATTGTGTGATACAAATTGTGCTAACCTGCAGGAAGGAATTGAAGCGAGGTAAGTTCTCTGTGTGATGTGGCTAGGCCACCCTTGGGCGTATTTTCTTTCTAATAGGGGTTTAGGGGGTTGAACTTGCTGAGACGTCGTCTTAGTGGTTATTGAATAACCATTTCAAGTCCCTGGTGGGCAGAGCGGCCAGATAGCTTTGGTTGGCCTTGAGGAGTTGCAGAGGTGAAGTCATAAGGATTGGAGAGCGTGTCCAACTTGTAGGTCGTAGGACAGTTCATTTTTAAGAGTCGATCTTTTGTAGACTTTTGGCTGTAGGCCTTCATCTGTAACTTCGTTGGTTTGTGTAAGTGATTGGTTGTGAAATTGTTTCCTACTTTTCTATCCAGTATTTCATTGTCAGGGGTTTTATAATACGTTCCGCTTGCGCATTAATAAATGAATGGGATTGGCGACATTACCTGGGAATGTCGCATTTGCATGACCATGGTGGGATGTTGGCGCGCTCGGGGTTCGGGGCGTGACATCCCCGCTTAAGTGGTATCAGAGCATGGTCTGAGTATGGAGTGATAAGGTGCGATGAGTCATGGGATAGTTAGTAGGAAAGGCTTTTAATATGCTAATGCATGTGGTTGATAGTTGATTGGTAGTGTGTTTGTGGGGTCACTCAAATTCTAACATGATGTTGGAATCGGAAAACAGGCGTCTATAAAGAGCTTGTAGGATGAGTGACCAGGAGTGGAGAACTCTTTGGAGAAGGTCAGTAGGACCTATACCTCGGGGTAGGATGCTGACGAGAGTCAGTACCCGAGGTAGAACGCAGGCTTAGGCCAGCGTGAGTGTGAGAGTACTGTTGCAAGTCGGTGCTGAGAGTGTTGCAGCACCAAATGATCCTAGGTTCATCGGGATTGTTTAGGCGCCAAAGTCTTTGGGAAGTATTTTTGGGTTCGTAAGCTCAGGATTGAGCCGCCGCTGTTGCCGTTGTCTCTACCGCTACCAGTGTTGTGACCGTTGTTGTTGCCGCGCCTGTTGAGGCCCAATCTAGAGTTGTGATCGAGGATTAAGTCGCCGTATCTGAGTCAAAGTTCAGTTTAAGCAGAAACGGAAATCGATTGGAGGAAATGCTGATATCAGAAGAAAAGTGCCCTGCTTCACCCAACTGGAAGAGTAGAATGAGAAAGTCAGTGCTCAAGTCGATCGATGTGTGTCGTGTCTGTAAGAAAAGACGGAGACCTGTTTTGTGCTGTAAGAGAGAAATGACTTGTTACAAGGGTCACCAGTACAGCCATTTGATCAAAGATTATCTGTATAGACAGATGGAATCGCAGCTATTTCTGTCACCGTTGCTGATAAGACAGAACAGAAGAAGCATGCTTCGTGACATTTAATAGAGTACTTGGAATAGGCCCCAGTGCAAAGAAGGGTGCATGATATTCCTCGATAGGAGGTAGACGACTCCTTGATTGTGTGCCGAGTCAATGGAAAGGAGGCATGAGTCAGCCTGGTGTCAGAGTAAAAAAAAAGGGAGCATGCTTTGAATGTGGCTAGCATGGCCATCGAGTTAGGAATTGTCCGTGTAAGTTCAGGAGAGTGTAAGCATTGTTACTGCAGAGAGGACGCCACCAGGATGGCTAGAGGAGCATGAAGGGATCGACCATGCATCAATCAGAAGAAGAATGTTTATGAGATGTTTTATGCAGAGTAATGCAGCAGAATTTTCAGTGAAGATTATAGGATCTTCGTAGTGGTAATAAAGTAATAGAAATATGAATCTCTGACTATAGTTGTACCTGATGAGTTTGCTTATGTATGACTTGGAAGTCATTTATGAAAAGGTTTGGCTCGAGGAGCTTTCTGCTGTTGTGAATCGTGGTAGTGATATAATTCAATTTGTTCAGTTAGCGTATAAAAGTTTTGAATTACTGAAAGTTGAAGAGGAACTTCAATCCTTGTTATTCATCACTGAAGATGACCTGGTTATGGTTGTTGGTTACCGAATCTTCATGGCAACTGTAATGGATGCGTCAGTTGATGAGCCGAATATGGAGAATATAATTGTGGTACATAAGTTTTCTAAGTTTTTAAGAAGAATTTTCAAGTTTGCTGTCAGAAAAAGAAATAGAGTTCGTGGTTAAATTAGCATCCGGAGCAGAGCCAGTCCCTAAGGCTCTTTACTGGATGGTGTTACTCGAATTAAAAGAACTAAAGGTGCAGATGCAGGAAGTGTTGAATAGGGGATTCATACGTTCTAGTGTATCACCTTAGGGAACACCCATTCTATTAGTGAAGAGGAAAGTTGGTTCATTTGTGTCTGTGCATCGATATTCTTCAAGATCGACTGGAGGTCAAGGTATCATTAGTTGAGAATCAAGAAGAAAGACACACCGAAGTTAGCATCTCGTACTCGATATGGCAAGTATGATGTGTAACAACCTCAACAATTAGATCTATTTCTAGACTAGGGTGACTTTTGTATTCATCGGTTCCAAGAGTGAAATCACGGCGTTGCTTTTTGAAGCGATTCGGAGTCGCAATTTGTGGTGTTTCATTCTCTTTGATGGCCAGCATTAACTTGGAAGACTAAATGCTTCATCCTTGCATAGTTCCAAGCCTATTAATCAATTATATTACTCTTGACATAAAAAGAGAAGCCAAAACCACCAAAAGACTTATCATGATAGCAATCTTCAAGTTTGGCAAAGGACATGCGAGCACTTCACCGTGATTTAAAGTCCTGATTGCGCTATCCACAAATGAGACGAATTCAACTAAGCTTAGGAAATGAGGTGACAACAGTATGAGGATAAAGTAATTGCTAACTTGAACCTCGGACGTTCACTTGGCCTTGAGAGCTAAGCAATCAAAGACGGCGCTTCATTTCCCAGAGCAATTGTTGAGAACTCCAGACCGATAGTATTGTTGCATCTGATGGACTGAAGCTATCCCAACAAAATTTCCGAGAATTATCGAATCACAATAGAAAAAGAAGATGGAAAAGGAATGGCAGAATTGTAGGCCAAATCCGAGGTATGTGAGGTCAAAGACAAAGTAGATCTTCTATGAGTGAGTGAGTGTGTGTGTGTGTGTGTGTGTGTGTGTGTGTGTGAGAGAGAGAGAGAGAGAGAGAGTAGAACCAAAGAGCGTTGAAGCAGGTGGTGCCTGACAGCCGCAGGAGGCTTTTCGTCTCCCGATGCCATGGTGGTGAATCGGTCGCTTGATGGAAACTAGTTAAGTAACACCGACATCAACACACAACACATGACACGACACAATACGTCGATATATCATCTATAAAAAAAAAATATATAGAGAGAGAATTCCACTATGTTGGGACACTTTGTATATTAAATATATATTATGATAAATTATTATTTTCATGATTATTTTAGTCAAATTAATTTTCTTCAAATTCACAAATAAATAAATAACAATAAAGAGCCTAGAATGAATTTACACTAAAGGCATTAGTCCACAATTTATTCATATCACTCATTGTTTCAATTTGATCAATTAACTCCATTCCAATAATCCATAAAACTTCGAGGAAAAAAAACAAAGCAATCCACATCCCACTCGCATGTCATAGCATATCAGAAGAGAAGAGAAAAAAACTTGAAAGGTGAATTATATGTCATAGGAAGTGAGAGTTCGAAGAGAAGAGAAGAGAAGACTAGATTTTTATTCATTCCCCATTTATTATTTTTATTATCTTTTTGTTTTACACATTTACATTTTTTTTTTTGGTGAAAATAAGAGAAACATTTACATTTTGATCCCTCATTTATTCAAAAATTTTAAAATTGACTTTGTGCATGTCGGAATTCTGAATTCGCATGTCGAAATTTCAAACTCACATGTTAGAGAATATCAGGAAAATTGACCAAATGTTGGATTTTTCAACACTTATTGACCGAGTGTCGAACATTAATTGGAGTTTCCAACATGATACAAAGGCTCCCGAAAAGTGTCGATGGCTCCTAGGAAGCTGGTCACTGGGCCGACATTCCACACGTGCCAATTGCAGAACACGAGGGCAAGGAAGGATTTCTTGAAGACCCGTCAAGGCCTGCGGATCTAATCCAGGCTTTAAGCCGGGTTTGGTTTCATTTCCTATCCAACTTTTTTGCTACCGGAGCGCTACTGTTAGAAGAAAATATATAAATATGATTTTGTTTTTGACATTGTTGACATGGTGTAATTAACCAATTGATCATTTGATTTGTATTGCCACTAATGCTTGAATTTGAAAACTCTTTCTTCTTATTGATTGTTTCCTGCATGTGCCATTGACACGGGACGTAATCATCACTTAACATAACGATAGAGTTGAATTAAACTACAAGCAAGTAATTCAAACGATTACTCAAAGATCGACTCATCTAATGTTCAGTTCATTGAGCAACTCGAAATTTTATCAAGTCAAGCTCGAGCTCGCTAAGCTCAAGAGGCTCCCAAGTCGCATAAAATTATTTTTTCCACACAACCCTGAATTAAAATAAAGAAATTCTACTATATTTTTGGGACAACAGAATATTTCAAACCAATATATTTATAACCAATTTATCCTGAATTAGTTTTCTATTATTAAAAGATCCATACTTGTATAATTGTCATAAATGCATATACAAACCGAGAGAAAAACATTATCAGAGTTCAGGGACATGAGCATTGGTGTCTGTAGACATGTTCCGATCCAACATTGGCTCCACCAGTCCCAAGGGATAATGCTCATCAATGCGCAGGGAAGCGGGGTTCACATCGTTGTTTCCAGAAGTGATAGTCTTTGCTTCCTTGTCAGTTGGCTCCAGCAGCACAGAGGTAGGAGTGCCAGAATTGTGATCCACTTCTGCCATTCTTGCAATTTGCTCAGGCTGTCTCACTTCATGAATTGGATTTGCAGAGATACCAATTGCTGCCCTTGCATGAGGATTGGTGGACTCCACTCTTATAGGCTTCTTGCGCACAACATCCTTAAAAGTGGCCACTACAATCTAATGAATAAACATTTGAACAATATGTAAGCGCTAAGTGAAACTCATTGTGCTTGCAAGAGATCGTATTAACAAACTTATACTAATTTTCCGTTCGTTTCACTAAAAATTTCATGATAAAGGATAATATTATTCCCCTCAATCTAAACTTGTTATTTCCAGTCCATGAGAAACGTTTTCCATAGACTGATTAGATTTTTGTTATCCAAATACTGGAAAGTCAGAAAATAATTTCCCAAAAATAGTTCTTCATCAAACAAATGGACCCTTAGAGTAAATCTAACTCATATTGGTCGATATAGAGCAACAGAGAGTCCACATCCACTCTAGTGTGGTGATCTAGCTTTTGTTATAACAAGCAACTTCAAGAAAGATATTATTTAGGAGCAGAGGTAATGGGTGTAACCAATGTATAGACGAGAAAAGTTTGGCAATTTCACTTTACATGACAAATACAAAAACAGTACCTGAGTAGGGCCAGCAGCTGTCAATGGACCCGCAACTCGACCGCCAAAAACCTGACCATCAGGCCTAGCAAGCATGATACTGACCAAGCTAACTTCAGGGCGCGCACAAATTCTACCTTCCCAAATTGTAAATGAGCCATTCAGGGCCAGAATTTCGAAACACCCCTGCACAACAAGGAGAACATAAAAACGCCAAACTAAACCTCGCAGTCAGTAGCTCTTTCTATTATTTAAAGGACCTTATCCGTACGATGGTAGGATTTGGTTGGTAACGGTTCGTCATTAAGCGTGAAAAGAAAAGGACTTCTATAGAGAACCAAAACTGATACAAAGATCTTCCCTCATCTGCACCTCTCATCGATAAGAGCACGTTCGAAACTTGCGATTCCAATCTAGAAAACTAAAAAAGCAGTTGAAATTGTAGAATTTTGTTCAAAGAAAGTCCAAAAGTAGCAACCAGTTGAAAGGTAATGTTATGATTAACTGCTATAAAGGGTGCCGGAAGTTATTTAAGAGATAAATAAACTGTTGTTTCAAAGAAGGAAAACTGCAAAGAGGATCGGCCATTTCCCCGAGAACGCAAATAGCCCTCCGCAGGAAGTTTATGCTATCCTTCTGTACTGCGTATGCCCATTTAGGATGAAAGCTCTGGCTTCATCGGTGTACTATATAACACCACAGGAGTAAAATGATAGATTCATATTATGTTGGGGATGCACCCTTTTAACCACTAAGATACAGAATGTAGATGTTCGTGATTTCGGTACATGATCCAGCATGAGGAATGACACAATACCTCGTAAGTCAAAAGACCGCCCAGACGCCCAGGTTGGCGCAAGACGACATTGGAGACAGAACCAGTTGCCGAAAATACGGAGAGTGACTGAGCGCCTGGTTCGATGAAAGCTGATAACTTGGCAAAGATTTCCTAGAGACAACGCAAATCTTTTTAGGATGGAATCCCATCACATTACAATGTGTACCAGGAAACAAACCCACTCTAGGAAACATCCATATCTCACCTCCCCTCTATTTATCGTCACTTTCTGCGCTTGAAAATATCCTGCAAATTCCCACGCTGGACCTCCAACTTCACAGAACAGGTCTAAATATTAGGAGTGTAAAGAAGCATGCTCAAATTGTTACAGTAAGCAGATTTACATACACAAATTGGGTGAAACAAAGACCGTTTTCGAATCAAGTGTCGGCGACCACTCACCCACAGGAGGGACATGCAGAATTCCACCGGAGGGACCTGGGCGCCTCCCCCTGCCGCGGCTCGCCAAGCCCCGCCGAGCGAGGCCACGAGATGAGGACGCCAACCGCATGGCTCCTCCGCCGAGTCTGTACTTCCTCGGCCTCTTCCTCATCACATCTCCAGTGACGCCAGCACCGAATCCCTCTGCACCCGCTTCGAACCTCGGCCTCCCTCCGTCGGCACCACCACGATCTCCTCCTGCCGCTGCGCCAAGCCCCGCGCTCCCCTGTGGCGCGACCTGCGAACCCAGCAACTCAGCGACGCCTCCGTTTTCCATGGACGCGGATCCTTCGCACCGCAGCGAGCCCTGGAAGCAGAAACAGAAGCAGCGCGAGACATTCTCGAGCGTTCGTTAACGGAGCTCGGAGAAAGAAAGAGGAAAGGCGCTCGCGCGCGAGCATTTAAACAGTCCGTGAGCGTGGGCGGATGATGCGTGGTCGGCTCGCCATCGACGGCGATGACTACGACGACGCCGCCGCCTTTGCCGACGCTCCACTCTCGAGCCGAGAGGATCGCGAAACGGAGGCATTTTTGAGTGAACAGCGAGCTTTGCAAAACGCGCCAGGAACGAAAGAAAAAGGAGGAAAAAAAGGAGGAAAAGAAAAAAGGAAAAAGGAAAAGAAAATTCACCTGCTTCCCGCTGACGACTGACGGTAATGGAGATTGGGGTTTGATTTATTTAAGAGGAAAACGCCCTCAGGTATTCCGGAATCCCCAAAATGTCCGTGGAAATTGCCGACTAATCTTTAATTACATTCCTACCCTCTTTTTTATGGGGGTATATATTGCTATATATGGTCACTTTCCAAAAATTCTCATCCTGATGCTTATCCTTCCGCATTTGGCAAAGGGATTGGATTTCCTCATAAATTGTGACAGATTTATTACCATATTCGATAAGTTGAATGCCGAAAAAAGCATGAATTCCCGTTGTGGAAAGTGACCGTTTTCAGTAAATTATCCAAAAATAAATAAAGGGAGAGGAAAGTAATTGAAAATAGTTGGCAATTTCCAAGAAAATCATAAGTTTCCGTTGTTGTCTCTTGCCAAGAACAAGAGATGGATAAATGGTCAAGTTGTTAAATGAATTAGGGATAGAGTCGATGACAAAGGAACTTGTAAACGAATATAAGATCTTCTGTCTTTACCACTGTATGTACCTGATCAATCCACATGTGAAATTTGCATTAGCGAAAAAGATGAGCCAGGAAGGCCAAGCCAGATAAAGAAATTCCACATACAACTTGAACATGCTCTGAATAAGATAATCGACGTTCTAAACTGACTTGACTTTTATATTTCTCCACATATAACTCACATATAATCCAAATAAATAAATCCCACCTACTATGGGGATATAGCCGAATAGGAAAAGGGTTATAAAAAAATGAAAAGAAAAGTAAAAGACAGAGAGTTACCAATGTAATAGGAGAAGGCAGTGTTTGGTCATGCTAAGTGAAATTGCAAAAAGATGGATCGACGGAGGAGAGAAGTGCAAGAGCACATCAAGCAACAATACCCATCCACAACTTTTTAATCATCCCCTGCGATTAAACCAGCCCACAAGCTCAGTCGTCGTTCGACATCAAAGGTTGCTTAGCCGCCATCTCCCTCTGCCTCACGCTCTCTTTCTATATCTAGAACCATCTAATCCATTGGATCGGTGCGATCCGACGCTCTAGACCTCGTTTCTGAGTCTTACAACCTTATATCCAAGGTCGTCGGCCTCAGCAAACCATAGAGCTGGGGTCATTTGAGGGTGGGGTTCACACTCGACATCAACTGTGGCCAAAGGTCGAGGTTGCAGCCAAAGGTAGAGTTTGCGACCACAAGCTCACATTTGTCGAAACTAGAGGTGGCGGCTAACCCTAGAGGTCTTTCAAGATAGCCAAAGGAAGAGGAAAAGAATGACATTTGATTCGGGCTAGTCTATATTTATATTATATCCGAGCACTGACCAAACACTATATAAGGTATTATAAATCTCATCATTATCATAGCCGATCTTTATCCTATCCGACTTTATCCTAGCTGATAAAAACATCCAAACGACCGAATGCAACCTATAAGTTCAAGTTGTTTGGCTTGGCTTGGCTGGCCGAGCTGCCAAGCCCATAGTCAATTCCAGTGGCTATTAGGATTATGTTTAATTTTCGAGTAAAAATTTGATTGACCGAATGGACTTGAATTGATACATATTCCTAACTATTTTTAGAAAATAATCTAATAGCCGATCAACATTATTCCATCCTATCCTATCCTATCCTATCAACTTCTTTGCATGCATTTGCAATGAAAAGATCCATGAAAATGGCATTAATTTAAGGAAGAAAGATACTCTCTCTTGTCTTGCCACCAAAAAGGGCTTATCGATCACCCATAGATATCAGTCCATAGTTGGTCAGTGATATGTTGAAAGACCAAGTTGCCATGATAATTTCGGAGTCCCTGGCCATACTCATAGTTGTCTATCTATGATTTGGCTCTTCAACGTTGGCATCTCTTTCTCCCTTGACATTATGAATCAATTCAATTTCGCAAAATGAAAATTCCTAATCCACTAACAACATTTGAATGAGAAGGCGCCGAGAAGACAAAGGTGACATCAAACAGAACTAGGCTTCTTTCATTCCGACTCATCCATGTGTGCAAACAACTCTTTCCAGTGAGACGAAGCTTTCTAAGGTGTCCGGAAAGTCCTGATATGATGCTTGGCTTTCTCGTGGGTTTCCAGGATTTCCTATGAGATATTCCGACCCTCAATTAATTTCAACAGAAAAGAGATGGATAAATTCGTATAAGCGAATTTCTGATTGGTTTCAATAGCATAAAGACCAAGCCAATTGTCCCAAATTGAACTTCCACCACAACCCACAACGACAAGGAAAAGGAGTAACGGCATAATTCAGCAGAACAGTTTTTACCTAGTTGCATTACAAGATATCAACTAAGTGGAAGTTTTTCCCAACTTGCCAAATGAAATTTGTCATGCGATATGTAGGAGAAACTTTAACGCACGAGGGCAACAAATTCCAAATCTTGGCAAAGGAAACATTAGAACAGATGGTAAGATCTCTATAAATAACATGAACTTCCTATCCACGAAGGCTGGGTTCTCCCCCTCTTACAGTCCACACGACAAATGTGACATCCCAAATTTTCACTTCTGTTTTCCATTGAATAAATCGGGTGTTTCATCGACGCGCCTATTCTCAAAACTAATCACTCTTAAGATAACTAGACTATCTAGGGAAGTCATTAAAGAATTTTAAGGCAATAGACTTGAGAATTCAACTAGGAATTGGCTTCTTAACTGTGCTCATCTTTAGAGGCCATTACGTCACAGTTAAAAATCGATTTGAAATCAGAGATAGGTCGGTTTAACAGAAATGTGTGGCTAATCGTGGATGACACCACTAAAGTGGAAAATTCTCGTCGACCGGCACTAGACTTCTATCGTTTTGATACCCTATGTCTGTATTTAAAATTCTCGAGATTTTCACAACAACTAAGAATCGTCAATGTGTCAAGTGGGTTCATTGTGGATAAAAAAAAATCGACCATGGGTCATTTGCACTAAAGATTTCTAAAAAACTGCTCAATAGCCTAAGTCACACTAAAAACACGCCTAAGTGAAATTAACTGCGAATTTGAAGGTTCTCTCATGTCACAATAAATTCTAGGAACGTTAACTCAGTCTCAGAAAATTTTTCTATAAAGCAAGACTTTTTGGAAAAAATTCGAGGTAGAGCTGTTTTGTTCAGAAAAAGCCGGGGATCATTTTTGATCGCGCAATTGTGATGCGAGGTGGATGAATTGGTGAGGAAAAATACAAATTTGATAATTGAGGTGTCAATGGAATTTATTAGGGCCAATTTGTGTTGATTCAAGAAATGATTGATGGCTAATTGAGAGGAAATCAAAGGAAATTCGTATGCGCCCCCCCCCCCCCAATTGCCTAGTCTTTTGGACCACTTCAAGGTTGTAAGGGAGAGCATTGGTAGCCTAATGGAGGCCAAGGGAGGGCTAGTGGCTGAGAATGGTCAAGGGAAACCATAGAATGGAAAATTTGGCAATTGGTGGAGCCATTGTCCCCCTCTCTTCCTCACCAAGGCAATCGGCCAGCTTTGCCTCTCCATCTCCTCCATTTTTGCACACCAGCAGCCAGCAAGAAGCCAACGGAAGCCAACAGCATTGCCGGAGACAGTAGGAGCTGCCCGTCGCCGATCGTGCCGCCGCACGCCACCCACGCAATCCCGTTCCTGCAGCCGCGTCCAACCTGCCTTCCAAGCGTGTTTCCCCATCCAGCACACATCCTAGATGTTGCCCTAGGTCGTGTGAAGCTTAACCGAAACTATCCCGAGCAACCTGGCCGCCGTGAACCACCCTTCTAAGCTGCTAAAGCATCCACCAATCCTTGCTGCCTCATTCAGCCCTTGTGTTCTTCTTTTGCAGCCTAGAACAGAGAGCTTTTTCAGTGGGTTTCCAGTAGCTTTGTGGCTCGTTTTGAGGTGGTCCCAAGCCTCGGTTGCTAGGCCCGCCTTGAGGAAAGTCAAGCCCAACGACGTTCTCGTCGTTTTGCACCGAACCGTTCGTTAAACAAGTGAGTTTTACTCACTAATCCCTACTTAACAGGCTAATTATCCTTATGGGTTAATTAGATTTAATTAAATATGATTAAATAGATATATTAGAGTAGAGCAACTAAATTAGTGCCTTATCTATGCATGTTAGGCAAATGGTTAGTGCATTTAACGAGTAGACACGCATTATTATTTATTGAATGAATCTTTAAATTTTTCCTAGTCCATTTTGATGTCCAATTAGGCATACAAGCCTAAATTAGATTTATTGGCATTTATTTAATATTTTCCATAATTATTTATTTATTTATTTATTTTCTGAAAATTAAGCTAGGATAGCCGACGACGGGAATTTTATGCTAATTATTGTGGTGTAGTATGTTTATTTATTTAAGCTCTAAATTGTGCTGAATTGATTTAATTGTGTTTTTAGGATTTTATTCCTAAATTAATCAATTTCGGTAATTGATTGGAAAATAACCGAGCGTTGGTTTACAACCCCAAAAATATTTTGGTGGACCATATAAATAGTGGAATTTTCAAGGGTGAAAATACTATATTTTGGTTAAGGCCGACCATGTATTCACACACTGCTATTTTTATTGGGTATGATAAAAATTATGAATGATTATATGGTGAAAATGGTATACTTTGTTGGCCTAAGAGCCCTAAATTATCAGCTTTGGGTGAAAATATAAATAGTATACAATATGATCAACTTTGGGTGAGTATGTATTATCAGCTTTGGGCGAGCATATATAGTATACTATGATGGCCTGGGGCTCTAATCAATCAGTTTTGGGCATGCATATATACAATATATTGTATTATCAGCTTTAGGCAAACTATACTATCTATTATCAGCTTTAGGTGAGCAGTCCTGAATTAATAGGACTTTATAGATAGTATTGAATGTACCGATCAAGGAAATTTTGTAGTGACATGTAATCAACTGAGTCGATTAATCAATTATTCGATTTGATTGGGTGATGTGATGTGATTGTGTATATTTGATATATATACTAAATTGCATAATAGAATTGAGGCCAAGATAAGTCCTCTGACTCGTGTTGTGCTTAGGCAGCCTTTAGAGCATATTGGCTTCCTAATCAGGTCTTAGGGGTAGAACTTGCTGAGACGTAATCTCACCCAGTTGTGAGATAACATTTTAGATCCATAGATTGTAGCACCTCCCCCTCCTCCCACATATTTTGGTATACCGGAGTAGATTACAAAAATAGGTTATTATTTTCCGATACACCCTCACCTCAAAGGACTAGAGTATGTACTAGTGAAGTATACCGTCTAGGTTGACGTGAACGAACCTGATAAGGTGCCCCATAAGTACCAGTCATGGTATCGTCCCTATCACAATGGGCGAAGGGAGGGTCCTATGCTGGAATCTAATGTACCTCGGTTCGTTCTAAAAGCTACTTTGGGTAAGGGTACTGTAGACCCTAAAGATGGATCGGTGATAGATGCAAAGGATCCCAAGTTGGGTGATGATTCCGACTCTCAAGAGCAATCAGCAGTGGACTCCAACTGGAGCATGGAAGAAGGAGAGGTCGTCGAGGAGGAAGAGTACCTAAGGGAGAACCAGGAGGAGGAACCTGAAGAGGACCCTGAAGAAGAACCTGAAGAGGAGTCGGAGAAGGATCCAAAGGAGGATCCCGAGTATGACCTAGATGAAGATTGAGACCTCCACTCTTGTCTGATGACTTGTTGTTGTTGAACCTATTTGTGTAGGAACCGACTTTTTAGTGTGACTTGTATCTGTACATATATGACTGAGTTGTTATATATGTATATAAGTGTATTCGTTTTCAGGTTCGAGTTTTTTTTAGTCCTACTTTTCTATTCCATTGTTTTATTATTTAGGGAATTTATATCTACTTTCGCATGTGTATTGAAATGAAAGGGTCGGCGATGCGTCCTGAGACATCGCTATTAATCGACCAGGTGAGGGATGGGCGCGCACTTGAGAATCGGGGCGTGACAACAAATGAGCGTACAACATTCTCTTTTGGAATGAGGATTCACCAAACTTTGATCCTCTAAAAAGGGAAAAGGCTTGAAAAAGAAGTGCATTTCTACTCCTTTACACTGGCAGAACTCTGGGTATCAATAGTGCATGCACTGATTTTCTTCACACCGTCAAAACTAAGTCCACCACGTGACACATGATATCTGAATTTTCATAGGTAACTAAAGGTTCAATGGCCATCCTTTTAGTAGAAAAGATGACAAAGAAGAAAGAAAATTTACACGCTTATATTCAATTTTTTTAAAGTAGAGGAGCAAACACTCAATATTTGGAAATCCTATGGTCATGCTCCTCGATTGAAGATTTACCGTCATCCAGAGATAAAGCTCCACCAAACCACCAAAGGATGAGGTTTTCCCCTGTAAGTAAAAACTTATCACTAACCCTTTTCACAACCGGCGTGGAAAAATCTCAATGATTAGATCCATTTCTAGACTAAGGTGACTTTTTTATCCGTTGGTTCTAGGAGCAAAATCATGCCGTCGCTTTCTGAAGCATTCGGAGTCACAACTTGTGGTATTTCATTCTCTTTGATGGCCAACATTAACTTGGAAGACTAAACGCTTCATCCGTTACATAGTTCCAAGCCCATTTATCAATTATACTACTCCTGACATAAAAAGAGAATTCGAAATCACCAAAGGACTTTTCATGACAAAAATCTTCACGTTTGGCAAAGGACGTGTGAGCCCTTCACCCGTGATTTAAAGTCTTGATTGCACTATCCACAAACGAGTCGAATTCAACTAAGCTTAGGAAATGAGGTGAGTGATGGTACAATGATGAAGTAATTGTTGACGTGAACCTCAGACGCTCGCTTGGTCTTGAGAGCTAAACAATCGACGAGGGCTCCCCATTTCCCTAAGTAGTTGTCGAGAACCCCCAACCAGTAGTATCGTTGCATCTCATGAACCGAAGCTACCACAATAGAATTGTCGAGAATTATCAAAATGAATAGAAAAAGAAGACAGAAAAGGAATGGCAGAATCGCAGGCCAAATCCGAGGCATGGGATCAAAGACAAAGTTGATCCAGAGAGAGAGAGGAGCAGAACCAAAGAGCATTGAAGTAGGTGGTGCATGACAGGTGCCGCTGTGGGACGGAGGAGGCTTCTTCGTAATCCGACGCCATGGTGCCAAATCGGTCACTTGATAGAAACTAGCTATGTAGCACCGATACCGATACCGACACCGACTTGCAACACATGACACGACTTATCAACACGTCATTTATTATAAAAAAAAAAAAATTCTAACACATCAGGACATGTTATATATTAAATATATATCATGATAAATTATCATTTTTACGATTATTTTAATCAAATTAATTTAATTCAAATTCGTAAATAATAATAATAATAATAATAATAATAATAATAATAATAATAATAATAATAATAAAAGCCTAGAATAAATTTACACTAAAAACGTTAGTCTAACATTTGTTAATATCACTCAATATTTTAATTTGACAAATTCAACTCCATTCCAATAATCCATAAAACTTGGAAGGAAAAAAAAAAAAAAAAAGCAATCTACATTCTATTCGCGTGACAGAGCGTATCGGAAGAAAAGAGAAAAATAATCTTGGGAAGTGAATTATATATCACAAGAAGTGATTTATTATTTTATTTTTTTACATATTTATATTTTGATCCATCATCTATTAAATTTTTAATATTGACTCCATGTGTGTTAGAATTACATGTTGGAATTATAAACTCTCGTGTTGGAATTCCCGACTCGCATGTCAGAGAGTTGGATTTTTTTTACATCAATTGACCAAATGTCACAGAATGTCTGACACAACACAAAAGCTCTCGGAGAATGTCTATACTTGAAACTAGTCATTGGACCGGCGTTCCACACATGCCAATTGCGGAATGCAAAGGGCAAGGGAGCTTTTCTTAAAGACCCGTCGAAGCCTACGAATCCGATCCGAGCCTTAAGCCAGGTTGGGTTTCTTTTCCTATCTAGCTTTTTTACTACCTGAGTGCAACTATTAGAAGAAAATATATAAATATGATTTTGTTTTGAACATCATTGATATGGTGTAATTATCCAATTGATCATTTGATTTATATTGCCACTAATGCTTGAATCTGAGAACTCTTTCTTCTTATTGATTGTTTCCCGCATGTGCCATTGACGCATGATGTAATCGTCACAACGGATCCCCGAAAACACGGATTCGACACTAAATCGAACCACTAAATCAATGCGGAAGACGAAGCCCAGGAAAACAACACGCATTACCGATCCTAAAGCACACCACGGATTCGAGAGTACCTTTTAACCACAGATTAAACACCGACGTTGATGGAGGAAGAGAAACTGAGCAATTCGATCCGATGAAGCCTTGAAGGGAGGAAGAACAAGCCGTATGCGTTACTGTTCTTTCTTTTTGGGAGAGAGAGCGTGAGAAGAGAAAAGACGTACGTTGAATTATAGAAACGTTGTCTTTTCTCTCTCTCTCCTCCCTTTTATACCTCTCCCTTCCCACAGGCCCTATTCCCGTGGGCCGGGCCTTTTGGGCCCAGCATGGGCGGACGGGCCTTAAGCCCATCTCATAAATTAAAACCATCATCTCCCACTCGCACATGGTGGGCCGAACAGGATTCTCTTTACCTCTCTTCAACATTCATACTAGTGAATAATCCGTGCGACTAGCATACTTTGAGAGCTCGTTGTTATACATCTGTTAGGAATATACACTCCGAGTAGATTTAGTATGCAGTACCCTAGATCGATCAATCACATTTATATCTCCCTTGATCTCTTTTAAACATGATATATATATTGTATTCACAATTATAATTATCACAAAGATAGTCATAATTGGTCGACCAGTGAATACAAAACCACAATGTGATTCTCCAAAATCGATCTTCCTCTTTCCTTCAAAACTCTCAATTTCAGTCCAGCTTGCTTTTCTAGATATGCCCCATTAGATCGAATCATCTCATGACCATTGGCAACACTCTAAGATAGCAAACACTAAATAGAAATCTTGAGAATAAGTAAGAGTCCTGAGGGAACTAAAAAATTGAGGAACTCTTTTCCTCAAAAGTCTCACACGTCATAAAAGTTGAGATCAAACTTTTTGCCACTCTTATTGGTCGTCTCATGCATACGTAGTATGAAATACGTATTACGGTATTAACTCATTTCCCATGGAGCGTATGTCTACACCTTTCAATACCATACAGATGATAGTTCAGACATACCCAATGTCTAACTTGAGTTCACGTATCTACTCATTCACAAAATTCATCAGAACTCACATCTTTCTTAGATACAAAGTAAAATATGTTGGGTATTTTACTTTCGGACATCGTAAGTATTATGTCCTCATCTTAACACCTAGTTAAGGCGACATACGTGTTTTAAGTTTGAGCTCTCGATTATCACCTAGATAATAAGCTTAAAATCAGTCTCATCTCTATTTATCACACAGTAAACAGAGGCGATTACCCGTGTGAGTGGGCTAATCTTATATCTGTCCGACATACTTCTCAATTTAAAATAATGCACTGAGCATTAAGATGCATAAAGATCATACAAAAATTCATAGGCATTAATCAATGAAAAAATAAAATTTCATAAATGTGAACAGCTCAGGGAAATTACAATTCAGTACATCAGACTCTACGCAATCCTAGAGATTTTACATGACCACAAAACACATCTCTAGGTATTGGCTTTGTCATAAGATCTGCTACCATTCTATGCATAGATATGTACTGTAAGTTCACATCCTTTCGTGCAACCATATCTTTTACAAAATTATACTTGGTATCTATATGTTTGGTCTTGCCATGATACTTTGGATCTTTGGTGTACGCTATAGCTGCTTGGCTATCACAGTTAACCAACAATAGATTTGCAGCTTTCTCAATAACACCTAAATGATCCAAAAATCTCTTAAGCCAAACTCCTTCTTGTACCGCTACTGATAACGCCACAAACTCAGCTTCCATCGTGGACAAGGCTATGCACGTTTGCTTCTTACTGCTCCATGATATGGCACCATTGTTCAGTAAGAAAGCAAATCCAAATGTAGATTTTCTTTCATCTAAATCTCCTCCCCAATCAGCATCTGAATAGCCTTCAAGTCGCAGATCCTTTCCTTGGTAATTCAACTTGAAATCAGCAGTTCCCTTCAGATACCTCAGTATTTTCTTGACGGCTTTCCAATGTGCTGGACCTGGATTGGATTGGTATCTACTCACCATTCCAACTGCAAAGCATATGTCGGGTCTTGTACACATCATAGCATACATCAAGCTCCCAACAGCACTAGCATAAGGAACATGTTTCATTTGTTCCTTCTCTTGTGGAGTCCCTGGACACAGTCTATGGCTCAATCCTTCACCTTTTGCAATAGGAGTGTCTATGGGTTTACAGTCTTGCATACGAAATCGTTCAGGAACCTTATTTATATAGGTTTCTTGCGAAAGAGACAACGATCTCTTCGAATGATCTCTCGAAATCTTAACTCCAAGAATGTATGCAGCTTCACCCATATCCTTCATCTCAAAGTTAGAAGACAACCATCTCTTGACAGTATTAACCAACTCCATATTGCTTCCGGCAATCAGTATATCATCAACATATAATGATATGATCACAAATTGATCCTTTGATCTTTTGATATATACACAATGATCCTCATCAATCATTTTAAAATCATATGCCACTATGGCATTATGAAAACGTATATACCATTGTCTTGATGACTGCTTAAGACCATATATCGACCTCAAAAGTCGACATACTTTTTCTTCTTGGCCTTTCACTATGAAACCAGTAGGTTGTTCCATATATATTTCTTCCTCTAATTCTCCATTGAGGAAAGCAGTCTTTACATCCATTTGATGTAATTCAAGATCCAGACCTGCCACTATTGCCAGAATAATGCGAATCGAGGTAAATCTCACTACAGGAGAAAACGTATCTTCATAATCAATTCATTCCTGTTGATTATACCCCTTCCTTATGCCTTTCAATCGAGCCATCAGCCTTTTGCTTTATTTTGAGAACCCGCTTGTTCCCAATAGCTCTGCGTCCTTTTGGAAGATCAACCAGTTCCCAGACTTGATTTGATTTCATTGACTCAATTTCCTCTTCCATTGCATGAATCCACTTTTCCTTACTAGGGCAATTCAGAGCCTCATTGATATTTCTTGGCTCATCCTCATCTTGTGGAGCAACCATAAAAGTTTCTCCTTCAATGTCAAAACGTCGACGGGGAATACTTTGGCGACTTATTCGCCGTATGGGAGATTGTACACTTTGCACATCATTCTCCATTATGCTCCCACTTGGATGAATTCCACTAATATCATTGTCTTGATCCAAGGTCTCAAATAAGGAGTGATCTTCCCCTATTTCGCCATTCTTAGGAAACTCATCCTCTAAGAATGTAACATCTCGTGATTCAAATTTAGTTACACTCCCACTTTCCTGCTCACCAATGAATACATACCATTTCGAGTGTTCCGAGTATCTTATGAAAATACTCTTCTTTCCTCTGGGACCCAATTTCCCAAACTTGTGAGAGGACTCATGTGTATAGGCAGCACAACCCCATGGCTTAAGAAAACTCAAGTTCGGTTTTCTACCTATCCATAACTCATATGGAGTGGAAGCAACTGATTTGGAAGGCACCCGGTTAAGTATATACGCAGTAGTTAACAATGCATCACTCCAAAAGGTGATAGGCAAGTTAGCATGCGCCATCATGGACCTAACCATTTCCAGTAGGGTTCTGTTTCTTCTTTCCGCAACACCATTTTATTGAGGAGTGTACGGAATAGACAACTGTCTTTCTATTCCTTTTTCATCACATAATTTTCTGAACTCATCAGATAAATATTCTCGACCTCGATCGGATCTCAATACTTTTATTTTCTTATCTAATTGATTCTCTACCAGGTTCATAAACCTTTTGAAACAACTTATCGCTTCAGAATTATGAGAAATCAAATAGACATATCCGAATCGAGTATAATCATCAATAAAGGTGATGAAATAAACAACCCCATGCCTTCCTTTCACATTCATTGGACCACAGACATCAGAATAGATTAAATGCAGAGGAAATTCAGCTCTTTTTCCTTTTCCAAATGGTTTCCTCGTCGTTTTCCCTTCTAGGCAATGCTTACATATGGACAAATCAACTTTTTCAATATTGCCCAATAAGCCCTCTTTGGCTAGTCTATTCATACGCTGTTGGCCAATGTGACCAAGTCTAGCATGCCACACATTCACATCATTATCATATTTATTAGGAGACGTGAGAAGGGAATAACAAACATTAGCATTAACATAATCAATATCTAATACAATAAAATCATCTAGAAAATAACCACAACCATAGTAATTTGTCTCCAAAAACAAATTCACACCTCTACTACAGAAGTTCATATTAAAACCTAATTTAACCAACATTAATACAGACACTAAATTCCGACGAACCTCCGAAGCATACAACACATCATAAAGAAACAAAGTGCGTCCACCACGCATATTCAGTTGGCATATGCCAATTCCTTTCACTTCAACTCTGGAGTTGTTTCCCACATAGATCCACTTAGTTCCAGTTGGTACTCGTCGGAATTCCACGAAGGATCCTCTATCCTTCGCTACATGGTCTGTCACTCCTGAATCCACAGTTCACAAAGGATTAGACTCAGTTAAGAACACAGAACTCGACACATAAGCAAAGTTCTGAAAAGTACAAGGGGTGCATACCTTCTTTGGCTCACGACAGTCGCGAGCATAGTGACCATTCTTGTCACAATTGTAGCATTTCACCCTTACAAGCTTTTTCATGCGAGGACGCTTCCCTCTTCCATGTTGGTTGAATTTGGGTTTCTTCCCTGAAGGACCTGCTTCTTCCCTGCCTTTCCCCTTATCAAACCAGTTAGGGCGCTTGCGCTTGGAGCTCGAAGCTCCATTTGAGCTAGAACCAGCATAATAGAGTTTAGCATCCGGCTTAGCCGCCAACAGGCGGTCCTCTTCCAGCTCAAGATGACGCATTACATTCTCAAAGATTTTGATATTTTCATTATGAGTCAGGTGCACCTTCATATGCTCCCAACTCTGAGGCAAGGAACGAATCACTGCTTGCACTTGCTGCTCATCTGTGAGGACATGGCCAGCATCTTTCAGCTCAGTTATCATGTTTGACATCTTTCTAAGATGTTGCTTCATGGTTTGACCATGAGGCTTCTTATAAGAGTCAAACCTGATAGTGAGCTACCTCAGTCTAGTCACCGAAGTATGACCATATCTAGCTGCCAATGCCTCCCACATTTCCTTGGCATTATCAAAACGCCGAAACTCTTGCATGACGTCATTTTCCATGCTGCTCAGCAACGTGATGCGAGCTAGAGAGTTCATTCTTTTCCACACAGAAAAAGCTTCTTTGTTTCTTTTGTGCTGTGCAGTGGTTCCCTCTTCAGGTTCTACCATGGTCATGACAAGAGCCTCAAGTGCTTCTTGCTCTTCCAGCACATACTGGATTTTCATTTGCCAAATCTCATAGTTGTCTCCATTGAGCTTTTCACCTTTGTTCAGCTCGGCAACTATGCTCTTTATAGCTGAAGCCATTGATCTGAACAAATCAGACAAATATGCACGAATTATTAATGCCTATCATTTATGCATCCCTATTTACATAGACCCATCATATTAATGAATGATTTTAAGTAAGGCTTCAGAATCAAAAGGTCACTATGTTTCTAATCATCCTCCAAAAATCCTAACTTAAAACTATTATTAATATGATTGTCATATGCAAAATCAATTCTATGAAGCTACAAAAACTTCTAAAACTACCCACAGCTAATTACCCACAACGACCAACAATAACAGAAAGCAACAGATAATTGACATACAATTAAAAAAACAGTAATGCTTTCAATTAACACAATTAGGTAGTAATCATTACATAATATGTCCACAAATCATACTTAACATATATCAATCAATACCACTAACACAAAGTCAGCACACAAACTGGGAAAGATCCTCTTTTGTTCAATTTCTTGATCTTTTCCCTTGAAACAATACAGTAATATTCGTTTACAAAATCCCTCACAATTTTCTTATAGGAAGCAGCTCCGTTGACATCCCATATGTGATTCAACACATCTTGCCATTCGAGTGGAAGAGTGTTTATGAAAAATCGCACCATCTCTGACTGTGACATAGGACGACCATTTCATATGACCTGTTGAATTTTCCTGTTGACTTCAAGGACATGATCAATTAAGTCACTTCTCTCCCATCGATAATCAGTCAGCTCAGCTATCAACTTAGACAGCCTATCATTTTGTTCATCGGTAACTGCGCGAATAGGTGTACGCAACCTCAGGGGAGGCATAGTTCCTGCAACAAATGCAGAACAAATAAGGGATTACATTATAATCCACATAGACTTAATTGAAAAAGAAACACATTCTTTTCCCTCTCTTTTTTTTTTGGGTCAACGGTCAAAGTCAACGGTCAACGGTCGTCGGTCGTCGGACCGGTCGGACCGGACAAACCGGTCGGGCCGGTCGAACCGTCCGCGCGGACCGAACGCACGTGTCTCGCGCGTGCGGGATGACGTCACGCAGACATCATCCGGCACGTGCCGGGCGCGTGCCTGCGTCCGCGGGTCGAGTCGGGTCGCCGGCCGGTGACCGCCCGGCAAAACGCCGTCGGTGATGACGTCATCCGAATGGTTACCGACCGTTGGATGACGTCACAGTGACGTCAGCACGCGTCGGTCCGCGGACCGGCGCGTGCCAGTTCGCTCGCCGGCGGCGTGCACGCGCCAATTCGCCGACCGGCGCGTGCGGCGGCACCCGGCGGCAATCGATATATCGCCGGTCTCGTCTCGACGTCGCCCTTCTTCCTATGCAATCACAATTTGATTTTGACTTACGAAAACTCGGAAAAATGGCCGAAAAGCGCTCGAGTGTCAGGATTTTCGCCCCGATCCGTACGGCCGAAGTTCTTTTGAGAAAAATCAATCAAAAATCGTCAAATTGATCGGGAAAAACGTAAACTAGGGCTCTGATACCAATGTTAGGATTAACGGATCCCCGAAAACACGGATTCGACACTAAATCGAACCACTAAATCAATGCGGAAGACGAAGCCCGGGAAAACAACACGCATCACCGATCCTAAAACACACCACGGATTCGAGCGTACCTTTTAGCCATAGATTAAACACCGACGTTGATGGAGGAAGAGAAACTAAGCAATTCGATCCGATGAAGCCTTGAAGGGAGGAAGAACAAGCCGTATGCGTTACTGTTCTTTCTTTTTGGGAGAGAGAGCGTGAGAAGAGAAAAGACGTACGTTGAATTATGGAAACGTTGTCTTTTCTCTCTCTCTCCTCCCTTTTATACCTCTCCCTTCCCACGGGCCCTATTCCCGTGGGCCGGGCCTTTTGGGCCCAGCATGGGCGGACGGGCCTTAAGCCCATCTCATAAATTAAAACCATCACGTCACACAACATAACAATAGAGCTGAATAAAACTACTAGCAAGTGATTCAAAATTAGTTCCATAATTACCCAGAGATTCACTCATCTGATGTTCAGTTCATAGAACTACTCAAAATTTTATCAAGTTGAGCTCAAGCTCATTAACACTCGACTCAAGAGGCTCGCAAGTCCCATAAAATTATTTTTTTCACACAACCCTAAATAAAAATAAAGATCTTCTACGATATTTTTGAGATAACGGAAAATTTTAAACTGACATATTTATAACAAATTTTTTATGAATTAAATTTTTATTATCAAAAAAATTATAGTGGTAAATTGTGACGTATGCATACACAAACCGAGAGAAAAACATTATCACAGTTCAGGGACATTAGCATTGGTGTCTGTGGGCATGTTCTGATCCAAAATTGGCTCCACCGGTCCCAAGTGATAATGCTCATCAATGCGCAGAGAAGCAGGGTTTACATCATTGTTTCCAGAAGTGATAGTAGTCTTTGCTTCCTTGTCAGTTGGCTCCAGCAGCACGGAGGTAGGAGTGCCAGAATTGTCATCCACTTCTGCCATTCTTGCAATTTGCTCAGGCTGTCTCGCTTCATGAATTGGATTTGCCGAGACACCGATAGCTGCCCTTGCATGAGGATAGGTGGACTCCACTCTTATAGGCTCATTGCGCACAACATCCTTAAAAGTGGCCACTACGATCTAATGAAATAAACAAACCAACATGTTAGATTCATATGAAATGTCGATGAAATGGAAAATTTAATTTTCTTATCGCAAAAAAACATTTGAACAATATGTAAGCGCTAAATGAAGCTCATTGTACTCACACGAGATAATATCAACAAACCAATACCTCGTAAGTCAAAAGACCAGCCGGAGGCCCGAGCTGGCGCACGACGGCACTGGAGACAGAACCAGCTGCCAAAAGTATGGAGATCGAACGAGTGCCCGGTTCAATCAAATCTGATAGCTTGGCATGGATTTCCTATAGACAACGCAAATCTTTTTAGTATGGAATCCGTCATATTACAATGTGTACCAGGAAAGAAACACCCTCTAGGAAACATCCATATCTCACCTCCCCTCTATGTATGGTCACTATCTGAACGTCAAAATTTCCTGCAAATTCCATCGCTGGACCTCCAACTTCACAGAACAGGTCTAAATATCAGTAGTATAAAGAAGCATGCTCAAATTGTTACGGTAAAGCAGATTTGCATACACAAATTGCGTGAAATGAAGACCGTTTTCGAATCAAGTGTTGGCGACTACTCACCCACGGGAGGGACATGCAGAATTCCGCCAGAGGGACCTTGGGACCTCCCTCTGCTACGGCTCGCCAAGCCCTGCCGCGCGAGGCCATGAGATGAGGACCCCGACCGCATGGCTCCTCCGCCGAGTCCATACTTCCCCGGTCTCCCTCTTCTCTTCCTGACCACAGCTCCAGCGACGCTGGCACCCAATCCCCCTGCACCCGCTTGGGACCTCGGCTTCCCTCCTTTTTTCGGGGGGTACATATTGTTGTATTCCATCACTTTCCGAAAAATCTCGCTCTGATATCCTATCCTTCCGCATTTGGCAAAGGGATTGGATTTCCTTACAAATTGTGATGGATTTATTACCATATTCGATAAGTTGAATGCCGAAAAAGCATGAGTTCCCGTTGTGGAAAGTGACCGTTCCCAGTAAATTATCCAAAAAAGAAAGATAAAGGGAGAGGAAAGTAATTGTAAATAGTTGGCAATTTCCGGAAAAATCATAAGTTTCCCTTGCTGTCTCTTGCCGAGAATAAGAGATGGATAAATGGTCAGGTTATTAGATGAATTAGGGATAGACTTGATGACGAAGGAACTTGTAGACAAATGTAAGATCTTCAGCCTTTACCACCGTATGTACCTAATCAATCCATATATGAAATTTGTATGAGCAAAAATGATCAGCCTAAGCTAGGCAAGCCAAGCTGGATGAAGAAATCCCGCATAGAACTTGAATATACTCCGAATAAGATAATCAACATTCTGAAATGACTTGACTTTCATATTTCTCCACACACACACAGAAATAATTCAAATAAATAAATCCCACCACAATGAGGATAAAGCCAAATAGGATAAGGATTATTAAAAATGAAAAGAAAAGTAAAAGGACAGAGAGTTACCAATGTAGAAGGAGAAGGCAGTGTTTGCTCATCCTAATTTAAATTGCAAAAGGATGGATCGACGAAAGAGAAAAATTGCGAGAGCACATCAAGCAACAATACCCATCCATAGCATTTTTATCATCTCCTGCGATTAAGCCATCCCGCAAGCCCCGCCGTCATTCGATGTCAAAGGTTGCCTAGCCACCATCCCCCTCTGTCTCACTCTCTCTCTCTCTCTCTCTATATCTAGAACCATCTAATCCGTTGGATCGCGTCCATCCAACGCTCTAGACCTCGACTCTGAGGCTTGTAACCTTATATCCAAAGTTGTCAACCTTAGGAAAACATAGAGCTAGGGTCATCTGAGGTTGGGGTTTACGCTCGGCATCGACTGCGGCCAAAGGTAGAGTTCACGACCACAAGCTCGCGTTTGTCAAAACTAGAGGTGGCAGCTAACCCTAGAGGTCGCTCGAGACGGACAAAGGAGGAAAAGAATGAGATTTGATTTGGTTAAGTCTATATTTATATTATATCCAAGCGCCGACAGAACACTTTATAAGGTATTATAAATCCCATCATTATCATATCCGATCTTTATCCTATCCGACCTTTTATCCTAGCTGATAAAAACATCCAAACGACCAAATACAACCTATTAGTTCGGCTTGTTTGGCTTGGCTCGGCTGGCCAAGCCACTGAGCCCATAGTGGATTTTAATGGCTATTAGGATTGCGTTTGGTATGCCGAGTAACAATCTAAATGATCAAGTGGAACCGGATTGATAGATATTCCTAACTAATTTTAGAAAATAATCTAATAGCTGATCAACATTATCCCATCCTGTCAGATCCTATCCTTCTTCGCATGCATTTGCAATGAAAAGATCCACGAAAATGGCATGAATTTAGGGAAGAAAGATACTCTATCTTGTCTTGTCCACCAGAAAAGCTAATCGATCACCCGCAGATATTAGTCCATAGTTGGTCGGTGATATGTTGAAAGACCATGTTGCGTTGATAATTTTGGAGTCTCTAATCATACTCGTAGTTGTCTACCCATGATGGCAAAAAGAAAATTTCGAATGCACCACCAACTTTTGAATGAGAAGGGGTCGAGAAGACGAAGGTGACACCAAAAAGAACCAAGCTTCTTTCATTCCGGCTCATCCAGATGTGCAAACAACTCTTTCTTGTGAGACGAAACTTTCTCAAGTGTCCCGAAAGTCCATATATGGTGCTTGGCTTTCTCGCAGGTTTCCAGTATTTCCTGCAAAATTTTCCTATCCCAAATTAGTTTCAACAGAAAATAGACGAATAAATTCTAACAAGCGAATTCCTGATTAGTCTCAACAGCATAAAGACCAAGCCAATTGTCTGAAATTGAACTTTCACCATTACCCACATCGACAAGGAAAAGGAGTGACAGTATAATTCAGTAGAACAGTTTTTAGCTAGTTGCATAACAAGAGCAAGGAAACAACAATATCAACTAAGTGGAAGTTTTTCCCACCTTGGCAAATGAAATTTGTCCTGTGATATGTAGGAGAAACTTTAATGCACAAGAGCAACAATTCCAACTCTTGGCAGAAAAAGGATTGGAATGGATGGTAAGATCTCCATAAATAGCATGAACTTCCTGTCCACGGAGGCTGGGTTTCCCCCACTTACAGTCCACACGACAACAGTGCATACACCATTCTCTTTTGGAATGAGGATTCGCAAACTTCTATACTCCAAAAAGGGAAAAGGGGTGACAAGAGAAGTGCATTTCTATTCCTTTACATTAGCAGAACTCTGGGTATCAGTGGTGCATGCAGTCATTTTCTTCACACTGTCAAAACTACAAGTGATACATGATATCTGCATTTTCATAAGTAACTAAAGGTTCAATGGCCATCATTTTAGTAGAAAAGAAAACAGAGAAGAAAGAAAATGCATATGCTTCGATTCAAATTTTTTAAAAGTAGACTAGCATGTAAGAGCTTTTATAATGTGGGAGACATTAATTAATATTGTAATTTACCATTTTATGGGATTGGTCTAAGATGAGATAGAAGGTTTCTTAATTAATCTAATATAAGACTAGTTAGTGTGGAACGAGTCAAGTTTAGCCCATAATGAGAGGGATGACTGAAAACTCTATAAATAATGCTCAACTCTCTCCTCTAACCTTAACACACATAATTATCCTTATAAAGTAGCGTTTACTAAGTATTAAGGATAAGAGGCCTTCTCACTGTGCATCACGAGAAATGAGAGTTAAAAAAAAAAAGAGAGAGAGAGAGAGAAGACTAGATTTTTCTTCTTTTCCACTTTATTATTTTTATTATTTCTTTTTTTTATATATTTATATTTTGATTCCTCATTTATTGAAAATTTTTAAAATTAGTCCCGTGAATAGTAGAATTATGTGTTGGAATTTCAAACTCGTATATCAGAATTCCAGACTCACGTTTTAAAGAGTATTGGAAAAGTTGATCTAATGTTGGATTTTCACGTTTTGTCGGAAATATGAGACACATATTGGAAAAGTTGATCTAATAAATTTCGGGTTTGTCCAACCACATATCCCTTCAGGCGCAGTGTTTAACACAACAAATCTTGGGCCAAAATGAAGTGTCTGCCTCTCATCCTACTGGAGCAGAGAATAAATCTGAACGTTTCCCTGCAATACAAAGCACGAGAATCCAACCGAGCGGCGGATTGGATTGCCAAGTCTCACAACACCGACTCTCTACCAAGAAATTGGGTATCCCATCCCCTGCAAGAACTTTATCTTATATTATGTTTGGACTTTCAGTCTAGTTGTAATCCGGCATCTCAGTATTAATCAATGAAATATCTTTCCGGAATGCAAGGTTTGAATGCAAGGGTGAGGGAGGTTTTCTTGAAGACCCGTCGTAGCCTGCGGATTCGATTGGGGCGTTAAGCCGAGTCAGATTCCATTTCCTATCCAGCTTTTTCCTACCCCAAGTGCTACCTTAGAAGAAAATATATAAATACGATTTTGTTTTTGACATCATGGGCATGGTGTAACTAACCAATTAATTGTTTGATTTTTGTTCAAACTAATGCTTGAATTTGAGAACTCTCCCCTGTTATTGATCGTTTCCTCCATGTGATGTGCCATTGACACGTGAAGGAACTCTCACACGACGTAACAATGGAGTCGAATCAAACAACAAGCAAGTAATTCAAAATTAGTTCCACAATTACTCAGAGATCAACTCATCCGATGTTCAGTTCATTGAGCTACTTGATATTTTATCAAGTCGAGCTTGAGCTCGCTAATACTCAACTCAAGAGGCTCGCATGTCTCATTCAACTATTTTTTTCCGAACAACCATAAATAAATAAAAAATAAAAAACTTCTACTATATTTTTCAGTTAAAATAATGGAAAATCTCAAACTGATAAATTTGTGATAACTTAAACCAAACTAATTTTTTATCACCAAAACAAATTATATGTATAATTTATTTATTCTGATAGGGTTTAATCTCGACCCCTCCAAGAGTTCTACTCTAGATCAATCAGTGATTGCAAAGAAAATAGGCAAGGTGCTAATTCCAATCAAAATCGACTGATTTACTTGATGAGCATGTTACGTCAGACTGACATGAAAATGAAATATCGGTTTTCGGGTGAGAATGATTGTTGCTAGATAACTTCTTGCAACACTCATCTTTTGGTTCCAATGAGATGATTCATATTCAAAAGCTTACTACTCCAACTTTCGCCTACCCTCTTACTTTTTCTTAAGGTCTTGCCAAACATTCTAGTGGGAAAATAGGTAAAAGGGCATTTCCCAAGCTAGCCGGAGACAATTTTTGAAGTGAGACTTTCGATCTCAAACTTATAAAGTTGCGATAGATAAATGCACACTCAAACTGAGAGAACAACATTATCACGGTTCAGGGACATTAGCATTGGTGTGTGTAGAATATATGTTCGGATCCAACATTGGCTCCACCAGTCCAAAGAGATAATGCTCATCAACGCGAAGAGAAGCAGGGTTCACATCATCGTTTCCGGAAGTGACAGCAGTCCTTGCTTCTTTGTCAGTTGGCTCCAGCAGCACAGAGGCAGGAGTGCCAGAATTGTCATCAACTTCGGCCGTTCTTGCAATTTGCTCAGGCTGTCTCACTTCATGAAGTGGATTTGCAGAGACACCGATAGCCGCACTTGCATAAGGATCGGTGGACTCCACTATTATAGGCTCATTGCGCACAGCATCCTTAAAAATGCCCACCACGATCTAATGAAATAAACAAACCAGTGTCTCAAATTCATATGAAATAGCGATGGAATGAAAATTTTAATTTTCTTATCACTAATGAATATTTGAACAATATATAAGTGCTAAATGAAGCCCATTATACTCGCACGTTATGATTGTATCAACAAACTTATACTAAAGTTCTGTTTGTTTCACTGAAAATTTCATGACAAAAGATAATATTTCCCCTCAATCTAAGCTTGTTGTTTCCGGTCCATGAAAAACATTTTCTGTAAATCGATTAGTTTTTTGTCATCCAAACACCGAAAAGTTGGGAAATGATTTCCCGAAAACAGTTTGTCACTAAACAAATGAACCCTAAGAGTAAATCTAACTCATATCGGTCAATATAAAACAACAGAGAGTCTACATCTACTCTAGTGTGTTGATCTAGCTTTTGATAAAATGAGCAACTTCGAGAAAGATACCATTTAGGACCAGAGATCACAAGGTGTAACTGATGGGATAAAAGTTTGGCAATTTCACTTTACATGACAAATATAAAAACATTACCTGAGTAGGGCCGGCAGCTGTCAATGGACCCCCAACTCCACCGCCAAAAACCTGACCATCAAGCCTAGCAAGCGTGACACTGACCAAGCTATCTTCAGGGCGCGTAGAAATTCTGCCTTCCCATATTGTAAATGAGCCGTTCAGGGCCATGATTTCGAAACACCCCTGCACAACAAGGAGAACATTAAAAAGCCAAACTAAACCTTGCAGTCAGTAGCTCTTTCTACTATTTAATGTTCCTCATCCGTACGATAGTAGGATTTGCTGGGTAATGGTTCAGCATTAAGCGTGAAAAGAAAAAAACTTCGATAGATAACCAAAATCGATACAAAGGTGCCTCTGGTAACGAGTACTCGGAGTTTTTCCCTCATCTGCACCTCTCATCGCTAAGAGCACATTCAAAACTTGCCATTCCGATCTAGAAAACTGAAAAAGCGGTTGAAATTGTAAAATCTTGTTCGAAGAAAGTCCAAAGGTAGCAACCAGTTGAAAAGTAATGCTATGATTAACTGTCATAAAGAGGGCCGGAAGTTGTTTAAGAGATAAATAAACTGTGGTTTCATAGAAGGAAAACTGCAAGGAGGATCGGCCGTTTCCCCGACAATACAAACAGCCCTCAGCAGGAAGTTCATGCAGCCCTTCTGTACTACGTACGCCCATTTAGGATGAATAGCGGTTATTTTGCAACTAATAGAGGGAAGACCAGATGAAAGCACCGGCTTCGTCAGTGTACCATATAAGTACACAGGACTCAAATGATAAGAGTCATATCATGTTGCGGATGCACCCCTTCGACCACTAAGATACGGAATGCAGATGTTCATGATCTTGGCACATGACCCAGCATGAGGAATGACCCCATACCTCGTAAGTCAAAAGACCAGCCGGAGGCCCGAGCTGGCGCACGACGGCACTGGAGACAGAACCAGCTGCCGAAAGTATGGAGAGCGAACGAGTGCCCGGTTCAATCAAATCCGATAGCTTGGCGAGGATTTCCTATAGACAACGCAAATCTTTTTAGTATGGAATCCGTCACATTACAATGTGTACCAGGAAAGAAACACGCTCTAGGAAACATCCATATCTCACCTCCCCTCTATGTATGGTCACCACCTCAGCTTCAAAAATTCCTGCAACTTCCGGCGGTGGACCTCCAACTTCACAGAAGAGGTCTAAATATCAGGAGTGTTAAAGAAGCATGCTCAAATTGTTACAGTAAGCAGATTTGCATGCACAAATTGCGCGAAAAGGAGACTGTTTTCGAATCAAGTGTCGGCGATCACTCACCCTCGGGAGGGACATGCAGAACTCCACTGGAGGGACCTCGGCGCCTCCCCCTGCCGCGGCTCGCCGAGCCCCGCCTCGGGAGGCCACGAGACGGGGATGCCGAGCCCCGCCTCGGGAGGCCACGAGACGGGGATGCCGACAGCATGGCTCCTCGGCCGAGTCCGTCCTGCCTCGGCCTCCCTCTCCTCCTCCTGAGCACAGCTCCAGCGACGCCGGCACCCTCTCCCAGCGCACCCGCTTCAGACTGTGGCCTCCCCCCGTCGGCACCGCCAGGATCTCCTCCTGCCGCCGCACCGAGCCCCGCGCTCCCCTGTGGCGCGACCTGCGAACCCAGCAACCCTGTCTCGGCGAAGCCTCCGCTTTCCATGGACGTGAATCCTTCACACCGCGTCGAGCCCTGGAAGCAGAAGCAGAAGCAGCGCGAGACATTCTCGAGCGTTCGTTAACGGAGCTTGGAGAAAGAAAGGGGAAAGAGCTCGCGCGCGAGGATTCAAACATTCCGTGAGCGTGTGCGTATGGTGCACGCTCGGCCCGTCGACGACGGCGCCGACGACAACGACCCCGCCGCCGCCGCTCAACGCTCGAGTCGAGAGGAGCACGAGACGAAGGCATTTTTGAGCGAGCTTGCAAAACGCGCCAGGAACGGAAGAAAAGGGGAGAAAAAAGAAAAAGGAAAAAGGAAATTCACCTGCTTCTTGCTGACGACGAGTTTTTTGCTTTAACCCCGTTTGGAGACTTGAGCATATACAACTCCGGGTGGGGGGGCTTAATTTATTTAAGCTAAAAACACCCACTGATATTTCGGATTCCCCAAAATGCCCCTGGAAATTGCCACCTATTTTCAATTACCTTCCTCCCCAGTTTCATTTTCTTGGGTATTTTACCGAATACGGCCACTTTCCAAAAAATCTCACCCCGATGCTTATCCTATCCTTCCGCATTTGGCAAAAGGATTGGATTTCGTCATAAACTGCGATAGATTTATTACCATATTCGTTAAGTGAATGCCGAAAGAAGCATGAATTCCTGTTGCATTTTGGAAAATGACCATTTCTAGTAAATTATCCCCCCCGAAAGAGGAGAGGAGGAAAGTAATTGAAAATAGTTAGCAATTTCCAGAAAAAGCATGAGTTTCCATTGTTGTCCCTTGCCAATAACAAGACATGGATAAATGGTCAAGTTATTAGATGAATTAGGGATAGATTTGATGACCAGAATAATCTAGACAAAGAAATCCCACATACATTCTAGATTTCCAAAATGCCCCTAGAAATTGCCTAACTTGTTTTCATTTAGTTCCCCACCTTTTTTGGGGCGTATTGCTAGATACGACACTTTTCAAAATGCAACCCAAAGTCATGCTTTTTTCGGCATTCAACTTATCGAATATGGTAACAAATCCATCAGAATTTATGAGGAAAATGATAGGATAAGCATCAGAGCGAAATTTTTTGGGATGTGACTGTATCGAGCAACCCAAAAGAAAAATAACATAGGGAGGAAAATAAATAAAATAAAATGGCAATTTCTGGAAAGAGCATGAGTTTCCATTGCTGGCTCTTGCCAAGAATAAGAGATGGATAAATGGTCAGGCTATTAGATGAATTAGGGATTAGATTCGATGACAAGGAACTTATAGATGAATGGAAGATTTAAAGTCTCTACCCCCAAATGTACTTGATCAATCCATATATGAAATTTGTATTTGTGAAAATGACCGGCCTGAGCTAGGCAAGCCAAGCCAGATAAAGAAATTCCACACCAACTGAATATACTTTGAATAGGATAATTGGCGTTTTGAAGTGACTTGACTTCCATACTTCTCCATATTAACCCAGAAATAATCCGGATAAATAAATCCACTTATAATGGGCATACAGCCGAATAGGACAAGTATTATAAATAATGAAAAGAAAAGAAAAGGACAGAAAGTTACCGGTGTAGGAGGAGAAGGCAGTGTTTGCTCATGCTAAGTGAAATTGCAATCGACAAAGGAGAAAAAGAGCAAGAGCACATCAAGCAACGATTACCATCCATAACATTCTCATCATCTCCTACGATTAAACCAGCCCGTGAGCTCCGCCATCGTTCAACGTCGAAGGCTGCTTACCCATCAGCCCCCTCTGTCTCACACTTTATATCTAGAAACGTCTGATCCATTGGATCGATGCGATCCAATACTTTAGACCTCGACTCTGAGGCTCGCAACCTCATATCCAAGGTTGTCGGCTTCACGGAACCATAGAGCTAGGGTCATATGAGGGTGGGGTTCATGCCCGACATCGACTGTAGCCAAAAGTAGAGGTCGCGACTACAAGCTCGCATTCGTCGAAGCTAGAGGTGGCGGCTAACCCTAGAGGTCGCTTAGGAGGACAAAGGAGGACGAAAAGATTGAGATTTGCTTTGAGCGAGTCTATATTTATATTATATCCGAGCGCTGACCAAACACCGTATAAGGTATTATAAATCCCATCATTATCATATCCGATCTTTATCCTATCCTACCTAATCATATCCGATATAAACATCCAAATGACCAAATGCAACATATAAGTTCAGATCGTCTGGCTTGGCTCAACTAGCCGAACCGCCAAGCCCATAGTCGATTCCAATGGCTATTAGAATTGTGTTTCATCTACCAAGTAAAAATCTAAATGACCAAATCAAACTGAATCGATACATATTCCTTACTAATTTTAGAAAATAATCTAATAGCCGATCAACATTATCCCGTCCTATCATATCCTATCAACTTCTTTGAATGCATTTGCAATGAAAAGATCCACAAAAATGGCATGAATTTATGGAACAAATATACTCTCTCTTATCTTGTCCACCAAAAAAGCTGATCGATCACCCACAGATATTAGTCTATCGATGGTCAGTGATACAGCGAAAGACCAATCTGCCATGATAATTTCGGAGTCCCTGACCATACTCATAGTTGTCTATCCATCATTTGGCTCTTTGACGCCAGCATCTCTTTCTCTCTCAACATTATGAATCAATTCAATTTCGCAAAATGAAAATTCCGAATGCACAAACAGCATTTGAATGAGAAGGATCGAGAAGATGAAGGTGACATCGAACAGAACCAGGCTTCTTCATTCCGGCTCATCCAGATGTGCAAACAACTCTTTCCAGTGAGACGAAGCTTCCTCAGGCGTCCGGAAAGTCCAGATATGATGCTTAGCTTTCTCGCGGGTTTCCAGGATTTCCTGTGAAATATTCCAATCCCCAATTAGTTTCAACAGAAAAGAGACAGATAAATTCTTATAAGCGAATTTCTGATTAGGTTAAACAGCATAAAGACCAAGCCAATTGTCTCAAATTGAACTTTCACCATAACCCACGATGACAAGGAAAAGGTGTGACAGTATAATTCAGCAGAACAGTTTTTAACTAGTTGCATCACAGGAGCAGGAAATGATGATATCAACTAAGTGGAGGTTTTTCCCGAGTTGCCGAATGAAATTTGTTCTGCAATATGCAGGAGAAAATTTAATTCCGACTCTTGGCAATGGAAGCATTAGAACAGATGGCAAGATCTCTATAAATAGTATGGACTTCCTGTCCATGGAGGCCGGGTTATCCCCCTCTTACAGTCCACATGACAAGAGAGCATTCACTGTTCTCTTTTGGAATATGGATTCACCAAACTTTTCCTAAAAGAAGTGCATTTCTACTCCTTTACTCTAGCAAAACTCTGGGTATCAGTTGTGCAAGCAGTGATTTCTTCACACTGTCAAAACTAAGTCCACCAAGTGACACATGATATTTGCATTTTCATAAGCAACTAAAGGTTCAATGGCCATCCTTTTAGTAGAAAAGATGACAGAGAAAAAAGAAAATTTACACACTTCAATGCAAATTTTTAAAAGTAGGGGAGCAAACACCCTGTATTTGGAATTTTACCGAAAAAAAAAAACACCCTGTATTTGGAAATCCTACGGTCATGCTCCTCGATTGAAGATTTACCATCATCCAGAGATAAAGCTCCACCAAAACACCCAAGAAAGCCAGGAGTTCACCAGTTAAAATGGGAGAAAGAAAATAGCTCAAAAGGGTGTACAACAGAACATGATGGAATGGAAAGGAATCAAACCTCTCTAGCATCATTCTAATTCTAAAATCTTTATAAGTCATTATTAAATGAGGGGGACTATACAAGTGCTTCTCGTCAAACCTAAAGCTATATATCCAACCGCTTTCGCAAAACCAACCAGCTTCCAGCTCTTTCATGGGAGAAAGAAAAGAAAGACGGAGGAGTTCTTCAATGTCCTTATCTAGCTATAACTAGACTATCAATGGAATGTTAAACAAAGGAGGATTTACACGTAAGAAAGAATAGAAAGATGATCCATTAGATGTAATGCTTAATTTCTTTAAAAGATGAGGACCCAAGAGCATTAGTGAACATGGCAAGGAAACAAGCAACTGCAGAAAAATACCAGCATTCACCATCACGAGTCAAGGGGAAACCAACAAGCAAGTCTCCAAGCCATAATAATAGAAAAATCATCTAAGAATATGCAGTCTACCCTAAATGAGCCTGACTGATGTGACATTAACTGCCACCAATCTGCACTCATGCTCACTCTTTTCCCCTCCCTCTATTTTAACTCGAATCCAATCCAATCATCTTTACTTTGTTAAGTTCCTGAAATCATCAAACAAGTATTTCTCCGACTCTTAGAGACAATTAGATCTATTTCTAGACTAGGGTGTCTTTTGTATCCAACGATTCCAAGAGCGAAATCACGGCGTCAGAGTCGCAATTAGTGGTATTTCATTCTTTTTGAAGACTAAATGCTTCATCCCTTACTCACTTCCAAGGCCCCATTTTATCAGTTACACTACTCCCGACAAAACAAAGAGAAGCCTAAAACCACCAAAAGGCCTCTCACGACAGCAATCTTCTCGTCTCGCGAAGGACGCCCGACCACATCGATCGCGATTTCAAGTCCAGATTGCACTATCCGCAAATGAGCCTAATTCAATTAAGGTTCGGAAATGAGGTGAGCGACGGTACAAGGATGAAGTAATTGCCGACCTGAACGTCGGACGCTCGCTTGGTCTTGAGAGCCAAGCAATCGACGAGGGCGCTCCATTTCCCGGAGCAATTGTCGAGAACCCCCAGCCGGTAGTACTGCTGCATCTGATGGACCGGAGCTGCCGCAACAAAATTGCCGAGAATTACAAAATCGCAAGAGAAAGGAATGGCGGAATCACAGGCCAAATTCGAGGCGCGCAAGGTCAAAGACGAAGTAGAAGATCCTCTGAGAAAGAGAGAGTACAGTAGCAGAACCAAAGGGAGTTGAAGCAGGTGGTGCACGACAGGCGCCGCCGGGGGACGGAGGAGGCTTCTTCGTCCGCCGACGCCATGGCGGCGAGCCGTTCGCTGGATGGAAGAGCCGGTCGCTGAGGGGCCGGCGGTCCGCACGTGCCGATTGCGGGACGCGAGGGCGGGGGAGGTTTTCTGTAAGACCCGTCGAAGCCTGCGGATCCGGTCCGGGCTTTTAAGCCGGGTCGGGTTCCGTTTCTATTTCAGCTTTTTTGCTACCTGAGTGCTATGTTAGAAGAAAATATATGAATACTATTTTGTCGATGACAACGTTGACTCGGTGCAATTAGGCCCTGTTTGGTAACCATCCAAACAGGGCCAAATTCTTATTCTTTGTTCCCGGAATTAGTTTCGGCCTAAAATCGCGTTTGGTAAAATTTTTGTTCCCGGGAACCGATTGGGAATAGAATCAAGAACAAAAAAAAAAGTTGATTCTTGTTCCGGAAACGAATTTGAGAATCAAAATCAAGAAACTTTCTTCTTCCCTTCAGTCATCTCGCGACCACCGTCCACCATCGCCCCCCACCGTCCGCCGTCTGCCGCCGCCGACCACCGGTCCGGCGAGCTCGCCGGAGGCTTGCCAAGCCACTGGTGAGGCTCGGCCTCGCCAGATCTGGCAAGGCCGAGCCTCACCAGGGTTGGGCAGGGGTTGGGCAAGCCTCGCGATGCCCAGCCCCACCATTGGCCAGGCGAGGCTCACCCAACCTCGCCGGTGGCCTGGCAGGCCTCACCCAACCCCGACGAGTCCAGCCTGACCACCGACGGGGCTCGGCCTCGACGGGGCTAGGCGAGCCTCACCCAGCTGCCAGCGAGGCTCGGCTGACGAGGGCCGGCCTCACCGAGGGCCAGCGACGCTCCAATGAGGTCGTCGGCCCTCGTACCGGCGACCGGCCAGAAGAAGAAGAAGAAGAAGATGAGAAAAAAAAGTAAAAGAATTATTTAAAAATTAAAAGAAATTGATTTGAAACAGAATTAATGAACACGGTACCAAACACAATTCTATTCCAGAATCAGAAATTTTAGACAGTTACCAAACGACTTAAAATGCTTAGAATCAGTTCCCAGGAATAGAATCAAAAAGAATCAGTTCTGATAAGAATCTACTCCCGGGAACAGAATCGTTACCAAACTCGTCCTTAACCAATTAATGGTTTGATTTGCATTGCAACTAACTCTGATGATTGAATTCTAAAACTCTCCCTTTTTATTCATTGTTTTTCTATTATGTGCCATTAATACGTGGTATAACAATCTCACAAATGAAATTGAGTCAAATTAATTGTGAATAGTTCAAAATTAGTTCGGAGATCACTTGAGATTGACTCATTCAATGTTTATCTCCAACTCTAGTTGGACCTACTTAAATATCTTATCAAGTCAAGCTCAAGGGGCTCGCAATTCTAATAAAACTATTTTTTCTTAGGAAAAAAAAAAGGGGGAAGAAGAAGAGCTTCTATTATATTTTAGTAGAATTTAATTGTTATAAAAAGGCTACATGTCATAAAATTTGAATTATTTTATTCCCTCTAATTGACCAGAGTTAAATTGAACTCAAGTATCTCTCTTTTCTATTAGATTTAAGCTTGAGTGAGAAATTTAATACTCAATTGAGCTCGAGCTGGCTAGAATCGAGTTTTATTAAGTTTGCGATTCAAGTCAAGCTCAAGCTTGTAACTATGTCAGCGGGACCTAGTTCAACTAACGACAGAGTCTTTTCCTCAAACAAATGAAATAATCATAAAATGAGTATCGTTGTTGTTTCGACATAACACTAAAGTTTTTTATATATAAACATTGAGTCTGCAATTTTTGCACAATATTTTTATGATTTAAAAAAAAATCATTTTAAATTTAAGAGAGAGATCATTGATAGAAAATGGAAGAAACTGCCCCAAAAGGTCCAACTTTCCCCTGTTTATAACCTGTATATCAGCTCTGATGAAACATTGGATGGCACAAACTCACTGACGCGCAAGAGTAAAACAGTGTTCCCACCCTATTGCCTTTGCCTCTTCTTTGTTTGAATTGATTGACTTTGTGAAAGTGGGGAAAAACTAGAAAAGAGAAAAATAAAAATAAAAGATCAGCAGTATTACAAAATTCTAAAGCACTGGCCTCTTGCTACATCCACATTCCACACCAAACAATCGTCTTACTGAAATAAACTGCTCATATCATATAATTAATCCTGTACAAAGCCAAGGCACCAAAACAATATGTTTTACATTTTTGAGAAAATAATGCAATCATCTAGACAAAGAATCGCAAGATCTTGATTCTGACGAAATGAAGCTACATTGGAGCATTACAAAATCAACCCGACCCCCAATTTCAGCGTTTTCCCACATCTCGCCCTGTACAACTGTTCTCGAGTTCAGTCCTACCAAGACCAGGAACCGGAACCCCACAAAGATCCATGAAAACCAATTGTACCAAGGCCTGCTCTGATCTCCTCTCCATTAACTTATGAGACATCCGTGGCCCTGAAGGACCTTATCAGACTTGCCTCCAACCTGTGCCCGATAAATCTAGAATTAGCGTGCCTCGATAGCCCAAGCTTAGAGGATTCTTTTACTATACTGGTTTCTGAGAAACCTGGATCTCCATGGCTACCTAGCTTAGAGGCATCTCAAAAAAAATCACGAGAACGGAAATTTTTGTGAGGACTATGTGAAAAGCATCTTCAGCTCCTCTATACGTGCCGTGCGAACTTCTTGATCTGTCAAAGCACCGGATATGATTCGCTGTTTACGTGCTTGCACTGCTTCCATCCTCTCCTCAACTGTTCCCTGCCATTTGCAGATTTCAACAAATTGTAAGACTCTAAAAACACAAAACCCTCAAGAGGAGAAAACGTGGTTATGGGTGACAATCACACAGACGTAGTAAGGACTTTATCAGAGAAATAGCCACCTCATGGAAGTACGTAAATAATGCACCTGGCGGCAACCAAAATCATCTTCAAAGAAGCCAAAATAAAAGGGAATGAGCATAAATCTAAGTGCATTAGTGGCAACAGCACTCGAGTCAAATGCCGCAATCATGGATGTGAATGATGTGATTATCAAAAAATTCTTCAACCAATAAAAGAAATAAACCCAGTTACCCGCCACATGAACGAACATCGTTCACAGGATAGTCATCTTTTTCTTGGCCAGACATGATAAGCGACCTCGACAACACCTAATTACAACCCCCCAAACTTAAAGAGTTTTGCTGCTGGAGTCATTAAAACCAAAAACGTCAAACCCATCCATACAACTACTCAATCTAAGGAAATAGGGAAAACCTTCACAATGAACCGTTTGATCATCACACTTTTTGTTTGCCCAATACGATGAATGCGCATGACCGCTTGTTCCTCCACTGCTGGATTCCACCATGGATCCTGCAGAATATTTTAGGACAACGTGAATACAATATTAACAAATTTTGTTCTTTAAGACCATATGTAAATATTTGCCTAAAATTTTTCAAGCTTATGAAAGAATATTAGATTTGGATATTACTGCAAGCAATACAAGGCATAACCGAACTTCATATAAGGAAGCCCCCAAGGCATTGAGAGTGGATGCCAATTAGATGGAACACAAAAGTTAACTGAAATGTTCCAGTTCTTCTACATGAGCACTCTCCCTGTGTTGTTATAATCTTGAATAAAGCCACATTCCCTATTACCTTTTTCCTGATACTAGAATGTACCTTACATTTACTAATCTTATCCAAACAAAGCAATTTTGATCCTAAATATTTCCCAAAAGCATCTTTCCACCATACTCTTTGAAGTTATCATCAGCAACAAAAGCTGAAATCAGATCATAGAGATACTTTATCAAAGATAGCATGGAAGATAGCATGAAATACGGCTTATCCACCAGTGAGATAACAAGAGGCAATGCATTTGATCCAACTAATCCAAATAGTACCAGCTTACCATGACGAAAGCATTGGAAGCAGCTATCAAATTTACTCCCACCCCACCAGCCTTCAGTGACATCAGTAAGACCTAAGCCAAAAGATCATCCATGAAATCTATCAGCCAAAATAAATCATCACCCCATCTCCAGCAAAATAGAAGTGGAAATGAAAACAAAGTTAAAAAAAGAAACCAAAGGAGAAAAATATCTATGCTAACCAGAATATCATTGTCCTCTGAAAACCGTTTAATCACATTTTCACGCTGTTGCTGACTGAGAGACCCATCCAGACGAACAAATGGAATCTTATTTCTGCAAAAGAATTCGTGAATATTTCAGATGACAAACTAGAGAGACCCGTAACGAAAATTGACAACTATGTAAATGTGGAAAATATCACTAGTACTTAGATTCCGTTTGTTTCCAAGAAACTAAATGATTTGAAAAACATTTTCTAAAAAATAATTAATTGTATCGTTTGCAATAATTAGTCTATGAAATTTTTTTTCATTATCGATAAGAATTTGTGTCGACATATTTTCATGAACGGTGAATATATTTTTCTTTCAATTATTTTGTAAGCGATATAAGCAATCATTTTTAGAAAAACATTTTCCATATCATTCATTTTTTACAAAACAATGAACCCTTAATTGTTAACAGCCTAAGGATATTCACGACTCTTTTAAGTTTGTATCTATAGAGATAACCTAAAAAACTGCTTGCATATAGACAACTAGACGGTATTTCAAGCATAAAGCATGGGGCAACAAAAAAGCAATTCAGCACATACACGTAAGCTGTTTATATGAAAGTTGCAGGACCTAGGCAGGAGAAGAAGTGCACATTAATAGTGGTCCATATATGCTACACAATGAAGTGAGGGAAAAGGAGGTTTGGATGACTTGAAAATTTTGGATCCAAACCAACTATACATCCCTCTTAGTGAGATACTAAGGTACTCAAAAGAAAAAAAAAATGCTGGCACAAAATCCTACCGAGAAAGAGGAATCTGCAAAAGGTCCAAAAAGGCAGTCCATTGGCTGAAGACAATGCTCTTTGAGCCTGAAGACTTGAGGTTCTCAAGTTCATGCAAGAGAGCAGAAACTTTGGATGATTCAACCCAGTTTTTCTCAATATCAACCTGAAAACGACTTTCAGTTGGTGCCGTGATCAAATCTTGTCTGGTGATAGTTTGCCTGTAAGTACAACAAAGATTACAATACTTACTGACATATGCAGATTTAAAATTGGACAAGACTCCAAGGATAGATGAAAAATTGATGTTTAGACTTCTAAAATTGTGTGAGCTTTCCCAAAATACCTACAAACAGGACATAAACCAGAATTTGAATTACGCCAACTTGCCAAAAGACACTCTCGGCATAGGCGGTGAGCACAAGCTGTTAGAACTGCATCTTCAAAGGCTTCAAGACATATCGGGCATTCTCCTACTTCCCCCTTTCGGAGCTCTTCCATGACCTCTTGAACATAAGCCCGCGATGGTGCATTGCTGTTCCCCTCATCCAGGTCGCTCAGACTTCCTTTCAAGAAACGTCTCGCTAGCTTATTCAAGTCAGCATATTCCTGTGTATCCCCTCGACTGGACAGACAAGCCACACATCCTTAACATTAACATGATAAGAGCGTCCTAATATATAGAACTAGATGTAACACAGATAGTAAGCATAATAATGCAATGAAAAGAATACTATCAGAAATCACAATTTCGCAGTGCCATCCAGCAATTAGATGTTCTCAAACAAGAATCAGGGGAAAGAATCCTACAGGAAGCATTGTTTTCCCGCCCTATTCCATATTCATGGAAAGAACAATAGCTGTCAGGAGTCAGTTATCACTCATTTCTTCTTTTTCCAAATCTATGTTTTCTAGAAATAATTTGACAGTTTCAAAAATTTTAAAATCACATAATGCGATGAAAAGGTGTAGAGTCCAACATAAACAAGAAAAAGAATAATCACGCAACACAATTCCTGCTCAATAATGATGATGATGATGATGACAACATTAACAACAACAACAACAAGAATAAAAAATTGACGAATATGCTTGCTCAATAAAAGTATCCATTTTCTTGACCATTAGGACTTCTCATATTACTGTCAATGTATCTTTTGATGGAAGAAGAGATATATCTAGGTAGAAAACGACTCCTCCACAATCACACAAGTAGGTTTATGTTTAGCTCTGCCAAAACAAGAGTGTCCTCTGTATGAGTTAATGTATTCTATTTTCCCACAGAAAAGCTAATAGTTAAGATATGGAATATGAAGAGAGAGCACATGGGAAAAGCAGATTCCAACAGTGGCTAGATGCTAAACATATGAAGAGTGAGTGTCAAGAATTTAGCAGCACTTCTCATCATTTTAGTTTCTGGTAAGACCACTATCCCAGAGTTTGGGATAATATTTCCATGTCTATACAGACACAGAGAAATTGGGATCATATTTCTGTTCAAAAAGACTTCTTAAATTTACCAATATCCTAACAATATTCCCAGTGTTATGCAATAGCATACACCAGCTCACCTCCATGAAGTGATCATCATACAGAGGCAATGCAACTATACGTGATAGTAAGGATGAACACACAAAGATAACACACCTCATCACAAGAAATGGGTGATCACAACATTGGCGAAGACGTAAAAGTAACTCCAGTATTGAAGCATAATTGTGAAGAACCCGGCCTTGCTCAACAAATTGATCAAACTTGACCTAGAGAAATTAAATGCTTAATCATAATGAGAATAATAATAAGAAACCCTATTCCATTTGTTTCACAAAAATCAACAAATTGGAAAATATTTTCCAAACTTTAATCATTTTGACCGCTCAAGAGAAAGAATCAATGAAAATATTTCCATTACTGTAACAATCAACGCCAAAACATTTTTGCTAATAGCGAAAACATTTTTCAAAAATTCATTTTCCTAAGAAATATAGATGATAACAATTAGGAAAACATTATCCAAATTATTGATTTTCTATGAAACATATGGAGTCTAAATGGAAATTTATCTTCCATAACACTGCCAATGGTTACACAAACCTTGGATTTTTTAAAAAGTGCTTCATAGAAGTCCTTTTCAGCTTCGCTTAATTCACAATAGACGACCTTCATATCGGCTGGAGGAAGAACTAGAATGGGCCTGCAGTTGCATAAATTGAAATTTAGATTCAGATTACACAGATGGAAGGGACCAAGTTCTGACATGTCCATCTGCTCACCTTCCGTCTCGATCAGTGGTGAACTTTGTTCTTCTCAGCATAATCGGCTTTAAGATTGTTTGCACCAGTTTCAACCCCCTCTCGTCCCCTTCCTCAAAGGGTTTTTGGATGAGTTTATTCCACCTAGACAAAGGTTTATAGATCATATAATTAAAGGAACTCTATAACTATATATTTAAAGGAAAATTCATTAGTAAAGTAACAAAGGAAGATTGACAACATCCCACAAAATTAAGAATAGAAATTAAAATCTCTATCAGATCCTCAGTCTTTGAACTATTAGAATTATTTCTAAAGAGGAATCCCAGAAACCAACAGAAACACAGTCCCGAGAATACATACCAAAAACATATCAGTGGCCATGACCCAAGCATTGAACAGCAATTGAACACTGAATAGCCACTAAAAAGGACTAAATTGATTATTTGCACAAATTCTCAGTTTCCCAGTTTCTGTCATCATATTTCTTCATAAAACAAAAACTCAAGAGAAGTTTATGAATTATGATCACAATTAATCAGAGAAAAATAATGGCCTTTAGCATATCAATGATATCTTTGTCATCCACTGAACTTGATACTAACCCTTGAGCTTATAAAAATTCAACTTATCCCAGCAAGTTCTGAGAGTATAAAGGCTGATGACAAAAATTTGCATTATCTGAGCCACAATCAGTTCAAGAACTGAACAAGCCAGTAAAAGGTAAACCGATGTCACAATGAGTAGCAAGCCATGGGCTGCTAAATCTGACATTCCATAGCTTTTATCAATTCTTGTGCACAATCTCAAAATGATGTGAGCAGGCTTGGCTATTAATTCCAACTACACATGATTAACTGAAACACGTCGTCCACTCTCAACGTACCTTTTATATCAATCAGCTAAGGTCACCACAACATGAGCTCCTCTTCAAGGGAAGATGAGTTTCAAGCAATCAGTTAATTCGTAATGGCTCAAGCTTATTATAAGGTCGTACTTACACTTTCCAACATTCAGCAGTTCATGAAAAAGGGAAAATTGAATAATTTTTAATGTATGAAGAGGCTTCTTGGAAATTACAGTTTGTGATTTTAAAGGCAATCCTTCATATGTCAAAGATACCAAGACTTTTCTTCGTAAATGGATGCTCTAAGCATCAAATTACATAAAGAACGGTGGAAGAAGTGTAAAAGGCTTACCATGCCCAATTGGCCCAGGGCTCCACTCTCAGAAACCGAAGAAGACTGTAGATGTCCTCAAGACTGTTCTGTGACAGTAAAATTACACATGCCAAGGCCCAACAATATATCAGCTAAAAATGTATAATAGTTTTTCTTGGCCTGAAACATGACTTCAAAGTACAGTAGAGAAAAAGGGACAAAGCTAAATCCAGCACATCTCTGAAGTATTTATTTGTGTAATTCTTCCAAATCCATATACATTTGGGTCTCCAAACACTTAAATTCAAAAGTTCACCTGAATGGGGGTACCGGTCAAACACCATCGGCAATTGGCAACTAAGGCAGCAGCAGCCATAGAAATTTGGCTCTTTGAGGACTTTATAGTATGTGCCTCATCAAGAACCACTCTGAACCACCGAACTGAGAAAAGCACCCCACTCTCCCCAGAATTCTGCAAAGTAATCAATTGCACAAAAACTTATGTGGCCTACTTATATCTAGACTCTGAGAGAGAGAGAGAGAGAGAGAGAGAGAGAGAGATCTTTGAGCTACCTCTCCGGAATATTCAGAGGTTAAAACACCATATGTAGTGATTACAACGTCACTTTGTGCTAAGAGTTTTGCATCCTTTGGTCGACTTTGTCCATAATGAACATACACAGACAGAGACCCAGGTTGTACATGAGTTTCAATCTCAGCCTGTCAAAACAATTCTATGGATCCGGTCACTTGCAAATACAAAACCACCCAGTTATGTAAATCATGACATAAACGCAATACAACCTTCTCCAATAAACAAAAGCAACCCTTTTTGTCAGTCATAACAAAGCAACCTTAGCATTAGCTTATTGTATTACGCCTACCTTCCACTGGCCTAGCAAAGTCATTGGACATACAATCAGACAGCCACCATTCAACATCCTCTGCTTCATCAACCTGTTGAAGCCCGAGAACTTATTTTCCCTTTTGGATGAATTTGGAGACTGCTCTAATGTCTTTGCAATTTCAGAACCTTCATTCAGCGGTTGAGTTATGTTCAGACTGCCCAAAGATTCACCTCTTTCTTTATGAGTGAGGAGGAGAGCTATAGTCATGATGGTCTTCCCAAGACCCATAGCATCCGCCAGAATCTTCAAGAAGAATCACAAATTCAATAATTAGGATGTTACGATATAAACCTAACTTAAAGTAGTAATGTCTCAATTACATACTCCTCCCCGTGCCATCTGAAGCATGCTTGGGAACTCTATTGTAGCATCCCCCGAGAATGCATTCAAATAAACAATAAGATCCCTCCTGAAAAAGAAAAAATCATCAGGGAACCAACTCTAAGCAAACAAATGGGAAAAAAAAAATACCAAAAGCAGTACAAATATGCCATACTTGTCCGCCAAACGATATGCCTCCCAGCATGGATGAAGTGTGGTCGCTGCCTCATCCATGCAGCGTCCCTTCTCCTGTTGGACCATCCAGTGAAGTGCCTGCTTCTGATATGGACGGAGTTCACAGTGAAGCATACATGGAGGATCCATCTCCTGCAGTATGATATTAAGAAGCGACTTTGATTCAAATGCTGCTAACTGTAACACAACATAGATGATAAAAGAACACAACGCATATGGTACCTCCAAATCAAGATTATCTCCAACACCAACTATCTTGTCAACATCAGAATCTGATAAGGGCTCCTCATTTTCAGCTTCATCTCCATTTTGACATGGATTATGAGACTTAATAGGTCGTGATAAAGGGATTGGAAGACCAGAGCTGAGCTGTCAAGTTTTATTCTTTAGCTGTTGAATTTTTAAAAACGATGTCCAAAGAGGAAAATACTATTCATATACCTTTGAATCTAAGGGTCTTTTCCTTGGAAATATATCATTGGGAGTCAACTCAGCCTACTTAGCAAGAGACAAAGATGTCAATAAACACATATGGAGAAGTGCAGAAAAATCACCAAATCACATTAAACAACCGTAGCTTCACAATTGTGAAGAAAAATCAGACCTTCTTAAAGGGTGTTAGGCCCAGCAATCGGAACAGATTTGGGAATGGATGTACCACAGATTCATCAGTAACATTACCGGCTGCCTTGAGCGAGGCCTGCTTTTGCTCGTGGAACATGGAACTATTGATGTATACACTGGGTAAAAGCAAATGTCCAACATCATCAACTGTTCTATGCAGCATTCAGACAATGAAAGGAATAAAACAGAATATCATCATGTTTAAAGAGTTGCAACAGTGGGTTAATGGTGTGACTGGCTGTAATGGCTACGACTTGTGAATTCATAAAGAGACATACGCAGATCACAACTCGCCAGCCACCAGTTGACGTTACCTCATTGATAACAAAACCGAGTCCATGATGCCCAACGTTTCGGGAGCAGACTTGCACCATCCCTCGATCTTCACCTTCTGATCTCTCACCAGTGGCACAAGACAACGAGCCCACTCATTCGGAATTCGACCAATCTGCCAACATTGCCATCAAAAAGCTCAGCAGTGAGAACCAAAAATCAACAGAACCCAAAGAAAAAGGCCACGACTTTTCAAATTTGAAGTTAAATGGAACGGAACATACCTCTCCGCATTCCTTCGTAGAAAACCTCACAATCTCCGAACAAGCTGCAGCGCTCCGTCCTCTGCCGAATTTTCCAGGCGAAGGCGACGCAGCACTCTGCTTCGACGGAAACGTGAAAGTCAGCTTTTCTCCAGGCTTCACTCTTCTCCCCTTGCAGGTGGAGAGCCCAGCGACTTCGCCCCACCCAACAAGCCACCATTTGCTCTCAGCCCCCGACAATTCCCCGCCGTCTTCAACGCCCTCTCTCAAAACCGCTCCATCCGCCGCACCTCCGCCCGGCCCATCCAACCCGCGCCCCACGACCTCATCCGGCTTCCCTCTCGCAACCACGCCGTCGCCGCGATTCGAGACCCCGGCGTTCCTCCGCCGAGGCTGAGTCTGAGTCGGAGTCGTCGTCGTCGTCGTCGTCGGCGGCGGCGGCGGCGGCTGCCGGGGCCTCTCCCGCGCCTTGAAATTGGGGGTGTCGAAGATGATGTTGATGGCCCGGGTGGCGTCGTTGCTCGCGAGGTGGAGAGCCCGGATGATGTCCATGTCCGAGAAGTCCGCGCCGACGACGGACCGGACGGTCGACAGCAGCTCGTCCGTCGCCTTGTTCCCCATCCCCGCCGCTAGCCCTAAATCCTAATCTCAGGCCGGGCCGAATCGGAAACCCCCTCCCCGGCACCGCCGATCGGAGGGGCGACGGGAGTGTCGCCGGATCGGAACGAAGGATTTCCGAAGGGCCGCGTTCAAAATCGAGAGCGGCGAGAGGCGAGAGAAATGTTGAAAAAGGCGGGGCCGGCGGTGTTGAGTCGGGAGGGAAAATAGAGAGAGAAGTGCCGCGAGAGTGGGTGTGCGCTACTCCGCTTCTTCCCTTCACCCTTCCCGCCACGGGGAGAGCGTGGTTTTGATGTGGGGCGTCCCACGGTAGCAAGCGTAGGGACGATATGTGGGTACGGCTTGCTTTGGGTTGGGCTTTTTGGAGGGATGTCTCGGCCCATTGTCGCGAGGATCTTCCGATGAAGGTGGATTTGCCGAAAGGGGACAGCGTTTGGTTGATGTATATTTTGTATAAAGCAACGTTTAGGATAAAAAGAAATTGAGGAAAGTACATTAGAAGTCTTAAAATTTATTGTAAAAGTGTAATTGAGTTTTAAAATTTTCAAAAAATGCATGTAATTCATAAAATGTATTACGAAAGTACAATTGAGTTCTTAAACTTTCAGAAAGTATAATCAGATTTTAAAACTTGTCAAAATGGTTCAATCAAGTCTTTAAGTTGATTACATTTTTTTAAATTTTAAGACTCAATTATACTTTCATGATAAGTTATAGAACATAATTGCATTTTTTTTTCAATTTAGAATTCAAATGAACTTTCATAACTAGTTTTAAGGCTTAATTGTACTTTCATTGTAAATTTTAAGACTTTCAGTGTACTTATCTCAAAAGAAAAAAAAGCGAGAGATCGGTGAGCATTTGTGGAGAGGGCATGGACTCAAGGCCAAAGTCGAGGGGAGCTTCAACGAAGAAAAGAGGAGCATTGGTGACAACCCTAACCACAGCATATTTCATCACGATCCTCGCTGAAGCTCAGCAAAAGTATCAGGCGACAAAGGTTGATAAAGCTCGAGCAAGGCCTATCACAACCCCAAGCGAGGGCTGCTAAAGTCAAGCAACCCCAAGGGATGAGCTACGGAGATGCAAGACCTCAGGCACAGCATGGCAATGTCAAGGTCGTGCGACCTCAAGCTTCCTACGTTTGGCCTTTCAATAGTCAAGCTTTCCAATTCTAACCCTTAACCATTGGCGTGACCTTTGCCAAGGTGACACCAAGGTCGCACGAGTTAGACAATGGGTCGCTGAGGCCACATGACACTCGTGTTGTGCAGCCTTGGGCAACCCAACATACTGTCCATGCAGCTCCAAATTTGCAGATCAATCATACTAGAATAATTAAATATAAGTGGGGGCAATTTCAAAATATAAAAAATTCATTAACTTTGAAATCGCCTTTCAAAAATCTCGAAAACTCGAAATACTATCATAAGTTTTAAACTTTGCCAATGCCGACATTACTCAAAAGAGGTCCAAAAAAATTGCTAAAGGCTCTTACATTTACCCAATGATATGTCGAGACCTAGAGCCCATTTATAATACTGAACCAAAGACACCCGATCAAAGCTTTGCTTTCCTTTAAAGCAATTATTTGTGTGAACCTCGGAATCATAACCATTTATTTAATCAATGCATTTGATGCAACTTGCAGCGTTTTTTGTTTTGCTCAACCGAAACAAGCAAAGAAGCGCCTAAGAAAAAAGACCTCCTAAAATAATTATCAGATCCTCGATGCCTACAAATTTCAAACAGACTCGTCCTCGCGCCCTGCCCTCACGTGAAGCCACACCACCGCCGCACGCCATCACCGGAGCACGTGGCACGCTTCAATCGCTTGCCCATATCGTCACCGCACGGTGCGACCGTTGCTCTCCTCCCTCGGGTGCGAAGCGTGACTTCTATAATGGCGATGGTGTGCGAAAGTCGGGGATGGCGGCGGCGTGCAGCGGGCGGCTCGCCGTAAGGGATAGGGGCAAAGGGTGATTTTGTTTGAACTGGGGCATCGAGAGAAGAATCATTGCTCATCTTGGTCGAGCGAAAACTTGCGACAACATTAAATAAATGAAGGTTTGAGAATGAGATCCTGTCACAAAGAGATAAAAGGGAGAAAAATTAAAAGGTCAGCGTTTTCAAATGAAGGGCATTGTGATCCACTTCCTACGATGGAGTGAGTTTACGAACAAATTGGGGTGCAAATAGCATTTCACATGAGTAAAATGCATTACGAGAGCGCACATAATAACCATTATATTTCTATTTCATGACTATTTTTTTATTGTAGACTAGTTTCCAAAACAAAAATCAATTTGGTAAAATTATTTCATTTTTCTATTTTTTGAATAGATTTCTACTTCATAAATAGGTTTGGAACAAAAATTAATTTTTTTTTTTTACTTTTCTATTTCTGAAATAGAAATGAGAAATAAAAACGCTTCTCATTATTTGTTATTGTTATTAGTCGGTTGCTCATCTATCATTGCCAGCCATCATTCGCCATTCATTGTCCATTGTACCCGCCATGGCTACCTTGCCACTTGCCATCGAAAGGAAGAAGTTTTGTGTTGTTATCAAAATAAATTTATATTTTAGGAATTAAAATTTTGTGTCGTTATCAAATGCATATTCTTACTTATAAACTTATCCAATAATAAAAATAACAAAATCTATTTCTCTTCCAAAAATTAAAATATAACCAGAATGATTATCATTTGCGTCATGAACATCTCTCTTCCAAACCTCACCGTGATTGGGTTTAGGTGGTATCCTCGAGACATAAGACCTCCGTTCGCTATTCATGTTGCTAACCTCAATGCTCTGATTCAAAGCTTAATGATAGTTTGTTGACGATATCTCGAGAAGCTAATACTTCGCAAGAACTTGGACGGCGATAATCATTTTAGTAAGGTTAGGACCCGATAACATAGTGTTGCTCAAACTCTAAAACTTGTCAATTGTGCACTTCAGTCGCAAATTTTTCAAATTATGCATTTAAATCATAAAACTTGTGAATTCGTGTGCGTACTGCACGGATAGCTTTCTCCATTGATTCTTTTATCCTATGTGGCCGTTAACAATCCTCGTCACCATAAATCAAATGACCTAATTAACACGGTTCTTATGTTCCAACCCCAAATTGAATAAGTGAAGGTGCTACTCAAAATCAAGAACCCTAATTGAAAAATGGACCCTAATTCACGTTTGATTGGGGATACGAGCGAGCAGAAGAAGCATGCGAAGAAGCATGCCCTGTTCAGCGAGAAAGTAACATTAGAAGTACCATAATTGTCATATAGTACTCATTTATCACCAAAAAATTTCATCAAATTACTTAAGGCGCGTTTGGTTTTATTATGGGGAATAATTTATTTTCGGAAATAATATTTCTTTATTTTTATTCCCTAAACAATTTTTGAATAAAATAATGCGTTTAGTAATTACACAAAATTTTATTCTTATAATAGAAAAGGAATAGGAATGTATTTGGTACAACCCACAAATTTTTGTAACAAATAATTTCTTTTAGTTTTTTGATAATTTTTTTTTCTTTTTTTCTATCTTCTTCCTCTTGCTCCTCCTCTAGCCATCACCATGATAGCTAGCAAGCGGTGAGAAAGAAGAAGAAAAGACAATGACTTTTTCTATACATTATTCTTGGAAATAAGAAGTTATTTTTTTTATTTCTTATCTTTATTTCAAATCTATTCTCCAGCTTCTTTTCTGTTTTGAAGAATACAAAAATCAATTGACATTAGTAGTGATCAATTCCTAGTATGATTTGATTCAATTCGGTCCAATGGAATTGATCATTTAGCAAAAAATTATAAAATTATAAAATTATAAAAAAGATAATAGAGTTCTTACTATTTTAAAATTTATTGATAGTTTTAAAATATAAAAAAATATTTAAAAACAAGAGAGAGAGTCTAGTCTAGTCTAGTCCATCCGTTTGATCCGATCCGATCTGGTTCCCCCAAAATCGGATTTAGACTAAAAATTACCGGTTTCCTTTTTATGGAAACAGGAATTGGACTGACATCCCCGGGAATCGAACCAAACCAGCCATCTAATCCGGTCCGAGAGATTCTCGATTCAAGCGAACTGATATGCTCGCCCCTAATTAACATTACCAAACAAGTTTTTGTTCTTTTTTTTTTTGTTCCGGAAAACAAAAGAACAAAAAAACAAAGAAACAAAAACGTTGCCATGTGGAGTCTTAGGATGCATTTAGTAACATTTTTGTTCCGATTAACAATTTTTTAATAGAAATAATTTATTTATTTTTGGTTACAGGAAACAATTTATGAATATAAGAATGTGCTTGCTAACTGCAAATTATATTTCATGAATAAATATGCATTTGGTAAATTTGTATAATTTTTTTCATTTTTTTTTTCATTTTTCTTCTTTTTGGCCGATCGCTAGGCCCCGACGAGGCCGAGCCTAGTTAACCAACGCGAGGCTTGGCCTTGCTAGGCTAGGGCGAGGCCAACCTCGCACCGCTCGCACGAGGCTCAACCTCACCTAGGTGGCGCGAGGTCAAGCCTTGTCGGTGACCTCGCCTGGTCACCGAGGCCATCGGCGAGGCTTAGCCTTGCCTAGGTGGCGCGAGGTCGGCCTCACCAAGCCACCGCTGGGCGATGCCAACCTGGCGGTGGCTCGGACAGATTTGGCGAGGCCAAGCCTCGCCGGGGGCCAGTGACGCTCCAGTGAGGTCGCCGATCGTCGGCCATGGCCAAGGCCAGCGATTGGCCAAAGGAAGAAGAAGAAAAGAAAATTGAGAAAAAAAAAAGTGTTTTTTCAGAATTGTTCAAGGGAACAAGAAACAAGTTTTTTTTCATTTATTGTTTTTATTCTAAATCTGTTCCCGAAAACAAAAATGTAAACAAACGCGTTTCTATTCTTTTTTTATTCCTTGAAACAAAATAACAAAAATTTGTATTCCAGGGAATAGAAACACATTTTGCCAAATACACCCTTAAGTACCAAAACAATCATTTAGACAAAAAAGTTTAAATCAAATGGCTCATTTTCTAAAAAGGCAAGTCCAAGTGGACGATGGGTCGGTCATTCCCTCCCTAAACAACATTACACCTGGAAAATTCTTTCTTTTTCCTTTTTTGGTCCGTACCTGGAAAATTCTTTCAAATAGACAAATTTCTCTCTCTTTTTGACTTGGAATCCCTCTCCTGTTCGATGTTCGCACTCCATCATTGCTCACACCCCGTCTCCCACTCACTTACTCAATCGGTAACATCCTCTCTCATTTATTTACTCGATCAATGTAAGTAAAAATTAGGGTTTGACTTGGTGGTTAGAGGGAGAGGGAAAGTATTAGGGCTGGGTGCTAGATCGCGAAGCATTCGCCATCGTCATGGCTCCGTTGACATGTACTTGGACCGCTTATGCTTATTGTCCTCTCCATAGCAATATTTAGATCTTAATTTTGCTTCAAAATCGTTGGTTTGAAGTAGGGTTTCGAGGAGAGGTGAATCTTGGGACAAATCGGCAAGCATTATGCTTATTCCCACCTTCGTCTTAGCTTTGTTGACATGAACTCAAGCTACTTCTGCTTATTCTCCTCTCCATCGTAAGAGTCAAATCTTAATTTTGGCCCAAAAAAGTTAGTTTGAAGAAGCGTTTTAAGAAGAGGTGAATTTTGGGACAAATCAGCAAGCATTGTGCTTATTCTCATCTTTGTCTCGTCTTTGTTGACATGAACTTAAGCCACTTCTCCTCGTTCTTCTCTCCACTGTAAGAGTCAAATTTTAATTTTGGCCCAGAGGTGTCAGTTGAATTATGGTTTCAAGAAGAGGTGAATTTTGAAACAAATCGATAAGCATCATGCTTATTCTCACCTCCATTCTGGCTTTGTTGACCTCAACCTGAGCTGCTTCTACTTATTCTCCTCTCCATTGTAAGAGTGAGATCTTAATTTTGGCCTGAAAATGTCATTTTGAATTAGGGTTTCAAGAAGAGGTGAATTTTGGGACAAATCAGCAAGCATTTTGTCGGGGTTTGAAAATGTTGAATTTCTGACATCCCAAATTGGAGGTGGCACTATTTATATACATATTTAATAAATGTAACACTTAAGTGATCCCATCAAAAGTTTCGGTATTAAAGCGAACGTCATACAAAAGTTATGATATTTTTAGTTTCATTTTTAATAACTCCCTTTGAAGCTGAATCAAAGGTATTTTGCTTCTCTAGTCTCCAAATACCGTTGTGATATGGACAAGAAAGAGCCGATGAGAAAGTTTTCTATAAATGCGCTTGGTTTTAATAGCCTGGGAAGGCGAGTCTTTTCTATGGTTGAATCCAAAGGTATCGCATTGATTAAGATAATCGAACTAAAATGTGACTCGTGGTAATAAATGCAAACTTTTAAAGTGGAGTTAGGGTCAAATCACTTGGTACCCTAACAATTCTTTCTTTCTTTTATACCATTGCCACGTATGCATATTTTACATATGCATGGACACGACACACGCAACAATGCGAGATAGGCAAGGAAACGTTGAATCGAAAGTCCATAACTCAATAACTTAAATAAGGAAAATAGTTGAGTTTCGACTCTTAGAGCAATCAATAAAAAGAAAAAAAAGAAAGGGTCACTTTTCCCTTCACATGTATCGAAATAAAACTACTTGCCAAACACCTTAGGTAAAAATACTTCAAAATGCTCGCCAGACACCCCTGACATTTCCCTAGTGAGCCTTAGAGATTAAAAGTTCATTAGAAATGCCGAACCAAATGCAACCTTAATAACCTGGGAAGGGCTAATCTTTTATATGAGTTGATCCAGATGTATCACCTTAATTAAGAGAAGAGGACTGCCGCGTAATTCGTGGTAATAAATGTAGTCCATCGAAGTGGAGTGAGAGGAATCACTCGGTACCTTACAATTCTTTCTTTATTCTTTTATACCATTACCACGTATGTATACTTCAAATATGCATAGACACGATGCTTTTAGCAATGTGAGATGGACAAGGAAAAGCCGGATCGAAAGCCCATAATTCAAAGAAGGAATGCAATTGAGGTTCAAAGGTTAAAATGGTCGATGAAAAGAGAAAAAAAAGAAAGGAAAAGTCACTTTTTCCTTCTGCACCCAAATAAGGAATTGCGAAAATTTCACAGTTCGCTATAAATTTCTGCCATTTTCAATTTCTCAACTGTTCAATTTTTCATAGAAGGCCCAACCCCAAATCAGCCAAATCAAGGGGAGAGGGCGCAACCGAAATCAGAAATTCGCCCCGTCCCAAAGACGAAAGGGGCTCCGGGGTCAGCCACATCATCGCTATAAGAAAACGTTCGGGGGGAATTTGGCGGGCAACGATATTGAAAGCCGGACTCGTTCCCGCCAATTTCGTGACTTTCGCTGTTTTATTTTATCGTACGTCAAGGGCACCAATAAGAACAGAAAAACAAAAGAAAAAGAAAGCCCGCGCACTTAACCGATTCGAGTGGGAATTTTTTTTTGTTTTTTTTTTTTTGCAGGAGCGGCGAAAGTACACTGAGTTGACTCGTTCGATTCCTTGTTTTCCGACCATCGTCGTCTCTTCCCTCTTTCTTCTTTTTTTTCCTATATTTTGGGAGTCTAGTACATTAGCCACAGATTCATATACTATTGATTTTAGGCCTTATTTATTTGAAACCAAAAACAACAAGAGAAATAAAAGAAGGAATATATTTCTAGCGACTAATACTACATGCTTAAGTAATACGAATCGACGATATGGAGTGAATCCCCAGAGTAAAGCTGGTCGAAGAATTGGTCAATTCATGGGACATATTAGTTTGATGGATTTAATCGGTGAATTTGATTGATAATGGATCAGATAATTCAAGGTCGATCAGTTTCGGACTTTAAAATTTTAACATACCTGTTATGATTAATTTCCACTTTTTAAAACTTGGAACCGATTCAATTTGCCTTTGAAACGACCTTAAAACCCACCTTGTTTGTCTATTAACTAATCTTAGAACTTACTCTATTTTTCTAGTTCAGTTCTAAGGTCTACTCAAGAACTTGCCTTTTCTTTCATTCTCTCTCTCTCTTTTTCTTTTTTCATTTTTATAACAAAATAATATGAATTACAAAACAATCAAAGTAAAAGATCAATGAGGATGGGTGAGCAAAGGTGAGTCAGGAGCTATAAGGCTCAAATTAGTAAGAGCGAGTCATGAGCAAGCGAGGAGGAGGATGAGTCACGAGTGAGAGAGAATTGCACGAGTGTTCAAGTGAGGCTGGAGATAATGGAGAGAGATGCCGAAAAGAAAAGTGAGGGTTTTAGGCTTTAAAACCAATTCCAAATTCAATCAAGTCAACTTGGTTTGTGGGTGGTACTTTGCTCAAAATTAGGAACCAAACTAGTTCTTATTGATTCCAATTTGGAATCAAGACAGGAATTGGATTGGTTCCAATAGAAACCTAGAACGAGATAGGTTTTCAAGGCTATCTAATGCGGTTTCTCAGTAGAATCAATTCAATGTCACAGCTTTAGGGTCTATCGAGAAGAGTTCTAATTTTTAGTTCTTGACTTTTTGCAAATCGACATTCACAAAAATACTTTGAATATTTCGAAAAATTCAAATAGCGATGTATCCAATCATAGTTCCCTTCGATTGGCCTACCACCAAGTGTTTCTTGTGTTATTAATTTTCTCATTATCTTTATAGCTCTAATCTTTATTTTATTTTATTTTAGGTTTGAAGAGAAATTTATAAATGAATAAAAAAACTTATACCATTGTACCCAAAAAATAATTTTATTCGATAATCAACATTTTTTATAATTATTATCTATAGTCTATTGATCAAGCTAATTCTAGTCTTTTGTTAAAATAAAAATAATGTTGCAAAAGTGGAAAAGATTAGGAAAAACCTCAAGCCACTTTTGCTCCATTTATTTCGTCGGTAACGAATAATTTGGAAACAATATTTCTAAATAAACCAATAAATCTCTAACCGTTAATCCAAGAAAAAGGAGTAATAATAATAACCCAAGTTCAGTTTTTGAATTTTCAAGAAAGCGCGCGTCGGTCCTCCTCCTCCCCTCTTCCTCCCATTTATTTTTATTTTTCTTCCCCTTCAACGTGGAAGCTTAAAAAAAAAAGAAAAAGAAAAAAAGAAAGCAGCCCGAGTCACTCAACCGAGTCGGTCGAGTCAATGGTGCGTATCCGAAGAGACACGTAGAACTTAGCTCTCTCCCCGGTAGACTAGAAGAGAAGGCCAACCCAAAAAAAAAAAAAAAAAAAAAGAAGAAAGAAAGATGGTGGCAGGGGAGAGAGCCCATTCTCTCGTCTCTCTTCTTTTTAGGGCTTCTCCTCTCTCGTCGTTCCAGGTCGATGCTTCAATGGCGGTCATCCATCGCGACAAGGTATAACCCCTCCCCTTCCATCGCCGCCTCCGAATCTCCTCCACTGGCGCCGCCGCCGCCGCACGCGCCCACGCGCCGATCGCCCGTCGTCATCGGCGGAAACGCGCTAACGCGGTCTGCGGTTGCGTTTTTCCCTTTTTTTCAGGACGTGCGCGAACCCTAATCTTGTCATCGGTTCCGAGGGAGGAGTGTCGCTATCGACATCTGGAGCTTCGGCGTGGGGGAGATTTCAGGATTGAATTAACGATCCGCGAGGATTGGATTGGAAGTAGATGGATCCGGCGGTACCTAGGAAACGTGGCTGGCCGAGGAAGCGGCCGTTGCCAGATGAGGAGAACACAGCTGCCGGCAAGGGGAGCGGCCCGGATCCTAAGAGGCGGGCGGCGAGTGCGGTGCCGGTGGCAATGGTCGGCAGATACGTGCTGAAGGAATTCAACGGGAGGAAGTTCCTCGGGAAGGTGGTGTATTACGATACGGGTCTGTACAGGATTGAGTACGAGGATGGCCATCGGGAGGATCTGGAGAGCGGCGAGCTCTGTCAGATTATGATAGACGATAGACGACGGCAGCTTCGCCGAGGAATTGAGTAGGAGGAGAAAGAAGCTGGATAAGATGTTATCCGATGCCGGTGTGAAACTTCCCGAGAAGAATCGGGCGGTTGATGTCGAAGCGTCTTTGCCGAGTGAATCGAGCGGTGCCCCAGTTCGGGAAGATAGTGGGGATCGAGTCGATGGTGAAGGCGATGGCCACGCCGATTCATCGACTGATTCCTGCGAGTATGGCGAGGATGGAGGTTGGGGTTTGGAGTCTGAGGCAAAGGTAATACCCCCAGCTCCACAATTGCCACCGTCCTCTGGATCCATAGGCATCGCGGAGGAGTACGTTTCTCATCTGCTCTCTGTATATGGCTTCTTGAGGTCTTTTAGCGTTGCGCTCTATTTGTGTCCTTTTGGATTGGATGATTTTGTGGGGGCGCTTAATTCTTCGCTTCCGAATTCGTTATTGGATGCCATCCACGTCGCCCTGATGCGTTCATTAAGGCTTCATCTCGAAACCGTCTCTTCCGAGGGTTCAGAGCTTGCTTCAAAATGTCTAAGGTACTCACTTTGCGTTTTATTTACCTCGAGGTGATAAGTGGCCTCCTTTTCACTAAGACTGCTGCGTTACCTGAACAAGTATCTCGTGGAGATGTCTTTCTCGTTGTTCAATATTCATCCCTCTGTGAATTTCACATACCGAAGCGTCGAACTTAAAATTAATAAAGATAGACAAGCTTCCTTGATTGTCCGCACACCTATTGCTTACATGTCACTGATTTCTAGGAGCTGGAATCAATTTTTAGTTGTGGCTAATTCACTTAAATAATCACTAACCATCCATTACAAATTGAAAAGCCTGGGCTTGTAAGCACATAATTTGCTTTAGCCAGCTTGTTTTCAACTTATAAGTAATCACGTCAGCTGATTTTACTAGATTAAGAAGAGCTTCTCAATTACTCGTGTGTTGTGCAACTTGTACTGCGGAAATGAAAAAATGCAATACTTTTATTCTCTATTTTTTTTTTTTTATTTATAGTTTTTTTACTTTTGTGCTTTCTTGGCTAAATGTTTCTTTGAATTCTTACATAATTTGCAGATGCATTGATTGGGACTTGCTAGATATTTGACGTGGCCCATTTACGTGCTCCATTATTTAACTGTGATGGGTCATGTTAGAGGGCAGGAGTGGAAAGGTTTCTCTGAGGATGTTTTGTACAGGGATTATTACTCCTTATCTGTTGGTAAGAAGTTGTTGGTTCTTCAAATTCTGTGTGACCATGCGTTAGAGTGTGCAGATCTGAGAGCTGAGATGGACATGCGTGAAGAGTCAGAAGTTGGAATTGACTTGGATGGGGCTGCAAGTAATATATCCCAGAATGGAATGAGAATGGTCCATCCACGATTCTGCAAAACAACTTCTTTTCTGAACCGAGAAGCTGCAGGAGCCATTGCAGTAAGTTATACGATGAAAGCACAGACTAATACAAATTATAAGGCCAATGGTTCGGAAGGTGTTCAAGTTGTTGCTGATACTGCAAATCTTGGTGGGGATGGAAATGGGGACGAGTGTCGGCTTTGTGGAATGGATGGGACCTTGCTCTGTTGTGATGGCTGTCCATCAGCATACCATGCAAGATGTATTGGCTTGGTTAAGATGCATATACCAGAAGGATCATGGTATTGTCCAGAGTGCACAATTGATAGGATTGGACCCTCAATTACTTCAGGGACATCTCTTGTTGGAGCAAAGATGTTTGGGATTGATCCATACGAGCAAGTTTTCTTGGGTACTTGCGATCACCTACTGGTGTATGTTTTCCTCTACCTGGATAAGTCCATCTTTTATTTCTCGATTCAGATTATTGTTTCTTGGAATGTAGCAAACTGTCTTCTCTTCCTTTTATTGCCTGTCAAGACCCAGCATCCCTATCCTGTTCCTTTTTATTTCCTCCTCTTATTTTGCCAAAAGATGTCCCTTTACTTCTTTGCAGTATTTGCTTACCAATTTCAAAGTTTTGCCAGAATTTGTTTGGTTGGGTCTTGAACTTTGCTGTTTAGCGAGCTATCTTCCTATTTTTTTCTATTTGTAAGTACTCCCCCAATTATCTATTTGTTCTATTGAACAACACCCAATGCTTTCTGCAGGCTGAAAGCGTCTATGTCCGAAAAGTTGTGCCTTAGATACTACAACCAGAAAGACATTGTGAAAGTCCTGGAAGCTATTAACTCCTCTGCACAGCATACGACTTTATATTTGGAGATATGCAAGGGAATCATACGGTATTGGAATATACCGGATAATATGTTTTCCCTCCCTCAAGTGAATGAAATGCAAAGGGATCAGGTGAATGACAATGACATAAAGATTTCTTCTCAACCATTCGATTCTTCTGTTGATGGAGGACAGAAGATTTTAGGTGCCGCTGGAATTGAGAATGTGAGTGGTGTAACTGGGGGTGATGCAGTTACTATTGCAACTTCAGTCCAGACATTTGCGAATGAAACGGCACGCCGTGAAATAGCCGGTCATCATATCAGTAGTAACTCAAATATGGTGAAAAATGGACCTCCTGTTGATATGAAGCTACTAGAGCACATCAAAGTGGATTCTGCGTCATCTTCTGGTTCAGTTACTCAGCAAGCTGATCCATCTGACACCACCCACCACGGTTCTGTTGATAGGTCAAGCACATCCAACTATGTTATGTGCACCTCTAAGAACAGCAGTGGCAGCTGCAATGGATACCCAGATGGTATTGGTTTACCCAATTTTAAGTCTTACCAGAGTAAAATTTTTTATAGCGTCGGAGTTGGAGGAGGTGCACAAAATGTAGGGGAGACTTGCATGTACACTGGTGCCCTTTTTAGACCTCAGGCATACGTTAATAATTATATCCATGGATGCATTGCTGCTACTGCCGCTGCTAATCTGGCAACCCTTTCAGCTGAGGAAGGCCAGATTTCAGAGGTTCATGTTTCTGGAAGTTCCAAAAAGCTCACATCTGCTAGCTCCCATCAAATGAAAGCTTTTATATCAGCTACCCCCGATTTTTTTGGCCAATCTCTGAGAAGAAACTTGGAGAGGTGCCAAGAGAGAGGTGTGGTTGGTGCTATACTTGTAAGGCTCAAGTTATCAGCAGGAGAGGATGTATGCTAAATGCAGCAGCCCTGCTGGCCACTAAAAGTACAATTAAGATTCTTGGTGGTCTACCGCCGACTAAAAATGGTCAAGGGAGTCTTTCTAGCATAGTAACATATATTTTATTGATGGAGGAGAGTTTTCGAGGTCTTATTATTGGTCCATTTCTTGGCGTGACTCAAAGAAAAGAATGGCGTGAACGATTGGTGGAGGCTGCAGATTGCACAGCAGTGAAAGGTCTCTTGCTTGAGGTAAGTTTTGCATGCTCTTTATTTTGGTGCCAGCTTTGTCTTGTACCAAATGAGATTTTATTATGAGCCCGTGACTGAATTCTTTAGCTCTAGGCAACAGTAGGCATTGAATATTCAATAACATCAAGCTGGTGCAACAACGATAGGTGCCTCTTGATAAATTGAGTTCTTTTCATTTAAGTTAGTTGACAAGGAAACCTCATCGAAGAAAAGGGCAAAAACAACCCAGACAATAACTTTTAGAGTTTGAAAGGATTTTTTTCTTTTCATAAATAGCTTGAAAGAAGCATATAATTTGTACATTGGAATGTTCCTTTCCAGTGAATCATGCGAAGAAAGATTTATAAGATAGCACTAAAGAAGTTAGACCTGTGCAATGGATTTTGTTCTTTTTGACAGGGGCATGCTTTTGATGCACGTAAGTATAAACCGTTAGAAGAAATTCCAATTTGCTATTCACTAGATTTTTTTCAAATCCTTCATTATGCGGTGAAAATGTATGTTCACATATCCTAGCAATCATTATTAGTTTCAAATCACTTTACTGGTGTTAATGCTTTAGTGGAAAATAGTTCTCTCTTTTAAATTCTCTCACTTAATGCCTGCCCTTTCTAATATAAGGATCTTTACACGGACAAAATTAACACATCTGTGTCTAGGTTTTAAACCTTCTACTCTGTTCTTAGCAATTTCCTCCTTTTTCCAGATCTGTTGAAGTTCTCCCTTTGAAATCCTAAATTACCCTCTTGAATTTGTAATCAATTGTGCTTCATTGTCGAGTTCGGTGCATTGTGCACACATGAGAACGGATTTATTTATTTGATGATTTCCACCGGCAGCTTGAGGAGCACATCCGCCCAATTGCGCTGTCTGGTGACTGGATTAAGCCAGCGGATGATTGTTTGATGGAGGCTTCTGTTACTCAAGGTGTTTCTTCCACTGTTGATACGGCACACAAGCGCGGTCCTGGTAGACGGAGGAAAAATGCTGCTCTATCTGATGTTGCATCTGATGATGTTTTGGACAAGAGTTTCAGTTGGTGGCGAGGGGGGAAAGTATTAAAGCTTTTAATGCACAAAGCAATTTTGCCACGGTCATTAGTGAAAAGAGCTGCTCGCCAGGGTATTTTGAGTGTGCTATTATCTTCCTCATTTTAAGCTATCTTTCAACTTCCACATCAGATTGTCTCGGAGTCCTGAAGGATCCTGAATATTCTTGTTTTGTGTTCTTGTAGGGGGCCAAAGAAAAATTCCCGGTGTTCACTATTATCACGGTACTGAGATTCATAGAAGAAGCAGGCAATTAGCATGGAGAGCTGCTGTTGAAATGAGTAAAAATGCTTCGCAGCTTGCTCTTCAGGTCTGTGGTAATTTTCTGCCGTGTATTTCTGCATTCTTGTCTCTGACTGTGTATTTCTATTAAGCAAGTTGCATTTACTTTGATGTTATTATGTACATTGAAGGAATTCTATTTATTAACCTCTTATGAGTTATGATTATATTTACTTGCATCAGGTTAGATATCTAGATTCTTATTTGAGATGGAGTGATCTGGTACGGCCAGAGCAGAGCCCTCAGGATGCCAAAGGTCCAGAGTTGGAATCTTCTGTTTTCAGAAATGCATTGATATGTGATAAGAAAGATCAGGAACGCAAGGTACTGTATGCTGTTGATTTTGGGATTCAAAAGCACCTTCCATCTCGTGTCATGAAGAGTATAATTCACATAGAGCAAAGTCAAGGAGGAAAGGAGAAGTACTGGTTTTCAGAAGCACATATTCCTCTGTATTTAATCAAAGAGTATGAGGAAGGTGTTGGCAGGTTGCCAATGCCTTCAGAGGGCATGCGTTTCTTTCCGCATAACCAAAGAGTGCATTTGAAAGCTGCTCGCATTGATATATTCTCCTTTCTTGTATACCGGAGGGATAAGGTGGATAAGTTCTCTTGCAGTTCATGTCAACGGGATGTTCCACTCAGGTTGGTGGTTTTGTTGCTTAATCTCAATTGTCCATGTCTATAGAAGCTTGATTTCAGGGTTATTTTGATCCTGCGCTTCACTTATTTTTTTTATCTGTCCTGAATTTCAGGAATGCAGTCAAATGCAGCTCATGTCAAGGTATGCCTATTTGTAGCAACTTAATGCACATGCATTATGCCTATTGAATTGGTGTATCTGCCTCCAGCTTCCTCTGCTTAGGAAAAAAAGAGAGAAAAACCACGTTAAACCTTTTGTTTTTCTATTAGTTCTACAGAAGGTCCATGAGAGTTATTTTAAACAGGCTTATTGTATTTGATTCATTCCTTATAGTTATGATTTGCCCTTGATGCTTCTATTTTAGTGACTGTAACTAATGTGGCAGGACTTTCGAAAATTATATTCCTGGTCAGAGTATTTGCCAAATGGAAATGTATTTTGAAGAGATTTTTTTTCTAACACAAGTTGGGAAGTTGTTTGATGTGTTAAAGATTCTTGTGAATATCACGTAACTTTTTTGGCTGATGCTCTTATTGATCTTATGGCTCATTTAAATTATCAACCTCTTTTAGGAACAAGATGACTTTTTTACCTTCAGGAATAGAGTAGGATAGGTAAATACTTGCAGAGTCCTTAGATAGTTTCTTTTTATTTGTCGTAGGTAGGATAAACAGGGGGAAGATGTGGTGTCCTTTCGGCAATTTGTTCCCTTATATATGTTCTGTTGAGTTGAGTATAGTCTTTCTTGCTTATGTAGACATTAAAAAAATTATTGAGCCTTTAGTGACTGAGATTATACAAACAGGTTTTCAGATTATTCCTTACTGCTGATTTCATCTCCTGCAATGTATTTGTCAGGTTATTGTCATGAGCAATGTATCGTAGGTTCAAGAATTATGGCAAATGGGTTTAGTTGCAGGCAGTGCTTCAATGCCAAAGCTTTTTCAAGGAAGGAAAGCACAGAATCTCCAACTAGTCCATTGCTTTTACAAACCCGTGAAAATCATGGCAATGGGACAATCATCAGACTTCCTAAAGTTCAGGTGTACAATCAGCCATTAGCATCTGCCAGACCTATGGGCAATGGTCAGGAGATAAAGCATGGCACTTCAGGATCTAGTTTGGCAACGAAATCCCGAGCTAAGCACCCTACATGGGGTGTTATATGGAGGAAGAAGAACTGTGATGATACAGGGTCAGAGTTCAGGCTCAAAAATATTCTTTTGAGGGGCGATGCAGATTTGCGCTGGTCCGGACCTGTCTGCCATCTTTGTGGGAAGCCATATAATTCTGAACTGATGTACATCCGATGCCAAAATTGCACCCGTAAGCATGTTTCTTAATAATTGGTGCTTTTTTTTTTTGGGGAACCTGTGTCGGTGTGTATGTGCCATCATTCTTTTAAAGTTGATGATATACAATCATTTGCAGATTGGTTTCATGCTGATGCTGTTGAACTTACGGAGTCAAGAATATTTGATGTGGTGGGTTTCAAGTGTTGCAAGTGTCGTAGAATAAAATCACCCGAGTGTCCTTATGATGACAAAGGCAAGAAACGAATGGTGGTTAAAAAGCAGCAGTCTTCGGCTATAAAGCAAGAATCGGAGTCTGATTTGGGAAATACGTCTGAATCGAGAGAATGTGAACCCACAACTCCAATGTTCCCTCCTGAGGAGATGCAAATACGAGAGGAGGATCCTCTTCTTCAATCTACCTCAAGGGTGCATCAGATAGCTGATGACAATTGGGAGGTGGATTTGAGTGCACCAGGGCCGGCACTGCAGAAACTTCCCATTAGAAGGCATGTAAAGCGAGATGGAGCTGCAGATGGCCTTCAGGAGAACAATTACTTTTATTCAGAATCCTCAGCTTCAATGGAAATAAATATTGCCATGGATCAGACTGGGGATGAAACGACTCCAGCAGCAGCATGGGATATTCCAAGCAATGGTCTTGATGAGGAGGTTCTTATTGATTATGAAAGTTTTGACTATGGTGATATGGAGTTTGAACCGCAGACCTACTTCTCTTTCACGGAGTTGCTGGCTTCTGATGATGGCGATCAGTTTGATGAAGCTCATGCAATTGAGGATGCGTCGGGGAATTGGGAGAATGTGGCTTCTGCAGCTTTGCAGGGTGGGGTTGCTGAGGACTTTGGAGAGGCCCCCTCTGATAATGGAGTGGGGCAGACAAGTTCCGAAATTTCTGGCGTTGCTGTCCCCTGTCGGATATGCACGCACTCAGATCCAACTCCTGATCTCAGTTGCCAGTTTTGTGGGTTGTGTGTGCATAGTGATTGTTCTCCTTGGGGTGGGATGGAATCTGGTGAAGGTGACTGGAAGTGTGGGGATTGCCGGGAAGGGAGGTAGGAGCTCGTCTTCAGTTGCTTCTTAAAAGAAAAAGGTTATACTGTAAATTGAGGCCACCATTAGCGAAAAGGAGAGGAGGCGGCAGATTACATGGAAGGTTCAATCGAATCAAATCTTGTCGTTAGAGAGATAGTCGCATTGGTGGTGATCATCCAGAGGAGCCGGATGGTGATCATCCAGAAGAGGCGGAGACAAACAAGTAGCAGCTGCTTGTGCCTCCATCAATGATATGCCAATGACTAGCTGAGGGTTTGCTCCTTCCGAACCCACTGCGATGGTTTGACTTTCTGGATTATTTGGTTCCATGAGTTTTGGGGGATTCAGATTCTTTTTGGTTCTGGGGAAAAGGAACCACATTTTCTCATCCTTGAAGAAGATAAGCTGGGTTTTTGTCGTGCTTATCTGGTTTTTAAATGATTGTATAAAGTTAGCGATAGCTATTTGATTATCTTAGGAGTCTTGGCTTCGGTGAGAATTATAGTCATCTTTAATTAAAGGCAAAAGTCACCAAAAATCCTAAATTATATTCATTGGAATACATTTAACATAAACTCCTCTTGTGATATCAAGAATCTCAAATTTATATTTGTATGATATTTATCACAAGCCAAAATTTTGTCAAATGAGAATTACTTAAAATCTGTTGACATAGAAGTCAAAGATTAAATAATGTTAATATGATGGTCACTTGATTTAAGTGAAGTAAAAACGTTACTTTGACTAAAAAATCATTTCATAGAATTTTAATAGAGGGGTTAATGTATTGTACAAGTATGGGCTAAGAATTTTTTGTTAAGAGAAAAAATCTAAAGTATGTCAAGATGAGTAAGTTGGATTTTTTATATCACCAAAGAAAGTTCAAGATAAATATTATTAATGATAAACATAATTTACCCGAAAGAGTTCTTGAAGAAACTTCGAGAGAGAGAGAGAGAGAGAGAGAGAGATATCAATGCAGCCGCTTCATATTTGGACTCTTGGTAAGAAAAGTAGCAAGTCTAGGAAGTAGGGAACACTTTTTCGACGGCCTTTTACCAATTTGCAAGGTATCGCCGATAACTTTACCCTTTTGCATAACGTTTTGATGCAACAGAACAGCGAGGACGGGACTTTAAAATTAGAGCATCAGATCAAACCTTCGGATTCGTCCTCACCAACGTCATTATTGGAATATAATCAATTTTAATTATCAATTGACAAACACGTTTCTAAGCAGTTACAACTGAATTCTACATTACCACATATCTTACAATGCTTCTCATGAAACCGTATGGGGAACTGGAGACCTAAGGAAAAGGGGCTGAAAACCTCCCCGCCCCATCAATTCAATAAGAGAGAATTAAGGACAAAGAAGAAACAGAAGAGAACCAAAGAAGCAAAATGCTCGCTATTGCACCCAAAATTGTGCAGAAAGAATCTCAAAAAGCCGACCAACCCTGGAAACGCTACTCAAACCATCAACCGACCAATTGGCTTTCACCCTTTACACGGCCAGCCCCAGCAACGTATTTCTGCACTTGACCTCCTTACAAGAGGGGACGAAGGGGTGGGACCGGCCGTATCAGTCCTATATAGGTGTGTAATTTCAACAAATCTTCACATGATCACACTCTGACTTCATAACTGTCAAAGCAAACCGGCTAGAATGGCCCCAGGATCATTTAAAGGTGCTACTGGAGATATCGGCGAAGCTGCAGCAGGAGCCATTGGAGGTGGAGCGGAACTTGTTGGGATGTCAACTAGCTGTTCCTTGATGTACTCCTTCAACCTGTGGGGAAAGTGTTAGATCCATTGGAGGAAAATCTGAAAAAAAAATAAAAAAAATCTGAGCAATTTAAGATTGTCACGTCCTCAAACGTTAAGGTAGGATCCCCAGAAGCAACTGTCATACGCAACTGAGTTCTGTCTGCTGGATCTGTCTCAATTCTTGCCTGCATATTGGAACAAGGAGGTCATAATAGGATCGTCTTTTCGATACATGGAAAATTGTGAAGAGCATCCAAACTAGTTTTAGTATAAGAAGGTTTGACTGTAGATCTAATTTGGCAGCTCAGCACGGTTTTTGATTTGAAGAAATAAATGGATGCGTTGTAATTGCCTTCTCAAAGCAACTTCTTTACCAAATGATTTTATTCACGGAGATTTCAAACTGGACATACTTGAGAAGATGGGATGCATTTAGTTCCCAGTATAAACCATAAGTTGCCCAAGCCAAATAGAGGGTGCGTTTTAGTAATGGTGCATGAGGAAAAAGTGCACTTACCAAACAGAGCATGGCACGCGTACTTTCTGAGTAGAATGTTGTACTTGCAACGAGATTATTAGGATTTGGATCCTAAACAGAGATATAGAAGTTAATGGAACTTCACGAGAGAGAGAGAGAGAGAGAGAGAGAGAGAGAGAGGAGAGAGAGAGAGAGAGAGAGAGAGAGACTTACAAGCCCAGGACAAACCATCACTCTTAAACTGTTAAGTAAGTTCGCCATTTCCAAGAGTGGAAGCGGTCTTACACCTCTGACCTGTATTAGTGACGTACATGAATGAGAATGTGCCTTGGATTGCTCGAGTAAAAGATAGCAGAAGCTACTAAATGATAGTATATTAACGGTCTAATTTTGTAAGTCTTAATAGCTCCTATGCCACTAGTAAATTCAAGAAATTGATATCACATCATGCAGATGCGAAAGCAGCAACCAATTCTAGACAAAAACCATGACGATATTGATGACAACTATTGACAAACTAAGGGAGGTATATCAAAGTGCTCGAAATTTCGTGCTAAGTTAAGATTGAGGATGAGTTATGCGTGCAAAGCAGGTCAAATAATATAAACTAGTCTCTTTAGGCATCACTTAAAAAATTCACAGCCTTTTCTTTTTGGCCAGCAAACTTCCCACTTAAAGACAGAGTTATACCACTTCTTGAAGCTTCAGAGGTGGTCCTGACAGCGATCTCCATTGAGGAAAGAACTCCTCTGTAGTCAATGTCAAGGGCTGCAGAAATTTGTTTATAACAGCAGGAAGGCGTAGCTTGATGCTGACCTATAAAAGGCAGACCAGAAATCACTGCCAGTCACCAAACAAGCAACATTGGCTAGAAGCCAGGAGGAACTATTTTGGAAGCATTACCACATGGCTACCAAACTTGTAGGAAAAGTCTAGTACAGCAACATCTCTGCTTGGGCGAACATTCACAACTTCAAGAGGGCATTGCACCTTGATCATGAAAGTAAAGATGTGAATGTCCAAAAAACACAGAATAATGCGAATAAGGTATCATGAAATGATAAACCACCACAAATGAGGCTTAGTAACCTACCTGTGCTCGTGGGGGAATGGTTTCAGGCACTAATGAGAGCTCCATTTTAAAATGGGAGGGAGGCAATATTAGGGCCTGAACTGATACAAGCGGAGATGTATTCTTATTTCCCAAGAAAAGCACAACACGTCCTTGGTGGGCTCGCCACTCAGCTTTAATACCAATCTGAAATTCAATGTTAAAGAATTCAACACAAGCTCTTTGCATATACCTTGAGAGAAAATTCCAAAAATTGATAAGATGAATACCTGGATATTGGGATCCTCATACAACACACCACTATCTTTCAAGCATAATGCATGGAACCTTTCAGCAATATTTATGAGTGGCTGCAAAGTCATCAACTTATTAAAGGTGAGAATAACCACATCATTGCAGTCTTTATACTAAACTCTAAGCCTGAACCAGTATGGGAAATGATTTTTATATATAGACTCAAATTTACCTGAAGTATGTTAACATGTACATGTTTTACAATAACAAACTGAGTTTCTTAAAACATCTACAGATGTAAAAATGAAGCAAAAGCTTTGGCACACTGGTAGTCTACTGAAACATCTTATCTTGCTATGATTATAAACACTTTATTTAACTAACACCCATGATCAGAACATCGAAAATGCAATTTCACCATGTTCTTTTTGAAAAATGACCAACGATCAAGGAATTTTTATGAAAGGGCTGGAAAAAACCTAAGTCAGTCAAACTCCTTCCTTGTTCCTAATACAATGGAGAGGAAAATGATGAAAAGATTGCATCAGCCAAAGGTAGTACTATTTACAAAACTTATTTCTGATGTAGGAAGAAAGCACTGCACTTTGTATTTTCTCCTTCAGACTCTGAAAGAATTGAATTCAATAAGCATCCACATAATCAGTACCTGAACAGTATTTTTTTGCTCTTCAATAGGTACTATTGCCGCAGCATCTGCTGCGCTGGGGACACCATCTATTCCTGGCACATTCTGTTCTGATTGGACAGCCCCTGGGGGACCTTCAATAGCTAGTGGACCCAAAAGATCGCTCAGAAGGTCTGCAGAAGGAGGTTGAGGATCCACTACGCTCAAAATGCCATTCTCCTGTCTCACTCCTTCATCCGCTGAATAATTGTCCTGTTATTATATCCATATGGTTTATTTCATGCTATTGCTATCTGATACCAAAATTAGTGACAGCACAGGATGTAAATCATTGAGATCATTTGGGTGCACTCTTGATGCATCTTCAGAAGGGAAAAAGCACTTTTTTGGACTAAGGCATGAACGACAAAGTTTTGGCTCGTGCATGCAGATGGAGGTCAATTGCCACCTCTGTCATGGAAATAACATGAGTAGTTACAGGTTCATCCATGAAGAAAGTGCTGGCTTAGAGGTGAACTTAGACATGTGCTGGAGGAATAGAGAGATACGTGCTCTCTTATGTGTAGTGTATATCATAATTTTCCAGTGGTTGACAGGATTGCAGGTGATTTGCCTTCAGGTTTAAACTCGTGGGCTGCCACCGCATTTGCTGCTTCTAGACAATAACGCTTACATTAAGGGATATGGTTCTAATATCAAGAGAAACCACTAACCGGATTACTGCTCATGCTAGGCAGCTTCACAAGACTAAGCTGACCGACTGGTGGCGTCCCATTTGCAGGGCGCTGGTCTGTTACAACCAGAGCAGTAGACATTTGTTGTTGAGCCCGCAACTTAATAGCACTTTGCTCTGCAGTGTCAGTTTCGATATCTTCCGCCTTCTTGATCAGTGCAGACTGAGTTTGGGAAACTTAAGGGTAAGAATCAAAAGAACCACTCTGGCCTTCTGTGGTCAAGTTTGTTTAAATCATAAAAGATATTGACTATTTCAAAAAGAATATTGAAAGGTACCTGTCGCTCAGGGAACTTTGGCATTTCGGCCAATATATCCGCTAAAGCTGCACCTTTTGCACTCAAGGCAAAGTATTCGACAGCTCTTTGTTGTATCTCAACATCGATGCAACTCTCATACCTATGTGAAAGCTTCGTAAAGTCACACAAAATATGCCAGAGAAAACTAAAAGAAAAAAAAAGCAAGAAGATTAGTTAACATAAGCTCACTTTTGGAATATAGTGCAGATCTGATTCTGTAGTTCTGGTTCTGGGGGTTGAGTATGCATCAAGATCTTAGCATACGTTGAAAGAAGTATCGGAATTGTAGACGTCCTGAAAAAATGGGCATACTCTCAGATAGATCTTGTAGTTAGAATGTGATGAAAACATAACAGAAATATAGAGGGACTTCTCTTACGATACTGTAGGCAGTTTTTCATGTATGATGCTGAAAATTTCCTTTGGACTGCACCCTGGTCGTCTTGCTAAAAAGTGACTGTACTCTCCGAGAAGATAAGCACTAACCTGTCAGATTTAAGCTCATTCAAGTTAAAATCAGAATCAAAAAACTTCTTTGGCAGACATGTCATCTATTATGGTAGATATTTCTCAACACAATTAGGACAGGAACAAAAAAATTGCTAAATTGCTCAGGCAATTATGCCAAGTATGATCACATCATGGGAAATAAAAATGGAACAAAGGATTTCTGGAAAGTTGGGATGGCATTTGTCCCCAAAGAGAAGAGCACAAAAGAGAACTGGAGCTCTCTCCAGTGGAAAGAAATATAAATTTCAAATTCCATGCTTGACAATAGGTTCTTTCAGGTACATGAACCCAACTATGCTGGACAAACACCAGAGGGTGAAGAAATGTGCAGTAAAGAAGAAGAAAAACTGACACCAAGAGACTTGCAAGCTTTTATCAAATAATTTTTCTTCAGCTAGCAATAGATAAATCTCTGAAACAATGACAAAAAATGTAGTCTCCCAGCAAGAAACTTTGCAATGAATGAAGCATCCTGGAGTAGGAACATTCCACTGACTGTCACTCCCATTGCCACTCTCATGATTCTCATGCAAACGGTTTATCATGTCCTACCAATTGATGTTTGGTGTTTGGATACTCAACAAAAGATATAGTATAAAACCAACTTATAAAAGACTGTAAGAACTTCTCCCAACAAATACTTCAGTGACTGCAGAACATGATATCAATATAACTACGACCATGAACCAGTAAAACCTAACAGAAATTACGTGCTAAGACATTGAGACCTGGCACTCCCAAACAACTATTATCCTTTCATATGTGAAAAAGCTTAATTGATAGAATAGTTAAAGTTGCATTCCATACCTTCACCATGGTCTCATGTATAGCAGGCTTATCAAGATACTCTCTGGCTTTTGCAGCAGCATAAGGCTGGTTGGAACAAGCACCGACACTCAGTTAAAAATGCTTTGTACTCACAAGACATGCACAAATACAAATGCCGAAAAAGAAAAGAACACTGTTGTCAAAGCCAATATGAGCAGAACTATATAATCCCCTCACCTGCAGATCCTCATTGTTTGTAACGAATTGCACAACACGGAACCATATGTCATCACTAACAAAATCTCCTGCCTTGTCAATTAATTGAAGAATCACATCGACATACCTGCATGGTGATAAAACAACATAAGATCACACAACGAGTAGTAAAGCTTCTTCTTTGACAGCGAATAACAGTATATATCCAAGTTAGAAACTGCAATCGTGAAATGTGACACAGAGATCCAGCAAAGTAATGAAATTCTCTCCCTAATTCTTTAGCATCTGTAAGCTATCTAAAAATCAGGAATTGAAGTAAAAAGGGGATTATATGTTTTCCAATAATGACAGAAGCACTTTCCAGCTTCGATGCATTACTACAGTGACTACAGAATAGCTTATCGAAACAATCAGGAAAGAAGGACTAGAAAACAAAGACCAAGCTCGCTCTTGTACAAGATGGTGGATCATCATTGAAAGAGGGAACTTAATCACTTTCAAAGAGTAAAGCTGATGGCTCGGAAAAGATTAGTGTTAAAGACATTGAAGATATTGCCCAAAAAATAAAAAAAGAGAGTTAGCGCTGCAGAAAGAGATTAATTGACATAATGCTCTGTCTAACAGGTTCTACAGAAACCAAGATTTATGACAGGAAATATGCCTAACATACTTACCATGACAAATCAGGTGCAAACTTTTCTGCAAGAATTGCAGCTTTTAAAGCCAGCTCTTCACGCATAGCAAAGTCAGAACTGCTGAGATACTGAATAACATTTTGAAATTAGTACCAAAGAAAAATTTGCATTTTGTTTCACCAACCAAAAAACAATTCAATAGAACTTCCTCTAAACTCTAGTGAGGACTAACTATGGAAAATACCTGCAGTAATTCTTCGACTATGTCCTTCGCATTCGAGACATCACACATGCCATAAAGCAAATCCAAAGCTCGCCTCCGGATGCTGCAAGCATGACAAATACATGTGAGAAATGGAAAGGAAAGTTGGTACAAGACAATTAAGTCATTTGTTTCCCAAAGACGATCGCGATGACGTTCAGTAGATAACCAATGTCACTATAATTAGGAATCAATTTCAGCAAGGACATATACCCAGTCTCTTCGGGCAAGGAAATTGTTAAAGAAAACAATCAAAGTCACATGTCCGAACTCTTATTGAAGGCTCCATACCTGACTAGTACTCTAAAATGCTACAGGTGTTATTGTATGCATCATATTTATTATATATACTTACATGTATCTCCAAGACTAAAATAAGATGTATGCATGTACATTTGTTTTATTGCGTATGCATAGATGGGTTCAGGTGCTTCCCTAAAACCACGGTTCTAAAGTGCTCACACAATTCTGCATTGCTCAATTGGACTTTAGAAGATAAGCCTGCTACACTTCTAGCTATTTCTATTATAGTCTTTTTCTGTTGTAGATATTAATTGTGAAAAAAAAAAAAAGTGTATGTCTATGCATATTTAATTAGTAAGGTGCGAAGGGGGAAGATGGGAATTGAACATGAACTCTTGGATACTGGTAGGGCTGGACCACTATTAGTCCAAGCCCTCATTGCCTTATCATAATTAAAGGATCCTCCCGTTCCATAAAAAGAAACAGCACGGCAAGAGGGTCAATGCTTTTGATCTCAGGGAAGAACAGCTTCTGTTAAAAGGGACAACAGTAGATCTACCTAATCAAATCAACATGCCGACTTAACAAAAGTAGTAAGAGCACATAGCATGGATCCCCATATAGCAAGTGCATGACCCCAACTAACAGCCGATCAAATTATACAAGTAGAGTCAAAGACAAAAACAAGGAACAACTGCTCTTCAACATTCTTTTGTCAACCCAATTTTCCCCGACACAATCAATCAACCTTCCAGCGCTTACACAGACTAAAGGGAACAAATCTTATTCAAGTGAGACAAAATAAAGGTGGACGTTAGATATGCCCCAGAATGAAATTACATGATAGAGCTCCCACATAATACTCTTCCATGAACATCAGCTAACAAACAGATGTCATAATGCCAATGAAGTAGTTCCAGGAATAAAACCTCGGTGGGGAGGAACTGCTAAACCCCATTTACAAGCCAGAACTTTTGGATGCTAGCGAATTGCTTCATTTAAATAGTGGGAAGGAGTGGGACAAGAGACGACTTATGACCAGCATTTTCATTATGTAAGGGAATAGAACTACATCATAGAAATTTCAATTGCGTAACAACATGTAGAAAACAGGAACTCCACCTGATATCAGGATCCTTCAATGACGTAATTATCTGAGCTTGGTGTCTCTTGATAATATCCTGTACATCTGTTACCATCAACATCCTAGTCATGTTCTCCTGCATGAAGGCAATTGACCAATTAGAATCATAGAATTACAGACTTGGGGAGCTCCATTTCTTAGATACTGCAAACCATTATCATTAATAAAAAAAGGCAGAGAAATTGTCAGAGTCTCAGTCGCAATTCTGCAACTCACCAATCCAAGATATCTAATGTTGGGTTCACGAACCGCAATGAATTTTCCAAGAAGGGCAACACATTGAGACATCATTTCTTTTTCAGCATCAAGATGCATAACCTGAAAATGTAAAATCGAGAAATACCAACAGACAGAGTCACTCAAAGTGACTAAAATAGAAAATACAAATACAAATGACAATTCAATAGCTGAGGGACTTCTTCCAAAAAAAATCAGACTGGGGCTTACTACGTTTGAGCTTAGGCAGTTTAAAAAACACCATTGCAAGACTGCAACCTGCTATCCATATGATTTAACAAAACCGAAAAAGAGGCAGCATACTTACCAGAGAGAGGGCTTCAAAGAGAACAGCATGTGAAGCATTGTTCTTATTCACATTCTTAACAACATCAGTTCCCATTAGTATCCTTTGCAGCACCTAACCGAAAAACCACAGCTCATTAAAGAAAGTTCTAGTTAGTATGAAAATAAATCCCTATCAAAGATATAAACCTCGAATAATGATCTTCTCGTATTTGGGTCTTCGATTGTGGGGAAGTACTGCAGAGCTCTCATTGTCTTGACCTGTGTCAAGTGGACACACATAAGAACTATATCACCATGCTTGATGTACACAAGACAAGATTGGTTCCCAGAAGCAACTATTAAAAGGCTAATCCAGGATCAGAATCCAACCTTGAAGTGGAAACCTAAAAGAAAATTAAAACAAGAAACTCCATGAAGATTTTCATATTGGGTATTATTCTTGAAAAAAAAAAATTCACCAAACCTTTTCTATTAGAAAGAATGTTTCTTTTTCATTGTTACTTAATTGCTCTTTTTTATAATCAGTTTCGAATTCAAGTGAAGAAATACACTAATCCATCTCTCCAACAGAAATGACTATTTTGCAGCAATTTGTAGAATACACTCAAATGCACAACAGTGACCATCATTAAGGCACATCCATGTCATGCATTGTGGACATTTTCCTAAAAGCTTAAGCTTCTTGGAAGGATGGTTAAGTATCAACTGTACTTATTGGTAAGTATCTCCCTCAATTATTGGCTTGCAAAGCATTTTTTCTAGCACCTGGATAACTTAAGCTTTGTTAATGCTAAAAGATAGCTCCAAGCCCTAACAAGCTCCTGTGAATGTTACCACCAGGCAACACCCTTTTAAACAGAGTACAAGTCACCAAGATCATATTACAATCATTCTCCTTCGATAAGACACAAAATAGCAACACCATTAAGTATCGACTGTACTTACTGAACCAATGCAAACTATGCCATCCATGTTTGAAGTATGGAATCTGCTACATCCCTAAATGTTGAAAGATTGGGAAAGATATACAAACCTGAAGCCAGGGAGATGGGATACCATAGTAAGTATACTCTTGTGGAATGTCCTGGTTTCTAGCAAGTCGTTCCAACGTCTTAACACACTTTGGAAGACAGCTCCAATATGCTTCGTGGTGATTTGAGACTAGAGCCACAAGAAGGCTCATTGAAGAAGTTAACACACCTAGATCACGTTCATCTAAAAGCTGAGCCATCCGATCCGCCCTTTAGAAATCATGAGAGAAACTTTCGATAAGTAATGAGATTATTATTGTCATTAGAGAGTGTCATCCATGCTAAGAATTAGGAAGTACCAGCCATCTACATTCACAACATCAGGATTCTTTCGATACAGCCGCAAGAGACATAATGCTGCCTTTTTCCTCACAAGGGGTCTGCAGCTACTAGAAATCTAATGTAAACCGTAAGTTAAAACCAAGAACCTGATGGAAAGTTTTAAAATAATAATAATAATAATAATAATAATAATAATAATAATCTGAAGGAAAAGTTAACACTTAAGATTACAATCAGGGTATTCTTACAAGTAACTTTTGAACATCGGGTGCCAGAGATTCAGCGAACTCTCTACCACCAATATTCCCCACCTATGATGATGAAGAATAGAGATTATTACTAACCCAGAAAAGTAAAGCTTCGGATTGAAGAAATATTCCAATGACAATCATATAGCCATATACCATAGTCAATGCCAAGCATTGGAAGGTCTCATTCCGACCAATGATATCATTGCGGACGGTATTTATGGCTAATCTGAGGAAATCATGGTTTTCGTTGAGTAAACATGCTGTTACAATGTACCCAACCTGCAAAAATAGACAGCAAAGTGAAGTCACATTTGTTCCAACTATACCATGTGAAATTATAGGATAATTTCTTACACAATGAAGTAATCGAGTCCTTCATTTGTTTATGTAAATTAGGACAAAAGAGATTGACAAAAAAATCCCCAATGAGAATGCCAGTGTACAAAGTCCTTACATAATATACAGTTATGAATACTCTCTTAACAGTTTAGATATAAAAGAACACTAACCTCACTGCCTCTTACTAATATTCAGCCAACATAGAGCAAGAAAGATGTGAGTGATTAAGACTCATAGAAGCACGTGCACATGCACCCACAAGCACACATCATACTGAAACACTGCCACAATGGAACACTCCACTAAGATGAAAGGAGCATATAGCAGCTCCAGGAATACCCAGAAACCTTCTTGCTAATAATCAAACCCTTAACTCCTCTTTAAGGATCAGAAAAGATACGGCCTTTACTCTAAAGAACATTTTCTGGAACACAAAACAAGGGAAATTTTATCTGGGAAGATAGGATGTCCTGACTAGTGACTACCCAACAGCAACCCCATCCCTGTTGTCCATTATGACCTGCTCTGAATAAGCCCCCCTTGCCATAAAATTACCACGGTAATCACAAAAAGCTAATTCTTCATGAATTTTAGACCAAGCATCCGATAAACTTCAATTTTTGGCTAGCCTAGCACCAGCTCTGACCCCATAGATAAAGAGTGGGACCAAATAACTCAACAATGGTAGTTGCCTTGATGTGGAAGCATAACTATGCACTTATTATCTTACTAATTATTGTCCTTTGCCATATTTTACCAAAGAATTGAAAATTCTTTTTGCTCACAAAAAATGGAATCAATCCCTGATGCGTATTGGTACTTACTGGGGATAGAATAGATCCGCTTCTCTTTGTTCCTACAAACCGAACTGTTCCTCAATTCTCTAGCTATATTTATTCCTAAGAATGCTACAATATTATTGCAAATATGAAATTTCTAGATATTGTACAGCACTGCAACTTGATGGATCTGGCACACTATCAATTCATCATTGGAGCAATTGTCACATGAGAAGCCAGTTATTGTGAGGATGGCTGCAAAAACATGACAGGGATCTCTTGATCTTTGATTTGAAAACATAACACCACTGAAGAATCTATCAATTACCTAACGTTGGGATCTCTTAGTTATCCATATTCTAATAGATACTAACTAAGATTAAGTTCAAGTTTTAGACTTAGCTTAAATCTAGTTATAGAGATAATATAGGTCTCTATTATTTTATCAGTACATTAGTAGCTTCAATCTTAACGCAAGCATAATAAAATCTTGACAATTATCTTGATTTATTTATCCTAGAATCTCTAGCATTTTGAGAGTAACCATACCATTGTCATGACTTATCCAAGTACAATGCTAATACTAACATTCTTGCTTGTTAGTTAAGTAAATACCACATTTTGAAAGGATTAAGATGAAAATTTAGAACTTCACCTGCTTTTCTGGATATTTTGGTGCAGATATTAAGGAAACAGTTTCCATGTGGCCAAAATCTACATCATAACCAAGCATATGTATGTACAGCATCTTCCAAACATACTTCTTCTTTTCATAAGGCGTCAATCCCTGCCAAATCAACAAACTTAGCATTCAGTTTTTGAGTGATTAGCAAAATCTCAAAGAGCGTTGGTGAATGATGATATCCCACCAGCTACTCAACCTAAAGTTCAAAAAATCCTATATACCGAGTATACATATAGTTGATAAGAAATATGACGTCAAATTGAGAAACACAGGAAATGATCTCTCCAAACTACGTTCCCATCACCTTACTTCCATGCCAATGCTTGTTACAATTGTAAGGTGAAATCTACATGAAAAGAAAGATAACCTAAAATCTGACTAGAATGTCCAATCTTCATAAAAGTGACATTCCAATGCAGCAAGAGCCCCCAAAAGTGCAATGGCACACAGACTGAACAACAGGCCTGAATTTGGATAAAGAAAGTAAATCCTCAATTTCTCTTACTCCATACTCTCAAAAAAATAAAGCACAACAAAGATAGAAGTACAGGGAATGATTAGGAAATTACTTTCTTTCTTTTTCTCCAAGCAGAAAAATCATCAATATCTCCTCACACCCTCATATTGATGGGCACAGCATGAGAAAAATTCACTCCGAATATTGTGATTTAGTTTATGTGTCTCTCATACATGTGCCAGAAGTGTGATGTAAACTCTTGTCAGGGAGAGAGGGCATTTATCAGAAGCCTTCCATCTCTTCAGAAAATTAGACTAAGGAAGAGATTGTCTAGTGAATTCCAAAGAGAGCTAATCTCCAGGGCAACGCTACATTTCGTGCTATAAAAAGGTCCTTAGATGAACACTGATTATCGGACACCGTAATGGATTCCCCAATCCTCACTGATCCCCAATTAAACGCCGACTCCACGTACTTGTCTAGGATTTGCACAACACTTCAAGAGCAAAAGAGCTCAAAATATTGTGATTTAGTAGACATGTCTCTCATCCATGTGCCATAAGTGTGATGTAAAATCTTGTCCGAAAGAGAGCATTTATCAGACAAAGTCTTCCATCTCTTCAGAAAATTAGACAAAGGAAGTGATTTTCTAGCCAATTCCGAAGAGAGCTACTCTCCAGGGCAATGCTACATTTCGTGCTGCAAAAGGTCCTTAGATGAACGCTGATTATAGGACATTGCAATGGATTCCCCAATCCTCCCTGATCCCCAATTAAATGCCCTCCACAAGTACTTGTCTAAGATTTGTACAACATTCCAAGAGCAAAAGAGCTCAAATTATCTCCAACTCCTAACCATTCTACCAACAACAAGGATAATTAAAGTTAAACATCCTAACCAGAGATAAGAATGCATCAATTTTGTCCCTCTCAGTACACACACAAAAGAAAATTATGATGGAAAAATGAGTGTCCAACATTGGTTAAACACCCTGAAATCAGAGTTATCAAAACTCAGAAAAGCTTCAAACTCCACTAATTGTGAATTCTGATTTCGCTTCTAGAAGTCTCCTCATGTATGATCTTTTCTTTATCATAAACACCCATAACTACTTTGTCAGAACTACTAAAGGAACAGCTGATTTACTCCTTAAGTTCCCTTAGTTCTATGGAATTAGTATACTTCCAGACTTATTCAAGGTATCTTCTCCTAGATGTTCCTTGAACGGCATCATTCTATAGTAATCTAAACCCATCAGAGCACCCTTGATCAGGTTTCAAGCTATTCTTATCTACTTATCACAAGCTTTTGGCTGCCCTGACTTTGGCATCCGCTAGGCCAAAGCAGCATTGCCACACAGCAAAAAAGCCTCCGACAAAATTAGAGTTGCCAATTGTACCTTAAACACCACATGAAACTTGATTTTGCATGAGAAATGAAAGCTAAATAACCTAATACTATAATGCCAGCATTATTCACATTCTTTAAGCCAAGTACTCAGGTAATATAATACAGATGTAATTACGCCACACAGCTAGTGCTACTGCGGTATCCATTCTCCGCAAGCCACAAACACCATTCAATTGCCAGGACTAGATGAGATCAAAGTGTTCTTGATCAGGTTTGATCCAGCATCCAGTTTAAAGCCATGCCCCGCCTTTCCACCATTTAATCCCCAAAAGTCACTACCCGTTTGTCCTTTAGAACAAGCAATCAAAACAAAGCTTCCCTGCATAGTTCACTACCAGGAATTCGATAAACTTGCAACAACAAAATCATCTTTGCAATCAGCCAAGCCACATAAACTATACAGCTCGAGGTCATCTGGAATTGAGCACTAAGAAGCAACCGCTGCGCAGTAGCATCGATAGCTCACATCTGATACGAACACAAGCATTGACGAAATCTCTCTCGAAAGAGCACAGGGCAACTACACCCGCGCGCGCGACACTCGAATTTCCGGGGGCGAGAAAAAAAAAAAACCCAAACCGGCAGGCGGCGCGGAATTCGGACGAAATCCGGCGCCGGCGGGGAGAAACCCTAACCTTCTCGTTCTTGAAGCGGGTGCGGATGTTGCCGAGCTCCTTGTCGACGCGGAGCCTCTCCTGCTCCTTGTTCTGGCAATTGCGGATGTCGCTGATGAACACCGAGAGACCCCTCATGCCGGATAGCGCCATCCCCTTCCACAGATCCGGCACCTCCTCAAATCATAACACGCCGCACCACCGCG